>OX392462.1:119983896-121183896 GCA_947623515.1 Neoascia interrupta
GACAAATTGTTAACACAATTAAAGTTAATAGAAACTGAAATTTAACAACCAAGGTTTTTGACGCATTTTGGAGCTTGACAAGGTTTAATTGGGATGGGGTTTTCAGCGAATCCTTTTGCGAAAACAAATGCAAAAATGCAATGTCGGGTATTTAGAAATTCGTTACAGATAAACTCTTGCACTAAATCATTTGTTATACCACATCCCATAGGATAGGAGGTATATTAAGTATGTCACATAGTTTGTAACACGGTGAAATAATAATGGTAGACCCCCAAGTCCTTGAGGGCATATGATGGAGACCAAATTCTGAATCGAATAAGCCATGTCCGATTTTAGGTCTTTAATTTTAAGCTAGGGAGCTGAAATTTGGTACATAGGATTCATTTTTTGTTATCCGATGCTGTACAAGTGTAAACAGTTTTCAAAATCCGCCCACAGACCCGTCCACAATCGGTGCGATCGTGCAACTAACTCCAGAGCTTTTAAAGCTGTAAGACGCCTTAAAAGCCTGAAATTTGGTATATTTTGTCTCCTGTTTATTGTATGATATAAAAAATAAAAATTCAACGGCTTAACTTCCCCTAGTGGGCGTGGCATTGGTTTAAAGGTTAATTTTTCAAATGCATTTTATTCAATATTTTTGTTCCAAATCGAAAAAGTTTTACTTAATATATTATGTATATAACACATAGTTCTACATTTTGTTCGTACAAGACTTTGGGCCGCGCCCACATTGGAGGCAGAATTGAAGAAAAACCCAACTGGCCCATCCCATAGGATAGGAGGTATATTAATTTTAATTTCCGTCCGTCCGTTCGTCCGTCCGTGTGTCGGTAGTTTTTTAGACCTTAAATTTTGAGCTAGGAAATTGAAACTTTATATCTGTTCTTTGTAGGTTTTGAAGCATTACAAGTGTAAAAATTTTTGAAATCCGCCCACTGACACACCCACTTTACTTAGTAGCATAAAATTTTAAATTGCCGTTGGAAGCTGAAATTTGGTTCGCGTTGTAATTGACGTTTCAAAAAAAGGCAAAACCGGGCCCGGGGCTTTTGGGCGTGGTCATATTTTATTTGCATTTTATAAAGCATTTTTAATTCGATATATTTTCCTTTGAATTCAAAAAACTTGCGCTATAAAATGTTCAGATATGTGTGAAAGCTATCAACTGAAATAAATTAATTTTTGCCACGCCCACTCTTGTGGGCGTTTTTAAGTATAAACCAAATTTTTAATGTGAAAAAGCAATCAACACGTGTATATCACTTCTGATAAAAAATATAAACAAAACTAGTGGGAGAGTTGCAATCCGCTTAGGCGAATCGTTGGATACCCCATCCCAATTGACCACTTTCATACTCGAATTGTGTCATAAACCTTGATTGTTAAATTTCAGTTCTCTATTAACTTCAACTGCATTAGAATTTCTCAGTTAAAGAATCTTCTCCTTAAAGAAGAGCGTGGCATACACCCCTCTTCAATTACATCTTTTTTTTTTCATTTTTTGCCAGAAGTGATATACACGTCTTGATTGCATTTTCACATTAAAAATTTGGTTTATACTTGAAAACGCCCCAAAAAGTGGGCGTGACAAAAATTATTCATTTGAGTTGATAGCTTACGTACATATCTGAAGATTTTATGCTTCAGGTTTTTTGGATTTAAAGCAAATATATCAAATAAAAACCGTTTATTAGAATGCATATTATATATGACCACGCCTAGAAGGGGGCGGTTTTCGCTTTTTTCTTAAATGCCAATCACAATATTCTTAAGCGAGGATCACGCGTACCAAATTTCAGCTTCCTACGACAACTTTGAATTTTCATGCTTATAAGTGATTATTTCACTGCGTTACAAACTATACATCAAACTTAATATACCCTGGGTCGGGTATAAAAAACTAGTGGGAGGATTACAATCCGCCTAGCCGAATCATTGGATACCCCATCCCGATTGACCACTTTCAAGCTCCAAAATGCGACAAAAATCTTGGTTGTTAAATTTTAGTTTCTATTAACTTTAATTGTGTTAAGAATTTGTCAGTTAAGAATCTTCTTTCCTTAAAAAGGGGCGTTTTGATCGCAGTTTTATATTAAAAATTTGATTTTTCACTGTTAAAACGCCCCCCAAAGTGAGCGTGGCAATAAGTTTTTTTAAGTTGATAGCTTACGCACATATTTGAACATTTTATAGTGCAAGATGGTGATATATTTGCTTTCTTTGGATTTAAAGCAAATATATCAAATATAAGCCGTTTATTAGAATGAATATCGAATAGGACCACACCTACAAGGGGCAGTTTTCGCCTTTTTTTTAAATGTTAATCACAAAACACTTAAGCGAGGATATTATATACCAAATTTCAGCTTCCTACGACAACTTTGATTTTCCATGCTAGTAAAAGTGGGCGTGTAAGTGGGCAGATTTCAAAAAAATTTACACTCATACTGCTTCGGGATTTAAAAAGAACGGAGATAGCAATCTCAAATTGCTAGCTCAAAATTTAAGGCCTAAAAACTACCGACAGACGAACGGACGGACGGACATGGCTCATTCGACTTACAATTCGGTATCGATTATATGCCTTTAAGGTCTTGGGGGTCTACGGTGATTATTTCTCTATGTTATAAACTATGAATCAAACTTAATATACCTCCTATTCTATGGGATGTGGTATAAAAAGTGCATTTTTACGTACATTTAGGGTAACTTGGAAATATCTGCGTTATAATTGATAGTTTGTAATTAGGGGCTGTTGGACCACGTACCTTTTAAAAGTTGACACTTCTTATAAAATGCCATAAAAACAACAATATCATCAGCATTTTACAATGTGGGATGGGGTATTCAACGGTCCGTTTTACGGACTGTAACTTCTGCGTACACACTGTAGCACTTACTCATTAGTTTTTATTTTCTTTAATACAGGTGAACCTGATTCTCTGACGAACTGCACATTGCTTAACCAAACATCCACTAGCTTCCAAATCGAATGCTTAGAGGGATTTAATGGAGGCCTGAATCAGGATTTTATCATGGAAATATATGTAAACGGAAGCACACGTCACCCTAAAATTTATAAATCAAAGTAAGTTGATTAAATTTATATGTTTTGTTTCGCACTAAAATTGTTTAATAGTATTAGTTGAAGCAATATTTGGTTGAAGTATTATTTTCGCATTTTGAGGCGAATAAGATATATCCCCCGCCCGGCAGATAGATTGGAATGAAATGTAAATTAAACCAATGAATAAGTGCAACAGTGCGTAAGTAATAGCTTCGGTCCATCTGTAACGTACCGCGGTATACTCTATTCCTATTCCTATTCTCCTTTCCATTGCTATTCTCCTTTCCATTTACATCTCCTTTACATTCTAATATTTTCTTGTTTTCCATCACCGTCCGATTACCATTCATGCATCA
The DNA here is from genome assembly GCA_947623515.1 of Neoascia interrupta. Classification (NCBI taxonomy): domain Eukaryota; kingdom Metazoa; phylum Arthropoda; class Insecta; order Diptera; family Syrphidae; genus Neoascia; species Neoascia interrupta. The sequence continues at coordinate 119,987,326 of OX392462.1, forward strand.
TTATACCCCATCCAATAGGATAGCAAGTATATTAAGTTTGATTCATCGTTTGTAACACAGAGATATAATCACCACCAAGACCCCCAAGACCTTAAGGGAATATGATCGTGACCGAATTGTATGTCGAATGAGCCATGTCCGTCCGTCCGTCCGTCTGTCAGTTGTTTTTAGGCCTTAAATTTTGAGCTAGTAGCTTGATATCTGTTCTTTCTGGGTCCCGAAGCAGTCCAAGTGTAAAACTTCTTGAAATCCGCCCACTTTATTAGCATGAAAAATCAAAGTTGTCGTAGGAAGCTGAAATTTGGTATGCGATGCCCTCGCTTATGTGTATTGTGGTTGGCATTTAAAAAGAAAAGCGAAAACCGCCCTCTTGTAGGCGTGGTCATATTAAATATGCATTCTTATAAAAGGGTTTTTATTTTCCATGCCATAGGATAGGAGGTATATTGAGTTTAAGAGTTGTCGAAATGTAAGACGAATGAGCCATGTCCGTCCGTCCATCCGTCTGTCCGTCTGTCGGTAGTTTTTAGGCCTTGAGTTTTGAGCTAGGAACTATATCTGTTCTTTCTAATTCTCAAAGCAGAATATATGTAAAAATTTTTTTAGATCCGCCCACTGACACGCCCACTTCACATATTAGCATAAACAAGTGGAAAAGTGCAACAGTGGGTATGCAAAAGCTTCAATCCATCAACGACGGATTGCAAAATACCGGACCATAACAAAAAGAAAACTGCCACGCCTCCAAAAAGTGGGCGGGATATAAAAATATAACCGTTGAATGCTTTATACTAGGTGATTGCATACATTTCGGCCTAAAACTCCGCCTTTTTAATTAAAAAAATCACTTTTTTTAACGCCACGCCCACAAAAGTGGGCGGAGGCACATACAATATATACATAATGCTAGTATCTACAACTTTTGTCATAGAATTTTTTGTCAAATTTTATATGTCATTAATTGAAAAACAGTCATTTTAAGCTAAAATCCCTAAGAAGTGGGCGTGGTCAACGAAAAATCTAAAATTTTTAGGGGTCTACGGTGATTATTTCACTGCGTTACAAACAAACTTAATATACCCTGGGTCGGGTATAAGAATCTAAGTTGTCGCAGAAAGCTGAAATTTGGTATGGTTTTTTTAAAACAAAAGTGAAAACCGCCCCTTTGTAGGCGTGGTCATATTTAATATGCATTCTACCCACCTTTGGGGGTGTTTTTAAGTAAAACAAGTGGGAAAGTGCAATAGTGCGTATGCAAAACCTTCAGTCCATCTACGGCGGATTGCAAAATACACGACCATACCAAAAAAACTGCAAGCCTACAAAAAGTGGGCGGGATACAAAAAAATATAACTGTTGAACGCTTTTTATTAGGTGGTTGGATACATTTCGGCCTATAACTCCGCCTTTTTAACTTAAAAAAATCACCTTTCTTAACGCCACGCCCACAAAAGTGGGCGGAGGACCATACTACATATACATGAAAGTTAGAAAATGCTAAATGAAATCCTGGACGACCTGGCAGGAATATCACTACTTGACCCAAAAAGATTTATCAAAAGATCAGGCTGATTCAGTTAGTAAGACATATTTCCAACCATGTTTGTCTACCTCACAAGGGTAATCACAATGGGCCAATCTGGCCACCGAGTGAACTTGCACTAGTTGCAAACAACCCTTTCCAACCTAACCTAACCTAACCTAGAAAATGCTAATATCTACAACTTTTGTCATACAATTTTTAGTCAAATTTCATATATATTTTTTGAAAAACAGCCATTTTAAAATAAAATCCCTTAAAAAAGTGGGCGTGGTCAACGAAAAGACTAAAATTTTTTGCCCACTTCAAAGACAAGAATTACAAAGCAATGTCACATACCAAAACTGAATGCGCTAGCACTATTCTAACATACCTTAAATTTAGAAAAAGTATTTTTTTAAATTGTCATTTTTTTAAATAGTCAACGCATGTTAACTTTACTAATAATCAGTGATTTAGTGCTACAGTGTGTACGCAGAAGTTACAGTCTGTAAAACGGTCCGTTGAATACTCCATCCTATCCCACATTGTAATTTGCCGATGGCATAGTTATTTTTTGACATTTTATAAGTAATGCAAACTTCGAAAAGGGGCGTGGTCCAACCGCCCCTTATAACAAACTATTAAATATAATATATTTCCACAGATATTTCCAAGTTACACTTAAATGTACGTAAAAATGCAATTTTTTGGTTCAAATTCAATATTTTTGAAAAATCGACCCTAAAAGGGGGCGTCGCAAAGAACTTTGTATGAAAAAAATTTGGACTGAAGTCTCGCTTACCTAACCTGCTACTTTTTTGTCTCATGCTTTCCTAAATTAGGCTCAAGGCCAGTCGAAATTAAGTTTTCTGCAAAATTTTAGGTTTTTCTTCAATTCTGCCTCCAAATGTGGGCATGGTCCAAATTCTTGTATGAGCAAAATGTGAAACTAAGCGTTTTCTACATAAAATATTTAGCAATTTTTTTCAATTTCGAGCAAAAATATTGAGTAAACTGCATTTGAAAATTTACCCTTAAAATAGATGTCATGCCCACTAGAGGAGGTTTACCAATTAAATTTGTCTTTTTTGTGTCTTACATTCACTTGGAGATGCTAAATGTGAAATTTCAACCTTTTAGAACGTCTTACAGTTTTGAAAACTCTGGAGGTAGTTGCACATTTAGATCGATTGTGGGCGTGTCTTTGGGCTAAAATTTTTACACTTGTACTGCTTAGCATGACGTGGACCTTACGTACGAAGTTTCAGCACCCTAGCTCAAAATTTAAGGCCTAAAAACATGTGACATACAGACGGACGGACGGACGGAAATGGCTCATTCGATTCAGAATTCGGTCTCGATCATATGCCCTTAAGGTCTTGGGGGTCTACCATTATTATGTCACCGTGTTACAAACTATGTGACGAACTTAATATACCTTCTATCCTATGGGCTGGGGTATAAAAAGATAACTAACAAACCTTTATACTCTAACTCGGTACAAATCCCGTACTCAAATGAAGCGAAATATCTACGAATGACTCTATACGCAAAACTTAAATGGAAGCCGCACGTTAAAAAGAAACGCGACGACCTCGAAATGAGGCTAAGAGAAATGAATTGGCTTATCGAATGATTTTCGAAACTTAGCATACATAACAAACTGCTTTTGTTTAAGCAAGTGCTAAAAACATCTTGGACTTGGTATACATTTCTTAGGTTATACTAATTCAAAATAGAATAAAAATTATCCACGCAGTAGTCTACATCAGTAGAGTTCGCAACGTTAGAAATACCTAACCTGGTTAACTCTTCTGAGAGAGCGTGAAAGTTAGCCTTTTTGAAGTCAAAAATATATGAACGATCATATGAATTATTATTCTCATGAATGAGACCGTTAAAGTCAAGAAATACATCCAGTGGTGGATGGTGAGTATCTATTTTAGTAATGTTGCATGGGGACTTACAGGCAACAGTACTAACAGCGTCTGATGAAAAGATTAAATCGAGAATTCGATTATTAATATTTTTGATACAGCTTATTTGCTGTAAGTCAGAGGAAAGAATATTGTCTAGTTTATTAAGTGCCGTTTGAGCAGAGGAAACACATGGAATAAAATACGTACTATCGTCTGAAGGTACCCATTTTAGAGGACTAAGGTTAAAGTCACCAATTAGGAGAACAGTACTATTGCAACATGAAAGGCTGAAAATATAATCAAGGGCTTTTGCTAGCTCCGAGTATATTTCAGCAGAGCTATCGGGAGGGATATATGTATTTACAACATATACAAAATAAGGCTTGAAATCAAGTTTTACACATACAATTTCCATATTGACAGAAAAGGGGAAGGGAACTTTCGACGAAGTAATGTGTTTCCGAACAGCGGTGAGAACTCCTCCACCCAATGCTTTCAAATCGTCCTTATGACGATCTTTTCTATGTACTAGAAACTCATTATTAAAGAGCTCCGCGTCAGTAATACTAGCATTGAATCAAGTTTCAGTCAAAACAATGACGTCATGAAGAAAAACCATTGAATTTTTAAATACATCTTCCGATTTGTGTTTGCTGCGGATCGATCGAACATTCTGATAGAAGCAGCTTAGCCTGCTGCTTAGTTTTTTGAAAAGATGTTTTGTTTACTTTGAGGCTTAGCCTTTGTGGATCGATATGTAAATTCCTTGACCAGAGTGTTAGTTGGCCAGATTGTGCTGTTGCAAATAGAGTCGAAAAGAGCGGGTGGGGATACTAATTTAAACGACGAAACAAAGCTGTTTTGCTTACTGAGTTTCGTGCATTTGACAATAGAACCAGTAGAGATGATTTTTTGTGAAATCAGATGATGAACAACTTCATCAGCAGTAGTTTCCGGTTTAAGCCTAGAAACAAAGATTATTTTTGGCTTAGGCACAGATTGTAAAGAATTGGAGGGTAAGTTGGAAACAGAGGCTGTAATATCTTGAGAAGCACTACTAATTAACGGAGGCGATGAGTTTGAAGAGACCTCAATGATTGATTTCTTATTACGGGTCCTCAAGTTAGGACGTTTAGGCTCAATGTTAGATATAGTTTTAGTCTGGCGATTCGCGTTTTCCGAAAGGGGACTTAGCACAGTCAAAGGGGCTGCCGACGATGTGGAAGCGATATCGTCATTAGATAATGACAGAGATAAGCAAGGAGAAAGAGGAAGAGCTTCTGTCGAGGTAGAGACGTCGATTTTCTGAGTGTTAAAAGATGAAGATAGGGGGTCAGGATCTGTTTCAGTGGCTGCATCAATAGAATAACTGACACTGGAAAACGATGAGACGTTAGTCACAGCTGAATTTAAACTATCAAGCAAGTCATTGAAATTCTTCGACAGTTTTTTGATGTCATGCTTAAAGGATGACAATTTAAAAGACAGTTGGGACAGGGAAATCTTACGACAAGGCTGACAATACCAGAAAGCTAGCTCAGATGAGTTGACTTTTTCAAGAAACGCGGCAGTTGAGCCAACGCATTTAGCATTAAAGTGGTTACCACAAGGACCATGGCAAGTATATAGAGGGGCATTGATTTTGCTGTCGCAACATTTTCCGGCTGAACAGGCCATTTCGAGAGAAAAAAAATTTTTGGTATTAAAAGGACCTAGTAACGAATAATTCGAAAGTTAAAATATTTTGAACAAACCAAAGAAATAAACGCAAAGAAATAACAAAAAATAAATCTTCGAAACGACCGCGGGATTCGAACCTAGACTTTCGGAGAATAACAACTTCGTCAAACTAACACCCTACCTTTGCGCCACCAAGTCGCTTAAAGTTCACTGCCAAAAACAAGGACATGAAAGTATATTATAAGCTATATTTAATTTAATGGTACAGTGAAAGCTTTAGACAGAGATAGTGATTTACTGGAAATTAGTGTAAAACAGCGTGTGGTAAAACGTATAAGAGTTGAGAAAATAATATGTATGTATGTGTTAGAAAGAACTTAGGTGAGTGCAGTTTTGAAAAGCTTTAGGGAGAGGAGTAAATATAATAAAAAAAAAAACCGCTTACCACTAAGCAGGGAAAGAATAAAAATTCAATTTCACACAAGAAATTTTTAATTATCATGCACAAATTACATAAACTATAGACTTCAGAGAAGAGATTCTAGAAGAAGAAATACAGTGTGCATGCAAAAACGTAGGTATACAAAAATTTAACAGGTAAAATCAAAGAAAATAAACAAAAAAAAAAAACAATTGCACGGAGCACTTTGTAATAACAAGACTGTCACAAGACTCTTTGCGTTGTTAACAACGAGCGACGACTACTGAAATCTACACCGAGATCTAAGAATCGCACCTGTGACTGACGAGGTAGCAAACTTTGCTCGCAAACTTAGTACTCGACTTCGCGGACATTGCAACAATGAAATTATCCTAACTTTGGATCAGACAAATCTTACGCGCAGACTACAACGAACGTGAGCTTTAAATCTAGCAGCATAAGATGAAACCGCATAAATTGACGGTATTGTAGTCTTCGTTGCCAGCCACACGCGATTGCTACAGAAGCTTGAACTACTTGTTAAGGAAACTTAGTCGCAGCCAGGCGGAAAATGGGAGGTTTTTTAGTGAGCAAGAACCTCACACTACTATGAGCACGCGCGGCTGGTCCTCGTAGTGCCTATGAAGGTTTTTCCTACCCACGAAATAAAACTAGTGGAAGGGTTACAATCCGCTTAGGCGAATCGTTGGATACCCCATCCAAATTGACCACTGTCAAGTATTTCAAAAAGTTTTACACTTGCACTGCTTCGGGACCTAGAAAGAAGAGATATCAAGTTTCAAGTTCCTAGCTCAAAATTTAAGGCCTAAAAACTATCGACAGACGGACGGACTTGGCTCATTCGAAACTAACAATTCGATCTCGATCATATGCCCTCAAGGTCTTGGGGGCCTACGGTGATTATTTCTCTATGTTACAAACTATGAATCAAACTTAACATACCTCCTATCCTTTGGGATTGGGTATAAAAAAATCGAACGAATACGAACAATGAAAAAAATCCCAATTGACCGACGTCAAGCTCGGAATTGCGCCATAAATCTTGGTTGTTAAATTTTGTATCTATTGACTTTAAATTTTAGAATTTATCAGTTAAAAATCTCCTTGCATAAAAAGGAGCTTGGCATCAACCCTTTTTCAATAACATCGTTTTTTTTTCTAGTCATATTTTTATGAGATCTTGTATACTTGCACGTGTTGGTTTAATTTTTATATAAAAAATTTGGTTTATACTTAAAAACGCCCCCAAAAGTGGGCGTGGCAAAAATTTATTCATTTCAGTTGATAGCATACGCACATTAACCGAACATTTTATAGTGCAAATATTTTGGATTTAAATGTTTTTTTAAATGTCAATGACAATACACTTAAGCAACGATATCGCCTACAATAATTTTAAATGGTAAATTTTACACTTACTGCTTTGGAACCTAGACAGAACATAATATTAAGTTTCCAAAAAAATACCGACAGATAGAAGGACGGACGGACGGACATGGCTCATTCAGTGTCTTACAATACGGTCTCTATCATAGGCGCTTAAAGTCTTGGGGATCTACGGTGCTTATTTCTTTATGTTACAAAATATGAATCAAACTTAATATATCTCCGATCCTTTGGGATGGAGAATAAAAAAATGAATTACATAGCTACATACCATACTACCTTCATAACTTTTTACTTTCACAAATATAATTAAATTCAAAATTTTGAACTTGATCCTTAACTTTTTTTCCCGTGGGTAAAAAAAATCTTCATAGCACTACGAGGACCGGCCGCGCGTGCTCATAGTAGTGTGAGATTCTTACTCACTAAAAAACCTCCCATTTTCCGTCAGACTACGACTTAGTTTCCTTAACAAGTAGTTCAAGCTTCTGTAGTAATCGCGTGTGGCAGGCTGCTTTCCAACGAAGGCACCTACAACATTGTCAATTTATGCGGTTTCATCTTATGCTGCTAGATCTACCGGTCTCATTCGTTGTTGTCGGCGCGTAAGATTTGTCTGATCCAAAGTTCGGATAATTTCATTGTTGCAATGTCCACGAAGGCGAGTACTAAAATTGCGGGCAAAGTTTGTTACCTCGTCAGACACGGTTGCGATTCCTAGATCTCGGTGTAGATCGCTATTTCTTTTGTACCATGGAGCATTAATGATTGCCCCTGCAAGGTCGGGGTTAGAATAGCCTTGAGGTAAGGTATGCCTGTCGTAAGAGCCGACTAAAATCCACCGGAAGAAGTATTCCTTAATGTTTCAACGGATGCTGTCGATGCTGCTCCATTTAGGGCAACTTTTGGCAGTAAGGTTTTAACTTATAGATGAATCTGAAGGTTAAATTAAAATCCAGAAGCGTCTGTCACACATTGTGCGGCTCACTGGTCGGCATCCGTCTCAGGGGCGGCTGTATTTAAAAATGAAAACAAAAGTGACTTACCTTTTTCTCATAAAAACGACAAGTTAAAAAAAAAAATGGCAATGAACAAAACGAAAGATTTGATTACCCCAGGTGGCAGCCCAGCTATGCTGGAAAATCCACCCTCTTCGGAGGCAGGCTCTACGGATTCTGGGGAGAGGCTTTTATTTTCTTATAAATCCTTTTGAGAAAAGGACAAAACTAAATCGATCACCACCACCTAGATCGAAGATATCCGGAAAAAGCAGTCGACCGGTGAACCAGGACTATGTGAAAATTAAGAGCTTAGAAAAGGAGAAAAGTGAACTTCGAGCTAAGCTTACTGAAATGGAGCGACTCTTCCATGATCTAAAAATGGAAGTTGACTCTCTGCGAAAAGAAAACGAGGATATAAGAAATACTCGTTGAACCAAAGACTGTGAGGTAACGAAAGAGTGTGTAACACCGAACCGACCAGCAGTTGAATACTTCACGGACGAGGAAGAACTTGCACTTGAGACCGATTCAGTCTTAAAGAAAAGGTCTAGCAAGAAGCGTATGGCGAATTTCTCTCCCGAAGTAATACAAAAAGAAGATAAGCCCTCTGGCTCAAACAAGGCTAAACCAGAAGCGAAAATTCGTCCACCTCCCGCAATAAACATCGTCGGGATAGCAGACTTCGGGAGATTGCGCAACCTTCTTGCAGACACGGTGAGAACAGAAAACTATATGCTTACCTCGCACCGAAATAACGTGTGGAAAATAAATGTTGACAACGCCGATTCCTATCGCGCACTGTATCTTAGACTGAATGCAGACAGAATCGAGTGGTATACTTATCAAAATAAGTACGAAAAACCACTGCGAGTCATTGTAAGGGGGTTCCATCCATCATGCACAAAAGAAGACGTTGTAAAAGACGTAAAAAATAAAGGCCTTAAAATTATTGATGCCGTCAATATCATTAAAAAGGAAAAGCAAAGCACGGAAGGAGGGAGAAAGAGACACTGTGATCAGACGCGGCCTTCCAATTTTTATGCTCTCCTTTGAAAGAACTGAGAGCATAAACGATATTTATAAAATAAAAATGATACTTAACATCAGGGTTAAAATCGAACCCATGCGAAAAGGCAATAGACTAATACCACAGTGTAAGCGATGCCAAGAATTCAGGCACACAAGTGCCTACTGCCAAAAAGAACAACGTTGCGTGAAATGTGCCGGAAAACACCTCTCAACAGAGTGCAAAGTTGACATTAAGGCTCTGGCAGTTTACGCCAATTGCCACGGAAACCACCCCGCAGACTATCGAGGATGCGAAGTAGCCATAGAGTTGCAAAAAGGACGAGAACCTCTTAAGGAAAATACTCGAGGTCAGAATCCAAGTCTAGGACGTCCAAAAACTGCTGAAACTCCTAAGCCAAAGGTTCCAAAGACGCCAAAGCTGATCAAAAGTGCGAGATTGGCAAAGGAGGCGTCGACAAAAGGCGTAAAAGCTTGTAGGGAATAGCGCCAGTGTACGCTTATACTTGCCTTTACGTTCCTCTTACCCGATACTCGATAGCAGGTACCCATTTATCTTCATACAAAGTATTCACATACATTGATGGCGACCGTGACAGGACCCTACGGAGAAGACTGTCAAGGAGAAGTACTAAAGGCCCCGCCAACACCCGCATACATCCTCGCTTTAGCGAAAGGAATCCTGGCCCGTTCAAACGCCCTGCTCCAGGCTAATACCGAACTACCCAGCCAACAGAAGGCCCAATCAACTGAGCAACAATAGAAGAATATAGACAGAACCAAATCAAACGACTGGAAGCGCAGAAGACCACACTGCCACCAGTAGCCCCTAAGTCAACCAGGGGAGGCAAGCTGGTGAACCAGCGCAAGGAGATCCGGGAGCTGTATCACCTCCTGAATATACCCGGAACAAATCTCGCGGACCGGACTAAATATTTACGACGCATCAAGGCCGTGAAACACGAAATACGGTAAAATCAAGCGGAGAAGCGCCGGAAGAAGGAGAATAACGACCAGTAATTCCACCAGCTCCTTGACGACATGGCCAAGAGGCTGGCCCAATTAAGTTAAGAAAAACTCTAATATACATATTATGAAATTTTTTTTTAACATAGAAAAAAAAATTTTCCCCTGATTTTGTGGATAACATATATTTCTATTTAACCGTTGAATATTCAAACTCAAATCTGAATAAAAAAAAAAAGGAAAGAATTCTCAAATTCAAAAAAGAATTAATTTAAATATATTTCTCTCTGACCGTTGCATATGTAAAGGTAAAATTTCTTTAGGGAAAATATAGCATGGGGAAAACTCAATCCAAAGTAGAGGGGGTGATCGTTAACAATAACGGGCCTCAACAAAATTCTTCCTTCGAAACTACCCATTACGGTGTAGATTTCTCTATTGTGTTTACCACACTGATAATACTTCTCGTCCTAAAATATGCCTACGATTTTCTGACCAAGAAATTTCGCCACCATATCCGCCAGCAAGTGAGAAGAAGTCAAATTATCCATAGGCGAGTATCAGTTTAAATTAAAATCTTAATAAAGAGCTTTAGATATTTCTATGGACGAGCTATTAGAAGTACTAGAAAAATTTCAAAATATATTAGGAAATTTAAAAAAAGATGGACCTAATAGAACTAGGACTAGAAGGTCAGCCAATAGAAAAATAGCAGAGATTGAAAAATTATATAAGAGAACAGACGAGATAGTGCAGGCAATAACCGACGAAAAACTAACATTAGAGGCAGCAGCTGATATACAAACTGAATATGAGCGTATAGAGCAGTACAAGACCGAAGCTTTAGCTAGGATCAAATCAAGTATAAGAGAGGAAAAGGTTAACATACCCATCCCAATCAAAACTAGCACAATGCCTGACGACTTCAGCTTTAACACAGCTCAAAAGCTTCCGACACTGACGTGTGAACAAGATAGCACACGATCAGAAAATCTTCGCGATTTCCTCAATTGCATAGAATTTTACCATGACACACTGTCAACCAACGCTCAAGCCACACTCATCAAGTTTATCTTGAAATGCAAAATTCAAGGCAAAGCTCTTACCGAGCTAGGAGCTACTAAAGTCGAAAAGTTTGATGAATTAAAAAAGGCCCTCTTGGAAAAATGTGGACCAAGAAAAACCCTTGAAACGATTCAGACGAAGCTAAGCCGCACCTACCAAGGTAACCGTCCAGCCAGGGAATTCGTAAAAGATATCGAATCCCTCGTCACCAAAATGACGGAACTGGAAATATCAGTTCATGGCGAGGAGGCAAGAGCAACGCTCACTGCCGCCAATGATCGAAGAGCACTAGCTTTCCTGAAGAAAGGAGTTAACGACCGTCTAAGAATCGTGTTAGACAGTGCTAGGCATACGACTTTAACAAGCGCATCACAACACCTGCTAGAAGTCGATCAAACCTCGACAGAAAAGACCGATCATATAAAGTATTACTCAGATCCAGGCAATAGCAGTCGATGGGAAGATAGGAGAAATCAAAATTCAGGAAGACCATCATACAGAGGTGGACGCAATAATTTTCGAGGAGCTCGCAACCGAGGCTCCCAGAAAGTTCATCGTCAAGGTCAGACTAATAATTATTCCGGGAATAATAATAATTATCCCAGAGGTAATTTCCGCTCCAACGATTTTGGTAACCAAAAAAACCAGAACAATTATGTTCCGGCAAACAGAGGACCAAGCAATGGCCCGCAATTAAATGGCAACCATAATAGCTATCCATTCCCTAATCAATCACAAAATAGGTATAGAAATGAAACTTCAGACAACAATAGGAGCTATAGCAACCAAACTCAGCAGCAAAGGGAAAGAGTTAGAATAGTTATTGCTCCGGAAAACGAGCAACCCACCGAAGGGATTGCCGACCTTTCGGAGGGAGATCATTAATTTCCCAAGTGAATAAGGCCATATGCACAACGGGAATAGAACACGGCATTTATGTGCAACTACCTTTTAATGAACGACGAGTTCGATTTTTGGTAGACACAGGGGCATCAATTTGTGTAATTAAGAATAACGTTATAATGAGCAAGAAAATACCTATACGTACCCACAAAAGCACTACCATTGCAGGTATCTCAGGTGAACTACGATCACTAGGAACCTGCATTAGTACATTACGTTTAGGGAAACAGGATCTCGAACATGAGTTCCATGTAGTACCCGATTCGTTACCGATTCCAGTCGAAGGAATTATCGGAGCCAACCTTCTTTTATAACTTGGCGCGGTAATCGACCTAGAGGACCTAGTATTAAAGTTAAGACTAAATAGCCAAACCACCAGTCTGAACACAATAACCATCGCTCCCAGATGTGAAGCCACCTACTGGCTAGACACAGCACATACAGATATACGAGTATTCCATTCCCAGGAACTGTGCAAAGGTGTCTTTATGGCTGGATCCATATCCCAAGCCACCAAAGGGAAAATTCCATTCAAAATTTTGAACACCCGCGAAAGAGAGGTTGTACTCAAATGGGCAGAACCACCATCCCTGCCCGCAGCGGAACACTACGTTCTGCGACACAACAAAAGAGATGAACCAACTGTGTCCAGAGTAGAGAAAATATTAAATGTAATAAATTTTGACACTTTAAATACAGAAGAGAAAAGCGAAATTGAAGCCATATGTACCAAGTTCCAAGATATATTCCATCTTGAAGGAGACAAGCTCAGCTACACGCACGTAGGACAAGCTGACATCACGCTTAAGGAAGGAGCAACTCCAAAGTACACAAAGCCTTATAGATTACCACACTCACAGAAGAAGGACATACAAGAAGAAATCGATAAGATGTTGGATAATGACATAATAGAACCATCCGTTTCAGCGTGGAATTCTCCAATCCTAATTGTACCCAAAAAGAAAGACCCCATTACTGGCGAACGAAAATTCCGCATGGTAATTGACTACCGTAATGTCAACGAACGGATCGAAGACGATAAATTTCCGTTAACAAATATAAGCGACATATACGATATGGTAGGAGGATCAACCTACTTCTCATGCATTGATTTGAGTCAAGGATATTACCAAATGGAACTTGACCCAAATAGCCGACCAGTAACAGCATTTTCTACTGAAGGAGGACACAATCAACTAAAACGACTCCCAATGGGACTCAAGATCTCGCCAAGCAAATTCTCTAGAATGATGTCAATCGCAATGGCGGGACTGACCTATTCAAGATGTTTTGTCTATCTACATGATCTTATCGTCTTTGGCAAAAACCTCCAAGACCACAACAAAAACTTGGTCAAAGTGTTTATACGACTACGGGAGGTGAATCTTAAGATCCATCCGAGAAAGTGTTCTTTCCTTCGAAAAGAAGTGCTATATTTGGGACATGTTATTTCAGAAAAAGGAATACATCCCGACCCAGAGAAAGCAGCAGTAATGAGCAATTATCCTACCCCTACTAATGCAGACGAAGTTAGAAGATTTGTAGCGTTTGCAAACTATTATCGTAAATTCATTCCAAATTTTGCTACCATTGCAATCCCTCTGAACAGATTACTCCGTAATAACGTAGAGTTCAATTTCTGTGAAAATTGCGAAAAATCATTTAAACTTCTGAAAGTAATTCTCTCAAGTAATCAAGTTTTACAATTTCCAAATTTCTCAAAAGAATTTAATCTGCGAACAGATGCTTCAGGCTTTGCCCTAGGTGCTGTTCTTTCTAATTTCGATGATAAACCCATAGCATATGCTAGTAAAACATTAAATGGTGCACAGAAAAATTACAGCACTATTGAAAAAGAGCTACTAGCCATAGTATGGGCAATCAAACATTTCCGACCATATCTTTTCGGAAGAAAATTCAAAATCATAACAGATCACAGACCACTAGTATATCTTTTCTCACTTAAGGAACCATCTAGTAGACTCACAAAGCTTAGATTGCTTTTAGAAGAATATAATTTCTATATCGTATATACTCCAGGAAAAGATAATTGCACAGCTGATGCTCTGAGTCGTATACGAATAGACACCGATCAATTAAAACAACTACAAATATATGTCATGACCAGGTCACGATCCAAGGCAAACAAGGTACAAAAGGAATCAACAGAAACAAAGGATGAGGAAGAAACGGATAAATATAACAAAATTGCAGAGTTATTGAAACCACCAGAAAATGGACAGCAGATAGTTGAGCTAAAAATATGTAATAGTTTCGAGGACGATGAGTATCGAATAAATGATACGACACTACTCCTGGGACCCAACGACGTTTTGGCATATCTCCCAGAGATGAATTTAATACTCCTAAATAAGCCCAGGATAAGCACTACAGCCCGATCGACATCATTTGGCAAAATGTTGTTGAGGGACGTGCAGGAACCTTGTGAACTGCTAGATATATCCAAGGATAGCACTACAGCTCTATCGACTTCAATTGTCAAATTGATGTCGGGGGACGTGCAAAGTATCTGCGGACCCCTAGCCATTGAAAAATTATACATTACTAAAGAAGAATTAAGAAAACTCGCAGACGGCCGTCAAGAATATAAAATTCCCGAGTTACAGAAAAATTTAGGAGAAATGTTTAAAGAAAGTAATATAAAGGTGCACCTCATAGATAAATGTAAAGAGATTACCGATCCTCAGGAAAAGAAACTACTGCTCAACAATTATCATATATTACCAACAAGTGGACATGCAGGAATAAACCGCATGCTAAAAACCATAAGAAAGAAATACTTCTGGACAGGAATGTAGAACGATGTGACGACATTTGTGAAGCATTGCCCTATATGTCAAATGAATAAATATATAACACCCAAGAAACAACCAATGGAAATAACCTCAACCGCCGATACAATTTTTGAAAAAATTTACCTTGACTTGGTTGGTCCTCTAGATGAGTCGGTAAACGGATATAAATACATACTTACCCTACAAGACGAACTTACAAAATTCACAGAAGCTATACCTCTTGAAAACAAAGAAGCTAGCACTGTAGCCAAAGGACTTGTAGAAGGATTTATCCTTAAATATGGAGTTCCCATAACAATAGCTTCAGACCAGGGAACAGAGTTTATAAATAAAATCTTTAAATATATGTGTAAATTACTGAAGATAGAACAGCTACAGTCCACTGCTTACCATCATGAAAGTATAGGAGCATTAGAAAATTCCCACAAAGTTCTCGGAGCATACCTCAGGTGTTACGTGTCCGAAAAACATACGGACTGGTGTAACTGGTTACCATACTATGTCTTCTGTTATAACACTTCAATACATTCGGAAACAGGGTATACACCGTTTGAATTAGTATTCGGAAGGCAATGCAAATTGCCGACCAATCTAACAAAACAGGTAGACCCCAGATATAACTAGGAAGACTACGTAATAGATTTGAAACAGAAATTACAATTAGCCCACCGAGATGCTAGAGATCAGTTAGTCGAAAAAAAGAAAATAAGGAAAAATGCGTACGATACGAAAGCTAAGAGTAAGCAAGCTAGTTTTGAAGTAGGTAGTTTAGTACTGTTGAGAAACGAGAATCGTAGGAAGTTAGACCCAATCTATATAGGACCATACGAAGTATTATCAGAGGAAGGCGTGAATTGTGAAGTAAAATACGAAGGAAAAAGGACTAAAGTCCACAAAAACAGGCTAAAGAAATTTTACATATATATATTACGGCAATTTCTAGAAGCTTTTGCCGATATTGACGAATTTGAATAAACTTTTTCTTAAAAAAAAGGGGAAAGAGACCCTACATACACATGTATATATAAAATAAGTTCACCCTACATGCACATATATATATAATAAGTTCTAATTCTCCTGGCCAGGAACGAATTAAAATTAATGGTATCATAATTAAAATTTAGTATATAAACAATTAAATATATAAACAGGAACCAACTGAAATCAGAGGTATTGTAATTAAAAATTTAGTAATTAAGACTAATGGTATTGTTATAAAAAATTTAGTAATTAAAATTAATAATATTGTAATTAACATTTAGTATATCAACAATTAAATATAAATATCAAATAGTGTTAATAAAACTTAAATCTTAATTTTTTATGAAAAATTTTGCAAATTTAATTGTATTGTTAACAAAATTTAATCTACAATTTAATATGGATAACACACTAAAGATAATTGCATTGTTAAATAAAACTTTATATAAATACAAAACCAAATTAAAATACATGGTTTCTAAGCTTTAAGTAATTAAGATAAATTGTACTTTTAACAATTACTCCTATTGTAAGAATAAGTAAAAAAAAAAAACTATTTGTAATAAGTTTTAAAAGGAAAAAGAAATTAATGAATGAAATTAATGAATTTCACCTTTACACACTAGGATTAAGAATTTGGTTGTTACTGTTAAGTAATTTTAAAGTTAAAAGAAGAAAGCATTAAATTGTTGCTATTAATTAACGAATATTTAAACTAAACTATGGTTAAATAACTTTGAATAAATTTGCTCAATCAATTATAAGTACTTAAGTTGTAATACATAAAATTAAAACTTAAAAAAAAATAAAAAAATCTTAGTACGTAGAAAATTAATTGTAAAGCTACTAAAATTCATTAGGAAATAAGAAAATCAATTTATATCCATCAATGTTGTAAAATTGTTATTAGAAATTGAGATAACTATATATCCAGAAACTAAAACCCATATAATACAAAAAAAATTAATAGATTGTTCATGTTAATGTAAACCTAAAAGAAGAAATCAAATATGTAACTTGAAAACAATGTTTATTCCCAAATGTACAAGCGGCACAGAAAAAGCAGAATTCTCGCTACTCCAAGAATTCTCCTTTTCCTCCCAGAAGGGTGGTGTAGGGAATAGCGCCAGTGTACGCTTATACTTGCCTTTGCGTTCCTCTTACCCGATACTCGATAGCAGGCACCCATTTATCTTCATACAAAGTATTCACATACATCGACTAAGCATTAAGTCATTAAAGACCAAAGTCATTAAAGACCAACAATCCGTCAGTCACCCCAGCACACGTACCATACTTACATACATATTTCGGTACCCACTCACTATAAGCGATCGTACATTCCCAACAGAATGTATGGGATCACATATCAACAGGCAAAGCCGGCAGTATATCGCCACAGGTTTTGTTTACGTTGATTTGTTCCAAGCATAGTACGATACACGCTTTCTATGTTTATGAATGACACAGGGTCAAATATCCGAAATGGTACGACAAGTGCATGAGGGCATGTGTGACCAAATCGGGAACACTGAACGGTGGCGCCGATGCGCTGACTCGACGAATATAGGTCAAGTATAGTCAAGTCAAGTATACACTGGTAAAGCATAGCCAATGCTTTATGATGACCAATGCATTATATACGGGTTCAAATATCGAAGGGTGCAAATCGATGACGCTGCAATATCGAGTATGGATTGGGGTTCGGACTTGGAAGTAGATCAAAAACGCAGTAGATTTTATTTGTATAAATACCGATGCAACCCAAGAATAAATGTCTCTTTTGCTATCAAGCTACTAAAGAAACCACATCTCTTTTAATACCACCAATAGAGCTTGGGCTCTGGTAACCGTTCTTTTACAGCTATCTTCGAAATCATTTCTACTTACCAACATAGCGAGTAACTCGCTGGTGAGTATAGCAAACGGCATTTAAGCCAAGCTAAGAAATGATAGTCTAACTCCGTTGGTCTACTCTTTCTCTCTCGGTTAGGTTTATTACAGCTAGCCCAGAAGAACCTAGTCGAGCGACACTACAAGCTCCACAAAAGAGCGGCGCCAGTTAAAGTGCAGCGGAGAAGCCACCACTGGTCGGACCGAAATCATACGCACAGGTTGCGGCAAACGAAAACAAGGCAAGATCGCAGTGTCTCAGATCCTCGCTGTAATCTTGGAGAAACTTGAGGATCAAACTAGAATCAACAAAGTTATATTTGACAAACTGAGCAAGCTCGAGTTTAAGCCTGGAAAAAATTACAAGAGAACATGAATATGAAACAGTTGTTTAAAATACTAACATGGAATGCAAACGGCCTTCTGAATTAAATAGACAAACTAAAAGTATTTCTACGGAAAAATAATATTGATACTTGCATGATTACGGAAACTCACCTTAAAAACGGGTCTACACCCAAACTTAAAGGTTACAATGACTATCACGCACATCACCCTTCGCAAAATTTGAGAGGAGGATTCTCCCTCTACATTAAGAACTGCATAAAGCACTTCAAGAACACAGAAGTTGAGCTAAACTCTATGCAGATCAGTTCAGTTTCTGTAAAAATTGACTGCTTAGATTATAACATTGCATCTTGTTATTTCCCGCCAGGATATAGACTGGTGGAAGACGATTTTGATCATATGTATGACTTCATTGGGTCCAATTTTATCATTGGGGGTGACTTTAACGCGAAGCATACTTTCTGGGGTTCACGATGCAATTCAACAAGAGGCAGATTACTGTACAAAAATAGTATGAAGCGTGGGGTGGACTTTTTCTCCACGGGTAAGCCAACATATTGGCCAACCGATAGGAACAAAAAACCAGACCAGTGTTATGATCTTTGCTCAGACCACTCAGGAGTAATCTTGAAGATGGAAGGAAGACTGGCGAAAATAGAAAGACCTCCTAGATTAGCTAGCAAAAACATGAACTGGGACTCCTTCAGAAAGGTCTGTAAGGAGGGTTTTGGCTTAAATGTGCCATTGAAAACTCCTTTCGAGCTAGAAATCGCAGTTGACAAATTCATTGAAGCAATTAAGAGCGCTGCTTAGATCAACACTTTGTCCCAAAAGAACGCAGTTAGCACCGAGGGCATGTACGTAAAACATATCCGCTCGAAATCGAAGAATTGATTCGTGAAAAGAGAAAAGCGCGTAGGAGATGGCAAGGCACGAAGGCTCCCCCAGACAAAACCCTCTTGAAACACCTCTCTAACAAACTGAAAATCGTAAGACCACTGAATAGCTTGAAGGCGTGTCGGCGGATAGGAGCTCGAACTACTCGCTGTGGAAAGCAGTTAAGTCTATCAAGAAACCTATAATCCACTCGGCACCAATAAAAAAGCTAACGGCGAATGGGCAAGAGAAAACAAAGAGAAAGCGAATTTGTTTGCTGAACATTTAGAAGAAACATTCAAGCGTTTCGAGGGTCCGCCGTTGGCTGACGTTCTAAGCAACAACGCAAAACCTGATAGCTTTAGAATGATAAAAGTTTCGTTAGTTGAACTCGGACAGACAATAAGTAAAACTTAAAAATAATAGGGCCCCGGGTTACGACCTGACCACTGGCGAAATATTGAAAGAACTACCAAAAAAGGCACTAGTCAAGCTACTTTATATGAAAAACGCTTCTCTTAGACTTCTGTACGTTCCAAGACAATGGAAAGTTGCTGAAGTCATTATGGTTCCAAAACCGGGGAAATGCGCAAATGATAAAAAATCTTATAGGCCCATATCGCTTCTACCGATAATATCCAAGGTATTCGAGAAACTTCTGCTAAAGCGATTACAACCAATTATTGCAGAAAGACGCTTGATCCCGAATCACCAATTCGGTTTCAGACCTAACCATTCCACAATAGATCAAGTCTACAGAATAACGCATGAAATTGAAAAAGCCTTAGAAGGGAAAAAAATATGTTCAAGTGCTTTCCTCGACGTATCGCAAGCCTTCGACAAGGTATGGTACGAAGGCTTGAAATATAAGCTACAACAAAACTTGCCGGAAGACATGTTTAAAATATTGTAAAATTATCTTGAAAGCAGACTCTTTCGTGTTAGGTGTAGTAGTGAATACTCTGGTTTCAAGCAAATTCGGGCTGAAGTACCCCAGGGAAGCGTCCTCGGTCCGACCGTGTTCCTGCTCTACACAAGAGACATACCACTAGATGACGAGACTGTCGTTGCCACGTTTGCGGACGATACGGCCATCCTGGCAACAGGTGAATCAGTCGAGTAATCAACGAGAAACCTCCAACGAGCACTGGACAGAATTTGTGTCTGGACGAAGACTTGGCGAATCGCTCTTAACAAGAACAAGTCTACGCATGTGAATTTCACTTACAGAAGGGTTAACAATTACCCCTGTTCATAAATTCTGCACAAATACCATATGCAAATGAAGCGAAGTATCTAGGGATGACACTGGACGCTAGACTAAGGTGGAAACCACACGTAAAGAAGAAGCGTGACGAGCTCGAGATAAGGCTCAGGGAAATGTATTGGCTTATTGGAAGATTTTCAAAACTAAGCATGTATAACAAACTGCTCTTGTACAGGCAGGTGTTAAAGCCGTCCTGGTCATACGGTTTACAACTTTTTGGTTGTACCAAGCCGAGCAACATGTCCATGTTGCAGACTTTCCAAAACAAGACACTAAGAGCAATTGTGAATGCTCCATGGTATATTAGGAATAGTGATTTTCACAGAGATTTGGAACTAGCTACCGTGAGCGAAGAAGTAACAAACTTTGCTCGAAAGCTGAATGCTCGCCTTCATGATCATTGCAACAATGAAATGATCCGTACTCTAAACGAGACTCTTAACGATGTAAACAACGAGCGACGACTACAAAGAACAAGACCCTTCGATCTAGCGACGTAGGGTGAAGCCGCACGAATGAACGGCTTAGTAGGTGCAAAGCAACAAACTTAGTGGGTGGAAAGCAACCTATTAAATGCGATTAACACTACGGAAGCGTAAACTACTTGTTAAGTTAGAAGTATTATGAGAAAGCGAAAATTTACTACTAAGAAGTGCGTTCTGGCAGTTTCATAGTGTCTCTCATAAATGGTTGGTTTTTTAGCACGTGGAAATCGGGCATTACCAATATCGGCTACTTTGGTATGTTATACCTGGTATAGTGGGCGTATTGGTATCTTTGAAAAATTTTGGAGTTTTAGCCTTCGTCCACCCTAGTATTCAAGAAAAAAAAAGGAATCATTTTGTGGAGGATTAGGTTGGCTTGCTCGACAAAAGTCTGGTACTGATCAAGATTGATTAAGTGAATTAGCTTAAGGTGACCGTTCTAAATTTCAAACCCTAGATTTCATAGAGTCGGGATAGAAGTAGATTGCTGGTAGTCCACGACAGCTTCGTGCTTCTAAAAAATATAATTAACGATTTAATTGAAAACACTGACAACCAAATTGCTATAAACCAATTAGGTATATAATGAAAGAATAAATAATATCACCGCAATTACTAATAAAATATTTAAAGAACTTAAGGAAGGACTCTTAACTTTAGCTCCCAGTTTAAAATAGAAAATAAAGATTATTGTTGCCGAACCTGGTAGCACTGGAGTTCGGGCAGCGCCGCGCCGCTGCAACATGAAAAGTGACAGCTGACAACTGACAGCAGAATAAAAGCAAGCGAGAGGGAAAATGAATTTCTTTTTATTTCCGTCAGTCAATGTGGCAAGTTGTAATTAAGTTTATAAAGCAACCGATAAGTTTTCAAGCTAAATTAGCATTTTTGTAGCATTAAGTAACAATAAAAGAATATAGAAAAAGACAAACGTAAGCTAACTCATAAAAATTGTTAATTGCAATTAATCATTTAATATTTAAATAAGAAATAAAAGTTTCTTCCACATCTAAGAAAAGGCTTCGTCTTCGTTTAAAAGACCAGCACTCTGCGCCAACATATCTTTTATTTCGTTTTCTTGTAAAACAACAAGCATTGTATAATCATTATATCTGGAGTGAACTTTAGCAATCACCTCGCATCCGCATGCTCAAAACTCGCCGCCCAGCCACTACCTCACACACAGCACATGCGCCAGGCTACCACCTCGCAATCATCAGTCTCGTCATTTCGGCATCACCTTGCAAGCATCGATCTCACCGTCAAGCGAAACTAACGAATGTAAGGTAAGTCCACTTGGTCCCTTGTATATTAAGACCTATTTCGACGTCCCAAGCCATTCCACGAACGATCTCTACCTCTGCATTTGCATTTACCTTTACATACGAATCAAGATGCCAAACAGCTGCAAAGCGTGCAAGAATGTTGACACCCTTGAAATGGTACAATGCGGCGATTGCAACGGTTGGCACCATTATTCCTGTGCCGGTATTTTGATTACACATTACATAGCCAATCACGATTGGAGTTGTTCCAAATGCAAGCCAAACCCGGAAGATAACAGCGAAAAACCTCCCGAAAACAATCAGAAAGAACCAGCACAAGAAACAATTCAAGACCCCCCAATACAGAATTCAACGCGTCAAGAGGATCCATCAGACTGCAACTTTTATTGCAACAGCTGGAAGAGGAGAAAGAGCTTAAGAAAAAACGCGACAAAGAGTACATAGACAAAAAGTATGCACTGCTAAGAAGTATGGGAGTCCAGTCACCTAATGCCTAAAATGATGACCTGCAAGCAAAAGTTAACGCGACACATCTAAATGCAACTGGCACCGCAGTCGTTCGTACGAATATTAGCGAGCCACTTTCCAATAGCACCCTTAATGCCTCAAGGTTGAAACCGCGTTTTATTCCAGAGATCTCATCGTCTACGGTACATCCACAGATTAATTACTCAAGTTCAATGTTTACAGCGATGGATAAAGTCTCGTCCGATACGTCAACAGCGAATCTACTCACATCAGGCACATCAATTGAAACGCCATTTCCGAGTAAGCAGCAACTGCTAGCGAGACAGCAACTATCAAAAGAACATGTAACATTCAACGGTAGGCCTGAGGAGTGGCCCCTGTTTTTCAGTTGGTTCAGTTGCTCAACATTTTCCTGTGAATATTCGAACATCGAGAACGTAAGAAGGCTTCAAACCGTTTTGAAAGGGGATGCACTAGAAGCTGTAAGATGTAGGTTACTTCTCCTTGAGCAAGTTCCAGGAGTCATAAGCACTCTCAAACTACTGTACGGAGTAATTATACACAACCTAAACCTAAGCCCGAAGTAATTATAATCAACCTAATTGAGAAGATCAGGAAGGAACCGCCTCCTCGTGTGGAAAAGCTACAGTCGATCGTGAAGTTTTCTCTCTCGGTACAAAACATGTGCTCAGTAATGGAAGCAAGTGAATTGCATGCACATTCAACAAATCCGTACCTACTGCAAGAACTTGTCGAAAAGTGACAATCACAACTGCACTTGGATTGGGGATGTTATCGGAGAAGTGTAAGCGCTGCAAGCCTTTCTACCTTCAGCAATTGGCTGTTAGATGTGGTGCATTCAGCTTGTGAAGTATCAACATTGGACACACTGTCTTATGCTTCTCCACGCCAGGAAAAGCAAACGTCCAGAGTTCCACTAAATGTACACCAGCAATCTGAACCACCAGTTGAACCCAAACCAGAAAGAGAATGCCCGATCTGCTCGCATCAGTGCAAAACAATTATTGACCTGTGTTAAAATTAGATAGATGGTAAGCAGTCAAACGATTCATCATATGCCGCACATGTCTTCGGCAACACGGAAGGAACCGGTGTTATGCTGCAAAAGAATGTGAAATCGACGGTTGCAAGTATAAACATCAACAGTTACTTCATAAGATCCGTGATCACAACTCTACTGAAGCACAGCTGGTTTATCATCTAATGAATAATAAATGCGTTTTATTTAAAATAATTCCAGTAACTTTATACAATGGGAAAAACAACTCAACACCTTTGCGTTTCTCGATGACGGCTCTTTAATTTCTTTAATGGATGCAGTTCTTGCAAATCAGTTGAGTGCAGATGGAGAATACCATCCTCTCTGCCTGAAATGGACCACAAACACGCACCGTACAGAGACCGCATCAAAAAACCTAAACATACAGATCTCTGCGATCAATTCAGGTAAAAAGTTCACTATTAATAATATAAGCACCGTGACCTCGCTAGGTCTGCCTACACAATGTGTTGACGCCGAAAAAGTGTCCCACAGGTATAACCACCTAAAGCGAATTCCATTACAGTCGTACTCCAAAGCAAAGCCGCGTATCTTACTAGGATTAGATCAATAGAAACTGTGTAATCCCCTGCGATCACGAGAGGGCACCGACAGCCAACCTGTCGCATCCAAAACTCGACTCGGATGGACATTGCACGGCACACTTACAGCAAATCAAGAAGGTCAAGTCAGCGATCAACGACAGACGCACTATAACTGTCACGTTTGTGATTGTGCAAAATACGAAAACACAAATCTTAGTTCACTGTTCAAACAGTTTATTGCCCTAGATACAATCGGCTCGCAAAATAATACTGCCGTGCGTTCGCGTGACGATGAAAGGGCAGAAGATATTATGAACAACGACATAAGCAGAAAGGGGAAACGCTTTGAGTTGCCACTATTGTGAAGTATGAGAACACGAAAATGCCTGATAGTCGCCCGATGGCTGAGATGCGCCTATTATGTTTGGAGAAGATTGTCAAAGAATGCGATACTACAGGAGAAGTTGGATAAGCAGATTGAAGAATATGTTCAAAAGCATTATGCAAGAAGGCTGGGAAAGATGAATTGCAAAACGAGTCGAATTCAATTTGGTATCTTTCCTGTTCTCAATCCTCACAAGCCAGAGAAGATGCGTATTGTATGGGATGCAGCCGCGACTGTCGATGGAATATGACTCAATTCTATGCTTTTGTCTGGACCTGACATTGTGCCTTCTCTGATATCTGTTTTGTTTCAAATTAGAGCGAGGAGAGTAGCTATTTGTGCAGACTTAAGAGAAATGTTTCACCAAGTTGGTGTAAAACCGGCAGACCAACATGCTCAACGTTTCTTGTGGCGAAACAGAGACACTAAACGTGTTAAAGAGTACGCGATGCAAGTTTTAACTTTTGGATCAACGTGCTCTTCGTTTTGTGCGCAATACACAAAGAATTTAAATGCGAAGGGCTATGCCAAAAGGTACCCACAGACGGCAAGAGCCATTATGTCAAATCATTATGTCGATGATTTTCTGTATAGTGTCGACTCTGAAGAAGAAGCTGTACAGTTGGCAAGGAGGTTGTTTTTATCTATAGTGAAACTGGATTTGATATTAGGAATTACATGTCGAACTCTAAGAAAGTACTCGAATCTTTTCAGGACAAGGCTGCTGGTTACGAAAAGAGTATTGCAAACTTGCATATTCTAGGCGCATCAGAAAAAGTTCTTGGTATGTGGTGGTCAACATCGACCGATTACTTTTCTTTTGCTATCAAGGCGAACACTTTGAAACTCGATATTGTTGCAAAAGATATCTGGCCTACTAAAAGAGAGATTTAAAAAGTTCTCATGTCAGTATTTGATCCTCTTGGGCTCATTGCAAATTTAGTTATCTAGTTCTACTGAAAATCCTACTACAAGACGTCTGGAGTTCCGTAATAGAGTGGGATGATGAGATCCATCCTCAGCATTATGAAAAGTGGTGCGAATGGAAAGGCTATATTCCCGACGTCAAAAACATTGTTATAGAAAGATCGTACCTAAAGCAACTTATTTTCAGTAAAGATAGCTCCGTGCAGATGCATATTTTTGTAGATGCAAGTGAGATGGCTTATGCCGCTGTTGCATACTTACGTGTATCATGTGGGGAAACAACCGAAATAAGCTAAGTTGCTGCTAAAACTAAGGTGGCACCATAAAAAATGGTTTCCATTACGAGACAAGAATTAGAAGCCGCTGTTTTGGGAGTGCGTTTGGCAAGGTTAATAACAACGGGGCACTCCTTCAAGATACAGGAAAGGTTTTTCTGGATAACCAAAACGGTTTTGAGCTGGATAAACTCCGACCATCGCAAGTACAAAAAATTTGTGGCCTCTCGAGTTGGACAAATTCTCGAGCAGACGAAAGCAAAGAATTGGCGGTGGGTTCCCAGCAACGCGGCCGATGATGCCACTAAATGGAAAACTAGGCATAATTTTACTTCAGATAGCGAATGTTTCGTGGGCTGCTTTCCTTTACGAGTCAATAGATAGATGGCCAGAAAAGCTTACACATTCCGAACCATTGATAGAAGAGGTGCTACATATTCACTTGCACCAGGAAAAACCTCTTGATGCAATAATCGATGCGTCACGCTTTACCGACTTCACGCTGGTACCGACTTCGCAAAATGATGGCGCTAATTTTTCGACTGTTTCGGGTTAGATCAATGAAAAAAAAGAAAAACAGATAGACAAGGCCTTACTGCCTGTGGATTTCAAAAAAGCAGAAAATTATCTATTCCAGAAATGTCAAAGTGAATCATGTTCCAAAGAAATATCAATTCTCAAAGGCAACAACGGGAAAGGTGAAATGAAAATTGAAAAATCCAGTCCATTGCATCAATTTTCGCCCTATCTGGCCGACAATTCTATTTTGCGAGTAAAGGGGAGGATGGACGCTGTAACTGGAGTACCGTTAATACAAAGTGACCTATCATTCTGCAAAAGGACCACATTTTATTGCAAGATTTCGGGTGCTGCGTAAGACAATAAAAAGGTCGTGTCACTACTGCACGAATCTTAGAAGCACTCTGAAACCAACAGAAATGGGAAGTTTACCACCAGCCCGACTTCAACCTTTCACAAGACCATTCTCATATATCGTAAAAGATTGTTTTGGACCAATGTTCGTTGTTGTTGGTAGGCGCCTAGAGAAACGCTGGGGAGTGTTGATTACTTGTTTGACGGTGCGTGCGGTACAAATTGTAATTTCTTACACTTTATACAGTGACTCCTGCATTATGGCTCTTAAAAGATTTATCGCTTGAAAAGGACGGCCGTTAGAAATTGACAGCGATAACGGTACCAATTTTCGTGGGGCTAGTCAAGAACTCAAAGAAGCTGTACGTACTTAGAAATCGACAAAATATCTCAAAACTTCTTCGGACCAAAATTGAAGTGGAACTTCATTCCCCCCTCAGCCCCTCACATGCGAGGAAGTTCGAAGAGATTGGTTCGCTTGATAAAGCAATTTTTAAGTCACATATCACCCAAAAGAAATCCGTCAGATGAGATGCTTATCACGATGCTAGCAGAGGTAGAGAGAATCGTTAATTCGCGACCGCTTACTTACGAAATGGAGAGAAACTGCAAGGTATTGTATCTGATGATGGAGGGGTTTTGCGGAAGAACTGGTTAGGAGAGGTATAGAAGAGGTAGGGGTAAACGAAGCGGTATGAACCCGTACCAGGGGGAATATGTACCAGTGTTCCCACAAGAGCGGAGAGATGAGGACAACCGAATCGGTATGAGCCTTTACCAGGCCGATTCTTTTGGGCAAAACTTGGGGGATGTGTTAGTGGGGTATATTTGGCGCTCCTCTCTAACTCTTTCTCCTCCCCCTCCTCTCCCCTCCTCTCTAAACCACCTTACAGGGGTTGCTCGCCTATAGAGTTTCCATAAGGAAGAGGGATGGGTTTTGTGATACACCCTTATGCGTTTAGCCAGTTTGACCCGGAGATAAAGTTCATTATCCTCTTTAGATCGAGTCGCGCTAGATCATTTAGGTCATCAAAGAAGTATTCACCTAAAGTTTTCCTTCTCAGTGCTGATAGGGCGGGACAGCTGCACAAAAGATGAACCATGGTCTCTTCTTCCTCTTCATCCCTGCAACTTCTGCAGAAACCGTTGAAGGGAGCAACAAGTCTTCTGGCATGTCGCCCTACCAGAAAATGGCCTGTGAGGGCCCCAATTATCTTTCTAAGATTCAGCCTATTGAAGGAGATGAGTCTCTTTGTTTTCCTACGATCGAGCTCTGGCCAGATTTGTTGGGAGGAGTGACATGTGCTGATGTTATTCCACCTATTGTTTGTGAAATTTTATCGAGTTTATGGGTGCTGCCAGTTCCGTTGTAAGAGTCGGGTTGGCATTAGCATCTTCTCTAGCTAGTTCGTCGGTTCTGCAGTAGCCTGAAATATCCCTGTGGCCAGGAACCAAGCACAGGGAAACGCTGCACCTGACAGCAATCTCGTTGAGAGATTCGCGGCATTGCTTTACCAACTTGGATCGGATAGTTGGCGATTCCAAGGCTTTTATTGCAACTTGGCTCTCTATATAGAAAACAATAGCGCTGCAGTCTACTGAGTTAATTGAAAACCAGGCCGCAGCTTCACGGACAGCTGTGATTGCTGCTTGAAACCTACTGCAGTGGTCTGGCAGGCGCTTGGAGATACATAGGTCTAGATTTATGAAAAAGACTCCTGATCATACTCCAAGTGCTGTTTTCGATCCGTCAGTGTAGATTTCTATTGCAGATGCATTTAAGACCTCACAAGACTCCCAGGTGGCTCTCCTTGGAAATTTGGCCTTGAATTTGACATTGAAGTCGAGGTATGAGACAACGTAGTCCTAGTTGCGAGGGATGGTGTCGTGGCCATTCAGGATGCTAGCATGTCCCATGTTGTCACCAGTCAGTTGCGAGGATTCCCTTAGCCTAAGTGTTGCTTTCGCTGCCATCTCTTTACCGAAGATGTAAACGGGAAGAAGTTGGAGCATTGGGTCAAGCGCAGCCGAGGGAATTATTCTAAGAGCACCTGTGATGTAAATACAGGATAGTCTTTGAACTTTCTCTAATAAAGCTCTATGTTGCTACTATTGTCTAGTGCCTTCCACCAGACCAGTACTCCGTACATAAGTATGGGCCTAACGACTGCCATGTATGTTGGAGTCCCCAGTTTGGGCCTAGGGTTTTCCTGCAGGAATACAGGGCAATAGAGGCCTTTACGGTCTTGTATATTCAGTTTCCAACTAAGTTTCTTATCTAATATAACTCCCAGGTATCTAGCATGATCTGCAAGTGACAGTTCAGCGCCTTTCAGTGATGGTGGAACTATGGGAGGTATTTTATACTTTCTTGTGAACAGTACTAGTTCAGTCTTTGCCGGTTTTACACCGAGATCGACACTATCTATCCACCTAGCTAATTTGTTAAGGGCAAATTGCATTATGTTCCTAATAGTGGGGAGGAACTTGCCTATTACCGCTATCGAAATATCGTCAGCATAAGCTATAACTTTAAGGCCGTTTTCCTCTAGGATCAAGAGTAGTTCATTAACTACGAGGAGCCATAGTAGTGGTGATAATACCCCGCCCTATTGAGTTCCTTGTACACGGTCCTGTCAGCTAGGCAACTCCTCAACTCGGCATGGACGAGCCTGCTTTTAAGCATTTCCTCGATCCAATTGCAGAGATAGTTGTCAACCTTCAGCTTAAGGAGTGCAGCTGTAATAGCTTCTGTTCTGTTGAAGGCTCCTTCAATGTCAAGGAATGATACAAGAGTGAAATCCCTGCTCTCAAAGGATTTCTCAATGATGCTAACTAACGAGTGTAGGGCCGTCTCTTCCGATTTTCCCTTGCGATACGCATGTTGGAAGCACGAGAAAAGACGGCTGTCTATGTTGGCTCTGATGTGGGCGTCGATCAGCCTCTCTAGGGTTTTTAATAAGAAAGAAAAAAGGCTGAATGGGCGAAAGTCTTTAGGGGCTGCATGTGAGATCTTACCAGCTTTTGGTATGAACACCACCTTGGCCTTCCTCCAGGATTTGGGTGTATAGCCAAGGCTTATGCAACTTCTTAAAATAGCGTGGAGCCAAGGACTCAGTAATCCGAGACCTTGTTGGAATGCCACTGGTAGTATGCAATCGAGTCCAGGTGATTTGTACAGAAGGAATCTGTGCACTGCCCACTATATCTTCTTGGGTGTGACAACATCTTCGGGTACAGTGTATTGAACTCTATCGTGGCTTATTTCAGAGCATTTGGTCTCTGCTTTGCTGCCAGGAAAGTGGGTGTCCATGAGAAGGTCTTAAGTTTCCTTGCTGGACATTGTCCAGTTTCCATCTGGCTTTTTAATGTAGCAAGGAGTGACTGGGGATTTGGATAGGATTTTCCTAATCCGGAATAAATCACTGGTTTTCTCTATGTTTTCACAGAAAAGATGCCAAGAGGAACGTTGTGATTTCCTTATCTCCGTCTTAAATTTCCTCGTACTGCTTTTATACAGGTCCCAGTCGACTGGGTCCCTGGAGCGTTTTGCTTGATTAAAGAGTTTCCTGCTCTCTCTTCTAAGCCTACTCATTTCAGCGTTTCACCATGGGGGCTTGTCCCCATTTCTGTGTCTGCTGATAGGGCAGGATTTGTGGAGAGCTAGGTTCATTTCCTCCGTAAGCCTACCCACCATCAGGTCTAGTTCCGACGGTGACTGCGGCTGAGTGGGAGTTAGGTTTGTAAGATGACTTTTCAACTTTGTGTTGTAGGTTTCCCAGTCAGTTCTTCTGGGGTTTCTGAAGAGGGACTTTTCGGGAGGTTTTAAGTCAATACCGAACTGTATGTTGCGATGATAATTCATCGCTAGATACAGTCCATTTGTTGACGGTTATGCTAGGGGAGTTCGTGACCAGGGTCACATCAATGACTTCCTGCCTGTTCTTCTGGTGATGAAGGTGGGATCTGATCCCTTGTTACAAATAATGAGATTAGTAGCTATAATCAAAAAGGCACTCACCCCAATCGTTTGTGTCCCTGCAACCCCAGGTAGTATAATGCGCATTGGCATCACAGCCTGTCACCAGAGGATATCTTTCCCTTTCGGCTCGGCTTATAGTGTTTCGGATGATTTCCGCTGGTCTGGGTCCTGTCGCATCGTAGGGCAACTGAACTGGCTAACTATTAACGCACAAAATGCGAAGTGCGAATATTCAGAAGTTCAGTGGTAAAAACATCAGCCGGTGTGACAGCTGACAACTGGCAGCAGAATAAAAGCAAGCGAGAGGGAGAATGAAATTCTTTTTATTTCCGCCAGTCAATGTGGCAAGTTGTTATTAAGTTTAGAAAGCAACCGATAAGTTTTCAAGCTAAACTAACATTTTTATAGTATTAGGTAACAATAAAAGAATATATAAAAAGACAAACGTAAGCTAACTCATAAACATTGTAAATTGAAATTAATCATTTTGTATTTGAATAGGAAATAAAAGTTTTTTCCACATCTAAGAAAAGGCTTCATCTTAGTTTAAAAGACCGGCACTCTGCGCTAACAGATTATATGAAAAGAACTTGTTGGTATTAAGTATACCATGCATTGTGCTAAAAACGGAATACTGAATTCTATGAATATAATTATTGAATTAATACTTTTAATAAAGACAAACTTCCATATGACACAGTTGAAGAAGCGCTAGAGTTTTCAGATGTTAGAATTTTTACAAATAACTACTGTAATATAGTTGTACTGTACTAACTGTACTATTTTATGTTGTAAGCATACCACTTACGGAACAGCAAATATGTAAGTCATTACTATTGATGGAACCACTATTGATGGAACCATGACAACCAACGCAACCATCATAAAATCTACAAGTCTGAAGAGATGTCCTCGGTAGAGACACTGCCTGCAGTAATCCAGCCACAGCCAAAAGAAACAACTCTGGAAGATATCCTGACACTAGAAATGGTCCATGATCTCCATATAAACAACACCAAACATATTCAGAAACTAGAGGTGGAAGAAGCAGTTCATCGCTACCTTTCATACGGCCTATTACTTGGAATTGTCTTAGTGATAACAGTTTCTAGAAGGAAGTCGTCAACTGTTACCATTAAGAAAGGAGGAAGTACCAGTTTGGATGAAACCATCTCTACGATACCTGAAAGCGCTCCATCGTTCATCTCACTACGCCATTAAGAATTAGCATGTCAACAACCTAGAATTCCCTGGTTCTACGAAGCCGTTTTTTAAGCTGAATGTGGGCATTCAGATTTGAGCGTGGAGGAGGAAACACACAGAACACGTTCTCATCAAATGCAGCAGAGATCGTGTTCCCACTACCGCACCAAACATCCAACCTCGAAGCACCAAGAACAACATTCCAAAAGTAACCCGATCCAGCATCATATTACATTCGTCGAAGCACCAACAGCAACATTCCGATCAACGCACCCCAATATAAGGAACGATACGTACGGTTAGCTTTTTAGTTTATGAGCTTGAAATAACATCATGGGCTATTTGATCTTCTTCTTCTCACTGATTGGAAAAATACTCCGACTTGAGTTTTTACTGCAGCAGTATTACAATTTTTCATATAACGCTTTCGTCATTGCCTTTCTTAGCCACACTTTTGTGTTTTGATACTGTTTGTTGCTTTTATTAGGTTTTGAAATACTTGTTCTCTTATGGGAAACCGTAGGAAGAGTTGTTACTTAATGTCAACATCATAATAATATAAAGCTTCCTGACGATGTTCGCCTGGCAGCATTTCAGATGATCATAGGTCTAGCCATTATTATAATGTTTGTAGAATTGCAAATTGTTGTAATTTTTCACTTTTCAATATTAAATTTTATTTTGTGTGGCTTTGCCATAGGGGCCGATCCCCAACATATGCAGCGATACGATCGGCGAGCTTTTTAATTAATTAACTTTAAATACCATCATGGGCTATTTGATCTACTTTAATATTCTCCTTCTTCTCACTGAACGGAAACCGACTTGAGTTTTGAAGAGAGAGAAATGGATCAAAAACAGAAAAACTGCAGCAGTATTATAATTTTTCATAAAATACTTTCGCCATTGTCTTCCTTGTTTCTTAAGTTTGCAGTTGTCGGTAGCTCGCAGTATTTGTAGCCGCACTTATGTGTTTTGTAACTGTTTGTTGCTTTTATTTGTTTCTGAAATACTTGTTCTCTTATGGGAAACCGTAGGAAGAGTTGTCACTTAATGTCAGCATCCTTATAATATAAAGGTTCCTGACGATGTTCGCCTGCCAGCGTTTGAAATGATCATAGGACTAGCCATTATTATAATGTTTGTAGAATAAATTTTTGAAATTGTTGTAATTTTTCACATTTCAATATTTCAATTTCATATTGAATTTAATTTTGTGTGGCTTTGTCATAGGGGCCGCCCCCCAATATAAGCAACGTTACGTTCGGTTAGCTTTTTAATTAACGACCTAATTTTTATTTTTTATTTTTTAAAATCATTAGGAGATAACAAGCGTAAAATTTTAGCCTTTTACGACGTCTTAAGGATTTGAGAGCACTGGAGGTAGTAACACATATAAACCGATTGCGGGCGTGTCTGTGGGCGGATTTTAAAGTTTTTAACACGTGTACTGCTCCGGATGACAAGGAGCTTATGTATGTAAAAAATTAAACACCAAAAACATATGTCAAACAAACAGACGGACGGCGGGGAGACGGACGAACATGGCTTATTCGATTCAAACTTCGGTCTCGATCGTATGCTCTTAAGGTCTTGGGGGTCCTCCATTATTATTTCACCATGTTACAAACTATGTGACGAACCTATCCTATGGGATGGGGTATAAAAACAAGTGGGAAAGTCCAACAGTGCGTATTCAAAAGCTTCAGTCCATCTACGACGGATTGCAAAATACCCGACCATACCAAAAAAACTGCCACGCATCCAAAAATTGGGCGGGATACGAAAATATAACTGTAGAATTCTTTATACTAGGTGGTTGCATACGTCACAACCACAAAAGTGGGCGGAGGTACATACAGCATATGCATGAAAGTTAGAAAATGCTAATATCCACAACTTTTTTCATAAAATTTTTAGTCAAATTTCATATATTTTTATTGAAAAACAGTAATTTTAAATTAAGATCCCTTAAAAAAGTGGGCGTGGTCAATGAGAAGGCCCAACTTTTTTGGCTACTTCAAAGACAATTACAAGGCAATGTAACATACCAAAAATGAATGCGCTAGCACCATTCTAACGGAGCTAAAATTTAGAAAAAGTATTTTACAGGCCTGTAGTGGGCGTGTCTGTGGGCGGATTCAGCTAAATTTCAAACTTGGTCTGGTCCAATGGAGTTTCAGCCAACCCACAGAATTTCAGCTCTCTACCCTAAAATTTTAGGCCTAGAAATTGTTTACATACGGAAGGACAGACATGGCTTAATCGATTCTCCTGTCGGACCCATTCATATCTCTAAAAGGTCTTAGGGGTTTACGGTGATTATTTTAGTGATATTTATCAAAGGTATTTCGGTGATAAT
The DNA here is from genome assembly GCA_947623515.1 of Neoascia interrupta. Taxonomy (NCBI): domain Eukaryota; kingdom Metazoa; phylum Arthropoda; class Insecta; order Diptera; family Syrphidae; genus Neoascia; species Neoascia interrupta. The sequence goes on from OX392462.1 coordinate 120,021,268, forward strand.
ATCAAAGGTCTTTGAGAAACTTCAGGTGAAGCGACTACAAACAACAATTGCAAAAATACGCTTGATCCCGAATCATCAATTCGGCTTTAGAACTAATCATTCAACAATAGATCAAGTCTACAGAATAATGCATGAAATTGAAAAATCCTTAAAAGGAAAAAAGATATGCTTCAGTGCTTTCCTCGACCATCATATCGCAAGCTTTCGAAAATGTATTGCACGAAGGCTTAAAGTATAAGCTACAACAAACCTTGCCAAGAAAAACAATCTTGAAAACAGACTCTTTCGTGTTAATTGTGGGATTGAATACTCGAGTTTCAAGCAAATTCGAGCTGGCGTACCCCAGGGAAGCGTCCTCGGTCCGACCCTGTTTCTGCTCTACACAAGAGACAAGCCTCTAGATGACGAGACAGTTATGACCACGTTTGCGGACGACACTGTGGAGTAGAACAACCGAATGGTTTTAATGCCTTCAGAAAAACTTAGGAGAACAGAATGTGGTACAATCATTTTGTCTATCATTTTGTCCATCCGTTAATGTTTCAACGGATGCTGTCAATGCTGCTCCATTTGGGGTAACTTTTGGCAGTAAGGTTTTAACTTATAGATGAATCTGAAGGTTAAATTAAAATCCAGAAGCGTCTGTCACACATTGTGCGGCTCACTGGTCGGCGTCTGTCTCCAAAGGAGCGGCTGTATTTAAAAATGAAAATAGAATTGACTTACCTATTTCTCATAAAGACGACAGATTTGATTACCCCAGGTGGCAGCCCAGCTATGCTGGAAAATCCACCCTCTTCGGAGGCACGCTCTACGGATTCTGGGGAGAGCCTTTTATTGCTTATAAATCCTTTTGAGAAAAGGACAAAACTAAATCGATCACCACCACCTAGATCGAACATATCCGGAAAAAGCAGTCCACCGGTAAACCAGGACTCTGTGAAAATTAAGAGCTTAGAAAAGGAGAATAATGAACTCCGAGCTAAGCTTACTGAAATGGAGCGACTCTTCCACGATCTGAAAATGGAAGTTGACTCTCTGCGAAAAGAAAACGAGGATATGAAAAATACTCGTTTAACGAAAGACTGTGAGGAAACGAAAGAGTGTGTAACAACGAACCGACCAGCAGTCGAATACTTCACGGACGAGGACGAACTTGCACTTCAGACCGATTCAGTCTTAAGGAAAAGGTCTAGCAAGAAGCGAAAGGCGAATTCCTCTCCCGAAGTAATACAAAAAGAAGATAAGCCCTCTGGCTCAAACAAGGCTAAACCAGAAGCGAAAATTCGTCCACCTCCCGCAATAAACATCGTCGGGATAGCAGACTTTGTGAGATTGCGCAACCTTCTTGCAAACACGGTGAGAACAGAAAACTATAAAATTACCTCGCACCGAAATAACGTGTGGAAAGTAAATGTTGACAACGCCGATTCCTATCGCGCACTGTCTCTTAAACTGAATGCAGAAAGAATCGAGTGGTATACTTATCAAAATAAGTACGAAAAACCACTGCGAGTCATTGTAAGGGGGCTCCACCCATCATGCACAAAAGAAGACGTTGTAAATGACCTAAAAACTAAAGGCCTTAAAATTATTGATGCCGTGAATATCATTAAAAAGGAAAAGCACTGCACGGAAGGAGAAAGAGACACTGTGATCAGACGCGGCCTTCCAATTTTTATGCTCTCCTTTGAAAGAACTGAGAGCATAAACGATATTTATAAAATAAAAATGATACTTAACATCAGGGTTAAAATCGAACCCATGCGAAAGGGCAATAGACTGATACCACAGTGTAAGCGATGCCAAGAATTCAGGCACACAAGTGCCTACTGCCAAAAAGAACCACGTTGCGTGAAATTTGCCGGAAAACACCTGTCAACAGAGTGCAAAGTTGACATAAAGACCCCGCGAACTATCGAGGATGCGAAGTAGCCATAGAGCTGCAAAAGGGACGAGAACCTCTTAAGGAAAATACTAGAGGTCAGAATCAAAGCCTAGGACGCCCAAAACCTGCTGAAACTCCTAAGCCAAAGACTCCAAAGACGCCAAAGCCGATCAAAAGTGGAAGATTGGCAAAGGAGGCGTCGACAAAAGGCGTTAAAGCTCCACAAAAGAGCGGCGCCAGTTCAAGTGCAGCGGAGAAACCACCACTGGTCGGACCGAAATCATACGCACAGGTTGCGGCAAACGAAAACAAGGCAAGATCGCCCACAACAGATGCAGTGTCTCAGATCCTCGCTGTAATCTTGGAGAAACTTGAGGATCAGACTAAAATCAACAAAGTTATATTTGACAAACTGAGCAAGCTCGAGTTTAAGCCTCGAAAAAATTACAGGAGAACATGAATATGAAGCAGTTATTTAAAATACTAACATGGAATGCAAACGGCCTTCTGAATAAAATAGACGAACTAGAAGTATTTCTACGGGAAAACAATATTGATATTTGCATGATTACGGAAACTCACCTTAAAAACGGGTCTACACCCAAACTTAAAGGTTACAATGACTATCACGCACATCACCCTTCGCAAAATTCGAGAGGAGGATCCTCCCTCTACATTAAGAACTGCATAAAGCACTTCAAGAACACAGAAGTTGAGCTAGACTCTATGCAGATCAGTTCAGTTTCTGTAAAAATTGACTGCTTAGATTATAACATTGCATCTTGTTATTTCCCGCCAGGATATTGACTGGTGGAAGACGATCTTGATCGTATGTATGACTTCATTGGGTCCAATTTTATCATTATGGGTGACTTTAACGCGAAGCATACTTTTTGGGGCTCACGATGCAATTCAACAAGAGGCAGATTACTGTACAAAAATAGAATGAAGCGTGAGGTGGACTTTTTCTCCACGGGTAAGCCAACATATTGGCCAACCGATAGGAATAAAAAGCCTGACCTTGTCGATTTTTTCATCGCTAAAGGGTACCCCAAATACCTTACGCGAATTGAAGAGTGTTATGATCTTTGTTCAGACCACTCAGGAGTTATCTTGAAGATGGGTGGAAGACTGGCGAAAATAGAAAGAGCTCCTAGATTAGCTAGCAAAAACATGAACTGGGACGCTTTCAGAAAGGATTGTAAGGAGGGTGTTGGCTTGAATGTGCCATTGAAAACTCCTTTCGAGTTAGAAACCGCAGTTGACAAATTCATTGAAGCAATTCAGAGCGCTGCTTGGAACAACAATTCGTCCCAAAAGAACGCAGTTAGCACCGACGGGCATGTACGTAAAACATATCCGCTCGAAATCGAAGAATTGATTCGTGAAAAGAGAAAAGCGCGTAGAAGATGGCAAGGCACGAGGGCTCCCCCAGACAAAACCCTATTGAACCAACTCTCTAACAACTAACAAACTGAAAGGAATGTTGCAAGATCTTAAAAATCGTGAGACCACTGAATACCTTGAAGGCTTGTCGGCGGATAGGAGCTCAAACTACTCGCTGTGGAAAGCAGTTAAGTCTATCAAGAAACCTATAATCCACTCGGCACCAATAAAAAAAGCTAACGGCGAATGGGCAAGAGAAGACAAAGAGAAAGCGAATTTGTTTGCTGAACATTTAGAAGAAACATTCAAGCCTTTCGACGGTCCGCCGTTGGCTGACGTTCTAAACAACAACGCGGAACCTGATAGCTTTAGAATGAAAAAAGTTTCGCTAATTGAACTCCGACAGACAATTAGCAAACTTAAAAATAACAAGGCCCCGGGTTACGACCTGATCACTGGCGAAATATTGAAAGAGCTACAAAAAAAGGCATTAGTCAAGCTACTTTATATGATAAACGCTTCTCTTAGACTTCTATACGTTCCAAGACAATGGAAAGTTGCTGAAGTCATTATGGTTCCAAAACCGGGGAAATGCGCAAATGATAAAAAATCTTATAGGCCCATATCGCTTCTGCCGATAATATCGAAAGTATTCGAGAAACTTCTGCTGAAGCGATTACAACCAATAATTGCAGAAAGACGCTTGATCCCGGATCATCAATTCGGTTTCAGACCTAACCATTCCACAATAGATCAAGTCTACAGAATAACCCATGAAATTGAAAAAGCTTTAGAAGGGAAAAAAATATGTTCAAGTGCTTTCCTCGACGTATAGCAAGCCTTCGACAAGGTATGGCACGAAGGCTTGAAATATAAGCTACGGCAAAACTTGCCGGAAGACATGTTTAAAATATTGGAAAATTATCTTGAAAGCAGACTCTTTCGTGTTAGGTGTAGTAGTGAATACTCGAGTTTCAAGCAAATTCGGGCTGGCGTACCCCAGGGAAGCGTCCTCGGTCCGACCCTGTTCCTGCTCTTGGGGATGTACCAAGCCGAGCAACATGTCCATATTGCAGACTTTCCAAAGCAAGACACTAAGAGCAATTGTGAATGCTCCATGGTATATTAGGAATAGTGATATTCACAGAGATTTAGGAATAGCTACCGTGAGCGAAGAAGTCACAAACTTTGCTCGAAAGCTAAATGCTCGCCTACATGTTCATTGCAACAATGAAATGATACGTACTCTCAACGAGACTCTTAACGATGTAAACAACGAGCGACGACTACAAAGAATAAGACCCTTCGATCTAGCGACGTAGGTTGAAGCCGCATGAATGAACGGCTTAGTAGGTGCATTCACTGGAAAGCAAACTATCCAATGCGATTAACACTATGGAAGCGTAAACTACTTGTTAAGTTAACTTAGTTGTAGTCAAGCAAGTATACCTGCTATAGTGGGCGTATTGGTATCTTTGAAAGATTTTGGAGTTTTAGACTCCGTCCACCCTAGTATTCAACAAAAAAAAAAAAAAAAAAATTGTCTATTCGACAGTTTATTGACACGTCGCAGGTGAGTATTTACTTGTCGAGCGCGCGAACATCAGTCAAACGCATTTTGGCTGTGTCAGCGAAATGATGCTCTCACGGTGAACAGTATGCGGGATGGGCAACGCTTGGAAATTGTCACCTGTGATCGTGTTACGACTCTTATGTCGTTAACTATTAAATTATTTGTTTTACAATTTTACAAGAGGGTTCTTTAATTTATAAAAATATATATTTTTTTACTTTTGCGCTTTATAATTAACCTAATCAAGGTTGATTTCAAACAATAACTTACATAATTATTAATAAATGTTTTTTTATTTATTTTTTTAATTTTATATCGATCTTAAACCTAGAACATAGAACATATAATTGAAAAATAAAATAAATTTTTCTCTAAAATTAACTCTCTTCTCTAAAATTTCTCTCTATAAAATTAACTCTTCGCGGTGAACAGTATGCGGGATGGGCAACGCTTGGAAATTGTCACCTGCGATCGTGTTACGACTCTTATGTCGTTAACTATTAAACTATTTTTTTTACAATACAAGAGGGTTCTTTAATTTATAAAAATATATATTTTTTTACTTATTGCGCTTTATAATTAACATAATCAAGGTTGATTTCAAACAATAACTTACATAATTATTAATAAATGTTTTTTTATTTATTTTTTTAATTTTATATCGATCTTAAACCTAGAACATAGAACATATAATTGAAAAATAAAATAAATTTTTCTCTAAAATTAACTCTCTTCTCTAAAATTTCTCTCTATAAAATTAACTCTTCGCGGTGAACAGTATGCGGGATGGGCAACGCTTGGAAATTGTCACCTGCGATCGTGTTACGACTCTTATGTCGTTAACTATTAAACTATTTTTTTTACAATACAAGAGGGTTCTTTAATTTATAAAAATATATATTTTTTTACTTATTGCGCTTTATAATTAACATAATCAAGGTTGATTTCAAACAATAACTTACATAATTATTAATAAATGTTTATTTATTTATTTTTTATTTTATATCGATCTTAAACCTAGAACATAGAAGGTATAATTGAAAAATAAAACGAATTAACTTTTTTTTTTATTTATTTGCTATTTATTTTTTAACGAAAATCTTAACCTTACTATTACTAGTCTAATATTTATTGAAAACAAAGATATTTTTTGTTTCTTTTTTTTTCTTTAATTTAAAATTTTATTTTACTGAAATATATTTTTGTTACTTATTTAATTATATTTATTTTTATTTCTTAAAATTGGGTGGGGTGCCGTGGCGTAGTGGTTAGTGTGCGTGTGCTTACTACGCTGGAGGTCTGGGTTCGAATCCTGCCATCGTCACCTGAAAAAAATGACTTGTTTTTTTTACGGCCCCCACCTCCGCGAGGTTTGACAAGCCCTCCAAGAGTATCATTTGTCTTGAAAAACTTCTCAAAGTGCAGTTCGGATTCGGCAAAAAATTGTAGGTCCCCTTGTATGTGAAGAAATTAACACACACAGCATACATTGTTGAGAAGTTGGCCCTGGTTCACCTCGAGCTGTTGCGCCACTCTATTTATTCAAAATTAGGTTCACATGAATGCTGTTTATTTAATTTAGTTATTATATATATATATATATATATTTTTTTTTTTTGATTTTCATTAAGTGTTTGCTAAAGATTATAAAATATCGCTACTGCATTTGCAGTGAAACAGAACCAATTCTTGTATAATCTTAAACTATGTGCACACTTTTAGGCCGCGATTGCTGTTGTAAGGGTATTATTTCAGGGTGTGGGTTGGATGCTTGGAATATTGTTTACAGTCCGGGGTTGACCTGGGCCTCAGCCAACAAGCTTCGCCAGCCAGCTCTGTCTCTAGCTATCTGTCTCCAGTTTCACACGCGAAGTTGGCTGAGGTCCCCTTCCACTTGCGTGTTAAAAAGTTTTAGACAAAGTCCCTAACTACCTCAAAGTTATAGCTGTCGATGGTGATGTTTTGTCCAAGACGTCGGTGTTGGGTGTCTTTTCTTGATGGCAGCATATACTTGGTTTTGCCCTCATTGACTGCTAAACCCATATTCGCCGCTTCCATCCCAATACTCACGAAGGCTTCTCTGACATCACGCTTTGTTCTATCGATTATGTCAATGTCGTCTGCGTATGCAGACTCAGATTGTACCTCTGGTGTACGCGCGAGAGTTCTGCACAATTCTTTCAAGAATGATGTTAAAGAAGTCGCATGACAGCGCGTCGCCTTGTCTTAATCCTTTTTTGACATCAAGGGGGTCGGTGAGGTCTTTGCCGACCTTGACGGAACAGCGTGAATTTTCCATCGTCATCCTGCACAGACTGACGAGTTTGGCAGGGATACCAAAACTAGACATTGCGCTATATAGCTCGTCTGTATATATGCTGTTATACGCGGCCTTGAAGTCAATGAAGAGGTGGTGTGTATCGATTTGGAATTCCTGGGTTTTCTCTAAGATCTGCCGCAGCATGAATATTTGATCGATGGTGGTTTCCTGGCCTAAAGCCACACTGATATGTGCCTATCAGATAGTTGACAAACGGCTTCAGGTATTCACATAGTACAGCAGAAAAGATCTTGCCTGCGATGGTAACAAGACTGATGCCTGTGTAGTTGGCACAACTCAGAGGGTCTCCTTTCTTCAGGATCGGGCAAACAATGCTGAGGTGCCATTCGTCGGGCATGCTTTCTTCCGACCAAGAAGCATGCCCTTGGAATATTGGTTGGGATTTGGAAATTTCAGGCAGGCTTTGAGTTCGAGACAAGGTAAAAGAAACGGGACTTTCTGTCACTTTAGGTGTGGATTTCGTTTGACACCACCGCTGGAATAACTTGAAAATGGGATATAACAGAAAGAGGATTAAAGTTAAAATTATTGAACAGAATGATGTTTTGAAATCGGAAGACTGTCTTTTGATCTGGTGATCCTCGATGTGAACTTCAAGTGGGAGGCTATTTGTTGCAAATTCAAACCCTATTACGTTCAAATCTCGTGGGTGAGGTTTTGTGTTAATGTTTATGTTTGGAATTTTAATTTCCTCCATGAAGCCTGAGCTAAAATAAATCGTGAGACTCGATTGTTTTACGGTGTGCTGGACGGTATCTAGAGTAACCTCTGGTGACATAGCCTAACAGCCTGGCTTAAAATAACTATTCTCGTTTCAATGATGTTATGAACTTTTAGATACGCCCCACAAATTATTTTTAGAGGAACTTCTTTTGGGCTACGTATAACCAGGTGTTAGCATTGTTGAGGTTATACCAGATTTCTTGGGTGGAATTGAACAAGCGAATGGTACAGTCTTTTGGCTTTCTATAACCCGCCGACAAATTTATAATGCAGCTGTTAGAGTTTTCATTTCTTACAATTAATTTTTGTTGGTTTAAGTAAATATTTTCCCTGTTATTTATGCTGTTATGAAAATTTTCAGGGCTCATAAAAACATATTCTCGTTTGGCCATATTCATTGCTAAGAAGGGGTGATCGACTTGAACATACCAATAGATATTTTTTTTATCCTTGACAGAGATTGGGGTCAGTTGGTATAGGTCACATTCTTTCAATATCAAAGGAACTTCCAGAATGACAATCAGTTCTGAAGAAATGTAATTAAGACCTACTTTAACAATTTTTTTGTAGGTCGGATGGTAAAAAAACATTTGATTTGAATGGTAATTTAAACGTGGCAAGTGTTTCAAGTTTTATTTCTTGAAGAGCTGATTTAAGTTCTGTTGAAGTTTGTAATAATCTATGTAAATGGCCCATTAGTGGCAGCCCAGCTATGCTGGAAAATCCACCCTCTTCGGAGGCAGGCTCTACGGATTCTGGGGAGAGCCTTTTATTGCTTAAAAATCCTTTTGAGAGAAGGACAAAACTAAATCGATCACCACCACCTAGATCGAACATATCCGGATAAAGCAGTCCACCGGTAAACCAGGACTCAAGGAAAATTAAGAGCTTAGAAAAGAAGAATAATGAACTCCGAGCTAAGCTTACTGAAATGGAGCGACTCTTCCACGATCTAAAAATGGAAGTTGACTCTCTACGAAAAGAAAACGAGGATGTTAAAAATACTCGTTTAACGAAAGACTGCGAGGTAACGAAAGAGTGTGTAACACCAAACCGACCAGCAGTCGAATACTTCACGGTCAATACTTCACGAATACTTCCGATTCAGTCTTAAGGAAAAGGTCTAGCAAGAAGCGTAAGGCGAATTCCTCTCCCGAAGTAATACAAGAAGAAGATAAGGCCTCTGGCTCATACAAGGCTAAGCCAGAAGCGAAAATTCGTCCACCTCCCGCAATAAACATCGTCGGGATAGCAGACTTCGGGAGATTGCGACACCTTCTTGCAAACACGGTGAGAACAGAAAACTATAACCTTACTTCGCACCGAAATAACGTGTGGAAACTAAATGTTGACAACGCCGATTCCTATCGCGCACTGTCTCTTAGCCTGGATGCAGAAAAAATCGGGTATACTTATCAAAATAAGTACGAAAAACCACTGCGAGTCATTGTAAGGGGGCTCCACCCATCATGCACAAAAGAAGACGTTGTAAAAGACGTAAGGCCTTAAAACTATTGATGCCGTCAATATCATTAAAAAGAAAAAGCAACGCACGGACGGAGGGAGAAAGAGACACTGTGATCAGACGCGGCCTTCCAATTTTTATGCTCTCCTTTAAAAGAACTGAGAGCATAAACGATATTTGATACTCAACATCAGGGTTAAAATCGAACCAATGCGAAAGGGCAATAGACTGATACCACAGTGTAAGCGATGCCAAGAATTCAGGCACACAAGTGCCTACTGCCAAAAACAACCACGTTGCGTGAAATGTGCCGGAAAACACCTCTCAACAGAGTGCAAATTTGAAATAAAGGCTCCAGCAGTTTGCGCCAATTGCCCCGGAAACCACTCGCAAACTATCGAGGATGCGAAGTAGCCATTGAGCTGCAAAAGGGACGAGAAACTCTTAAGGAAAATACTCGAGGTCAGAATCCAAGCCTAGGACGTCCAAAAACTGCTGAAACTCCTAAGCCAAAGACTCCAAAGACGCCAAAGACGATCAAAAGTGCGAGATTGGCAAAGGAGGCGTCGACAAAAGACGTAAGAGCTCCACAAAAGAGCGGCGCCAGTTCAAGTGCAGCGGAGAAACCGCCACTGGTCGGACCGAAATCATACGCACAAGTTGCGGCAAACGAAAACAAGGCAAGATCGCCCACAACAGATGCAGTGTCTCACACCCTCGCTGTAATCTTGGAAAAACTTGAGTATCAGACTAGAATCAACAAAGTTATATTTGACAAACTGAGCAAGCTCGTGTTTAAGCCTCGAAAAAATTACAAGAGAACATGAATATGAAATAGTTATTTAAAATACTAACATGGAATGCAAATAACCTTCTGAATAAAATAGACGAACTGGAAGTATTTCTATTGGAAAAATAATATTGATATTTGCTTGATTACGGAAACTTACCTTAAAAACGGGTCTAGACCTAAACTAAAAGGTAACAATGACTATCACGCACATCACCCTTCGCAAAATTCGAGAGGGGGATCCTCCTTCTACATTAAGAACTGCATAAAGCACTTCAAGAACTCAGAAGTTGAGCTAGACTCTATGCAAATCAGTTCAGTTTCTGTAAAAATTGACTGCTTAGATTACAACATTGCATCTTGTTATTTCCCGCCAGGATATAGACTGGTCCCAATCATTGGGCCCAATTTTATCATTGGGGGTGACTTTAACGCGAAGCATACTTTTTGGGGTTCACGATGCAATTCAACAAGAGGCAGATTACTGTACAAAACAGCATGAAGCGCGGGGTGGACTTTTTCATTGCTAAAGGGTACCCTTACGCGAATCGAAGAGTGTTATGATCTTTGCTCAGACCACTCAGGAGTTATCTTGAAGATGGGTGGAAGACTGGCGAAAATAGAAAGAGCTCCTAGATAAGCTAGCAAAAACATGAACTGGGACGCCTTCAGAGAGAACTGTTAGGAGGGTGTAGGCTTAAATGTGCCATTGAAAACTCCTTTCGAGTTAGAAACCGCAGTTGACAAATTCATTGAAGCAATTCAGAGCGCTGCTTGGAACAACAATTCGTCCCAAAAGAACGCAGTTAGCACCGACGGGCATGTACGTAAAACATATCCGCTCGAAATCGAAGAATTGATTCGTGAAAAGAGAAAAGCGCGTAGAAGATGGCAAGGCACGAGGGCTCCCCCAGACAAAACCCTATTGAACCACCTCTCTAACAAACTGAAAGGAATGTTGCAAGATCTTAAAAATCGTGAGACCACTGAATACCTTGAAGGCTTGTCGGCGAATAGGAGCTCAAACTACTTGCTGTGGAAAGCAGTTAAGTCTATCAAGAAACCTATAATTCACTCGGCACCAATAAAAAAAGCTAACGCCGAATGGGCAAGAGAAGACAAAGAGAAAGCGAATTTGTGTGCTGAACATTTAGAAGAAACATTCAAGCCTTTCGACGGTCCGCCATTGACTGACGTTCAAGACAACAACGCGGAACCTGATAGCTTTAGAATGAAAAAAGTTTCGTTAGTTGAACTCCGACAGACAATAAGCAAACTTAAAAATAATAAGGCCCCGGTTTACGACCTGATCACTGCCGAATTATTGATAGAACTTCCAAAAAAGGAACTAGTCAAGCTACTCTATATGATAAACGCTTCTCTAAGACTTCTATACGTTCCAAGGCAATGAAAAGTTGCTGAAGTCATTATGGTTCCAAAACCGGGGAAATGTGCAAATGATAAAAAATCTTATAGGCCCATATCGCTTCTGCCGATAATATCGAAAGTATTCGAGAAACTTTCGCTGAAGCGATAACAACCAATACGCTTTATCCCGGATCATCAATTCAATTTCAGATCTAACCATTCCACAATAGATCAAGTCTACAGAATAACGCATGAAATTGAAAAAGCCTTAGAAGGGAAAGAAATATGTTCAAGTGCTTTCCTCGACGTAACGCAAGCCTTCGACAAGGTATGGCACAAAGGCTTGAAATATAAGCTACGGCAAAACTTGCTGGAAGACATGTTTAAAATATTGAAAAACTATCTTGAAGGAAGACTCTTTCGTTTTAGGTGTAGTAGTGAATACTCGAGTTTTAAGCAAATTCGGGCTGGCGAACCTGTTCCTGCACTACACAAGAGACATACCTCTAGATGACAAGACAGACGTGGCCACGTTTTCGGACTATACGGCCATCCTGGCAACAGGTGAATCAGTCGAGTCATCAACGAGAAACCTCCAACGAGCATTGGACAGAATTTGTGTCTGAACGAAGACTTGGAGAAGTGCTCTTAACGAGAACAAGTCTACGCATGTGAATTTCACTTACAGAAGGGCTAACAACTTACCTATGTTCATAAATTCTGCACAAATACCTTATGCAAATGAAGCGAAATATCTAGGGATGACACTGGATGCTAAACTAAGGTTGAAACCACACATAAAGAAGAAGCGTGACGAGCTCGAGCTTAGGCTCAGGAAAATGTATCGGCTTATCGGAAGATTTTCGAAATTAAGCATATATAACAAACTGCTCTTGTACAGGCAGGTGTTAAGGCCGTCCTGGACATACGGTATACAACTTTGGGGTTGTACCAAGCCGAGCAACATGTCCAAGTTGCAGACTTTCCAAAACAAGACGCTAAGAGCAATTGTGAATGCTCCATGGTATATTAGGAATAGTAATAGTCACAGAGATTTAGGAATAGCTACCGTGAGCGAAGAAGTAACAAACTTTGCTCGAAAGCTAAATGCTTGCCTTCATGTTCGTTGCAACAATGCGATGATCCGTACTCTAAACGAGACTCTTAACGACGTAAAGAACGAGCGACGACTACAAAGACCCTTCGATCTAGCGACGTAGGGTGAATCCGCACGAATGAACGGCTTAGTAGGTGCATTCACTGGATAGCAACCTACCCAATGTGATAAACACTACGGAAGCGTAAACTACTTGTTAAGTTAACTTAGTTGTAGTCAGGAAGTATTATGAGAGAGCGAAAACTTACTACTATGAAGTGCGTTCTGGCAGTTTCATAGCGTCTCTCATAAATGGGTGGTTTTTAGCACGTTAAAATCGGGCATAACCAATATCGGCTACTTCGGTATTATAAACCTGCTATGGTGGATGTATTGGTATCTTTGAAAGATTTTGGAGTCTTAGCCTCCTTCCAACCTAGTATTAAAAAAAAAAAAAAGCAAATTTTCGCGTCGTTTATTATACTGAGTATCAAATTGAGTTCTACCGTGAAAAATAAAATTTGCTTGTCGATAGACTCAGTTGCTTCTTCTAAAGTCAAATTATTCAGTCTGTTGTTAAAAGTGTTCAGATCCTGTTCTAATTTCAAAAAATTATTGTTGATATTAGCAGTGGACAAGTTAAAAGTTGGAACAAGTTTACCGTAGGTCCAAGTGGAATTAAGTAGTTATTTTTAGACTTGTTTATGTATTTCAGTGTCCTGATTATGAATATGTTATTAAAAATTGTCGGTCTCATTTAGTTTAAAAGTAATAGCTATTCAAAGTTTCAATTTCCCCATACAAAGTACCTAAACTTAGATGTTATATTTCTGCCTAAGATTATGCTATAGAAATCTGACAAGATTTGCTGTACAATAAATTCGCTTTTGGAGACAACAGTGTTTGGGTGGCCAGCTTCGCGGGTTTAAAGGATTTTAACTCCCTTTTTCGCAGGGCTTAGCCGCTCACGCGACTTCGTCGCTCCGCTAAGGGTAGGTGCCAGTTGTCTGGCAGGCGCCTATGGCCATTTGCGGGTATGTAAATGTTGCACTCTTTTTAAACTTCTTTGGCTTATAACTTCTAAACTAATTGTGACCGACAATTTTCAATAGCATATTCGGAATCAGGACACCTAAATCCATAAACTAAGAATGGATAAAAAAAATCCAATACATTCCACTTGGACCTACGGTAAACTTATGCCTAAAAGTTTTCGCCAAATTTAAAACAACTGTCATTTGTTTGTTAATGACATGGGCGATAGATTTTTGATTGTTTGCTAAATTTTGCAGAGATGAGTGAATATCTGCCGCATTCCTATCATCCATTAGTCCAAACAAAGCATTCGCTATTTCACCGATAGCATTAACTGCTCCACGCGTCTGCATTGATGATATTTTAAAATAGTGCATTAAACTTTGTTGGTTCTGTTTTTCCCGCAAATTTGTAGCTGGTCAAGCTTTAAGCCCTACTCGACAATGTTGTTCTCAAATTCGTTCCACAGCTTTATGGAACGAATTTGAGTGCCTGAATCGTTGCAAGTGTTAAAAAATTGTTTACTGCCTGAGTAATTAACTCCGATTCATACAACTACCTCTTTCCCCTGTAAGTGTAGAACTAGTCTCCAGTTAATTGTTGAATGCTGCATTTTTCCCAGTCGTTCAGCATGGACACCAGTCTCATTTCACAGCCTTAATATTTGGATTGTATCCGCATGCACCGAAATCGCGGCCATCGAGAGTACAGCGAAAATGTACCCAAAGTGCCAAAAAGACATGACAGCTGTACATGAAATTATAGTCAAAAATTAATAAAACTAATATTGCTACATACAAATTTCTAAATTAAGTTTGACTTGAGTTGGAGAGGTAAGTGTGAAGTATTTTTTTAACGACCAACAGCTTCAAAAACGTGTTTGAGGCGATTGTTGTGAGCCTTCTCCCACTTGTTTTTTTGCATAATGGTGCAAAATTCACACTGTTATGTATCTCTTTCACCTCGAATGGGCCAGTAAAAAAAGGAACAAGTTTGTTCTTTCTATACAATCCTGAAGAAGAACCTTATCACCTACCTTGAAAGACTGGATTTACCTTTCTATCGAAATACTCTTTCGATTTTGCCTTCCTCTTCTCTATATTCTCCTTGATAGATTTTTTGTAGTTTGTGCCTTAGTACAAGAAAATATTTTCATGGTCGTATATAGGAGCAGGATTTCTGTTAATATTAGTTGGCAACGGAGAAATAAAACCGAAAAGGACATTCATGGGGGTTAGCTTTGTACTAGCATGTGTAGAATTATTATGTACAAACATAGCTTGACGGAGACATTCTTCCCAATTAGCTGGATTGTTTTTTGCAAACGATCTTAAATACTCTGCTAATGGGCCGTGAGCGCGTTCCAATGCCCGTTTGTTTGCGGATGGTAGGCAGTAGTCTCAATTTTTTTGAACATTAAGAAACCTACACACTTTCTTAAAAACGTCACTGCAAAAGTTAGCTCCCTGGAAGCGGATGACAATCCATGAAGCGGTTTAAATCATATTCAAAAGTGAGTATGAATTTGTTTCCATTTATTGTGATGGGTAAAAGTCCTACTATGTGCATGAGAACTTTTTCGAAAGGCTTGCTAGAGGTTGCGGATATCATCATTGGCATTAAGGTATGACGAGATTTTTTGTTTATTTGGCACTGTTTGCATTTTGCCTTAACGTATCTTTTGATATCTAAAAACATATCTTTCCATTTGTAATTCGACCTTATACGTAAATAAGTTTTCAGAACACCCTGATGACCACCCAATAGGGTATTGTGGTATTTGTTTAAAACTTCACTCACGTCTTCCTGCTGTGTTAAGAAAACATTTTGAGTGCCTTTTTTATCACGAAGTTCGATTGAGCTGATTTCAACCAATACTGGTAACGTTGCTAGCGCTATTATTGTTGAAGGAATGTAAATTACTATCGTTTTTGCATTCGGTGTTATTTATCCCGCATTTTTTTGTTTATTTACGTCTTCGTTGCAAGAAGAGAAGGTGTCAGCTTGAGAGTTCCTGGCTTGGGCTCTTGTGGCTGCATTGACGCTTGTTGGAAGGGCTATGGTCTCGGGATACGACTAAATGCGTCAGCTACGACATTCTGTTTACCTGGTTTATACCTAATTTCAAAATCATATTGTGCTAGTTTAAATTTAAAATGCAGAATCCTTGTAGATTCGGAACATAGAGGCGAGCTTAACCGCCACGGTGAACACACGCAATTGTCACTGAATGCAGTAAGCGCAAATATTCTAAACAAAAACTGGCGAGGTACTATCCAGAATGTGTTCTGGAGCGTTTGATACAGAGAAAACCTAATTCATTGTATTCAAGTACGAGTGAATTAACCCAAGAAAGAGATAATCTTTCACATAATATCTCATCCCTTTCAAATATTTCCCAAGACGTTACATCAATCATTGGTGAATATTCTAATAATATCGATGATTCTAATAATATCGCAGGTAAAAGCGATAACACTATGTCACATTCGTCGAATGCATGTGCCAATAACAACAAAAATAGTGATTGGACGGCAGTAATTTCCAATCTGAAACACGCGGCCAATAATTTTGGAAAAATAAAACGGGCGAGAAGAGAGGTGGAAGACATCGAACCATCTGCAGCAGCGCACTCTGGCCTAGCAAAGTACCCATTCGCCGCGGTAGCGGGGCTCGATGCATTATCATCGGAAAATCCATGGAGCAAGAAGCAAAAACCAGGTGCGAGAGTAATAAATACCACTGAAAATCACGATGATGACCAGCGGACGGATGCAGTACAAGAACCTTTGCAACTCAGTGCTAATAACATGAGTAATAAATCTTTTTCCCCCAACATATTTATATTTAGGGCCAATTGTAGCTTAATCAAAGGTGTTGTAAAATTAGCAGCTTCTGAATGTCAGATTAAAAATCTTAGTCACAAATTCGTTAATTTAGGTTACAGGAAGACTAAGGTCTATGTTAACAACGCGAGTGTACATAAAATGGTAATTGAAAAAAAACCGCGGAACAGGCATTGGAGCGTACTTATTTTCTCCCAAAGAAACTAAGCGAGCGTCAATTCTGTTGAAGGGTGTAGACGGTGACACGTCGGTAGATGCCATTAAGCGAGCAGCAGCGCGTTTAATGGAAAAAAAAGCATACCTAGTAGAGCAGGTTCCCACACCAAAATGTGCAAACTGTCAGTTAGAAGGCCACTCTGCTAGCGATCCTGGTTGTGCGTCTCACAAAAAATATAAAGAACCAGTGAGTAAGTGCTACAGTGTGTACGCAGAAGTTACAGTCCGTAAAACGGGACGTTGAATACTCCATCCTATCCCACATTGTTAAATGCTGATGGCAAAGTTATTTTTTAACATCTTATAAGTAATGCAAACTTCGAAAAGGAGCGTGGTCCAACTGCCCCTAATTACAAACTATTAATTATAAGATACTTCCACAGATATTTCCAAGTTACACTTAAATGTACGTAAAAATGCAATTTTTTGGTTCAAATTCAATATTTTTGAAAAATCGAACCCTAAAAGGGGGCGTGGCTAAAAACTTTATATGTACGAAATCTGGACTGAATTCTTGTTTACCTAACCTGCTACTTTCTTTGTTTCATGCTTTCCTAAATTAGGCTCAAGGCCAGTCGAAATTAAGTTTTTCTGGAAAATTTTAGGTTTTTCTTCAATTATGCCTCCAAATATGGGCTATTTAAAAAAAAAATTAGAACTAAGCGTTTCCTACATAAAATATTAAGCAAATTTTTTTCAATTTCGAGCAAAAATATTGAGTAAACTGCATTTGAAACTTTACCCTTAATATATATGCCACGGACACTGGAGGATGTTTACCAATTAAATTTGTCTTTTTTGTGTCTTACATTCATTAGGAGATGCTAAGTGTAAGATTTCAGCCTTTTAGAACTTCTTACATTTTTGAAAGCTCTGGAGGTAGTTGCACATTTAGACAAATTGTGGGCGTGTCTTTGGGCGGATTTCAAAAATTTTTACACTTGTACTGCTTGGCATGACGTGGACCTTACGTTCAAAATTTAAGGCCTAAAAACATGTGACATACAGACTGACGGACGGACATGGCTCATTCGATTCAGAATTTGGTCTCGATCATATGCCCTTAAGGCCTTGGGGGTCTACCATTATTAATTCAACGTGTTACAAACTATGTCACAAACTTAATATACCTCCTATCCTATAGGATGGGGTATAAAAACAGCATAGTTCGCCTTTTAAGTGCTATAGTGTTCTTAAAGAAATGTCGCGAGGGGAAGATTATACCTAAATGTGTGAAAATAAGCAAAAAGGTGCATATTAAAGGTTCAAATAAAATCTTAAAGAAAACCAGTGAAATGTTGTTAAGAAAAGTGATTTCGAATAGCTATAGTGAGCTTAATCATGTAACGAGTGAATGATACAAACATCGTCAAGCCTTATCCAGCAGCATGTGTGCAAAAGATTTTAATTCTTGTGACTCACTCACATATCAATAAAGTGAGAAAATGGCGGAACGCTTGAACAATAGACAAACAAAGAAATATAAGCAACTCGAGACAAAGGTAAGTGAAACTAAAAGCCAAGGTATTGCGAACACGGTCAAGAATCTTTCTAGCAAAGAATTAGATGAAAGTGCAATTTCTGTACTTTCCAAGACCTGTACCTTCCAACACCATTGAACATACCAACTGAGTCAATAATAGGAACAAAATCGATAGACTAACGTCCGAAACCATTAGACAGGACGTTTCTGTTTTGATTCGAAAGGCAAAACCGATTAAATCAAACATTACCACAACAGAAAGAAAGTCGTTTAAAAGACTCAGAGCAGACAAAGATTAAATTATTCTTCCTGCTGACAAAGGTAATTGTAGAGTGGTCCTTGATGTCAATGAATACAACTCCAAAATAACTAGCCTTCAACATACCAAGAAGTTAGTTATGATCGAACAGCGAGAGTTTTAAGAGTTAGACAGAATTTGGTAGGATACAAGTCCATAACAAATAAAACTAATCTAATACCATCTTGTCCCCAAACACCGAAATTATATGGTCTTCCCAAAGTCCATAAAATAGGTGTACCATTGCGGCCAATTGTTAGCCGAATTGATTCGCTTATTTACCTGATAGCGAAAGAACTAGCTCTCCGGCTGAATTAAATTGATTGACAACTGTGCTTCTTTTGTAAAAAACTCACAGTATTTTATATCAATGGTTCAGGACATACATATGAGTGAAAATGGAGTTATGGTTAGTTTTGACGTTACATTTTTGTTCACCAATGTACCGATAATAGAATGTCTGGATATTATCAATTCAAAATCATCATCTTCTGATGATGACCTTAAATTATTGAAACTGTTGCCTGATATCCGGATATTTCCTATACAAGGAAAAGCTTCATTTACAAATTGCTGGAGTTGCTATGGGGTCGCCAATTGCTCCAATCATTGCAGATATCTGGATGAAACATTTTGAGAAACATCTCCAATAAAACCCATCATTTGGAAGAGATATGTTGATGATACATTTTGCATCCTCAACAAAAAAAATGTCGAAATTTTTCTCAACCACCTAAATTCGGTCCACCCAAAAATTCAATTCACAATGGAAATTGAAGAACAAAATTCATTGGCATTTTTGGATGTAAAATCAATAAGAAACCAATATGGAACGCTAGGACATACTGTTTACAGAAAAAATACGCACACAGATAGATACTTAAATGCCACCTCACATCATCACCCATCGAACTTCAATTCTGTGGTATCTGCTCTTAAAAATAGAGCACATGCAGTTTGTGATGAACACCATCTAAAAGAAGAGCTAGAATGGGTAAATGAAGCTCTAACAAAATACTCGTTTAACGAAAGACTGCGAGGTAACGAAAGAGTGTGTAACACCAAACCGACCAGCAGTCGAATACTTCACGGTCAATACTTCACGAATATTTCCGATTCAGTCTTAAGGAAAAGGTCTAGCAAGAAGCGTAAGGCGAATTCCTCTCCCGAAGTAATACAAAAAGAAGATAAGCCCTCTGGCTCAAACAAGGCTAAACCAGAAGCGAAAATTCGTCCATCTCCCGCAATAAAAATCGTCGGAATAGCAGACTTCGGGAGATTGCGCAACCTTCTTGCAAACACGGTGAAAACAGAAAACTATAAGCTTACTTCGCACCGAAATAGCGTGTGGAAAGTAATTGTTGACAACGCCGATTTCTATCGCGCACTGTCTCTTAGACTGAACTTCAACGGTATTTAGAACTTCTCAGTTAAGGAATCATCTCCCTTTAAAAGGGGCGTGGCATCCACCCCTTTTCAATTACATCTTTTTTTTTGTTTTCATTTTTTATTAGAAGTGGTATACACGTCTTGATTGCATTTTCACATTAAAAATTTGGTTTATACTTAAAAACGCCCCCAAAAGTGGGCGTAGCAAAAATTTATTCATTTGAGTTGATAGCTTACCTACATATCTGAAGATGTTATGGTCCAAGTCTTTGGATTTAAAGCAAATATATCAAATAAAAACCGTTTATTAGAATGCATATTTTACATGACAACGCCTACAAGGGAACGTTTTTTGCTTTTTTCTTAAATGCAAATCACAATATACTTAAGGGAAGATAATGCGTACCAAATTTAAGCTTCCTACGACAACTTTGAATTTTCATGCTAATAAGTAAAGTGGGCGGATTTTGAAAATTTTTACACTTGTACTGCTTCGGGACCTAAAAAGAACAGATTTAAGGTTTCAAGTTCCTAGCTCAAAAGTTAAGGCCTAAAAAATACCGACACGAGAACGGACGAACGGACATGGCTCATTCGACTAACAATTCGGTCTCGATCATATGCCCTTAAGGTCTTGGGGGTCTACGGTGATTATTTCTCTCTGTTACAAACCATAAATCAAACTTAACATACTTCCTATCCTATGGGATTTGGTATAATGATACTTAACATCAGGGTTAAAATCGAACTCATGCGGAAGGGCAATAGACTGATACCACAGTGTAAGGGATGCCAAGGATTGAGGCACACTAGTGCCTACTGCCAAAAAGAACCACGTTTCGTGAAATGTGCCGGAAAACATCTCTCAACAGAGTACATGAAGGCTCCAGCAGTTGGCGCCAATTGCAATGGAAACCACCCCGCAAACTTTCGAGGATGTAGCCATAGTAGCCATAGAGCTGCAAAAGGGACGAGAAACTCTTCGTCCCTATTCTGAGGAAAATATTCGAGGTCAGAAACCAAGCCCTGGACGTCCAATAACTGCTGGAATTCCTAAGCCAAAGACTCCAAAGACGCCAAAGCCGATCAAAGGAGGCGTCGACAAAAGGCGTAAAAGCTCCACAAAAGAACGGCGCCAGTTCAAGTGCAGCGGAGAAACCGCCACTGGTCGGACCGAAATCATACGCACAGGTTGCGGCAAACAAAAACAAGGCAAGATCGCCCACAACAAACTTGATCAAACAAACTTGAGGAGCAGAATAAAATCAACAAACTTGTATTTGAAAAACTGAGCAGGCTCAATTTTAAGCCTCGAACATTACAAGAGAACATGAATACGAAACAGTTATTTAAAATACTAACATGGAATGCAAATGGCCTTCTGAATAAAATAGACGAACTAGAAGTATTTCTGCGGAAAAATAATATTGATATTTGCATGATTACGGAAACTCATCTTAAAAACGGGTCTACACCCAAACTTAAAGGTTACAATGACTATCGCGCACATCAACCTCCGCAAAATTAGAGAAGAGGATCCTCCCTCTACATTAAGAACTGCATAAAGCACTTCAAGAACACAGAAGTTGAGCTAGATTCTATGCAGATCAGTTCAGTTTCTGTAAAAATTCACTGCTTAAATTACAACATTGCATCTTGTTATTTCCCGCCAGGATATAGACTGGTGAGACGATTTTGATCATACGTATTATTTCATTGGGTCAAATTTTATCATTGGGGGTGACTTTAACGCGAAGCATACTTTTTGGGGTTCACGATGCAATTCAACAATAGGCAGATTACTGTACAAAAACAGCATGAAGCGCGGGGTGGACTTTTTCTCCACGGGTAAGGCAACATATTGGCCAACCGATAGGTTGCTAAAGGGTACCCCAAATACATTACGCGAATCGCAGAGTGTTATGATCTTTGTTCAGACCACTCAGGAGTAATCTTGAAGATGGGTGGAAGAATGGCGAAAATAGAAAGAGCTCCTAGATTAGCTAGCAAAAACATGAACTGGGACGCCTTCAGAGAGGACTGTAAGGAGGGTGTTGGCTTAAATGTGCCATTGAAAACTCCTTTCGGGTTAGAAACCGCAGTTGACAAACTCTTTGAAGCAATTCAGAGTGCTGCTTGGAACAACACTTCGTCCCAAAAGAACGTAGTTAGCACCGACGGGCATGTACGTACAACATATCCGCTCGAAGTCGAAGAATTTATTTGCGAAAAGAGAAGAGCGCGTAGAAAATGGCAAGGCACGAGGGCTCCTCCAGACAAAACCCTTTTGAACCACCTCTCTAACAAACTGAAAGGAATGTTGCAAGATTTTAAAAATCGTGAGACCACTGAATACCTTGTAGGCTTGTCATCGGATAGGAGCTCAAACTACTCGCTGTTGAAAGCAGTTAAGTCTATCAAGAAAGCGAATGTGTGTACTGAACATTTAGAAGAAACATTCAAGCCTTTCGACGGTCCACCATTGGCTGCCGTTCAAAACAACAACGCGGAACCTGATAGCTTTAGAATGAAAAAAAGTTTCGTTAGTTGAACTCCGACAGACAATAAGCAATTTTAAAAATAATAAGGCCCCGGGTTACGCACTGATCACTGGCAAAATATTGAAAGAACTACCAAATTAGGCACTAATCAAGCTAATTTATAAACGCTTCTCTTAGACTACTATACGTTCCAAGGAAATGTAAAAATTGGTGAAGTCATTACGGTTCCAAAACCGGGAAAATGTGCAAATGAAAAAAAAATCTTATAGGCCCATATCGCTTCTGCCGATAATATCGAAGGTATTCGAGAAACTTTTGCTGAAGTGATTACAATCAATAATTGCAGAAAGACAATTGATCCCGGATCATCAATTTGGTTTCAGACCATTACAGACCAATCATTTATTTCAGACCAACCATTACACAATAGATCAAGTCCACAGAATAACGCATGAAATTGAAAAAGCCTTAGAAGGGAAAAAAATATTGTAATATTTTTCCTATAGTTCGTCGAATAAAACTCAATTTCACTTTTTGTTAAACACAAACGAATATCTTTATTTATCCAACACTTAGTTCAATCTAGTTCACCGTAACCGTTTTTATTACTTTCACACTCGACGTTCGCTTTTCAAGTATTCCGATTCAAAACTGAAAAACTAGGCAACGGGTATCGGCTATTTATACAATAATTAAGACAATTCGTGAAACTTCTACATCACGCTAGATGGAGGGCGGAGTTTGACGACTGGAATTCGTTGTATTCACTAAACTCTCCACTGGTGGGGAAATTTCATGATATTTTAATTATAGCGGGTATCCCATTATAAATCGAATCGAAAACATTTTTATCGCGATATCACATTGTCTCCCACCTAGTTTGTTTCGTCCCGAACAAGCACATCATCATTGTTTCCATTGTAACGATGTAGGCGATCCACATGGATAATTTTCGTTTTCGCTCTTGGTCCTCGTTGAATTCGAAAGACTACATCATTAATTCGCGTAACAACTTGATAGGGACCTTCCCAGTTCTGCTGCAACTTTGGCGATTTTCCCTTTCTACGATGGGGATTGTAGAGCCACACTAGATCTCCCACGTTGAATTCCGGTGCCGTTGCTCTAGCGTCATATCTTATCTTCATTCTATCACTCGCAATTTTTATATTTCTTCTGATCCTCTGGTGTATGTCGTTGATCCTTTCTCTGAGATCCACTACGTAGTCCTCTTCACATTTTGGTTCTTCTATAGGAAATCCAAATTTCAGCTCACTGGGTAGCCTGGCAGTTCGTCCAAAAAGAACATCAGATGGAGTACAACCAGTTGTACTATGAATCGCATTTCGGTAGGCCATTAGGAACAAGGGTATTCGCCGATCCCAATTCCGTTGATTCTCGTCCACGACTTTGGAAAGATGTTCCTTTAAGGTCTTGTCAAAGCGTTCTACCATACCATCTGATTGCGGGTGAAGGGGTGTGGTTCGTGTCTTCTGTAGTCCTATTGACGCACATACCTCCTGGAATATCTTTGACTCGAAGTTTCGTCCTTGATCGGAATGTAGTTCCATCGGCACACCGAATCTGCACACCCAGTGGTCCACTATCTGGTCGACACCGGTTTTAGCTTCTTGGTTTGGGATCGCGAAAGCCTCAGGCCACTTGCTGAAGTAGTCGGCAATTACAAGGATGTAATTCTCAGTTTCTGGAAACGGGCCTGCGATGTCGACGGCGATTCTCTCAAATGGGGCCCCCACGTTGTACTGATGCATTCTACCTCTTGTTTTGACTTTGGGTCCCTTACTAGCAGCGCATGTGGTGCACCTCCGACACCAGCTCTCGACATCGTTTCTTGCACTTAGCCAATAAAAGCGTTCACGAACCTTTTCCAGTGTCTTGTTGATTCCCAAGTGCCCGCCAGATACTCCATCGTGCATTTCTCGTAGAATCTCCTGGACCTTCGACCTTGGGACCACAAGCTGCATCTTAAAGGATCTTACGTCTGGCATTTCCCATTTTCTACGTAGAACACCGTCTTGTATATGGAGCGAGTCCCACTGCGCCCAGTACGCCTTTAAGGTAGGACTTTTGTCAGAGATATCCCTTGCATTCGGCTTTTCCATAGATTCCTTCCACGAAATGATTGGCTCGATGTCAGGATCCTCTTGTTGTGCACTACGAAGTTCCTCATTGCTCCAGCCTTCTGCAGGTTCAGCTCTTATTCTCTGGACAGAATTACCTTCGTCCTTTTCTTCTTGTCGCACGCAATGCTTACAGTTTTGCTCACATGGTCTCCGGGATAGCGCGTCGGCGTTACAGTGCAGTCTTCCTTTGCGATGTTGTACCTCGAAGTCATAAGCCTGCAATCGCTCGATCCATCTTGCGACTTGGCCCTCAGGATTTTTGAACTGAAGTAACCATTTAAGAGCAGCGTGGTCTGTACGCATGATAAACTTCTCGCCACTCAGGTACTTCTGAAAATGCTTCGTTGCCAGTATAAGAGCAAGGAGTTCTCGCCTGGTAACACAATAATTTCTCTCTGGTCGGGTAAGAACTTTGCTGAAGTATGCTACGACTTTCTCCTGCCCATCGTGTAATTGCGACAATACTGCGCCAACACCCACATTGCTAGCGTCTGCGTCCACAATAAATGTCTTGCCAGGGATGGGGTAAGCTAGTATCGGTGCTTCACAAAATCGCTGCTTCAAATATTGAAAGCTCTTTTCGCACTCACCTGACCATTTAAACTGTCTTCCCTTTTCGGTCAACTGGTGCAGACATTTGGCGATTCCGGCGAAGTCCTTCACAAATCTTCTGTAATATGTGGCAAGACCGAGAAAGCTCCTTAGCTGGTGTTTGTCTTTTGGAACTGGCCAACTTCTCACAGCTTCAATTTTCTCTGGATCAGTCTTCACTCCATCCGACGATATCACGTGCCCCAGATACTTTACTTCTGCTCTGAAGAGCGCACACTTCTTTGGATTGAGTTTCAATTGTGCTCCTCGATACCGTGTGAACACATCTCTCAAGTTGTCTCTATGCTCAGCGAAAGTCTTTCCCACAACGATGACATCGTCCAAGTACACCAAACAGGTTTTCCAAGTCAAACCATGTAAGACACGTTCCATGAGACGCTCAAAGGTGGCCGGAGCGTTACACAAACCAAATGGCATTACTGTAAACTGCCATAATCCGTTTCCGGTTGTGAAAGCTGTCTTCTCTCTATCTTCTGGATGGATCTGTACCTGCCAGTAGCCACTTTTCAGGTCAAGGGTGGAAAACCATTTTGCTCCAGAGAGTGTGTCCAATGTGTCATCTATTTGAGGTAAAGGGTAGCTGTCCTTCTTTGTGACATCGTTAAGCCTCCGGTAATCCACGCAGAATCGAGTGCTGCCGTCTTTCTTTTTCACGAGTACAACAGGTGATGCCCACGGACTTTTCGAACTTTCGATCAAACCTTCCTTTTCCATGGTTGATATCATCTCTTCAACCTCCGCGTGTTTCGCCAAAGGAAGTCGTCTGGCAGGTTGTCGGATCGGGTTGGCATCTCCGGTGTCTATGCGGTGCTGTACTAGGTGTGTTCGACCAAATCCTCCATCCTGTGATGCAAATAAATCAGCAAACTCACCAAGGAAATTCTCCGCCATGGTTTTCTGCTCTTGATTTAGCTCAGAGTGTCCAAGACTACTCTTGCATAGTTCTGCCAGTTTTGTTGTCGAGACTGGACTCACAGATTCACTCTCAGTTATTGTCGAAACTGCTGCAATTGGCTCGCATTTTCCAATCACCTCTCCTTGTCTAAGCTTGGCGGCGTGTTTGTTCGGGTTCAACACCCTGACCGGTATCATGTTGTTTTTTGGTTCCGTAAGAATTTTTCCTACGAAATATTTCTGGCATTCTTTTTCAATATCTGGCTCAACTAGATAGAACCGGTGGTTCCCAGTATCGCCTTCCAAACGCACCCACAGTACTGTCTCTGAAGAGGGCTGCAGAACTTCATCGCTTCTCAGAGTCGCCCGAAGACTCACAGCGTCGTTGTTTCCGTATACCATGGGGATCTCGATGGTTCGATACCTTAATACTTGCATTCGAAGGTCTAAAATCACCTCATGTGCCTTCATGAAGTCCACTCCAATGATAAATTCGTCGCATATGTAGGTTATTAAGAACGAATGTGAGAAGGTCAATCTCTCTAGTTGTATCTGTAGAAGCACCTCCCCGTATACCTTCGCTGCTTCTCCTGTAGCTGTCTTAAGACTGTAGCAGCTAGTGTTATGCATCCAAGAAGTCTGGACAAGGTCTTTTCTGATTATGGAGGCCGTGGCACCCGTATCGATGGTGGCCACACATTTTCTGTTGGCGATGACTGCCTCCACTGTCAGACTTTTGTTGTGGCGCTTTGTTTGTGAAACTTGGATGATGGTCCTGGGGGCAGGCATGTCGGCCCTGCCAGATACTTCGTCATTTTGTCTTCTCCTAGAGCAATGTGGGCAGCTTGCTTGCCTTGGTGGAGCTCTGCACTGTCGCTGCAGGTGTCCCATCTTGTTGCAGTTCCAACATCTGATTTGTCCTCGAGCGTTGCTTGTGTTTTGTCTTTCGATGTCTACATGTTGACATGAACACTCTACTGTAGTTATTTCCCTGATGCGATGGCTTCCTTGCGAAGCTTGATCTGCTGCTTCCATAGTCAGAGCAAATGCCAAAGCCTCAGCGAGCGTTTTCTTGCCTGCCACTCTAACGGCCATTTGTAATTTCCCGTCTGCGATGGCATTTGTGAAGGCATCGGTTGCAAGCTCGTTTATTATTTCCCTGTTGGCATTTGGGTAAGATAAATTCGCTAAACGTTCGATGTCCGCTTGCAACTGCTGTAGTGTTTCGCCTCTTGTCTGGACCCTTCGGCGCAACTGGACACGGTAAACTTGTTGCATGTGGTCGTCTCCAAACCTCATTTCAATGGCCTTGACCATGGCGTCATAGTCCCGTTGTTTTTCTTCAGGAATGGTCTGCAGCAATTCTGCGGCTGTTCCTCTTAGCGCAAGCGTGAGTGCAATAGACCTTTCTTCGTTGTCCCAATTGTTCGTCGTGGCGGCAGCTTCGAATTGCTTCTTATAAATCGGCCATGAAATTTGACCATCAAAGACAGGAGGCTGCATTTCTTTTCGTCGTAGACCGTCGGGCAAACATTCTCGAACTTTTTGTTTCTTAACCAGTTCGAGTTCCTTAGCCAGATGTTCAAACTGTTGCTCTACGCCTTGCACTTGCTTGCCGAACTTTTCTTCTAGGTTTTCCAGTTTTGCTTCAAATTTATCATCAACAGTTTGAAGTCTTTTCTCGAAGAGGACGTTCTGTGCGTCGAGTTTGTGTTCGAGAGCGTCCCTTTGCTCGCTAAGTTGTTTCTGGAGAATTTCGAATGCATTCCTTTGCTCGTTTTTTTGTTCGTCAAACGAATATCTTAATTTATCAATCTAGTTCACCGTAACCGTTTTAAGTACTTTCACACTCGACGTTCGCTTTTCAAGTATTCCGATTCCAAACTGAAAAACTAGGCAACGGGTAGCGGCTATTTATTCAATAATTAAGACAATTCGTGAAACTTCTACATCACGCTAGATGGAGGGCGGAGTTTGACGACTGGAATTCGTTGTATTCACTAAACTCTCCACTGGTGGGGAAATTTCATGATATTTTAATTATAGCGGGTGTCCCATAATAAATTGAATCGAAAACATTTTTATCGCGATATCACAATATGTTTAAGTGCTTTCCTCGACGTATCGCAAGCCTTCGACAAGGTATGGCATGAAGGCTTGAAATATAAGCTACGGCAAAACTTGCCGGAAGACATGTTTAAAATATTGAAAAACTACCTTGAAGGAAGACTCTTTCGTGTTAGGTGTAGTAGTGAATACTCGAGTTTCAAGCCAATTCGGGCTGGCGTACCCCAGGGAAGCGTCCTCGGTCCGACCCTGTTCCTGCTCTACACAAGAGACATACCTCTAGATGACGAGACAGTCGTGGCCACGATTGCGGACGATACAGCCATCCTGGCAACGGGTGAATCAGTTGAGTCATCAACGAGAAACCTCCAACGAGCATTGACAGAATTTGTGTCTGGACAAAGACTTGGCAAATCGCTCTTTACGAGAACAAGTCTACGCATGTGAATTTCAGTCACAGAAGGGTTAACAATTTACCTCTGTTAATAAATTCTGCACAAGTACCTTATGCAAATGAAGCGAAATATATAGGGATGACACTGGACGCTAAACTAAGGTGGAAACCACACGTAAAGAAGAAGCGTGACGAGCTCGAGATTAGGCTCAGGGAAATGTATTGGCTTATTGGAAGATTTTCGAAACTAAGCATATATAACAAACTGCTCTTGTACAGGCAGGTGTTAAGGCCTTCTTGGACATACGGTATACAACTTTGGGGTTGTACCAAGCCGAGCAACATGAACATGTTGTAGACTTTCCAAAACAAGACGCTAAGAGCAATTGTGAATGCTCCATGGTATATAAGGAATAGTGATATTCACAGAGATTTAGAAATAGCTACTGTGAGCGAAGAAGTAACAAACTTTGCTCGAAAGCTAAATGCTCGCCTTCATGTTCATTGCAGCAATGAAATGATCCGTACTCGCAACGAGACTCTTAACGATGTAAACAACGAGCGACGACTAAAAAGAACAAGACCCTTCGATCTAGCGACGTAGGGTGAAGCCGCACGAATAAAAGGCCCAATGCGATAAACACTTCGGAAGCGTAAACTACTTGTTAAGTTAACTTAGTTGTAGTCAAGAAGTTTTATGAGAGAGCGAAAATTTACTACTATGAAGTGTGTTCTGGCAGTTTCATAGTGTCTCTCATTAATGGGATGGTTTTTTAGCACGTGAAAATCGGGCATAACCAATATCGTCAACTTCAGTATTATATACCTGCTATAGTGGGCGTATTGGTATCTTTGAAAGATTTTGGAGTTTTAGACTCCGTCCACCCTAGTATTCAAAAAAAAAATTAATTCGTTGATTGTAAGTTTTCTGGAAGACAGGAATGCATGTTTGGGTCATCGGCTCAGAGTACTCAAATGAATTCCTAGTACTCTCTGGTGTTCCCCAAGAATCGATTCTAAAACCGAAGTTGTTTAACGTGTTCCTACAAGACTTTCTCTTAGGCAATCCGACTAATGAGCCGGGAGCAATCTTCTTCGTAGACGACACTTCGATCGAAGCTAGTGACGAACGACCACATAATGCTCTAAACAAAACTAGAAACTCGATTCCGACGTTGGTATCTTATTATTGATCCCGGGGCTTAAGCATAAACACTCAGAAATGTGTGCTGACATGTCTCAGGAATTCGTATGGAAAAGGTCATAGATTAGCGGTTAAGGAAAGCAAAAAACTTTCCTTACAAATTCAAGGGATTCCCTTGCCGCTCAGAAACAAGACAAAATATTTTGGTGTCTGGTTCCATAATCGGTTTTGTTTTAATCTTCATGCTAGGAAGGCCTTAACTAGAGCAAAGGGTGCTGCTTCTGTCCTAAAACCCTTGCTCTCATCTAACCATGTAAGCATGAAAACGAAATTATTAATCTGTAAGACCCTTATTAGACCAGTTTTGACTTACAATTTTAGCACTTGGTTTACGATTTCTCCCACAGTGGCAAAAGAGCTAGAAATTTTTGAGAGAAACATCTTAAGATGCTGCAGTGGACTTTATAAAAGAACAGATTGAAAATGGTATCCAAATCGGATGCTTTATAATGTAACTAACATTACACCCCTAATGGGCTACATGGTACTAAGCTTGCAGAAAAGACTGCAAGGTTTTGCGTCTCAAGATAATCCGCTCATAAAAGCGCTTTGCGATGCAAATATAAATGATAGCGTGTATTAATTAATGCGTGTATAATGATAGCGACCATTACTATCATTCACCCTTCAACCTATTGCACGATCGCTCTAGCTCTCTTTTAGAGTCGCCCTCGAATAGTTCATTGACATTGGCTTTTTACGAGAAAGCTTCATTGCCTAATCTAAGAAGATTATATTTTAAATGGTACAATAGTTTGTACCAAATGTTTTAATATTTTTGAAAAATCGACTCCTAAAAGGGGGCGTGGCTAAAACCTTTATATAAACGAAATCTGGACGGAAGTATTGTTTACCTAACCTGCTACTTTTTTTGTTTCATGCTTTCCTAAATTAGGCTCAGGGCAGTTGAAATTAAGTTTTTCTGGAAAATTTTAGGTTTTTCTTCAATTCTGCCTCCAAATGTGGGCGATGCCCAAAGTCTTGTATGAACAAAATGTGGAACTAAGCGTTTTCTACATAAAATATTAAGCAATTTTTTTTCAATTTCGAGCAAAAATACTGAGTACACTACATTTGAAAATTTACCCTTAAAATAGATACCACGCCCACTAGAGGAGGTTTACCAACTAAATTTGTCTTTTTGTGTCTTATATTCACTAAGAGATGCTAAATGTCAAATTTGAGCCTTTTGGAACGTCTTACAGTTTTGAAAAATCTGGAGGTAGTTGCATATTTTGGCCGATTGTGGGAGTGTCTTTGGGCGGATTTCAAAAATTTTTACACTTGTACTGCTTCGCATGACGTGCACCTGACGTACGAAGTTTCAGCATCCAAGCTCAAAATTTAAGGCCTAAAAACATGTGACAGAAGGCTTGAAAACATTCAGAATTCGGTCTCGATCATATGCCCTTAAGGTCTTAAGGGCTACCATTATTATTTAACCGTGTTACAAACTATGTGACAAACTTAATATACCTCCTATCCTTAATCCGTTTAAAGACACGCCCACAATCGGTCTAAATACGCAACTACCTCCAGACTTTTAAAAACTTTACAGTTTGCAGTTTACTCAGTATTTTTGCTCGAAATTGAAAAAAATTTGCTTAATATTTTATGTAGAAAACGCTTAGTTCCACATTTGGTTCATACAAGATTTTGGGACCCGCCCACATTTGGAGGCAGAATTGAAGAAAAACCTAAAATTTTCCAGAAGAACTTAATTTGGACTGCCCTTGAGCCTTATTTAGGACAGCATGAAACAAAAAAAGTAGCAGTTAAGGTGAACAATACTTCCGTCCAGATTTCGTTCACATAAAGTTTTTAGCCACGCCCCTTTCAAAAATATTGAATTTGAACCAAAACATTGCATTTTCACGTACAATTAGGTGTAACTTGGAAATATCTGTGGAAATATCTTATAATTAATAGTTTGTAATAAGGGCGGTTGGACCACGCCCCTCTTCGAAGTTTGCATTACTTATAAAATGTCAAAAAATAACTATGCCATCAGCATTTAATAATGTGGGATAGGATGGGGTATTCAACGGTCCGTTTTACGGACTGTAACTTCTGCGTACACACTGTAGAACTTACTCACTGGTTATCCTAGTAGACCGCTCACAACATGATTCATGAGGCGTTAAAAAGTAGCCGGGGCTTCTTTTTGATCGAACGGCATTCTTGTTAATTCGTAGTGCCCGGTTTCGGTACTAAATTTCTCTGTCGTTTTCATGAATCAAAAGTCTATGATATCCACTTGCACAGTCTAAGAGTGTGTAATATCTACTATTGATTTTTGATTTTGGTGGGGGCTTAAGCCCCCATTTATTCCGTTTAATTCAAGCTTAGACCAACTTAATTACTAACGCTTAAAAGCTAGGAGGAAGGGTGAAGAAGAATCAGTTTGAGGCTAGGAGTACTGTTGTTAAAATCGAAGATTCTACAACATCCGAGTCTTCGATCGAATCCGCTTAATCGAAACGTTGGATACCCCATCCCAATTGACTACTTTCAAGCTCCGAATTGTGTCATAAATCTTGGTTGTTAAATTCCAGTTTCTTCTTCAACTGTATTTAGAATTTCTACTTCAACTGTGTTTAGAATTTCTCTGTTAAAGAATCGTCTCCCTTAAAAAGGGGCGTGGCATCCA
Organism: Neoascia interrupta; assembly: GCA_947623515.1. NCBI lineage: Eukaryota > Metazoa > Arthropoda > Insecta > Diptera > Syrphidae > Neoascia > Neoascia interrupta. The sequence continues at coordinate 120,053,628 of OX392462.1, forward strand.
CCCCTTTTCAATAACATCGTTTTTTTGTTTATATTTTTTATCAGAAGTGGTATACACGTGTTGATTGCATTTTCACATTAAAAATTTGGTTTGCACTTAAAAACGCCCCAAAAGCGGGAGTGGCAAAAATGTATACATTTCAGTTGATAGCTTTCACACATAACTGATCATTTTATAGCGCAAGGTTTTTGGATTCAAAGGAAATATATAGAATAAAAACCGTTTATTTAAATGCAAATTAAATATGACCCCGCCCAAAAGGGGGCGCGTTTTGCCTTTTTTTGAAATATCAATCGCAATACACTTAAGCGAGGATAACGCGTACCAAATTTCAGATTCCTACGACAACTTTGAATTTTCATGCTATTAGGTAAAGTGGGCGTGACAGTGGGCGGATTTTAAAAATTTGTACACACTAGAAAGAACAGATATTAAGTTTCAAGCTCCCTGCTCAAAATTTAAGGCCTAAAATTTACCGACACACGGAAGGACGGACGGACAAGGCTCATTCGACTAACAAATCGGTCTCGATCATATGCCCTTAAGGTCTTGGGGGTCTGCGGCGATTATTTCTCTATGTTACAAGCTATGAATCAAACTTAATATACCTCCTATCCTATCGGATGGGGTATAATAAAGTTATGGAGTGATGCGTAGTCAATGGAGCCTAAAAGCAGACGATGAACGAGAAGAATGTCAGCAACATCTCTGCGTTCTTCAAGGGAATTCAGGTTGATAAGTTTGAGAAGGTCACGATAAGGAGGCAAGATGAGAGGGTCGTTCCAAGCGAAACCTGGAAGAGCGAAAAGAAGAAAGTGACGTTGGATGTTTTCAATCCTTGTCACTTGTACCTTATGATGGGGGTATATTCCAAGGTCCCTATGAAATTTAACAATGGATATAGGCTGACCATTGACTAGATAAGGACGGGGAGGGCAAGTTCTTTTTCTACGAGAAAATGTTATTGATAGGCATTTGGAGACATTGAGCTCTTAACAATTTTTGGAGCACCAGTACGAAAAACTTTCAAGGTCTTTTTGAAGAAGACAGTAGTCGTGAAGTGAGGAGATGGATTTAAAAATGTTGGTATCGTCCGCATAGAGAGAGAGAGAAGAGTACTTTATAACTCTTTCAACGTCGTTAATGCTAAGAATGAAGAGCAGAGGTCCGATATGGCTGCCCTGAGGCACCCCAGAGGAGGCCAAGAAAAGATCAGATGGGACGGATCTAAGGCGGATACAGTAAAAACGGTCTTTCAGGTATGAAGAAATCCATTTTAGCAATATGGGCTCGAAACCAAGGGCAGAGAGTTTAAAAAGGATCAGATTATGAGAAATTTTATCAAGTGCTTTGCTGAAGTCGGTAGCAATAACGTTCACTTCTTCGCCGGTCTCTAAAGCTGAGAGAGCGAAAGACACAAACTCGACGGGGTAAGTCGTAGTGGATCTACCTTTCAAAAAGCCATGTTGGTTAGGGGAGATAAGTGACTTGCATTGAAAACTTAACGTGTCGTTTAAAATACTTTCGAATATCTTGGGTATGTGTGTATCTTGGATATTTCCTAACTGATCTATTATCTTTTCAATAATTCTAGGAAGCCGAAAGGCATCACCTACTGTTAGGTCTTTGAGTTTTTTAAAATATACTACAACTCTATACATTTTATTTCCGTTGCTATCAGATTTTTTAGGAACAATTAACAGTGGGCTGTTCCACGGACTTCTGCTGTCCGTGACTATATTTGACTCCAACATCTGCTTAACTTGTTCATTAATTACATTTTTGTGGGATTGAGGAAGCCGCTATTGTTTTGTATTTACCGGTCCTTTACGTGGATCAGTAGGGATTTTGTGATATACAGCATTGGTATGCGTGAGATTTTCCCCTTCTAATTAGAAATATATTAGCAAACTTGATGCAGATAGCTTCAATCGATTGTCGTTCTTCGATGTTGAGATTTTTGTCTAAGAATAGTTCGCGAAAAAGTTTACAAAGTCTTGTTTGCTCGTTACCTCTAGAAAAGTTTTCTTCTGTATTACTATTACATTTACATTCTAACAAATTGAAGCACGAACTTCAAGATTTTAAAAGTCGCGAGACTACTGCTTATTTCGAAAGTTTGGCTGCCGATAAAGGTTCGAACTACGCTGTTTGGAAAGCAGTCAAGTCCGTTAAGAAGCCTATAGCAAACTCTGCGCCATTAAGAAAAGCCAACGGCGAATGGGCAAGAGAAGACAAAGAAAAAGCGGATTTATTTGCAGATTACCTAGAAGAAAAATTCAAACCGTTTGACGGAGAACCATTGGTCGAGGAGCTTAATCCTTATGCTGTACAAGATAATTATAGAATAAAAACCGTGTCATTGGCTGAACTTCGGCAAACGATAAATAATCTGAAAAACAACAAAGCCCCTGGCTACGACTTAATTACTAGCGAAATTCTAAAGGAACTACCGAAAGAGCTTTAGTCAAGCTACTATACATCATTAACGCCTCTATGAGAATTTTATACGTTCGAAGGCAATAGAAAGTGGCCGAGGTCATAATGGTTCCGAAACCAGGAAAATGTCCGAACGACAAAAAGTCGTACAGACCTATTTCGCTACTGCCGATAATATCTTAGGTATTCGAGAAACTGTTGCTTAAAAGGTTGCAACCAATCATCGAAGAAAGACGATTGATTCCGGATCACCAATTCGGATTTAGAAAAAAGCATTCAACAATCGACCAGGTCTATCGAATAACAAACGAAATCGAAAAAGCTCTGGTAGCGAAAAAGATATGTACTAGCGCTTTTCTCGACGTATCGCAAGCCTTCGACAAGTACAACTTAAGGCTAAACTTACCAGAAAAACTCTATAGAATATTAGAGTCTTACCTTGAAGACAGAATCTTTCACGTAAGGTACGAAAATGAGTACTCAGAATTCAAAGAGATAAATGCCGGTGTCCCGCAAGGAAGCGTTCTCGGCCCAATATTATTTTTGCTTTATACAAGAGACATACCCCACGATGGGCGATTATCAACAGGGAAACTCCAGCGCCCTTTAGACAAAATATGCGACTGGACGAAGAGCTGGCGAGTCGTCCTTAACGAGACTAAGTCAACACATGTTAACTTTACTTATGAAAAGATAAACAACAAACCTTTATTCATTAACCCGGTACAAATCCCGTACTCAAATGAAGCGAAATATCTAGGAATGACTCTAGACGCAAAATTTAAATGGAAGCCGCACGTTAAAAAGAAACGCGACGAGCTCGAAATCAGTTTAAGAGAAATGAATTGGCTTATCGGAAGATTTTCGAAACTTAGCGTATATAACAAACTGCTTTTGTATAAGCAAGTGCTTAAACCATCTTGGACGTATACAATTATGGGGTTGTACTTAACCAAGCAATATATCTATTTTAGAAACTTTTCAAAGTAAGACACTCAGAGCAATCGTTAATGCTCCATGGTACATAAGAAATAGCGATCTACACCGAGATCTAGGAAACTTTGCTCGCAAACTTAGTACTCGTCTTCGCGGACATTGCAACAATGAAATTATCCGAACTTTGGATCAGACAAATCTTACGCGCCGACTACAACGAATGAGACCGTTAGATCTAGCAGCATAAGATGAAACCGCATAAATTGACGGTATTGTAGGTGCCTTCGTTGGAAGGCAGCCTGCCACACGCGATTACTACAGAAGCTTGAACTACTTGTTAAGGAAACTAAATCGTAGTCTGACGGAAAATGGGAGGTTTTTTAGTGAGTAAGAATCTCACACTACTATGAGCACGCGCGGCCGGCATTCGTAGTGCCTATGAAGGTTTTTCCTACCCGCGGAAAAAAAAAACTATTACATTTAAATATTGAGGACTTGCATTTCCTTTTTTCGTTAAGTTTCTTGATGCTATAATTAACTTAAGGCTGAAACTCTATTGGAACCCCATTTAAATCTATTTTGCTTTCACTTGTGTTAACAACACTGACTATAATTTTGTTATTTATCACTTTCCCGATTGAGGAAGCAATAAAGACGTTAGTGTATTTTTCTTGAGGCACAAAGCCTCGGTGTTTTCTTTTAAGAAATTAGTTAAAAAACCTTATAAAAATTCTTTTTTAGTGAATTTATGATTCACGAATTGTAACGGGAGGGGGATGGAAAACAAAAAAATATAAGAATGGAAAGGAGAATATGAATGGAAAGCCGAATAGGAATGGAAAGGGGAATAAGAATGGAAAGGAGAATAGGAATGGAAAGGAGAATAGGAATGGAAAGGAGAATAGGAATGGAAAGGAGAATAGGAATGGTAAGGAGAATAGGAATGGAAAGGAGAATAGGAATGGAAAGGAGAATAGGAATGGAAAGGAGAATAGGAATGGAAAGGAGAAAAGGAATGGAAAGGAGATTAGGAATGGAAAGGAGAATAGGAATGGAAAGGAGAAAAGGAATGGAAAGGAGAAAAGGAATGGAAAGGGGAATAGAAATGGAAATGAGAATAGGAATGGAGAGGAGAATAGGAATGGAAAGGAGAATAGGAATGGAAAGGAGGATAGGAATAGGAAAAGGGTGGACCGAAGCTAAAACATACGCACTCTTGCACTTACACACTGGTTAAATATTTATTTCTGCGTTTTCACTGCGGGTTTTTTTTTTTTCTTTTACTTTTTTGTTTCGAGTTTTCACTGTTAGTTTTCACTTATTTTGCGTTTGCGGTGTATACTTTATTTTTATCTTTTGTTTCGAGCTTACACGTCAGAATTGAACAACATTTTAATTTAAGAACAACTGATTAAATGTAGGTTTGGTAAATGATGGAGCTGAGCAACGTTGATATTTTATTATTTTCCAAGGATTCAAAGTTATGAAAATATCATGAATTATGAAATTATGAAAAAAACAAAATGTGGTACAATCATTGTGTCTATTCGATAATTTATTAACATGTCGCAGGTGAGTGTTCACTTGTCAAGCGTGCGTACATCAGTCAAACGCAATTTGGCTGTGTCAGCGAAATGATGTTCTCACGGTGAACAGTATGCAAGATGGGCAACGCTTGGAAATTGTCACCTGCGATCGTGTTACGACTCTGATGTCGTTGGGAAAATATTTTCAGACGAACATTATGCCACAACACGGCCATCCTGTTACCAGGTCAGTCAGGTCATCAACGAAAACTCAACAACGCGCTTTGGACAAAATTTGCGTCTGGACAAAGACTTGGCAAATCGTTCTTAACGAGAACAAGTCAACCCATGTCAATTTTACGTACAGAAAGGTGAACAATTAACCTCTGTTCATAAATTGTGTACAAATTCCCTATGCATACGAAGCGAAATATCTAGGAATGGTTTAAGACTGTAAACTAAGGTGGAAGCCACACGTTAAGAAGAAGCGTGACAAGTTCGAAATAAGTTGCAGATAAATGTATTGGCTTATAGGAAAATTTTCAAACCCAAACATATATAACAAACTGCTCTTGTACAGGCAGGTGTTAAAGCACTCATGGACATACGGAATACAACTTTGAGATTGTACCAAGCCGAGCAACATGTCCATGTTGCAGACTTTCGGAGAACTGACGGATTTAGTGGGTGCATTCATTGGATACAACCTTATCAACGCGATAAACACTACCGAAGCGTAAGCTACTTGTTAAGTTAACTTAGTTGTAGTCAAGAGGAATTATGAAAGGTCGCAAAAATTTACTACTATGACGTGTGTTCTGGCAGTTTTTATTGTGTCCTCATAAATGGCTGGTGGAAATGGGGCATAGCCAATATCGGCTGCTTCGGTATTATATACCTGCTATAATGGGCATAATGGTACCTTTGAAAGATTTTGTTGTTTAAAAAAAAAAAAACAAGTGGAAAAGTGAAACAGTGCGTATGCAAAAGCTTCAGTCCATCTACGACGGATTGCGAAATGCGCGACCATACTAAAACGAAAACTGCCACGCCTCCAAAAAGTGGGCGACAAAAAAATATAACTGTTGAATGCTTTATACTAGGTGGTTGCATACATTTCGGCCTAAAACTCCGCCTTTTTAACTAAGAAAATAACTTTTTTTAGCGCCACGCCCACAAAAGTGGGCGGAAGCACATTCTTGAAATACAAAAAAGTTAGAGCATGCTAATGTCTACAACTTTTGTCATAGAATTTTTAGTCAAATTTCATATATATTTTTTTGGAAAACAGTAATTTTAAACTTAAATCCCTCAAAAAAGAGGGCGTGGTCAATGAAAAGGCCAAACTTTTTTAGCTTCTTGAAAAAGACAATTACAAGGCAATGTAACATACCAAAAATGAATGCGCTAGTACATGGCTAAAATTTTAAAAAAGATTTTTTTTTAATTAAAATGGTCGCACATACAGGCCTGTAGTAGATTCAGTTAATTTTACTAGATCTGAAGGACTAGATTTTCAGCAAACCCATTAAATTTACTAAAGACCTAAGAGTTGTTTACATACGCACGTGCTTAATCGATTCTCCTGTCGGTCCGATTTATATCTCTAAAAAGTCTAAGGGGCCTACGGTGATTATATCACTGCGTTACAAACTATAGATAAAACTTAAAATACCCTGGGTCAGGTATTATTATATGCCAAATATACAGCTATGACTATATCCTATTCTATCTTTAGTAAAGCTAAAATGCAGACGAAATATATAGTTTCCTGGAAATTCATAGGTTTTTGGGGAATTCTGCCTCTAGTTTTTGGCCTCAAAGCTTTTGGCCACGCCCATCTTTAGAGATCAATTTCACAAAATTATTGAACTTGAACCAATAAATTACAGTTTTGCGTAGATTTCGCCCGCAAACTTGGATATTTCTATTCTTATATTGATTTCGGTACAAGGAGCTGGATATGGCATGCCTTTTTTTTTAAAAAAAAAGTAAACAAAACCTTATAAGGAATAATTTTTTTTCCATTTAAAATGATGCATAAATGTTAACGGGAGCGGGATCGAAAACAAGAAAATAAACGAATGGGAGGGAGATAGGAATGGAAAGGAGAATAGGAATAGAAAGGAGAATAGGAATAGAAAGGAGAATAGGAATAGAAAGGAGAATAGGAATAGAAAGGAGAATAGGAATAGAAAGGAGAATAGGAATGGAAAGAAGAATAGGAATGGAAAGGAGAAAAGGAATAGGATTAGGGTGTACCGCTACAACATACGCATTGTTGCACTTACTCACTGGTTATAACTTACAATCATTAGGAGATGCTAAATGTCTTTCAGCTTTTCACAACGTCTTAGGCCCATTTTACACATACCCGGCAGCCGGCTACCCGGTTATTTGTATGGGAAAACGGGTTTGCAAGTGTGAACGCGCCCACAAGAACGTATTTCCAACGACCGGGTAACCGGTGCCGGTTAGCCGGCTGCCGGGTATGTGTGAAAAGGGCCTTACAGTTTTGAAAGCAATGCAGGTAGTTGCACATTTTGACCGATTGTGGGCGTGTCTATGGGCGGATTCAAAAAATTTTAACACTTGTATTGCTTCGGATGACAGAAAGCTTACAGAAAGCTTACGCAAAAATTTTAGCTTTTTAGCTTAAAATTTAAGGCCTAAAAATTGGCGACATACGGACGGACATGGCTCATTCAACTCAGAAATCGATCTCGATCGTATGTCCTAAAGGTCTTGGGGGTCTATCGTTATTATTTCGCTATGTTACATATTCGCCTGTACCAAACTTAATATACGCCATTCCTGTGGAATAGGGTATAAAGACTCCGAACAGCACAATACAACCCACTAATTTTTATTATGTTATTATGAACAATAGATAGTTATACCACCCACTAGTTTGCATTATGTTGTTCGGAATGAAACTTGCCGAAGTAAGTGTTGCTCAAAGTATCTAGCGCTCTGCATGTCAGATGATGGACTTACAAGTAAGTAAGTCGTATGTCTTTATATAAACATGAAATCTTGTATGTTTGTTTGTCTTACACACGTGTCTTTACACTATACCATTCATCAGATTGTAATGAAAGTTTGGTGAGCGGCTGTTGTGTCCAACATTTGATGACGCCGAACAATTCGCAGTTCCCAGCAATGCATGAGAATTATTTCAAAACGCAAAGTTATTTCTATCATTCCCATGCGTTCAATTACAATTATTGTAATTGAACCTCATGATAACAAAATGCGTAGCGAGTGTAAATAAACCTTAGAATAAGAAATTGTACAGTAAGCATTATTTTAGTATATATAAGGCATTAGAATAGAATAAAGTAAGTTTTATGTTAACATTGGACACCCAGCAATACAGTCATTTTATTTAGTTTCCCCCTCCAGCGGTAAGAACTACAATAAATCTTTATTGCTGCTCAAACACTGGTCGTTCGAGCCTTTTTTTTAATAACAAGCGTTACCAGAGCTACAATACTGGTAGTGAATAAACGTAAATACAAAACGTGAACACACCTACAAACTACTTACTAGCGTTACCAGAGCTACAATACTGGTAGTGAATAAGCGTAAATACAAAACGTAAACACACCTACAAACTACTTATTAGCGTTGCCAGGGCTAAGACACTGGTAGTGAAATAAAAAGTGATACATTAAACAACAACAACAAAAAAAGAGCCAAGAAGTATGACGGATGAAATCGACATATACGTCATAGTAGCCAAACAAAAGGCACTCGCTGAAGATTTGGAAAAAACTATTATCAATTTTAAGAAAGACATCCCATCCAGAAAAACTCTGAAATATAAGGAAGAGCGACTGACAAAAGTTGAAGCCATTTGGACGGAGTTTAAACGAAACCATGAAAAGATCAGACCACTGGTGAAACTAGACACCAATTATATGCAGACAAATACGTATGGAAAGGTGGAAGAAATGTATGTAGAGATAAAAACTCTACTGGAAAAACTCAATCCACAGACAGAGGTCACGACGCCTGCACAAGCCTCGGGCCCCGATCAGAGTACAGCTCAAATGCAGCGATTAAGAAAACTGCATTTGAAGATTGAGGCAATTCTCCAAAACATAGAAGAGTTTGAGGGCACATTTGCTGAGTACTCGGAAGAGATATACGAGTATCAGCAAAAAATAATCATGGAGCAGATGAGAAACCTAACGGATGTGCATGAGGACGTCATGGCAAATGCTTCAGAGTCTGACATTCAAACTCCATACGTAAAATATGTACTTATATCTAAGTATAACGATAAAAAAAAGACATTAACCAATGTCTGCATAGAATGGCATGTACGCTGAGGGAATCTCATTCCACAAATGTTGTGAAAGAGTCCAGTTCAAATGAAAAACTACCAATGCTCAAAATTCCAACATTTAAGGGAAATTATCTTGAATGGCGCTCTTTGTGACATTTTCACTACAATAATACACGAGAGGTCATCACTTAGTGCTACAGAAAAATGGAGTACTTGAAAACTCATTTGGAAGGCGAGCCGATGCATTTGATTCAACATTTAACAATATCAAGTGTTAATTATCCCTGTGCATGGGAAAACATTGAAGGCGCATTATGACAATGAAAGAAAAATTGTCTCGATGTACATTGACAAGATGATAAAGCCTGGACATCAAGGAAATCAGCCAACATCAACATCAATCAAGGCAATTCTAGATGCAGCAAAGGAAGGGTTGTCAGCAATAAGCAACATGGGTTTCAACACCTCTTCGTGGGACCCTATAATCGTACATCTTTTAACCAAAAGCTTAGATCCAGAAAGCAGAAACCTGTTTAAACAAGGTTTAGAGCAACCAAAGTAGGTGCCGTCAATAAAAATTCTTTTCGAGTTCCTCTCGAGAAGATATCAAGCGCTAGATGTCCTACCTCCAACAAAGCACAGACAACACAAAACTGAAAATGAACCGCACACGTCAGTGAGAAACTTTCACGTAGCCTCGAGATCAAATCAATGTTCTTTATGCAAAGGGCACCACGTGATATACTCATTCCCCAAGTTTCTAAGTGCACCACCAAAACAAAGGTTTCAGCAAATAAAGCAAGCCAAGTTGTGTCATCATTGCTTACGACATGACAAGCAGAGTCAGTGCCTTAGCAAAAGAACCCGCAGATACTGCAACAAAAATCATCACTCTCTTCTACATGTGGAGTGGTCTGAAAAAGCACGTCAAAATAAGAGAGTGGAGGTCCAACAAACTCAGGGGAGTCAACAACCGGCAGTTCAACAACCAGGTGTTCAACAAAAGGTCGAATCTAAACAGATAGCCCATGGCCATCAAAATCAGAACGTCCTTCTGGCAACGGCTATGCTTCACGCAAGCAGCAGTGATGTGATGAAAAGTGTGAGGATACGAGCCCTGATCGATCCAGGATCTCAGGCGTCCCTTTTAACTGAGGCAATCACCCAATCGTTGCGTTTAAAAAGCAAAAAGTATTCGTTGAAGTATGCGGACTTGGTGCAATTGGCGCAGGAACAGCACGACACAGAGTAGACCTGACAATATCTCCACGCTTCTCGTCTAAATTTAAACTTCATCTAGAAGCCCTTGTATTACCAAAACAAACAAGGCAGCTGCCATTCTCTTCAACCCACAACCTTACAACGGATAAGTTTGACGACATAGAATTGGCAGATCCTACATTCAACATTCCAGGATCAATCGACATGATTATTGGGGCAGATGCTTATGGTGACATTATCCTCAACGATTTCTGGTCGCACATCTCCAAAACTGGACAGAGTTGGCACAATAAACGGATTCGTGGTACAAACAGCAGCTAATCAGCAACTTCAAAGGTTTTGAAAGCTGGAAGAGTTACCACAGCCAACATTTAAAACGCAAAGTGACAAGGAATGTGAAGATATCTTCAAGAAAACACACCGCAGAGACATAGATGGCAGATATGTAGTTAAAATCCCTTTTAACCAGAAAAAAGGGAATCACTGGAGCTGGGACAATCCAAACACAGAGCTGTGGCAAGATTCCGTCAGCTAGAAGCAAGGTTGAGTAAGGACAAACAACTGAAAGCAGACTATACGAAGGTGATAGAAGAGTTTCTGGAACTGGGACATATGATTGAAGCACCTCCCAACACGAAATTAATGAACAACAGTTACTACAAACCTCATCATGCTGTTTTAAAACCTGAGAGTACTACAACCAAACTACGAGTAGTATTTGACGGATCAGCAAAGACTTCGACAGGAGTCAGTTAAAAGGAATAATGCTAGTTGGTCCAAAACTTCAAGAGGCGCTGGCGAAAACATAAGTATGTCTACACTGCTGACATAGAAAAAATGTACCGCCAAATAAAGCTGAACGAAGACGACCAGGACTACCAGCGTATTTTATGGCGAAGTTCGATTAATCATCCAATAAGGGAGTACAAGCTCACAACAATGACCCAGGGTACGGCCGCTGCACCTTATTTGGCAGTTAAAACACTTCAACAACTGGCTCTAGATGAGCAGGAGAGGTATCCGCTTGCAGCAGACATTGTCAAAAACGATTTCTATGTTGATGATGTGATGTCTGGACAAGATACCTTAAAAGAATGCGAAGAAACTCAAATGCAATTGACAACTATGCTTAAAGGGGCAGGTTTCAACCTTCTTAAGTGGGCTACCAATGACATTCGGCTGCTTAAAAACGTTCCACAGGAGTCTCAGAACCTCAACAGTATACAAATCGACAAAGAAGAGACCATTAAAACACTGGGTATCCACTGGAGTCCTTCAAGTGATACCTTTCAGTTTAAAGTCGATATAAGCCAACCATAAGAAGAAATTGAAACTCTTACGAAGAGAACGACATTATCAGAAATAGCAAAGCTGTATGACCCGCTCGGATTGTTGGCCCCGGTTACTGTTAGCGCAAAAATCTTAATGCAACAGATCTGGAAAACTGATCTGGATTGGGATCAACCACTCACAACTGAACTAGAAGATCAATGGAATAAGCTGAAGAATAGCCTTGTGGTATAGGAAAACATCAGAATTCCGAGATGGCTGGGAGTTGATCAATCCAAAAAAATAGAATTACATGGATTTTGTGACGCGTCTGAAGCCGCTTATTCAGCTGTTGTATATTCGGGGATAGGCACCCCCGAATATACAACAGCTGAATAAGCGGCTGAATAAGCGCGGAGGTAGCTATGTTACAGCATTACTGATTGCGAAGACTAAAGTGGCTCCTATTAAGAAGAGAATTCCGCTTCCTAGACTAGAACTTTGTGGAGCTCATTTGCTGTCCAAAGTCTTGTTGGAAACAATGCGGATATACAACTCGCAAGTAGGCAAGGTATTTGCGTGGACAGACTCCACAATAACATTAGCTTGGATACAGAAGTGCCCATCAACAGGGAAGACATTTGTAGCCAACAGAGTTTCGGAGATCCAAGAAGTAACGAGCCCAAGTTCATGGAGGCACGTCCGATCGTTGGATAATCCAGCTGACTGTGCTTCTAGAGGTATTACACCAGAACAGATTCAACATCATCCGTTATGGTGGAATGGACCTGAGTGGCTACTTCGCAATGAAGATAGATGGCCGAATCAATTCGTACCTGAAGTTGAAGTCACAGAGGCAAGAGTAGTGAAAGTAGTCCTAAATACCGTTGTTTCTGATTCGTTCGATATCACCGAAGGATTCTCCAGTTATAACACTTTAATAAAAGCAGTCGCTTATTGCAAAAGATTTAGTGACAACTGCAGATCTCCAAACTCAAAACGACCGGGAAGCTTAGAGCTACAACTAAATGAATTCAACACAGCACGCAAAAACATCATACGAGCAGTTCAAAAAAAGACGTTTCCAGAAGAAAGCTAAAATTGTAAAAGTAAACTTTTATCGCTTAACCCACACTTAGATGAAGAAGATCTGTTAGTCGTAGGAGGTCGATTGGAAAACGCAAACATATCGGAAATCGAGAAACATCCGTACATTCTACCACCCAATGACAGATTTACTAAATTATTGGTTAATAACGTACATCAGCGCACCCTTCATGGAGGCATTCGATTAACACTATCGACGTTGCGCAAATTATACTGGATCCTTCAAGCAAAACGTGTGGTGCGGCAGATTATACACAACTGTGTGCGTTGTCATCGGTTTAGAGCACAAGAAAAAACCCAACTTATGGGAATTCTACCAGCCTCAAGAGTAACTCCATCAAGGCCATTTACACATACTGGAGTCGATTATGCTGGACCTGTTCAAGTCCTTATATCAAAGGGTAGAGGACACCGTACAACAAAGGGTTACATTGCAATTTTCACATGCCTGGCAACCAAGGCTATTCACATTGAACTAGTGAGCGATCTGAGCTCTGCTGCGTTTTTAGCAGCTGTACGGCGCTTTACATCGAGAAGTGGAATTTGTTCGCATTCCTACAGCGACAATGGGATCACCTTTGTTGGAGCGAACAAGGAAATGCAAACAATGCAAACTTCGAAAAGGGGTGTGTCTAACCGCCCCTAATAACAAACTATTAATTATGAGATATTTCCACAGATATTTCAAAGTTACACTTATATGTACGTAAAGATGCAATTTTTTGGTTCTAATTCACTATTTTTTTTTTTAAATTGACACCTAAGAGGGGACGTAGCTTAAAACTGCATATAAACGAAATCTGAACCTAGGTCTCGTCTACCTAACCTGCTACTTTTTTTGTTTCATGCTTTCCTATATTAGGCTCAAGGCCAGTCGAAATTAAGTTTTTCTGCAAAATTTTAGGTTTTTCTTCAATTCCGCCTCCAAATGTGGGCGGGGTCCAAAGTCTTGCACAAAAAAAATGTGAAATTAAACGTTTTCCACATAAAATATTATGCAACTTTTTTTCAATTTCGAGCAAAAATATTGAGTAAACTGCATTTGAATATTTAACCTTAAAATAGATGCCACGCCCACTAGTGGAGGCTTACCAACTAAATTTGTCTTTTCTGTGTCTTAGATTCACTAGGAGATGCTAAATGTCAAATTTCAGCTTTAAAGAACTCCTCTGGAGGTAGTTGCACATTTAGACCGATTGTGGGCGTGTCTTTGGGCGGATTTCAAAAAATTTACACTTGAACTGCACCCTAGCTCAAAATTTAAGGCCTAAAAACATGTGACATACAGACGGACGGACGGACATGGCTCATTCGATTCAAAATTCAGTCTCGATCTAGTATTATTATTTCACCGTGCTACAAACAATGTGACAAACTTAATATACCTACTATCCCATGGGATGGGGTATAAAAAGAAGCGTGACGAGCTCGAGATTAGGCTCAGGGAAATGTATTGGCTTATCGGAAGATTTTCGTAGCTTTGCATATATAACAAACTGCTCTTGTACAGGCAGGTGTTAAAGCCGTCCTGGACATACGGTATACAACTTTGGGTAGTACCAAGCCGAGCAACATGTCCATGTTGCAGACTTTCCAAAACAAGACACTTAGAGCAATTGTGAAAGCTCCATGGTATATTAGAAATAGTGATATTCACAGACACTTAGGAATAGCTTCTGTGAGCAAAGAATTAACAAACTTTGCTCGAAAGCTAAGTGCTCGTCTTCACGTTCATTGCAACATTGAAATGATCCGTACTCTTAACCAGGCTCTTAACGATGTGAACAAGCGACGACTACAAAGAACAAGACCCTTGGATCTAGCGACGTAGGATGAAGCCGCGCGAACGGACGGTTTTATTAGGTGCATTCACTGGATAGCAACCTATCCAATGCGATAAAAACTACGGAAGCGTAAACGACTTGTTATGTTAACTTAGTTGTAGTCAAGAAGAATTATGAGAGAGCGAATATTTACTACTATGACGCGCGTTCTGGCAGTTTTCATAGTGTCTCTCATAAATGGATTTTTTTTTTAGCACGTGGAAATCGGGCATAACCAATATCAGCCACTTCGATATTATATACCTGCTATAGTGGGCATCTTGGTATCTTTGAAAGATTTTTGGAGTGTAAGCCTCCATCCATCCTAGTATTAAAAAAAAAAAAACAGTGAGTAAGAGCTACAGTGTGTACGCAGAAGTTACAGTCCGTAAAACGGACCGTTGATTACTTCATCCTATCCCACATTGTAAAATACTGATGGCAAAGTTTGACATTTTATAAGTAATGCAAACTTCGAAAAGGGGCGTGGTCAAACCGCCCCTAATTACAAACTATTAATTATAAGATACTTCCACAGATATTCCCAAGCTACACTTAAATGTACGTAAAATGCAATTTTTTGGTTCAAATTCAATATTTTTGAAAAATCGAACCCTTAAATGGGGCGTGGCTAAGAACTTTATATGAACGAAATCCGGACTGAAGTCTCGTTTAGCTAACCTGCTACTTTTTTTGTTTCATGCTTTCCTAAATTAGCCGTCCGTCCGTCCGTCTGTATGTCACAAGTTTTTAGGCCTTAGATTTTGAGCTAGGGTGCTGAAACTTCGTAGGTAAGGTCCACGTCATGCGAAGCAGTATAAGTTGAACACTTAACTTAGTTTAACACTGAAATTTGACACTTAGCACCTCCTAATGAATGCAAGACACAAAATAGACAAATTTTATTGGTAAACCTTCTGTAGTGGGCGTGGCATCTATTTTAAAGCTAAACTTTTAAATGCATTTTACTCAATATTTATACTCCAAACTGAAAAAAAAAATTGATTAATATTTTATGTAGAAAACGCTTAGTTTCACATTATGTTTATACAAGGCTTTAGGCAACGCCCACATTTGGAGGCAGAATTGAAGAAAAACCTAAAATTTTCCAGAAAAACTTAATTTCGACTGGCCTTGAGCCTAATTTAGGAAAGCATCAAACAAAAAAAGTAGCAGGTTAGGTAAACAAGACTTCAGTCCAGATTTCGTTTATATAAAGTTTTTAGCCACGCCCCCTTTTAGGGGTCAATTTTTCAAAAATATTGAATTTAAACCAAAAAATTGCATTTTTACCTACATTTAAGGGTAACTTCGAAATATCTGTGGACATATCTTATAATCAATAGTTTGAAATTAGGGTTGGTTGGGCCAAGCCCCTTTTCGAAGGTTGCATTACTTACAAAATGTCAAAAAATAACTATGCCATCAGCATTTTACAATGGGGTAAGATGGGGTATTCAACGGTCCGTTTTACGGACTGTAACTTCTGCGTACACACTGTAGCACTTACTCACTGGTTTTTAGTACGTTATAGGTAACCATTCGTTTAATTGACGAAGTCATATTCAACTGCGCTTTTAAAGTAAATTTTTAACTAATTCCTGTGGAGTAAAATAATTTGTGTTTATTAGTATTTTGTTTAATAAGAAGAAGGAAAATATATATATTTTTCTTAAATATTTCAGTTCTATTTTCGAAAGAAGTATTTGAACATTTTGTTTTTTACATGACTTCATTTTTTATTTAAAAAATTAGGGACTCAAAAGTTAATTCATTCTACAATAGAAAAATAAAATAAAACATAAACAATTTGTTATATGTTGCCAAGTTGACCTTAACACTCCATATGAGCATGCATTTTTGAGATATCTAAAATCTATCTTGAAAAGGGGTTGAAGCCACGCCCCTATTTTAAGAAAGAAGATTCTTAACTGACAAATGAACTGAATGATTATGATGAACTGATGACTAACTGAATGATTTTTGCATTGGCATTTTAGAGCTTGACAGTGGTCAATTGGGATGGGGTATCCAACAATTCGCCTAAGCGGATTGTAACTCTCCCACTAGTTTTTTTATCAGATGCAATATACATAAATTGATCGCACTTTTATATTAAAAATTTGAGTTTTTACTTAAAAACGCCCCCAAAAATTGGGCGTGGCAAAAATGTATCAAATATAATCAGCAAATATATCAAATAAAAACAGT
This sequence comes from Neoascia interrupta, assembly GCA_947623515.1. Lineage (NCBI taxonomy): Eukaryota > Metazoa > Arthropoda > Insecta > Diptera > Syrphidae > Neoascia > Neoascia interrupta. The sequence continues at coordinate 120,070,454 of OX392462.1, forward strand.
TTATTAGAATGCGTATTAAATATGACCACGCCTACAAGGGGCGGTTTTCGCTTTTTTTAAAATGCCAATCACAATACACTTAAGCGAGGATGTTGCATACCAAATTTCAGCTTCCTACGACAATTTTGATTTTTCATGCTATTAAGTAAAGTGGGCGTGTCAATGGGCGGACTTCAAAATTTTACACTTGTACTGCTTTGGGACTTTTAAAGAATAGATATCAAGTCTCTAGTTCCTAGCTCAAAATTTAAGGCCTAAAAACTACCGAAAGACGGACGGACGGACATGGCTCATTCGACTTACAATTCGGTCTCGATCATATGCCTTAAGGTCTTGGGGGTCTACGGTGATTATTTCTCTGTTACAAACTATGAATCAAACTAAGTATACCTCCTATCCTATGGGATGGGGTATAATTACTCGATATATTATGTAGAAAACACATAGTCCTACATTTCTATCATACAAGACTTTGAGCCACACCCACATTTGGAGGCAGAATTGAAGAAAAAGCTAAAAATTTTCAGAAAAACGTAATTTCCATTGGCCTTAAGCTTAATTTAGGGACGAATAAAAAAAACAAATTAGCTAGATAATTCTAGATTTCGGGATTTTATTCTAGATTTCGTTCATAGAGGAGAATAGATATGGAGAAGAGAATAGGAACGGAAAGGAGAATAGGAATGGAAAGGAGAATAGGAATGGAAAGGAGAATAGGAATGGAAAGGATAATAGGAATAGAAAGGATAATAGGAATGGAAAGGAGAATAGGAATAGGGTATACCGCGGCTCGTTACAGACGGACCGAAGCTATTACATACGCACTGTTGCACTTACTCACTGGTATAGTAGTGAGACATCATTCTTGACATCATTCTTGGTTTAAACGTATAATAGAGGCATAACAAATGTTAAATGTCAAGAAACGCGACATTGATTTTAAGTATTGTTATGATAATTAAATAATTGGAAATTAATCTTGACGATAATAATTGTAAAATGAATAATAAAATGTTTTTCTATTATCCTAGTACACATGTTGGGGATTTCTGTTCGGGATTATTTTCTGGGATAACCTTTATTTGGAGATTTTGTATGGTTGTGTTTGTTGCTTTTTTATTAACCTTATACGTTTTTTATTTTCTCCATAAAATTACAAAGATTAATGTACCGACAACGAAGTAAGTGACGACGTAATGGACCTCATATTTGTCCAGGTTTTTCAGTGGCTTACTTTTTTCCATTTTCAAATCGTTAATTTGACAGGAAACTGCATTAAGCTCGCGCTGACTTGAAAATCGTCTCTGCATAAAGCACTTCAAGAACACAGAAGTTGAGCTAGACTCTATGCAGATCAGTTCAGTTTCTGTAAAAATTGACTGCTTAGATTATAACATTGCATCTTGTTATTTCCCGCCAGGATATAGACTGGTGGAAGACGATCTTGATCGTATGTATGACTTCATTGGGTCCAATTTTATCATTGGGGGTGACTTTAACGCGAAGCATACTTTTTGGGGCTCACGATGCAATTCAACAAGAGGCAGATTACTGCACAAAAATAGTATGAAGCGTGGGTGGACTTTTTCTCCACGGGTAAGCCAACATATTGGCCAACCGATAGGAATAAAAAGCCTGACCTTGTCGATTTTTTCATCGCTAAAGGGTACCCCAAATACCTTACGCGAATTGAAGAGTGTTATGATCTTTGCTCAGACCACTCAGGAGTTATCTTGAAGATGGGTGGAAGACTGGCGAAAATAGAAAGAGCTCCTAGATTAGCTAGCAAAAACATGAACTGGGACGCTTTCAGAAAGGACTGTAAGGAGGGTGTTGGCTTGAATGTGCCATTGAAAAATCCTTTCGAGTTAGAAACCGCAGTTGACAAATTCATTGAAGCAATTCAGAGCGCAGCTTGGAACAACAATTCGTCCCAAAAGAACGCAGTTAGCACCGACGGGCATGTACGTAAAACATATCCGCTCGAAATCGAAGAATTGATTCGTGAAAAGAGAAGAGCGCGTAGGAGATGGCAAGGCACGAGGGCCCCCCCAGACGAAACCCTATTGAACCACCTCTCTAACAAACTGAAAGGAATGTTGCAAGATCTTAAAAATCGTGAGACCACTGAATACCTTGAAGGCTTGTCGGCGGATAGGAGCTCAAACTACTCGCTGTGGAAAGCAGTTAAGTATATCAAGAAACCTATAATCCACTTGGCACCAATAAAAAAAGCTAACGGCGAATGGGCAAGAGAAGACAAAGAGAAAGCGAATTTGTTTGCTGAACATTTAGAAGAAACATTCAAGCCTTTCGACGGTCCGCCGTTGGCTGACGTTCTAAACAACAACGGGGAACCTGGTAGCTTTAGAATGAAAAAAGTTTCGTTAGTTGAACTCCGACAGACAATTAGCAAACTTAAAAATAATAAGGCCCCGGGTTACGACCTGATCACTGGCGAAATATTAAAAGAGCTACCAAAAAAGGCATTAGTCAAGCTACTTTATATGATAAACGCTTCTCTTAGACTTCTATACGTTCCAAGACAATGGAAAGTTGCTGAAGTCATTATGGTTCCTAAACCGGGGAAATGCGCAAATGATAAAAAATCTTTTCGATATTATCGGCAGAAGCCCATATCGCTTCTGCCGATAATATCGAAAGTATTCGAGAAACTTCTGCTGAAGCGATTACAACCAATAATTGCAGAAAGACGCTTGATCCCGGATCATCAATTCGGTTTCAGCCCTAACCATTCCACAATAGATCAAGTCTACAGAATAACGCATGAAGTTGAAAAAGCCTTAGAAGGGAAAAAAATATGTTCAAGTGCTTTCCTCGACGTATCGCAAGCCTTCGACAAGGTATGGCACTAGGGCTTGAAATATAAGCTACGGCAAAACTTGCCGAAAGAGATGTTTAAAATATTGGAAAATTATCTTGAAAGCAGACTCTTTCGTGTTAGGTGTAGTAGTGAATACTCGAGTTTCAAGCAAATTCAGGCTGGCGTACCCCAGGGAAGCGTCCTCGGTCCGACCCTGTTCCTGCTCTACACAAGAGACATACCTCTAGATGACGAGACAGTCGTGGCCACGTTTGCGGACGATACGGCCATCCTGGCAACAGGTGAATCAGTCGAGTCATCAACGAGAAACCTCCAACGAGCATTGGACAGAATTTGTGTCTGGACGAAGACTTGGCGAATCGCTCTTAACGAGAACAAGTCTACGCATGTGAACTTCACTAACAGAAGGGTTAACAATTTGCCTCTGTTCATAAATTCTGTACAAATACCTTATGCAAATGAAGGGAAGTATCTAGGGATGACACTGGACGCTAAACTAAGGTGGAAACCACAAGTAAAGAAGAAGCGTGACGAGCTTGAGATTAGGCTCAGGGAAATGTATTGGCTTATCGGAAGATTTTCGAAATTAAGCACATATAACAAACTGCTCTTGTACAGGCAGGTGTTAAAGCCGTCCTGGACATACGGTATACAACTTTGGGGTCGTACTAAGCCGAGCAAAATGTCCATGTTGCAGACTTTCCAAAACAAAACACTAAGAGCAATTGTGAATGCTCCATGGTATATTAGGAATAGCGATATTCACAGAGATTTAGGAATAGCTACCGTGGGTGAAGAAGTAACAAACTTCGCTCGAAAGCTAAATGCTCGCCTTCATGTTCATTGCAACAATGAAATGATCCGTACTCTAAACGAGACTCTTAACGATGTTAACAACGAGCGACGACTACAAAGAACAAGACCCTTCGATCTAGCGACGTAGGGTGAAGCCGCATGAATGAACGGCGTAGTAGGTGCATTCACTGGAAAGCAACCTATCCAATGCTATCAACACTATGGAAGCTTAAACTACTTGTTAAGTTAACTTTGTTGTAGTCAAGAAGTATTATGAGAGAGCGAAAATTTACTACTATGAAGTGCGTTCTGGCAATTTCATAGTGTCTCTCATAATTGGGTGGTTTTTTAGCACGTGAAAATCGGGCATAACCAATATCGGCTACTTCGGTATTATGTACCTGCTATAGTGGGCGTATTGGTATCTTTGAAAGATTTTGGAGTTTTAGTCTCCGTCCATCCTAGTATTCAAAAAAAAAAAAAAGTTTCCGGAAACGGTCCTGCGATGTCGACGGCGATCCTTTCAAAGGGAGCACCCACATTGTACTGGTGCATTTTACCCTGGTTTTGACTTTGGGTCCCTTACTAGCAGCACAAGTAATACACTTTCGACATCAGCTCTCAACGTCGCTTCTTGCACTCAGCCAATATAAACGTTCCCGTACCTTTTCCAGGGTTTTATTGATGCCCAAGTGCCCACCAGATACTCCATCGTGCATTTCCCGCAAAATTTCCTGCACTTTGGACCGTGGAACCACAAGCTGCATTTTAAAGGATTTTCCATCCGGTATTTCCCATTTTCTTCGCAGAACGCCATCTTGTACATGGAAAGAGTCCCACTGCGCCCAATATGCCTTTAACGTGGGACTTCTGTTGGATATATCCCTTGCGCTCGGTTTTTCCATAGATTCCTTCCATGCAAGGATTGGCTCAATGTCGGGGTCTTCTTGTTGTGCCTTGCGAAGTTCCTCAGTGCTCCAGCCTTCTGCAGGTTCGGCTCTTATTCTCTGGATAGAAACACCTTCGTCCTTTTCCTCTTGTCGCACACAATGCTTACAATTGGGCTCACATGGTCTCCGGGATAACGCGTCCGCGTTGCAGTGCAGTCTTCCTTTGCGATGTTGTATCTCGAAGTCAAAAGCCTGTAATCGCTCGATCCATCTTGCGACTTGTCCCTCAGGATTTTTGAACTGAAGTAACCATTTAAGAGCGGCGTGGTCTGTACGCAAGATGAACCTTTGGCCACTCAGGTACTTCTGGAAATGTTTCGTTGCCAATATTAGAGCAAGGAGTTCTCGCCTGGTAACGCAGTAATTTCTCTCTGGTCGGGTTAAAACTTTGCTGAAGTATGCAACCACTTTCTCATGTCCATCGTGCAATTGCGACAATACTGCACCAACACCAACATTGCTAGCGTCTGCGTCCACAATAAATGTCTTGCCAGGAATGGGGTAAGCTAGTATCGGTGCTTCGCAAAGTCGCTGCTTCAGGTGTTGAAAGCTTCTTTCGCACTCACCTGACCATTTAAATTGTCTTCCTTTCTCAGTGAGCTGGTGCAGACACTTTGCGATGCCGGCGAAATCCTTGACGAACCTCCTGTAGTACGTAGCAAGACCGAGAAAGCTCCTTAGCTGGTGTTTGTGTTTGGGAACTGGCCAACTTCTCACAGCTTCGATTTTCTCTGGATCCGTCTTCACGCCATCCGTCGATATCACATGCCCCAGATACTTTACTTCTGCTCTGAAGAGCGCACACTTCTTTGGATTTAGCTTTGAGTGTGCTGCTCGAAGTCGTGAGAAGACCTCCCTCAAGTTGTCGTGATGTTCTGCAAACGTCTTTCCCAAAACGATGACGTCATCCAAATATACCAGGCAGGTTTTCCACGTCAGACCATGTAAGACACGTTCCATAAGACGCTCAGAGGTGGCCGGAGCGTTACACAGACCAAATGGCATTACTGTAAGCTGCCAAAGCCCATTGCCAGTTGTGAAAGCGGTCTTCTCTTTGTCTTCTGGATGGATCTGTACCTGCCAGTAGCCACTTTTCAGGTCGAGAGTGGAAAACCATTTTGCTCCAGAGAGTGTGTCCAATGTGTCATCTATTCGAGGTAAAGGGTAGCTGTCCTTCTTTGTGACATCATTAAGCCTCCGGTAATCCACGCAGAATCGAGTACTGCCATCCTTCTTTTTCACCAGTACAACAGGCGACGCCCACGGACTTTTCGAGCTTTCGATCAAACCTTCTCTTTCCATGGTCGATATCATCTCGGCGGCCTCGTCCTGTTTAGCCAATGGAAGTCGTCTGGCAGGTTGGCGGATTGGTCTAGCATCTCCGGTGTCTATGCGGTGTTGTACTAAGTGTGTTCGACCATAGTCTCCATCCTGTGAGGCAAATATGTCAGCAAACTCGCCAATTAGATTTTCCGCTATGGTTTGCTGCTCCTGATTTAGCTCACAGTCTCCGAGTATAGTCTTACATACCTCGGCCAATTTAGATGGAGAGACAGGACTTGCAGGCTCACTCTTAGCTATTGTCGAAATGGCTGCAACGGGCACACATCTTCCGATCACCTCTCCTTTTCTGAGCTTAACGGTGCGCTTATTTGGGTTCATCAGTCTTACCGGCACCATGTTATCCCTGGACTCTGCAAGAATTTTTCCCACGACGTAACTCTTAAATTCACTTTTGTTGTCTGGCTCGATGAGATAGAATCGGTGGTTCCCAGGATCACCCTCCAAACGTGTCCAAAGAACTGTCTCTGAAGAGGGCCGCAGAACTTCATCGCCTCCCAGTATTGCTCGAAGATTCACAGCGTTGTCGTTTCCGTATATCATAGGGATCTCGACGGTTCGATACCTTAGCACCTGCATTCGAAGGTCAAGAATTACCTCGTGTGCCTTCATGAAGTCCACTCCAATGATGCATTCGTTGCATATGTCGGCCACCAAAAATGCATGTGAGAAGGTCAATCCCTCTAGTTGTATCTGTAGCTGCACCTCCCCGTATACTTTGGCCGCTTCTCCTGTAGCTGTCTTCAGACTGTAGCAGCTGGTGTTATGTAGCCAGGACGTCTGAACAAGGTCTCTTCGGATGATGGAGGCCGTGGCACCTGTGTCAATAGTGGCCACGCATTTTCTGTTGGCGATGATTGCCTCTACTGTCAGACTCTTGTTGCAGCGTTTTGTTTGCGAGACTTGGATGATGGTTCTGGGGGCGTCGATTTCATCAACCAACTTATGCCCCGACATCCTGCCAGATGCTTCTTCATTCTGTCTCCTTCTAGCGCAATGTGGGCAACCCGCTTGTCTAGCTGAGGCTCGGCACTGTCGCTGCAGGTGTCCCAGTTTGTTACAGTTCCAGCATCTCATTTGTCCCCGAGTGGTGTTCGTGTTTTGCCTTTCGATGTCGATGCGTTGACATGAGCAATCTAGACCAGCCATTTCCCTTATGCGATGGCAACCTTGCGAAGCTTGGTCGGCTGCTTCCATTGTCAGGGCAAATGCTAGTGCTTCAGCGAGAGTCTTCTTACCTGCCATTCTTACAGCCATTTGTAGCTTTCCATCCGCAATGGCATTAGTAAACGCATCGGTTGCCAACTCGTTAATTAACTCCCTGCTGGTGTTGGGATAGGACAAATTCGCTAATCGCTCGATGTCGGCTTGCAACTGTTGAAGTGTCTCACCCCTTCTCTGAACTCTTCGGCGCAACTGGACCCGGTAAACTTGCTGCATGTGGTCGTCGCCAAACCTCATCTCGATGGCCTTCACTATGGCATCATAATCCTTTTTTTTTTCAGGAATAGTTTGCAGCAATTCGGCAGCTGTTCCTCTGAGAGCAAGCGTGAGAGCAATCGACTTCTCTTCGTTGTCCCAGTTATTCGTCATTGCGGCAGCTTCAAATTGCCTCTTATAAATCGGCCATGACGTTTGGCCATCAAAAACAGGAGGCTGCATTTCTTTACGCCGTGGACTGTCGGGCAAACATTCTCGCACTTTCTGTTTCTTAACCAACTCCAGCTCCTTAGCCAGTTGTTCTACTTCCGATTTGACTTCAGAGAATTTTTCCTCCACGCTTTCAATTCTTTGATCTACTGCCTGCAACTTTTCCTCAAAAAACGCATTCTGGGAATCAAGTTTGCTTTTCAGAGCTTTCTTCTGCTCATCGAACTTAGTATCTAGCTTTTCATCGAGAGCGTTCTTTTGTTCTTTTTGGCCGCTCTCCAGCTTCTCGAATTTGTCTCCGAGAGCGTTCTTTTGTTCTTCGAAAGCATTCTTTTGTTCTTTTTGGCCGCTCTCCAGCTTCTCGAATTTGTCTTCGAGAGCGTTCTTTTGTTCTTCGAGAGCATTCCTTTGGCTACTCTCCATCTTTTCGAATTTCTCCAGAAGCAACTTCATGAAAGCGGGCATTTCATCGGCAGTACTTACTGTGCTTCGTTGCTGTTCTTCTTGAACTTCGAACAGCATCGTGTCTGGGTATCCACCTTCCTCGGTAATAGCGTCCTGGAGTCGGAGCAACAATTCCCTTTTTAGCCCTGAAGTCTGGAGGTTCTCAATTCTGCTTTTAACTCAGCTGTTGTCAATTGCTCAATTTTTCGACCCATTTTTAATTGTCTTCACACAATTTTCACAACACAATCAGTTTATGTTTTATATCTGTTCCAGAAAACTCACTTGCGAATAAACAAATCACTGACACCGTTCTTATAACTTAGTTAATTATAGCTTTATCGCACAATCAGTTTCAATATATCCGAAATATTCCACACTCAAATTTGTATGAGTCACAGACACTGTTTACACACACGATATCTCTGGAAAATTCCACTGCAAAAATAAATCGTTTTAGTCACCGACGCTATTTACTCGCACTTTTTCTAGAAATCTCCACTTAGAACTGTTTGACACACTAACTCTGTTCCGGAAAATTCCACTGTAGAATTTACCCGCACAATTATGAGTTTTATCCCACTTCTGACACCAATGTAATATTTTCGGCCTGGGGTCCGTCGAATAAAACTCAATTTCACTTTTGAAATCACACAATGAAACACTTTATTTATCAAACAAACTTATTTAAACTCAGATCACACTGTTATTCAACTTTACTATTTGGAATTCAACACTTTATTTCAACTTAATCCCTTTTTACTTTATTACCGATTTTCACAAGTCCACGTTTAAAATATAACTGTCCCGTACGAGCCTGTCACCCGTGTATTTATACAAAATTAAGCACCTTCTAGTACGTTCCATACCCCCTTTGGTAATTTTCCATTGGTACTCCTCCCCTGAATTCCAAGGAGGGGAAATCGAAATTCGAACTTCGAATATGATAGCTGCTGTCAGATGACTGGAATGACAGTTGGGTATGTTCGTTTAGTGAATCGAGCGGGTGCGTTTGTAGATTGAATCGATGGGTGCATTTAGGGACTCCTGCGAGTTGTTTTATTTCTTGTCGCCACATAACAATACTTATAAAAAAGAAAGAAATATACCCTGGAGTTTATTTAGGCGCGAACCCCGAAAATCCCAAAGCTAAGTTTTAAATGATAAATACGATGAAGGCGATTATCTTTCCCACACAGATGCCATGGCACACAAAATCCTTACTTACAGGCCTTATCGACTACCAGAAACTCAAAAGGAAGAAATCCATAAACAAGTGAAAGAAATGTTACAAGATGGTATTATTCAGCCAAGCGCCAGTCCTTGGAATTCACCACTACAGGCGTTTTATTGAAAATATTTCATCCATAGCCAAACCGCTCACAAAACTCTTAAAAAGATGTCACCCTTAAATGGGACGCTTCCTGTGATGAGGCGTTTCATAAGCTCAAAAGCAAACTCATAACCCCTCCGCTATTGGCATACCTAAATTTTAAAGAACCAGTGAGTAAGTGCTACCGTGTGCACGCAGAAGTTACAGTCCGTAAAACGGACCGTTGAATATTCGATCTCTCATAATACTTCTTGACTACAACTAAGTTAACTTAACAAGTAGTTTACGCTTCCATAGTGTTAATCGCATTGTAAAGGTTGCTTTCCATTGAATGCACCTACTAAGCCGTTCATTCATGCGGCTTCACCCTACGTCGCTAGATCGAAGGGTCTTGTTCTTTGTAGTCGTCGCTCGTTGTTAACATCGTTAAGAGTCTCGTTTAGAGTACGGATTATTTCATTGTTGCGAAGAACATGAAGGCGAGCATTTAGCTTTCGAGCGAAGTTTGTTACTTCTTCGCCCACGGTAGCTATTCCTAAATCTCTGTGAATATCGCTATTCCTAATATACCATGGAGCATTCACAATTGCTCTTAGTGTCTTGTTTTGGAAAGTCTGCAACATGGACATGTTGCTCGGCTTGGTACAACCCCAAAGTTGTATACCGTATGTCCAGGACGGCTTTAACACCTGCCTGTTCAAGAGCAGTTTGTTATATGTGCTTAATTTCGAAAATCTTCCAATAAGCCAATACATTTCCCTGAGCCTAATCTCATTTACCTTTAAAATAGATGCCACGCTCACTGCAGGAGGCTTACCAATTAAATTTTTCTATTTTGTGTCTTATATTCATTAGGAGATGCTAAATATCAAATTTTCGCCTTTTAGGACGTCTTACAGTTTAATCTATGGAGGTAGTTGCACATTCAGACCGATTGTGGGCGTGTCTTTGGGCGGATTTAAAATATTTTTACAGTTGTACTGCTTAGCATGACCTTGCGTGTGACCTTACGTCCTTTGTGGACCTTACCTACCAAATTTCAGCACCCTATCTGAAAATTTAAAGCCTAAAAACATGTGAAATACTGCCGGAAGGACGGACAGACGGACGGACATGGCTTTTTCGATTCAGAATTCGGTCCCGATCATATGCCTTTAAAGTCTTGAGGGTCTACCATTATTATTTCACCGTGTTACAAACCATGTGACAAACTTAATATACCTCCTATCCTATGGGATGGGGTATAAAAATGCAAAGTCACAACTGACGCTAGTGATATCGGCTTAGGTGCAGTCTTGTCGCAAGGTGAAATTGGAGAGGACAAGCCTATTTTTTGCCAGTCGCACATTAAACGACGCTGAAACACGGTACAGTACTACAGAAAAAGAACTGCTTGTCATAATTTTCGCAGTAAAATAATTTCGACCATATATTTATGGGAGGCTTATTATGGGAATGGCTTATAAACCTAAAAGATCCAACATCTAGGCTAGGTCGCTGGAGGATTTTGTTGGAAGAATATGAATACGATATTCAATACAAAGCCGGACAATTCAACTCCAACGCCGACGCATTAAGTCGTATTCCAAAGCCAGAAGCTGCAACTGAGGTCTTTAACTTAAATGAACAAAATGATATTCCAATACTATCAAGCCTTACACTCCAGGAAGAGGAGGGACCAATTCTAAATAACAGAAGGTTTCAGTTTAAAATGATGACCTTACCACTCACGGAATCAAGAGACGAGGAAATAAATCCTCAAGTAAAAATTTCCTGATTTTACTAAACCCCATCTACGACGGATTGCAAAATACCCGACCATACCAAAAAGAAAACTGCCACGCCTCCAAAAAGTGGGCGGGATATAAAAATATAGCTGTTGAATGCTTTATACTAGGTGGTTGCATACATTTCGCCCTAAAACTCCGCCTTTTTAAGTAAAAAAAATCACTTTTTTTTAACTCCACGCCCACAAAAGTGGGCGGAGGCACATACAATATATACATAAAAGTTAGAGAATGCTAGTATCTACAACTTTTTTTATATAATTTTTTGTCAAATGTATTTATTGAAAAAGTGGGTGCCGTGGCGCAGTGGTTAGTGTGTGTGCCTCTGACGCCGGAGGTCTGGGTTCGAATCCTGCCTTTGCCACCTAAAAAAAAAGACTTGTTCTTTTTCACGGCTCCCACCTCCGCGAGGGTCTGACAAACCCTCCGAGAGTAACATTTGTCTTGAAAAACTTCTCAAAGTGCCGTTCGGATTCGGCAAAAAATTGTAGGTCCCCTTGTATGTGAAAAAAAAGTATAGCACACACAGCATACATGGTTGAGAAGTTGGCCCTGGTTCACCTCGAGCTGTTGCGCCACTCTATTTATTTATTATATTTATTTATTGAAAAAACAGTCATTTTAAGTTAAAATCCCTTAAAAAGTGGGCGTGGTTAATGAAAAATCTAAAAAATTTTTGGCTTCCTTAAGGACAATCATAAGGCAATGTTACGTACCAAAAATGAATGCGCTAACGCCATTGTAACATAGCTAAAATTTGCAAAATGTATTTTTTTAAATTAGAGATGGTCGCACATATAGGCCTGTAGAGGGCGTGTCTGTTTGCGGATTCAGCTTATTTTCAAACTTGATCTGAAGGACTGGACTTACAACCAACCCACAAAATTTCAGCTCTCGGCCTTAAAATTTAAGGCCTAAAAGTTGTAAACATGCGGACGGATGGACGGACGGACGGACGGACGGACATGGCTTAATCGATTCTCCTGTCGGTCCCATTCATATCTCTAAAAGGTCTTAGGGGTCTACGGTGATTATTTCACTGCGTTACAAACTATACATCAAACTTAATATACCCTGGGTCGGGTATAAGAAGATTGAGCGAGCATGTTAGACAAACCCTAGATAACCTTATAAACACTACAGCAACACAAAAACCATTTTTCGACGTAGAAGCCCTAACCTCATTAGTTACATTAATAGTCATCCGATATCAAAATACGATAGATGAAATTATAGACTTAGTAACTGATGTGATTGTTATTTTTTTGACATTTAATAAGTAATTCAAACTTCGAAAAGGGGCTTGGTCCAATCGCCCCTAATTACAAACTATCAATTATTATAAGATATTCCCACAGATATTTGCAAGTTACGCTTAAATGTACGTAAAAATGCAATTTTTTGGTTCAAATGCAGTATTTTTTAAAATTTTGTATAAAAGAAATCTGGATTGAGGTCTCCTTTGGACTGAGGTCGTTTCCTAACGTGCCACTTTTTTGTTTCATGCTTTCCTAATTTAGGCTTAAGGCGAGTCGAAATAACGTTTTTCTGGAATTTGGGTGCGGCCGAAAGTCTTGTATGAACAAAATGTAGAACTATGCGTTTTCTACATAAAATATTAAGCAAATTTTTTTCAATTTCGAGCAAAAATATTGAGTAAACTGCATTTGAACATTTACCTTTAAGTAGCCGGTATTGGTTATGCCCGATTTCCACGTGCTAAAAAACCACCCATTTATGAGAGACACTATGAAACTGCCAGAACGCACTTCATAGTAGTAAATTTTCGATCTCTCATAATACTTCTTGACTACAACTAAGTTAACTTAACAAGTAGTTTACGCTTCCATAGTGTTAATCGCATTGTATAGGTTGCTTTCCATTGAATGCACCTACTAAGCCGTTCATTCATGCGGCTTCACCCTACGTCGCTAGATCGAAGGGTCTTGTTCTTTGTAGTCGTCGCTCGTTGTTAACATCGTTAAGAGTCTCGTTTAGAGTACGGATTATTTCATTGTTGCGAAGAACATGAAGGCGAGCATTTAGCTTTCGAGCGAAGTTTGTTACTTCTTCGCCCACGGTAGCTATTCCTAAATCTCTGTGAATATCGCTATTCCTAATATACCATGGAGCATTCACAATTGCTCTTAGTGTCTTGTTTTGGAAAGTCTGCAACATGGACATGTTGCTCGGCTTGGTACAACCCCAAAGTTGTATACCGTATGTCCAGGACGGCTTTAACACCTGCCTGTTCAAGAGCAGTTTGTTATATGTGCTTAGTTTCGAAAATCTTCCAATAAGCCAATACATTTCCCTGAGCCTAATCTCATTTACCTTTAAAATAGATGCCACGCTCACTGCAGGAGGCTTACCAATTAAATTTTTCTATTTTGTGTCTTATATTCATTAGGAGATGCTAAATATCAAATTTTCGCCTTTTAGGACGTCTTACAGTTTAATCTATGGAGGTAGTTGCACATTCAGACCGATTGTGGGCGTGTCTTTGGGCGGATTTAAAATATTTTTACAGTTGTACTGCTTAGCATGACCTTGCGTGTGACCTTACGTCCTTTGTGGACCTTACCTACCAAATTTCAGCACCCTATCTGAAAATTTAAAGCCTAAAAACATGTGAAATACTGCCGGAAGGACGGACAGACGGACGGACATGGCTTTTTCGATTCAGAATTCGGTCCCGATCATATGCCTTTAAAGTCTTGAGGGTCTACCATTATTATTTCACCGTTTTACAAACCATGTGACAAACTTAATATACCTCCTATCCTATGGGATGGGGTATAAAAATGCAAAGTCACAACTGACGCTAGTGATATCGGCTTAGGTGCAGTCTTGTCGCAAGGTGAAATTGGAGAAGACAAGCCTATTTTTTGCCAGTCGCACATTAAACGACGCTGAAACACGGTACAGTACTACAGAAAAAGAACTGCTTGTCATAATTTTCGCAGTAAAATAATTTCAACCATATATTTATGGGAGGCTTATTATGGGAATGGCTTATAAACCTAAAAGATCCAACATCTAGGCTAGGTCGCTGGAGGATTTTGTTGGAAGAATATGAATACGAAATTCAATACAAAGCCGGACAATTCAACTCCAACGCCGACGCATTAAGTCGTATTCCAAAGCCAGAAGCTGCAACTGAGGTCTTTAACTTAAATGAACAAAATGATATTCCAATACTATCAAGCCTTACACTCCAGGAAGAGGAGGGACCAATTCTAAATAACAGAAGGTTTCAGTTTAAAATGATGACCTTACCACTCACGGAATCAAGAGACGAGGAAATAAATCCTCAAGTAAAAATTTCCTGATTTTACTAAACTCCATCTACGACGGATTGCAAAATACCCGACCATACCAAAAAGAAAACTGCCACGCCTCCAAAAAGTGGGCGGGATATAAAAATATAGCTGTTGAATGCTTTATACTAGGTGGTTGCATACATTTCGCCCTAAAACTCCGCCTTTTTAAGTAAAAAAAATCACTTTTTTTTAACTCCACGCCCACAAAAGTGGGCGGAGGCACATACAATATATACATAAAAGTTAGAGAATGCTAGTATCTACAACTTTTTTTATATAATTTTTTGTCAAATGTATTTATTGAAAAAACAGTCATTTTAAGTTAAAATCCCTTAAAAAGTGGGCGTGGTTAATGAAAAATCTAAAAATTTTTGGCTTCCTTAAGGACAATCATAAGGCAATGTTACGTACCAAAAATGAATGCGCTAACGCCATTGTAACATAGCTAAAATTTGCAAAATGTATTTTTTTAAATTAGAGATGGTCGCACATACAGGCCTGTAGAGGGCGTGTCTGTTTGCGGATTCAGCTTATTTTCAAACTTGATCTGAAGGACTGGACTTACAACCAACCCACAAAATTTCAGCTCTCGGCCTTAAAATTTAAGGCCTAAAAGTTGTAAACATGCGGACGGATGGACGGACGGACGGACGGACGGACATGGCTTAATCGATTCTCCTGTCGGTCCCATTCATATCTCTAAAAGGTCTTAGGGGTCTACGGTGATTATTTCACTGCGTTACAAACTATACATCAAACTTAATATACCCTGGGTCGGGTATAAGAAGATTGAGCGAGCATGTTAGACAAACCCTAGATAACCTTATAAACACTACAGCAACACAAAAACCATTTTCCGACGTAGAAGCCCTAACCTCATTAGTTACATTAATAGTCATCCGATATCAAAATACGATAGATGAAATTATAGACTTAGTAACTGATGTTAAACACGGCAAACCACACCCGGTCATAATAACTCCCGACCAACTAAATATTGCACTTTCTGAAATCAAGCAGGTATTACCCGATGGTATTCGCCTTCCCTCCATTACTCAAAACGCTGACCTAAATCTCTGTTTATCAAGTATGCACAACTAAGGTGGCAATAACAAAACAGAGAATCATCTATGAATTACTTATTCCCTTACCCTTGGTAGACAATTTTCAATTATTTTAAGTAACTCCTTTACCTACAAGAAGCAACAATCATTTTATTTTTGTACAACCTACACACTAGTTTCTAGTTGTAGATTTCAAGAGAGCGAATTACTTCGGCCTGTCATCCGAAGATCTCACGAGGTGTAAACACAAGGACAAACATTTCCTCTGCCCCATCTCTCATCCTCTACGGAAAATAGACCCAACAAAACAAGACTAAGAAATTGAATTATTGAAAGAAACCAAAGACATTCCTTAAACATCATCATCATCATCATCATTTTCGAGTGCCGCTTATCCTTTAAAAGGGTCGCGCAGCGGGGGTGGCTAAATGGTGTTTCCATCGTTCTCGATCCTCCTCCACCAACTCAAGGGACTCCGGCGCAATCCCCTGGCGGGACTCAGAGAGGTTCTTTACCTGCTCCCACCACCTGTTTCTTGGCCTACCAGGGAGGCGACGGGCTCGCATCTCGGCTTGCATGACCTGCCTAGCAAGTCTGTCAGGGCGCATGCGAACAACGTGTCCAAACCATCGAAGAATCGAACGCTCCATTCGGAGAAGTAGATTCTCAACATTAAGATTCCCACGAATAGTGACGGTTCTCACTCTATCCCTTAGAGTAACACCAGCAACGCACCTCAGGAATCTCATTTCAGCAGCTTGTACCCGCGATCTAATTCTTTCTGTCATAACCTAAATTTCATGACCATAGATGAGGGTCGGAATGAGCACTGAATTAAAAACTGAGATCTTTGCTTTCACTCCAAGCTCAGCTTTCCTGATGACCGGCCGGCGCAGTTCCTTTACTATTGCTCCAGCTTGGCCTGTTCTACAGGACAACTCAGTATCACTCCTCCCATCTTTCGTGAAAAAGACCCCGAGACACTTAAACTTCTCCACCTGTTTAAATGGAGCTCCATTTATGTGCTGGGTACACTGCACAGGAGTTTGGGAAACAAGCATCACTTCCGATAAACCCCTGCAAGGTCGTGGTTAGAAAAGCCTTGAGGTAAGGTATGCCAGTCGTAAGAGTCGACTAAAATCCACCGGAAGCAATATTTTTTAATGTTTCAACGGATGCTGTCGATGCTGCTCCATTTAAGGCAACTTTTGGCAGTAAGGTTTTAACTTATAGAAGCGTCTGTCACACAATGTGCGGCTCACTGGCCGGCGTCTGTCTCCAAAGGGGCGGCTGTATTTAAAAATGAAAATAGAAGTGACTTACCTATTTCTCATAAAAACGACAAGTTAAAAAAAAATGAAAAAAACGAAACGAAAACGAAAGATTTGATAACCCCAGGTGGCAGCCCAGCTATGCTGGAAGATCCACCCTCTTTGGAGGCAGGCTCTACGGATTCTGGGGAGAGCCTTTTATTGCTTATAAATCCTTTTGAGAAAAGGACAAAACTAAATCGATCACCACCACCTAGATCGAACATATCCGGAAAAAGCAGTCCACCGGTAAACCAGGACTCTGTAAAAATTAAGAGCTTAGAAAAGGAGAATAATGAAAAATGAATCTCTCTGCAACAAGAAAACGTTTAACGAAAGACTGTGAGGTAACGAAAGAGTGTGTAACACCGAACCGACCAGCACAAGAATACTTCACGGACGAGGACGAACTTGCACTTGAGACCGATTCCGTCTCAAGGAAAAGGTCTAGCAAGAAGCAAAAGGCGTATTCCTCTCCCGAAGTAATACAAAAAGAAGATAAGCCCTCTGCCTCACAAGGCTAAACCAGAAGCAAAAATTCGTCTACCTCCCGCGATAAACATCGTCGGGATAGCAGACTTCGGGAGATTGCGCAACCTTCTTGCAAACACGGTGAAAACAGAAAACTATAAGCTTACTTCGCACCGAAATAACCGAAATAACGGTCTACATCCAAACTTAAAGGTTACAATGACTATCACGCACATTCGAGAGGATGTGCGTGATAGTCATGATAGCCATATCACCCTTCGCAAAATTCGAGAGGAGGATCCTCCTTCTACATTAAGAACTGCATAACGCACTTCAAGAACACAGAAGTTGAGCTAGACTCTATGCAGATCAGTTCAGTTTCTGTAAAAATTGACTGCTTAGATTATAACATTGCATCTTGTTATTTCCCGCCAGGATATAGACTGGTGGAAGACGATCTTGATCGTATGTATGACTTCATTGGGTCCAATTCTATCATTGGGGGTGACTTTAACGCGAAGCATACTTTTTGGGGTTCACGATGCAATTCAACAAGAGGCAGATTACTGTACAAAAATAGTGTGAAGCGTGGGGTGGACTTTTTCTCCACGGGTAAGCCAACGTGTAAGCCAAAAAACTTGACCTTGTCGATTTTTTCAACGGGTAAGCCAAAAAACTTGACCTTGTCGATTTTTTCATCGCTAAAGGGTACACCAAATACCTTACGCGAATTGAAGAGTGTTATGATCTTTCCCCAGACCACTCAGGAGTTATCTTGAAGATGGGTGGAAGACTGGCGAAAATAGAAAGAGCTCCTAGATTAGCTAGCAAAAACATGAACTGGGACGCTTTCAGAAAGGACTGTAAGGAGGGTGTTGGCTTGAATGTGCCATTGAAAACTCCTTTCGGGTTAGAAACCGCAGGTGACAAATTCATTGAACCAATTCAGAGCGCTGCTTGGAACAACAATTCGTCCCAAAAGAACGCAGTTAGCACCGACGGGCATGTACGTAAAACATATCCGCTCGAAATCGAAGAATTGATTCGTGAAAAGAGAAGAGCGCGTAGGAGATGGCAAGGCACGAGGGCCCCCCCAGATAAAACCCTATTGAACTACCTCTCTAACAAACTGAAAGGAATGTTGCAAGATCTTAAAAATCGTGAGACCACTGAATACCTTGAAGGCTTGTCGGCGGATAGGAGCTCAAACTACTCGCTGTGGAAAGCAGTTAAGTATATCAAGAAACCTATAATCCACTTGGCACCAATAAAAAAAGCTAACGGCGAATGGGCAAGAGAAGACAAAGAGAAAGCGAATTTGTTTGCTGAACATTTAGAAGAAACATTCAAGCCTTTCGACGGTCCGCCGTTGGCTGACGTTCTAAACAACAACGGGGAACCTGGTAGCTTTAGAATGAAAAAAGTTTCGTTAGTTGAAATTAGCAAACTTAAAAATAATAAGGCCCCGGGTTACGACCTGATCACTGGCGAAATATTAAAAGAGCTACCAAAAAAGGCATTAGTCAAGCTACTTTATATGATAAACGCTTCTCTTAGACTTCTATGCGTTCCAAGACAATGGAAAGTTGCTGAAGTCATTATGGTTCCAAAACCGGGGAAATGCGCAAATGATAAAAAATCTTATAGGCCCATATCGCTTCTGCCGATAATATCGAAAGTATTCGAGAAACTTCTGCTGAAACGATTAAAACCAATAATTGCAGAAAGACGCTTGATCCCGGATCATCAACTCGGTTTCAGACCTAACCATTCCACAATAGATCAAGTCTACAGAATAACGCATGAAATTGAAAAAGCCTTAGAAGGGAAAAAAATATGTTCAAGTGCTTTCCTCGACGTATCGCAAGCCTTCGACAAGGTATGGCACTAGGGCTTGAAATATAAGCTACGGCAAAACTTGCCGAAAGAGATGTTTAAAATATTGGAAAATTATCTTGAAAGCAGACTCTTTCGTGTTAGGTGTAGTAGTGAATACTCGAGTTTCAAGCAAATTCAGGCTGGCGTACCCCAGGGAAGCGTCCTCGGTCCGACCCTGTTCCTGCTCTACACAAGAGACATACCTCTAGATGACGAGCCAGTCGTGGCCACGTTTGCGGACGATACGGCCATCCTGGCAACAGGTGAATCAGTCGAGTCATCAACGAGAAACCTCCAACGAGCATTGGACAGAATTTGTGTCTGGACGAAGACTTGGCGAATCGCTCTTAACGAGAACAAGTCTACGCATGTGAATTTCACTTACAGAAGGGTTAACAATTTGCCTCTGTTCATAAATTCTGTACAAATACCTTATGCAAATGAAGCGAAGTATCTAGGGATGACACTGGACGCTAAACTAAGGTGGAAACCACAAGTAAAGAAGAAGCGTGACGAGCTTGAGATTAGGCTCAGGGAAATGTATTGGCTTATCGGAAGATTTTCGAAATTAAGCACATATAACAAACTGCTCTTGTACAGGCAGGTGTTAAAGCCGTCCTGGACATACGGTATACAACTTTGGGGTCGTACTAAGCCGAGCAAAATGTCCATGTTGCAGACTTTCCAAAACAAAACACTAAGAGCAATTGTGAATGCTCCATGGTATATTAGGAATAGCGATATTCACAGAGATTTAGGAATAGCTACCGTGGGTGAAGAAGTAACAAACTTCGCTCGAAAGCTAAATGCTCGCCTTCATGTTCATTGCAACAATGAAATGATCCGTACTCTAAACGAGACTCTTAACGATGTTAACAACGAGCGACGACTACAAAGAACAAGACCCTTCGATCTAGCGACGTAGGGTGAAGCCGCATGAATGAACGGCGTAGTAGGTGCATTCACTGGAAAGCAACCTATCCAATGCTATCAACACTATGGAAGCTTAAACTACTTGTTAAGTTAACTTAGTTGTAGTCAAGAAGTATTATGAGAGAGCGAAAATTTACTACTATGAAGTGCGTTCTGGCAATTTCATAGTGTCGATCATAATTGGGTGGTTTTTTAGCACGTGAAAATCGGGCATAACCAATATCGGCTACTTCGGTATTATGTACCTGCTATAGTGGGCGTATTGGTATCTTTGAAAGATTTTGGAGTTTTAGTCTCCGTCCATCCTAGTATTCAAAAAAAAAAAAAAGTTTCCGGAAACGGTCCTGCGATGTCGACGGCGATCCTTTCAAAGGGAGCACCCACATTGTACTGGTGCATTTTACCCTGGTTTTGACTTTGGGTCCCTTACTAGCAGCACAAGTAATACACTTTCGACACCAGCTCTCAACGTCGCTTCTTGCACTCAGCCAATATAAACGTTCCCGTACCTTTTCCAGGGTTTTATTGATGCCCAAGTGCCCACCAGATTCTCCATCGTGCATTTCCCGCAAAATTTCCTGCACTTTGGACCGTGGAACCACAAGCTGCATTTTAAAGGATTTTCCATCCGGTATTTCCCATTTTCTTCGCAGAACGCCATCTTGTACATGGAAAGAGTCCCACTGCGCCCAATATGCCTTTAACGTGGGACTTCTGTTGGATATATCCCTTGCGCTCGGTTTTTCCATAGATTCCTTCCATGCAAGGATTGGCTCAATGTCAGGGTCTTCTTGTTGTGCCTTGCGAAGTTCCTCAGTGCTCCAGCCTTCTGCAGGTTCGGCTCTTATTCTCTGGATAGAAACACCTTCGTCCTTTTCCTCTTGTCGCACACAATGCTTACAATTGGGCTCACATGGTCTCCGGGATAACGCGTCCGCGTTGCAGTGCAGTCTTCCTTTGCGATGTTGTATCTCGAAGTCAAAAGCCTGTAATCGCTCGATCCATCTTGCGACTTGTCCCTCAGGATTTTTGAACTGAAGTAACCATTTGAGAGCGGCGTGGTCTGTACGCAAGATGAACCTTTGGCCACTCAGGTACTTCTGGAAATGTTTCGTTGCCAATATTAGAGCAAGGAGTTCTCGCCTGGTAACGCAGTAATTTTTCTCTGGTCGGGTTAAAACTTTGCTGAAGTATGCAACCACTTTCTCATGTCCATCGTGCAATTGCGACAATACTGCACCAACACCAACATTGCTAGCGTCTGCGTCCACAATAAATGTCTTGCCAGGAATGGGGTAAGCTAGTATCGGTGCTTCGCAAAGTCGCTGCTTCAGGTGTTGAAAGCTTCTTTCGCACTCACCTGACTATTTAAATTGTCTTCCTTTCTCAGTGAGCTGGTGCAGACACTTTGCGATGCCGGCGAAATCCTTGACGAACCTCCTGTAGTACGTAGCAAGACCGAGAAAGCTCCTTAGCTGGTGTTTGTGTTTGGGAACTGGCCAACTTCTCACAGCTTCGATTTTCTCTGGATCCGTCTTCACGCCATCCGTCGATATCACATGCCCCAGATACTTTACTTCTGCTCTGAAGAGCGCACACTTCTTTGGATTTAGCTTTGAGTGTGCTGCTCGAAGTCGTGAGAAGACCTCCCTCAAGTTGTCGTGATGTTCTGCAAACGTCTTTCCCAAAACGATGACGTCATCCAAATATACCAGGCAGGTTTTCCACGTCAGACCATGTAAGACACGTTCCATAAGACGCTCAAAGGTGGCCGGAGCGTTACACAGACCAAATGGCATTACTGTAAGCTGCCAAAGCCCATTGCCAGTTGTGAAAGCGGTCTTCTCTTTGTCTTCTGGATGGATCTGTACCTGCCAGTAGCCACTTTTCAGGTCGAGAGTGGAAAACCATTTTGCTCCAGAGAGTGTGTCCAATGTGTCATCTATTCGAGGTAAAGGGTAGCTGTCCTTCTTTGTGACATCATTAAGCCTCGGGTATGGAAGTCGTCTGGCGGGTTGGCGGATTGGTCTAGCATCTCCGGTGTCTATGCGGTGTTGTACTAAGTGTGTTCGACCATAGTCTCCATCCTGTGAGGCAAATATGTCAGCAAACTCGCCAATTAGATTTTCCGCTATGGTTTGCTGCTCCTGATTTAGCTCACAGTCTCCGAGTATAGTCTTACATACCTCGGCCAATTTAGATGGAGAGACAGGACTTGCAGGCTCACTCTTAGCTATTGTCGAAATGGCTGCAACGGGCACACATCTTCCGATCGCCTCTCCTTTTCTGAGCTTAACGGTGCGCTTATTTGGGTTCATCAGTCTTACCGGCACCATGTTATCCCTGGACTCTGCAAGAATTTTTCCCACGACGTAACTCTTAAATTCACTTTTGTTGTCTGGCTCGATGAGATAGAATCGGTGGTTCCCAGGATCACCCTCCAAACGTGTCCAAAGAACTGTCTCTGAAGAGGGCCGCAGAACTTCATCGCCTCCCAGTATTGCTCGAAGATTCACAGCGTTGTCGTTTCCGTATATCATAGGGATCTCGACGGTTCGATACCTTAGCACCTGCATTCGAAGGTCAAGAATTACCTCGTGTGCCTTCATGAAGTCCACTCCAATGATGCATTCGTTGCATATGTCGGCCACCAAAAATGCATGTGAGAAGGTCAATCCCTCTAGTTGTATCTGTAGCTGCACCTCCCCGTATACTTTGGCCGCTTCTCCTGTAGCTGTCTTCAGACTGTAGCAGCTGGTGTTATGTAGCCAGGACGTCTGAACAAGGTCTCTTCGGATGATGGAGGCCGTGGCACCTGTGTCAATAGTGGCCACGCATTTTCTGTTGGCGATGATTGCCTCTACTGTCAGACTCTTGTTGCAGCGTTTTGTTTGCGAGACTTGGATGATGGTTCTGGGGGCGTCGATTTCATCAACCAACTTATGCCCCGACATCCTGCCAGATGCTTCTTCATTCTGTCTCCTTCTAGCGCAATGTGGGCAACCCGCTTGTCTAGCTGAGGCTCGGCACTGTCGCTGCAGGTGTCCCAGTTTGTTACAGTTCCAGCATCTCATTTGTCCCCGAGTGGTGTTCGTGTTTTGCCTTTCGATGTCGATGCGTTGACATGAGCAATCTAGACCAGCCATTTCCCTTATGCGATGGCAACCTTGCGAAGCTTGGTCGGCTGCTTCCATTGTCAGGGCAAATGCTAGTGCTTCAGCGAGAGTCTTCTTACCTGCCATTCTTACAGCCATTTGTAGCTTTCCATCCGCAATGGCATTAGTAAACGCATCGGTTGCCAACTCGTTAATTATCTCCCTGCTGGTGTTGGGATAGGACAAATTCGCTAATCGCTCGATGTCGGCTTGCAACTGTTGAAGCGTCTCACCCCTTCTCTGAACTCTTCGGCGCAACTGGACCCGGTAAACTTGCTACATGTGGTCGTCGCCAAACCTCATCTCGATGGCCTTCACTATGGCATCATAATCCTTCTTTTTTTTCAGGAATAGTTTGCAGCAATTCGGCAGCTGTTCCTCTGAGAGCAAGCGTGAGAGCAATCGACTTCTCTTCGTTGTCCCAGTTATTCGTCATTGCGGCAGCTTCAAATTGCCTCTTATAAATCGGCCATGACGTTTGGCCATCAAAAACAGGAGGCTGCATTTCTTTACGCCGTGGACTGTCGGGCAAACATTCTCGCACTTTCTGTTTCTTAACCAACTCCAGCTCCTTAGCCAGTTGTTCTACTTCCGATTTGACTTCAGAGAATTTTTCCTCCACGCTTTCAATTCAGATCAAAGAATTGCCTGCAACTTTTCCTCAAAAAACGCATTCTGGGAATCAAGTTTGCTTTTCAGAGCTTTCTTCTGCTCATCGAACTTAGTATCTAGCTTTTCATCGAGAGCGTTCTTTTGTTCTTTTTGGCCGCTCTCCAGCTTCTCGAATTTGTCTCCGAGAGCGTTCTTTTGTTCTTCGAAAGCATTCTTTTGTTCTTTTTGGCCGCTCTCCAGCTTCTCGAATTTGTCTTCGAGAGCGTTCTTTTGTTCTTCGAGAGCATTTCTTTGGCTACTCTCCATCTTTTCGAATTTCTCCAGAAGCAACTTCATGAAAGCGGGCATTTCATCGGCAGTACTTACTGTGCTTCGTTGCTGTTCTTCTTGAACTTCGAACAGCATCGTGTCTGGGTATCCACCTTCCTCGGTAATAGCGTCCTGGAGTCGGAGCAACAATTCCCTTTTTAGCCCTGAAGTCTGGAGGTTCTCAATTCTGCTTTTAACTCAGCTGTTGTCAATTGCTCAATTTTTCGACCCATTTTTAATTGTCTTCACACAATTTTCACAACACAATCAGTTTATGTTTTATATCTGTTCCAGAAAACTCACTTGCGCATAAACAAATCACTGACACCGTTTTTATAACTTAGTTAATTATAGCTTTATCGCACAATCAGTTTCAATATATCCGGAATATTCCACACTCAAATTTGTATGAGTCACAGACACTGTTTACACACACGATATCTCTGGAAAATTCCACTGCAAAAATAAATCGTTTTAGTCACCGACGCTATTTACTCGCACTTTTTCTAGAAATCTCCACTTAGAACTGTTTGACACACTAACTCTGTTCCGGAAAATTCCACTGTAGAATTTACCCGCACAATTATGAGTTTTATCCCACTTCTGACACCAATGTAATATTTTCGGCCTGGGGTCCGTCGAATAAAACTCAATTTCACTTTTGAAATCACACAATGAAACACTTTATTTATCCAACAAACTTATTTAAACTCAGATCACACTGTTATTCAACTTTACTATTTAGAATTCAACACTTTATTTCAACTTAATCCCTTTTTACTTTATTACCGATTTTCACAAGTCCACGTTTAAAATATAACTGTCTCGCCTGTCACCCGTGTATTTATACAAAATTAAGCTCCTTCTAGTACGTTCCATACCCCCTTTGGTAATTTTCCATTGGTACTCCTCCCCTGAATTCCAAGGAGGGGAAATCGAAATTCGAACTTCGAATATGATAGCTGCTGTCAGATGACTGGAATGACAGTTGGGTATGTTCGTTTAGTGAATCGAGCGGGTGCGTTTGTAGATTGAATCGATGGGTGCATTTAGGGACTCCTGCGAGTTGTTTTATTTCTTGTCGCCACATAACAATACTTATAAAAAAGAAAGAAATATAATCTGGAGTTTATTTAGGCGCGAACCCCGAAAATCCCAAAGCTAAGTTTTAAATGATGAATACGATGAAGGCGATTATCTTTCCCACACAGATGCCATGGCACACAAAATCCTTACTTACAGGCCTTATCGACTACCAGAAACTCAAAAGGAAGAAATCCATAAACAAGTGAAAGAAATGTTACAAGATGGTATTATTCAGCCAAGCGCCAGTCCTTGGAATTCACCACTACAGGCGTTTTATTGAAAATATTTCATCCATAGCCAAACCGCTCACAAAACTCTTAAAAAAGATGTCACCCTTAAATGGGACGCTTCCTGTGATGAGGCGTTTCATAAGCTCAAAAGCAAACTCATAACCCCTCCGCTATTGGCATACCTAAATTTTAAAGAACCAGTGAGTAAGTGCTACCGTGTGCACGCAGAAGTTACAGTCCGTAAAACGGACCGTTGAATAAACCCCCCCCCCCCCCCCCCCTGACCCACATTGTAAAATGCTGATGGTATTGTTATTTTTTTTGACATTTAATAAGTAATTCAAACTTCGAAAAGGGGCTTGGTCCAATCGCCCCTAATTACAAACTATCAATTATTATAAGATATTCCCACAGATATTTGCAAGTTACGCTTAAATGTACGTAAAAATGCAATTTTTTGGTTCAAATGCAGTATTTTTTAAAAACTTTGTATGAAAGAAATCTGGATTGAGGTCTCCTTTGGACTGAGGTCGTTTCCTAACGTGCCACTTTTTTGTTTCATGCTTTCCTAATTTAGGCTTAAGGCGAGTCGAAATAACGTTTTTCTGGAATTTGGGTGCGGCCGAAAGTCTTGTATGAACAAAATGTAGAACTATGCGTTTTCTACATAAAATATTAAGCAAATTTTTTTCAATTTCGAGCAAAAATATTGAGTAAACTGCATTTGAACATTTACCTTTAAGTAGCCGGTATTGGTTATGCCCGATTTCCACGTGCTAAAAAACCACCCATTTATGAGAGACACTATGAAACTGCCAGAACGCACTTCATAGTAGTAAATTTTCGATCTCTCATAATACTTATTATTTCATTGTTGCGAAGAACATGAAGGCGAGCATTTAGCTTTCGAGCGAAGTTTGTTACTTCTTCGCCCACGGTAGCTATTCCTAAATCTCTGTGAATATCGCTATTCCTAATATACCATGGAGCATTCACAATTGCTCTTAGTGTCTTGTTTTGGAAAGTCTGCAACATGGACATGTTGCTCGGCTTGGTACAACCCCAAAGTTGTATACCGTATGTCCAGGACGGCTTTAACACCTGCCTGTTCAAGAGCAGTTTGTTATATGTGCTTAATTTCGAAAATCTTCCAATAAGCCAATACATTTCCCTGAGCCTAATCTCATTTACCTTTAAAATAGATGCCACGCTCACTGCAGGAGGCTTACCAATTAAATTTTTCTATTTTGTGTCTTATATTCATTAGGAGATGCTAAATATCAAATTTTCGCCTTTTAGGACGTCTTACAGTTTAATCTATGGAGGTAGTTGCACATTTAGACCGATTGTGGGCGTGTCTTTGGGCGGATTTAAAATATTTTTACAGTTGTACTGCTTAGCATGACCTTGCGTGTGACCTTACGTCCTTTGTGGACCTTACCTACCAAATTTCAGCACCCTATCTGAAAATTTAAAGCCTAAAAACATGTGAAATACTGCCGGAAGGACGGACAGACGGACGGACATGGCTTTTTCGATTCAGAATTCGGTCCCGATCATATGCCTTTAAAGTCTTGAGGGTCTACCATTATTATTTCACCGTGTTACAAACCATGTGACAAACTTAATATACCTCCTATCCTATGGGATGGGGTATAAAAATGCAAAGTCACAACTGACGCTAGTGATATCGGCTTAGGTGCAGTCTTGTCGCAAGGTGAAATTGGAGAGGACAAGCCTATTTTTTGCCAGTCGCACATTAAACGACGCTGAAACACGGTACAGTACTACAGAAAAAGAACTGCTTGTCATAATTTTCGCAGTAAAATAATTTCGACCATATATTTATGGGAGGCTTATTATGGGAATGGCTTATAAACCTAAAAGATCCAACATCTAGGCTAGGTCGCTGGAGGATTTTGTTGGAAGAATATGAATACGAAATTCAATACAAAGCCGGACAATTCAACTCCAACGCCGACGCATTAAGTCGTATTCCAAAGCCAGAAGCTGCAACTGAGGTCTTTAACTTAAATGAACAAAATGATATTCCAATACTATCAAGCCTTACACTCCAGGAAGAGGAGGGACCAATTCTAAATAACAGAAGGTTTCAGTTTAAAATGATGACCTTACCACTCACGGAATCAAGAGACGAGGAAATAAATCCTCAAGTAAAAATTTCCTGATTTTACTAAACCCCATCTACGACGGATTGCAAAATACCCGACCATACCAAAAAGAAAACTGCCACGCCTCCAAAAAGTGGGCGGGAAATAAAAATATAGCTGTTGAATGCTTTATACTAGGTGGTTGCATACATTTCGCCCTAAAACTCCACCTTTTTAAGTAAAAAAAATCACTTTTTTTTAACTCCACGCCCACAAAAGTGGGCGGAGGCACATACAATATATACATAAAAGTTAGAGAATGCTAGTATCTACAACTTTTTTTATATAATTTTTTGTCAAATGTATTTATTGAAAAAACAGTCATTTTAAGTTAAAATCCCTTAAAAAGTGGGCGTGGTTAATGAAAAATCTAAAAATTTTTGGCTTCCTTAAGGACAATCATAAGGCAATGTTACGTACCAAAAATGAATGCGCTAACGCCATTGTAACATAGCTAAAATTTGCAAAATGTATTTTTTTAAATTAGAGATGGTCGCACATACAGGCCTGTAGAGGGCGTGTCTGTGTGCGGATTCAGCTTATTTTCAAACTTGATCTGAAGGACTGGACTTACAACCAACCCACAAAATTTCAGCTCTCGGCCTTAAAATTTAAGGCCTAAAAGTTGTAAACATGCGGACGGATGGACGGACGGACGGACGGACGGACATGGCTTAATCGATTCTCCTGTCGGTCCCATTCATATCTCTAAAAGGTCTTAGGGGTCTACGGTGATTATTTCACTGCGTTACAAACTATACATCAAACTTAATATACCCTGGGTCGGGTATAAGAAGATTGAGCGAGCATGTTAGACAAACCCTAGATAACCTTATAAACACTACAGCAACACAAAAACCATTTTCCGACGTAGAAGCCCTAACCTCATTAGTTACATTAATAGTCATCCGATATCAAAATACGATAGATGAAATTATAGACTTAGTAACTGATGTTAAACACGGCAAACCACACCCGGTCATAATAACTCCCGACCAACTAAATATTGCACTTTCTGAAATCAAGCAGGTATTACCCGATGGTATTCGCCTTCCCTCCATTACTCAAAACGCTGACCTAAATCTCTGTTTATCAAGTATGCACAACTAAGGTGGCAATAACAAAACAGAGAATCATCTATGAATTACTTATTCCCTTACCCTTGGTAGACAATTTTCAATTATTTTAAGTAACTCCTTTACCTACAAGAAGCAACAATCATTTTATTTTTGTACAACCTACACACTAGTTTCTAGTTGTAGATTTCAAGAGAGCGAATTACTTCGGCCTGTCATCCGAAGATCTCACGAGGTGTAAACACAAGGACAAACATTTCCTCTGCCCCATCTCTCATCCTCTACGGAAAATAGACCCAACAAAACAAGACTAAGAAATTGAATTATTGAAAGAAACCAAAGACATTCCTTAAACATCATCATCATCATCATCATTTTCGAGTGCCGCTTATCCTTTAAAAGGGTCGCGCAGCGGGGGTGGCTAAATGGTGTTTCCATCGTTCTCGATCCTCCGCCACCAACTCAAGGGACTCCGGCGCAATCCCCTGGCGGGACTCAGAGAGGTTCTTTACCTGATCCCACCACCTGTTTCTTGGCCTACCAGGGAGGCGACGGGCTCGCATCTCGGCTTGCATGACCTGTCTAGCAAGTCTGTCAGGGCGCATGCGAACAACGTGTCCAAACCATCGAAGAATCGAACGCTCCATTCGGAGAAGTAGATTCTCAACATTAAGATTCCCACGAATAGTGACGGTTCTCACTCTATCCCTTAGAGTAACACCAGCAACGCACCTCAGGAATCTCATTTCAGCAGCTTGTACCCGCGATCTAATTCTTTCTGTCATAACCTAAATTTCATGACCATAGATGAGGGTCGGAATGAGCACTGAATTAAAAACTGAGATCTTTGCTTTCACTCCAAGCTCAGCTTTCCTGATGACCGGCCGGCGCAGTTCCTTTACTATTGCTCCAGCTTGGCCTGTTCTACAGGACAACTCAGTATCACTCCTCCCATCTTTCGTGAAAAAGACCCCGAGACACTTAAACTTCTCCACCTGTTTAAATGGAGCTCCATTTATGTGCTGGGTACACTGCACAGGAGTTTGGGAAACAAGCATCACTTCCGATAAACCCCTGCAAGGTCGTGGTTAGAAAAGCCTTGAGGTAAGGTATGCCAGTCGTAAGAGTCGACTAAAATCCACCGGAAGCAATATTTTTTAATGTTTCAACGGATGCTGTCGATGCTGCTCCATTTAAGGCAACTTTTGGCAGTAAGGTTTTAACTTATAGAAGCGTCTGTCACACAATGTGCGGCTCACTGGCCGGCGTCTGTCTCCAAAGGGGCGGCTGTATTTAAAAATGAAAATAGAAGTGACTTACCTATTTCTCATAAAAACGACAAGTTAAAAAAAAATGAAAAAAACGAAACGAAAACGAAAGATTTGATAACCCCAGGTGGCAGCCCAGCTATGCTGGAAGATCCACCCTCTTTGGAGGCAGGCTCTACGGATTCTGGGGAGAGCCTTTTATTGCTTATAAATCCTTTTGAGAAAAGGACAAAACTAAATCGATCACCACCACCTAGATCGAACATATCCGGAAAAAGCAGTCCACCGGTAAACCAGGACTCTGTAAAAATTAAGAGCTTAGAAAAGGAGAATAATGAAAAATGAATCTCTCTGCAACAAGAAAACGTTTAACGAAAGACTGTGAGGTAACGAAAGAGTGTGTAACACCGAACCGACCAGCACAAGAATACTTCACGGACGAGGACGAACTTGCACTTGAGACCGATTCAGTCTCAAGGAAAAGGTCTAGCAAGAAGCAAAAGGCGTATTCCTCTCCCGAAGTAATACAAAAAGAAGATAAGCCCTCTGCCTCACAAGGCTAAACCAGAAGCAAAAATTCGTCTACCTCCCGCGATAAACATCGTCGGGATAGCAGACTTCGGGAGATTGCGCAACCTTCTTGCAAACACGGTGAAAACAGAAAACTATAAGCTTACTTCGCACCGAAATAACGTGTGAAAAGTAAATGTTGACAACGCCGATTCCTATCGCGCACTGTCTCTTAGACTGAATGCAGAAAGAATCGGTATACTTATCAAAATAAGTACGAAAAACCACTGCGAGTCATTGTAAAGGGGGCCACGTCATCACAAAAGAAGACGTTGTAAAAGACGTAAAAAATAAAGGCCCTAAAATTATTGATGCCGTCAATATCAATAAAAAGGAAAAGCAAGGCACGGAAGGAGAAAGAGACACTGTGATCAGACGCGGCCTTCCAATTTTTATGCTCTCCTTTGAAAGAACTGAGAGCATAAACGATATTTATAAAATAAAAATCATACTTAACATCAGGGTTAAAATCGAACCCATGCGAAAGGGCAATAGACTGATACCACAGTGCAAGCGATGCCAAGAATTCAGGCAAACAAGTGCCTACTGCCAAAAAGAACCACGTTGCGTGAAATGTGCCGGAAAACACCTCTCAACAGATTGCAAAGTTGACATAAAGGCTCCAGCAGTTTGCGCAAATTGCCACGGAAACCACCCCGGAAACTATCGAGGATGCGAAGTAGCCATAGAGCTGCAAAAGGGACGAGAACCTCTTAAGGGAAATACTAGAGGTCAGAATCAAAGCCTAGGACGCCCAAAACCTGCTGAAACTCCTAAGCCAAAGACTCCAAAGACGCCAAAGCCGGTCAAAAGTGGAAGATTGGCAAAGGAGGCGTCGACAAAAGGCGTAAAAGCTCCACAAAAGAGCGGCGCCAGTTCAAGTGCAGCGGAGAAACCACCACTGGTCGGACCGAAATCATACGCACAGGTTGCGGCAAACGAAAGCAAGGCAAAATCGCCCACAACAGATGCAGTGTCTCAGATCCTCGCTGTAATCTTGGAGAAACTTGAGGATCAGACTAAAATCAACAAAGTTATATTTGACAAACTGAGCAAGCTCGAGTTTTAGCCTCGAAAAAATTACAAGAGAACATGAATATAAAACAGTTATTTAAAATACTAACATGGAATGCAAACGGCCTTCTGAATAAAATAGACGAACTAGAAGTATTTCTACGGAAAAACCTAATTGATATTTGCATGATTACGGAAACTTACCTTAAAAACGGGTCTACATCCAAACTTAAAGGTTACAATGACTATCACGCACATCACCCTTCGCAAAATTCGAGAGGAGGATCCTCCTTCTACATTAAGAACTGCATAACGCACTTCAAGAACACAGAAGTTGAGCTAGACTCTATGCAGATCAGTTCAGTTTCTGTAAAAATTGACTGCTTAGATTATAACATTGCATCTTGTTATTTCCCGCCAGGATATAGACTGGTGGAAGACGATCTTGATCGTATGTATGACTTCATTGGGTCCAATTCTATCATTGGGGGTGACTTTAACGCGAAGCATACTTTTTGGGGTTCACGATGCAATTCAACAAGAGGCAGATTACTGTACAAAAATAGTGTGAAGCGTGGGGTGGACTTTTTCTCCACGGGTAAGCCAACGTGTAAGCCAAAAAACTTGACCTTGTCGATTTTTTCAACGGGTAAGCCAAAAAACTTGACCTTGTCGATTTTTTCATCGCTAAAGGGTACACCAAATACCTTACGCGAATTGAAGAGTGTTATGATCTTTCCCCAGACCACTCAGAAGTTATCTTGAAGATGGGTGGAAGACTGGCGAAAATAGAAAGAGCTCCTAGATTAGCTAGCAAAAACATGAACTGGGACGCTTTCAGAAAGGACTGTAGGGAGGGTGTTGGCTTGAATGTGCCATTGAAAACTCCTTTCGGGTTAGAAACCGCAGGTGACAAATTCATTGAACCAATTCAGAGCGCTGCTTGGAACAACAATTCGTCCCAAAAGAACGCAGTTAGCACCGACGGGCATGTACGTAAAACATATCCGCTCAAAATCGAAGAATTGATTCGTGAAAAGAGAAGAGCGCGTAGGAGATGGCAAGGCACGAGGGCCCCCCCAGATAAAACCCTATTGAACTACCTCTCTAACAAACTGAAAGGAATGTTGCAAGATCTTAAAAATCGTGAGACCACTGAATACCTTGAAGGCTTGTCGGCGGATAGGAGCTCAAACTACTCGCTGTGGAAAGCAGATAAGTCTATCAAGAAACCTATAATCCACTCGGCACCAATAAAAAAAGCTAACGGCGAATGGGCAAGAGAAGACAAAGAGAAAGCGAATTTGTTTGCTGAACATTTAGAAGAAACATTCAAGCCTTTCGACGGTCCGCCGTTGGCTGACGTTCTAAACAACAACGCGGAACCTGATAGCTTTAGAATGAAAAAAGTTTCGTTAGTTGAACTGCGACAGACAATTAGCAATATGCTTCACAGGTTTGGACACCATCCCAAATTTGTTATGCTGACAGGATTGAGGCTATTCAGAGGAGATTTATCCGCTTTGCTCTAAGAGGCCTTCCTTGGGAAGATCCATTTCACCTTCCACTTTATTCCCAGAGGCTAAAATTACTTAATCTGCAGAGCCTGTCTCAAAGACGTATTAACACCGATCTCGTTTTTATTCAGCAAATATTGTTAGGTCACATTGACGCACCTGACCTCTTTTCCTCTTTCAAATTTAAATTTCGTGGTGGCTCTTATAACCTACGTAATATCAATCTGTTAAACGTTCCGAATCATAGATCGAATTACGGCATGCATGAGCCTATTACACGCATGAGTACCCTGTACAATTTATATAGTAGTGTTCTAGATTTTAATATTGACAAAGCGACACTGAAAAAGCTGCTTAAGCAATTGTAATTTTCTTTCTTTACTTGTATCTATTTTATTACTTTTTTCCTATTTTCTTAATTTTTGTGTATTTGTGTATGTGTTAAGTGATCGTTACATTAACCACTAACACCTGCACTAGTTGATGAGCCTGTGTAAGCAATATTTTGCTTGGCAATTTTCTGCTTGTAGTTGCTGTTTGCTTTAAGCACCCTACATCACAGATCTGATAGTGCATTAAAAAAAAAAAAAAAAAAAGAATCCGTAGAGCCTGCCTCCGAAGAGGGTGGATTTTCCAGCATAGCTGGGCTGCCACCTGGGGTAATCAAATCTTTCGTTTTGTTAATTGCCATTTTTTTTAACCTGTCGTTTTTATGAGAAATAGGTAAGTCACTTCTATTTTCATTTTTAAATACAGCCGCCCCTTTGGAGACAGACGCCGACCAGTGAGCCGCACAATGTGTGACAGACGCTTCTGAATTTTAATTTAACCTTCAGATTCATCTATAAGTTAAAACCTTACTGCCAAAAGTTGTCCCAAATGGAGCAGCATCGACAGCATCCGTTGAAACATTAAAGAATATTTCTTCCGGTGGATTTAAGTCGGCTCTTACGACAGGCATACCTTACCTCAAGGCTATTCTAACCCCGACCTTGCAGGGGTGGTTTCCGGAAACTGAAAGCGGTAATCGTTATATCCTGGTGATTGCAGATTACTTCAGCAAGTGGCCCGAGGCATTTGCGATCCCAAATCAAGAAGCGAAAACCGTTGTCGACCAGATAGTGGACCACTGGGTGTGCAGGTTCGGAGTGCCAATGGAATTACATTCCGACCAAGGAAGAAACTTCGAGTCGAAGATATTCCAGGAAGTATGCGCGGCAATCGGACTACAGAAGACACGTACCACACCCCTTCATCCACAATCAGATGGAATGGTGGAACGCTTCAACAAGACACTAAAAGAACATCTGTCCAAAGTAGTGGACGAGAATCAACGGGATTGGGATCGGCGAATACCTTTATTCCTCATGGCCTATCGAAAAGCTATTCACAGTACAACTGGGTACACTCCATCTGAAGTTTTATTTGGACGAACTGCCAGGCTACCCAGTGAGCTTATATTCGGATTTCCCACTGAAGACCCAACATGCGAGGAGGACTACGTGGTTGACCTTAGAGAAAGGATTAATGACATCCACCAGAGAACCAGAAGCAATATAAAAGTTGCAAGCGACCGCATGAAGACGAGATACGATGCGCGAGCAACGGCACCCGAGTTCAACGAGGGAGATCTGGTATGGCTCTACAACCCACATCGTAAAAAGGGAAGATCGCCAAAGCTTCAGAAGGACTGGGAAGGTCCCTACCAAGTTGTAACGCGAATTAATGATGTCGTATTCCGAATCCAAAGAGGACCAAGAGCGAAGATGAAAGTTGTCCATGTTGATCGCCTACATCGCTACCACGGAAGCAATGATGACGTACTTGTTCAGGACGAACAAAACTAAGAGGGGGGCAATGTTATGTGGCGACAAGAAATAAAACAACTCGCAGGAGTCCCTAAATGCACCCATTGATTCAATCTACAAACGCAACCGCTCGATTCACTAAACGAACAAACCCAACTGCCATTCCAGTCATCTGACAGCAGCTGTCATATTCGAAGTTCGAATTTCGATTTCCCCTCCTTGGAATTCAGCGGAGGAGTACCAATGGAAAATTACCAAATGGGGTATGGAACTAGAAGGTGCTTAATTTTGTATAAATACACGGGTGGTAGGCTCGTACGAGACAGTTATATTTTAAACGTGGACTGGTGAAAATCGGTAATAAAGTAAAAAGTGATTGAGTTGAAATGAAGTGTTGAATTCTAAATAGTAAAGTTGAATAACAGTGTGATCTGAGTTTAAATAAGTTTGTTGGATAAATAAAGTGTTTCATTGTGTGATTTCAAAAGTGAAATTGAGTTTTATTCGACGAACCCCAGGCCGAAAATATTACAGTATGTTTTGGCATTTCGTTTTATTTTTAATAGGGAGTTGTACTACCTGCTGTGATCTGGGTTTTAGTGCTATGAATGTTATTTTTACTGGGCTTATGACCTCAGTCTTGTTTTTATCTTCCTCAGTCTTACTACTATCTGCTAAGGCTCTTTTGTCCTCAGTCTTACATTTTGCTGGGTTTTAATTTTGTTTTTCCTCAGTTTTACAATCGGCTGAGGTTTTTTGTCCTCTCTTTTACATTTTGCTAGGTTTTTATTTTGTTTTTCCTCAGTCTTACAATCTGCTGAGGCTCTATTGTCATCGGTCTTACATATTGCTGGGTTTTTAGTTATTTTAATCGGGTTTTTATCCGCCTTTTTTATTTAATTTTTCTCAATTGCAGAAAGACGCTTGATCCCGGATCATCAATTCGGTTTTAGACCTAACCATTCCACAAAAGATCAAGTCTACAGAATAACGCATGAAATTGAAAAAGCCTTAGATGGGAAAAAAATATGTTTGTGCTTTCCTCGACGTATCCCAAGCCTTCGACAAGGTATGGCACGATGGCTTGAAATATAAGCTACGGCAAAACTTGCCGGAAGACATGTTTAAAATATTGAAAAACTATCTTGAAGGAAGACTCTTTCGCGTTAGGTGTAGTAGTGAATACTCGAGTTTCAAACAAATTCGTGCTGGCGTACCCCAGGGAAGCGTCCTCAGTCCGACCCTGTTCCTGCTCTACACAAGAGACATACCTCTAGATGACGAGACAGTCGTGGCCACGATTGCGGACGATACAGCCATCCTGGCAACAGGTAAATCAGTCGAGTCATTAACGAGAAACCTCCAACGAGCATTGGACAGAATTTGTGTCTGGACGAAGATTTGGCGAATCGCTCTAAACGAGAACAAGTCTACGCATGTGAATTTCACTTTCAGAAGGGTTAACAATTTACCTCTGTTCATAAATTCTGCACAACTACCTTATGCAAATGAAGCGAAATAGCTAGGGATGACACTGGATGCTAAACTAAGGTGGAAACCACACGTAAAGAAGAAGTGTGACGAGCTCGAGATTAGGCTCAGGGAAATGTATTGGCTTATCGGAAGATTTTCGAAACTAAGCATATATAACAAACTGTACAACAGGCAGGTGTTAAAGCTGTCCTGGACATACGGTATACAACTTTGGGGTTGTACCAAGCCGAGCAACATGTCCATGTAACAGAGTTTCCAAAACAAGACGCTAAGAGCAATTGTGAATGCTCCATGGTATATTAGGAATAGTGATATTCTCAGAGATTTAGGAATAGCTACCGTGAGCGAAGAAGTAACAAACTTTGCTCGAAAGCTAAATGCTCGCCTTTATGTTCATTGCAACAATGCGATGATCCGTACTCTCAACGAGACTCTTAATGATTTAGATAACGAGCGACGACTACAAAGAACAAGACATTTCGATCTAGGGACGTAGGGTGAAGCCGCACGGCTTAGTACGTGCATTCACTGGATAGCAACCTACCCAATGCGATAAACAGTACGGAAGCGTAAACTACTTGATAAGTTAACTTAGTTGTATTCAAGAAGTATTATGAGGGAGCGAAAATTCACTACTATGAAGTGCGTTCTGGCAATTTCATAGTGTCTCTCATAAATGGGTGGTTTTTTAGCACATGGAAATCGGGCATAACCAATATCGCCTACTTCGTTATTATATGCCTGCTATAGTGGGCGTATTGGTATCTTTAAGAGATTTTGAAGTTTTAGCCTCCGTCCACCTTAGTATTCAAAGAAAAAAAAATTTTTTTCTCAGCCTTTTGTATTGCTAAGTCTTTCTTGATTTGGTTGAATAGTTTTTGATGGTTCGATTGATCGAACAGTGCTTTTCCGGAGAAATCTTGTTCGGTTTCGGCTTTTATTGAGTCCTCTATTCCGGCCCAGTGACAATCAGAATCAGGCTCGGACTCCCATGCTGCAGTTACGTCTTTTACCATGGTGGTTAATTCACACACGGCTTGTGTTGAAGATTCTACGTGGGTAGCATGGTTCGACTTCTCCGTCGAATTTTTTCCCCCTTTAACAACTACCCGTTGAGGAAGATGTGTTTATCCTCAATTCGTATTTTTACTTTGTTGCTTTCATAGTCGATACAATATTGATATCTTCTCAAGAAGTTATTACCAACTATGCCATCATATTGCAAGTTGATTTGCGACGGAGAAACGTAAAGCAAGATCTAGATGAATCAATTTATTGTTTGCATCAAACTCTAATATTGCGGGGATTTGGCCTCTCATATTGAGAGAATCGCCCGAAATTGTTGGAATTTTAAATCGGTATTTATACAGTTGTTTGCTAATATTTTGTTTTCTTTTATAAGGCTTATTTCGGCACCCGGGTCAATAAGAAATGTTAAAAAATAAATAGAGTGGCACAACAGCTCGAGGTGAACCAGGGCCAACTTCTCAACAATGTATGCTGGTGTGTTAATTTCTTTACATACAAGGGGACCTACAATTTTTTGCCGAATCCGAGCGGAACTTTGAGAAGTTTTTCAAGACAATTGATACTCTCGGAGGGCTTGTCAAACCCTCGCGGAGGTGGGGACCGTGAAAAAGAACAAGTCTTTTTTTTTCCAGGTGACGATGGCAGGAATTCGAACCCAGACCTCCGGCGTTACACACACTAACCACTACGCCACGGCACCCCACAAAAGATATTAAAAATGTTAAGTATTTTTTATTTATTTCTGGCCGAATTTTGATTCTTATTACTGGTTCTTTAAATTCAGGACACAGTGAAACTGACATACTTAAATTTTTATTTGGGTATTCTATTTCTGGGTTTGGTGGACACTGGCTTATATATTCGCTCGTGAATGAATATCCACCGTTTCCACCCGAGCGTTCTCGTTTCCCGAACTACGAGACGCTTCACCCTGATTCGTGTGGTGCCTTATATTAGATTATAAGGATTCTTGGAAAGGATTATTTTGATTTCTTGCCCGGAACGGATTATTATGAGCTATCCGAGTACGACATTCTATTGCGGTATGGTTGGGTCGATCACAATAATCGCACCGTACTACGTGCATTTCTTTTTTAATTTGTGGCTGGACGTTAGAAAAATTAGGAAAAGCTGTTTTCGATAACAAGTCGCTGAAGTATGCCCCACTTATCTTTGTTATTACTGGATGGTTTCTGAAACACAAATTAGATGTATGTCCAACTTTGTTGCTAGTTGGCACACTGATTTGGGTTGGGGGAGTTAACACGCCTATCTTGGTGACCAGCACGATCAAGGCGAGATGCATGTTCGCAAGCGTAGATTATAGACTGTTCTAAGTCTTTTTCGCCATGCGCTTGCATGATTAGCCTCAAGTTTTCGCTCCTAAGGCCATCCTCAAAGATTTGTAAAGCTAGCTTAATGTTTTTTGCTACCAGGTAGCTCCGCACAGAGGTATCACTGGTACTGGAATATGTGGCTGTGTTAACGGAGGGGATTAAGTTACTTACTCGGTCACCGAATTCTTCGACCTCTTCTCGCGGTCGTTGTTTAGTGGCCAAAAGCTTGTTTTGCACCACGGAACGTGATTGAGTCATTTTAAAGTCTTTCTCTAATTCTTTGACCAATTCGCTCCAACTAGCAATGGTTTTGTATTGCATGAGATCAAACGCGGCACCTTGCGGTCGCGTTTTTATGATGTTAAGGAAAGTAGGGTGGTCCTCCGTCTTAACGGACCCGAAAAGGGTGTTGCCGCACGATTTCCATATTTAAATAGTTATGAAATGGTAGTAACTCGAAGAGTTCTACAATGAGTCACCTCTTACGCGTCAAAATTTTTGCGATTTGAAGTTAAAAAGTTTTTGTTTTAAAAAAAAATATTTCCGCGGTTCACTCGATAAGGTAGATAAATTTTGGGGAGTGATTATGATTGGGTAGTGTTTAATGTTTTGTACTGATTTGGAGTGTAACTAGTGTTTTACATTGGAACTTAGATTTACGCTATATACCTTAATATATTTTTCTGCCTCTGTTGTAGTTTCTGCTTCGGCGCTGCTGCTGTTGCTATTGTGTCCTCTATTGCCAGGTAGGCTTCACGCTCTAGAGTTGGTTACCCTGGTCTTACAGCTTTTCTTTCACTTTCACTTAGATTCACTTTCTGTTGTTTAGCCCCAGAACTCCTCGAGGATACAAAGTGTATCTCCCGTATTGGTAGCGAAATCTTCGTGAGATCCCACCGCTGCCATCAAATGTTATAACCCGTATGTCTACCGTGCTTTCTTCGTATGAAGAGAAGAGCAGCCTCGGGGAGTTTTTAGTTCTTTGATTTAATTTATCTATTTGATATCTAGCCCACTATCTATAGCTTGGCTGCTACTATTATCCTTTTTAAGTTTAGCTTATAGTTATTAGATACCAATTAGGCACGCTGTCTATAGCTTGGCTGCGACCTTGTTGGTTAGACTTAAGTTTTAACTCTGATTGTTCCTTCCTCATCGAACCCTTTATATAGTAATTTTCATATCGATTTTATTTTTACGCAGCTCACAAATGAAAGCTCCATGGATTGAACAAATGGTTGTGCTGAAGGTCAGTGCGGAAAAATATGCAGTGTAATTGGATTTTGCGGATGGTTTGTCCCATCTCATAGGATAGGCGGTATATTAAGTTTGATTCATAGCTTCTAACATAGAGAAATAATCACCGTAGACCCCCAAGACCTTAAGGGTATATGATCGAGACCGAATTGTTAGCCAAATGAGTCATGTCCTTCGGATGTCTTAAGTGTATTGTGATTGACATTTCAAAAAAAGAACAAAAACTGCCCCTTTTGGCCGTGGTCATATTTCATTTGCATTTTATTAAGCATTTTTTATTCCATATATTTTCTTTGAATCCAAAAAACTTGCGCTATAAAATGTTCAGATATGTGTGAAAGCTATCAACCCAAATTAATAAATTTTTGCCACGCCCATTTTTTGGGGGCGTTTTTAAGTACAAACCAAATTTTTAATGTGAAGATGCAATCAACACATGTTTATTACTTCTGAAAAAAAATATAAACAAAAAAACGATTTAATTGAAAAGGGGCGGATGCCACGCCCCAGATTTTTAACTGATTATTATCCTTCGTTATCCTTCGTTTGATTTCAGCGCTGGTGTCATTGTCCGAATTGATTGAGGGCTCTGAATTGCTTCAATAAATTTGTCAACTGCGGTTTCTAACTCGAAAGGAGTTCTCAATGGCATCTTCAAGCCAACATGTTCCTAACAGTTCCTTCTGAAGACGTCCCAGTTCATGTTTTTGCTGGCTAATCTGGGAGCTCTTTCTATTTTCGCCAGTCTTCCACCCATCTTCAAGATTACTCCTGAGTGGTCTGAGGAAAGATCATAGCACTCTTCGACTCGCGTAAGGTATTTGGGGTACCCTTTAATGATGAAGAAGTCGACAAGGTAAGGTTTTTTATTCCTATCGGTTACCGATAGGAACAGCAACGTTTCATACTGTTTTTGTACAGTTATTCGCCTCTTGTTGAATTATATCTTGAACCCCAAAAAGTATGCTTCGCATTGAAGTCACCCCCAATAATAAAATTGGACCCAATGAAGTCATACATATGCAATGTTGTTATCTAAGCAGTCAATTTTTACAGAAACAGAACTTATCTGCATAGATTCTAGCTCAACTTCTATGTTCTTCAAAAGTTTTATGCAGTTCTTAATGTAGAGGGAGGATCCTCCTCTCAAATTTTGCGAAGTTTGATGGGCGTGATAGTCATTGTAACCTTTAAGTTTGGGTCCAGACCCGTTTTAAAGATGAGTCTTCGTAATCATGCAAATATCAGTATTATTTTTCCATAGAAATATTTCTAGTTCGTCTATTTTGTTCAGAAGGCCGTTTGCATTCCATGTTAGTATTTTAAATAACTGTTTCATATTCATGTTCTCCTGTAATTTTTTTGAGGCTTAAACTCGAGCTTGCTTAGTTTGACAGGACAAGAAACTTTTCGGGTTAACCGCGTTAATATATATTTTAATGAGTACAATACTAGACTCACCCCGAACGTTTCGCTCAAGTTGCATTGAGCGTGGCCACCGGGAAACTGCTATGAAAGTGTTATCGCTGAGATCGGCTGCGTAGATTGTAGCGGTGCGTAGACGGTTCTGACTCATCTTGTATTTGTAGTTGGGATGAAGGTGGTTGAGTGCAAACTGTACTAACTACATCACCGGGTGTTTCTAGGACGATTGGGAGTGGGCGTGTGATGTTGATCACGGGGTCCCATGTACGCGAAAGTTTAAAACTATCATCAAAATTGAAGTTTTGGTGGCGTTTTATTTCAATCGCTTCGCGGACCAATCGAGGGATGTAATTATTTTCACGAGCTAAGATCTTGGCTTGATCAAAATGGATCCAGTGGTATTCATCTGGATTATCCAAGGACTGCATAAACGCCCGGCGTTTGAAGAAGAAAGTAATCTTTCGGCGACTTTAGGTAACTTTTCACCTTTTTTGGCGGTAGAAATATGGGATAAAATCCAGTCCGAGTATTTCCAGTCCGAATTTAGTCCGAGTATTATCCAGTCCGAAAATTTCCTACAGTCCGAGTAGGAAAAGTACTTAAGAAATATGGGATAAAATCCATATTTCTTAAGTACTTTTCCTACTCGGACTGTAACACCCTTGACGTATGGTAAGAAAGCTTTCTTGTCTAAATTGCTTTCGTCCCTTTCTCTTGGCAAATCTGGCTTCCATATTTTTTACCTTTTTGTATAGCCATTTGCTTTAAGCACATCGTTGACCAGGACAAGTTCAGCGGAAAGATGGTCGTTATCACAAATTTTGTGGGCGCGCTGAACCAGTGTCGAGACAACGGATCTTAGGTTTGCCGGGTGGTGGTGAGAAGTACCATGTAAGTACCTGTTTGTGTGTGTGTTTTTACGAAAAACTGTGTGTCCCAAAGTCCTGTCGGGTTTCCTTAAAACTGTCACATCCAAAAACGCGATTGAATTGTCCTTTTCTTTTTCCATCGTAAACTTGATTTTTGGATGTTGCGAGTTAAGATGTTCTAGGAAACTCGTGATGGTGGAGATATTTAATATACAGAAAGTGTCATCCACATACCTCAGCCAGATTTTCGGCTTATTTTCGAAGTTTCTTAGGGCTTGCTTCAAAATATTCCATCCACAAGTCCGCCACAAGAGGGGCTAGGAGTAAACCCATAGCAACACCATCTACTTGTAGATAGAACTGCTTGTTGTAGCAAAAATATCCTGATGTTAGGCAAAACTCTAAGAGTGGCAGCAATTTGTCGTTAATGCCGAAATCTGGGATAAGATCACGGACAACATCGAGAACTTCCTGTATTGGGACATTTGTGAATAGTGATTCCACGTCAAAACTCACCATGACCTCATCAGCGTCGATTCTTAAACCACTTAAAATGGACACAAAGCCCATCTTGCTCAGTTTGTCAAATATAAGTTTGTTGATTTAAGACTGATCCTCAAGTTTTTCCAAGATGACAGCGAGGATCTGAGACTGTTGTTGGCGATGTTGCCTTGTTTTCGTTTGACGCAATCTGTGCGTATGATCTCGGACCGACCAGTAGCGGTTTCTCCGCTGCATTTGAACTGGCGCCGCTCTTATGTGGAGCTTTTACGCCTCTTGTCGTCGCCTTCTTTGCCAATCTCGAGCTTTTGATCGGCTTTGACGTCTTTGGAGTCTTTGGCTTAGGAGTTCCAGCAGTTTTTGGACGTCCTAGGCTTGGATTCTGACCTCTTGTATTTTCCTTAAGAGGTTCTCGTCCCTTTTGCAGCTCTATGTCTACTTCGCATTCTCGATAGTTTGCGGGGTGGTTTCCGTTGCAATTGGCGCAAACTGCTGGAGCCTTTATGGCAACTTTGCAGTCTGTTGAGAGGTGTCTTCCGGTACGTTTCACGCAGCGGGGTTCTTTTTGGCGGTAAGCACTTGTGTGCCTGAGTTCTTGGCATTGCTTACACTGCGGTATCAGTCTATTGCCCCCGCATGGATTCGATCTTAGCCCTGATGTTAAGTATCATTTTGATACCCGACCGAGGGTATATTAATTTTAATGCATAATTTGTAACACAGTGAAATGAAATAATCACCGGGGTCTACGGTGAGACCTTTAAAAGATATGATCGAGACCGACAGTTGAGTTGATTAAGCCATGTCTGTCCGTCCGTCTGTCCGTATGTGTGATGTTTTTAGGTCTTTAATATTGGGCTAGGACGCTCAAATTGAGAGTATATCTTGGTTCTTATTTTGTACAGACAAAGGGTAAACATTAGTTAAATCCGCCGACGGCCACGCCCACTACTGGCTTCAATGTAAGACAACCTCTATTTCAAATTTTCTTTCAAAATGCCTTTTGGTCAAGTTAGACGAGGCGTAGGAGCTCAAATTTTGGTAAAGAGCAATAATGGCCCAAAACCTTTAAGAGTGCAAAAATTGGACCGCCCACAATATCGACCATGCCTACTCCATACTCATTACATGTTAGATCTTAAAAAACCCGATTTCTCGGAAAGTTTACTCCAAATTGAAAAAAAAATGTATAACAAGTATGCAAGATACTACTATTAGGATATGCTAGGTTGGCTCCATACAAATTT
Source organism: Neoascia interrupta (assembly GCA_947623515.1). Taxonomy (NCBI): domain Eukaryota; kingdom Metazoa; phylum Arthropoda; class Insecta; order Diptera; family Syrphidae; genus Neoascia; species Neoascia interrupta. The sequence continues at coordinate 120,114,553 of OX392462.1, forward strand.
TTGAGTGTTTAGGAAAAAACGGGTTTTTTTGCCATAATTTTCGGGTTCAGCGCATTTTGTCATGATTCTAACGAAATTACAATTAATTGATTTTAATTTTTTGCCCAGGCCAACTTTTGGAGCGTGGCCTATACAATTAATATATGAATTCGAGCCAAAAAAATTAAGAATTGGTATATATGGTCGGGTACATAGAAGTTTCTCACAGACGAACTCTTGCAATTACTCACTTGTTTTTATACCCCAACCCACAGAATTGGAGGTGAATTAAGTTTGTCACATAGTTTGTAACACGTTGAAATACTAATGGTAGACCCCAAGACCTTAAGGGCATATGATCGAGACCGAATTCTGAATCGAATGAGCCATGTCCGTCCGTCCGTCCGTCTGTCTGTATGTCTTTATAGGGTGCTGAAACTTACGTAAGGTCCACGTCATGCGAAGCAGTACAAGTGTAAACATTTTTGAAATCCGCCCAAAGACACGCCCACCATCGGTCTAAATGTGCAACTACCTCCAGAGTTTTCAAAACTGTAAGACATTCTAAAAGGCTGAAATTTGACATTTAGCATCTCCTAATGAATGTTAGACACAAAAAAGACAAATTCAATTGGTAAACCTCCTCTAGTGGGCGTGGCATCTATTTTAAGGGTAAATTTTCAAATGCAGTTTACTCAATGTTTTTCCTCAAAATTGAAAAAAATAATATTTAATATTTTAATATTTTAATGTAATATTTTATGTGCTTAATATTTTATGTAGAAAACGTTCAGTTTCACATTTTGTTAATACGAGACTTTGGGCCCCGTCCACATTTAAAGGCAGATTTGAAGAAAAACCTAAAATTTTGCAGAAAAACTCAATTTCGACTGGCCTTGAGCCTTTTTTAGGAAAGCATGAAACAAAAAAGTAGCAGGTTAGGTAGACGAGACCTCAGTCCAGATTTCGTTCATATAAAGTTTTTAGCCACGCCCCCTTTTAGGGGTCGATTTTTCAAAAATATTGAATTTGAACCACAAAATTGCATTTTTACGTACATTTAAGTGTAACTTGGAAATATCTGTGGAAATATCTTATAATTAATAGTTTGCATTAAAGGACAGTGAACACATCCTATGTGAATGTCCAGCCCTAAATGGTAGTAGACGAACCTTTTTCTTCAGAGAACAACTGAGTTCGGAAGACATAAAGACCTCCTCTGCTAGTAGTGTTATCCATTTCACACGGAAGGTGAATGAACTACTAGCCTAACTATCCTGATGTTTCACGGCACAAAAGATCTATTCATGTCGAGGTGCCTTAGTTCGCAATAGGCGAGTGAGGAATTTAAAAAAAGGGACAGTTGGACCACGCCCCTTTTCAAAGTTTGCATTACTTATAAAATGTCAAAAAATAAATATGCCATCAGCACTTTACAATGTGAGATAGGATGGGGTATCTAACGGTCCGTTTTACGGACTATAACTTCTGCGTACACACTGTAGCACTTACTCACTGGTTATTTTATAAGTATCGTTTATGCTCTCAGTTCTTTCAAAGGAGAGCATAAAAATTGGAAGACTTTCCCACTTGTTCGTACTAATTTTGATAAGTATACTACTCGATTCTTTCTGCATTCAGTCTAAGAGAAAGCGCGATAGGAATCGGCGTTGTCAACACTTACTTTCCACACGTTATTTCGGCGCGAAGAAAGCTTATAGTTTTCTATTCTCACCGTGTTTGCAAGAAGGTTGCGCAATCTCCCGAATTCTGCTATCTGCTATGAAGCACAGCATTTTTTTCAATTTTTCATCCAATTTGATTCATTCAGAATTGTTTTTAGCAAAATTAAAATTCTGAACATGTAAGGTCGTAATTAAAAGATGTTTGCAATTCGACTTTTATTAAATCTGATTGGCATTTATTTCGCACACCCGTCCATTTTAACGCCACGTGACATTTGACAAAATGAGGTGCGTTCGATTAAAATCTCAATCTCGTATTTTAACAATTTCAAAACTCGTTAAGGTTAAATCACATTGCAATAATTATTTTGCAAATATTAAAGAAATGTTTTCACTTAAGATTTTTTAGTGAAAATAATTCAACAATTAACAATTAAAAAACTCGTTAAGGTTAAAACACATTGCAATAATTATTTCGCAAATATTAAAGAAACGTTTTCACTAAATATTTTTTTCGTGTGGTTGCGAAACCGGGAAATAAGCTGTCCCGGTTGTCCCCGACAGTTGAATTAATGTCTGGAATCCGGGATGTCCCGGGTAAACCGGGACACCTGGCAACGCTAACTGAGACGTGGTTTTTTGTGGATATCGAAGATGCTATAAATTCGTCGACACTTAAAAGCCAGTCAGTTGTGCTCTGAGCTTTTTCTTAAAGCAGCTTGGTTGCTTGTTAAGTTATTTTTTACAATGTTTCTTCGGATTCTTTTAGCAATTACTTTTTTGAGTACTTTCCATTTCCATATACAAGGAAGCAGAGATACTGGACGATAACTATTAAAATCTACGGGAGTTTTTTCGGGCTTTGGAAATGGGATGACCGCCAAGAATTATCGAAAATTGTAAGAGTAGTTCATTTGTTAAGCTTTCAAATTGTTAAGCTTTGTCCTCGCATCTAGCAATGGCAGTTATTCACCGTAAGCATGAGAATAAGTGAAGTGACTAAAGTGACATGAATGATAAGAGGGCAGTCGCTCTATATATCCCGTGGTACGGAGAGGAACCCCTAAAATAATTTTACCCGAACCCCCAAACAATTTTATTTCTTTTGGCATACTGTTACATGGTGTCAAGTGTGAGGTACAATAAAACGTGTAAGCGTGTTTGTTGAATATTCATTCAATTTGTTGGAAATTCATTCTACTATTCATTCTACTACAACTATTGTTAATTAGCGATTTTAACGAAAATTGAATTGTTATCAAAGTTTCCCTACAAACGATGTCAATGTTAAAAATACTTACAACACTTTTCAACCCGCCAATAAATCGACACATTTTTTATAACGTAAAAGGAAATATCGAGTTTTTCATTATTTGGGAGTTTTATTGAACCAAAAGTAAAATTACAACAGGCAAGTGCATATAGTGCAAGGTTCACTTTTGAGAAACGATAAACAAGATACACTGAAAAAAAATTGTGTGCAAATTCGGAATTCACGCATCGCGTAATTAAATAAAAAATATTAACAAACGCGTCGTGCAATTTCTACAATTTTATCATCCAACAAAGAGCGTAAGTCCTTATATTTTTCTAGTTCTTATTATAATTTTTTATTACTTATACAAAAAAAAAACAAATTTGTCCTTTGGCGAGCTCCAAATTGGCCTTTTGGCTCAAATGGCAAGTGTTATGTCCACGTTTCGCAGCTTAAGCGCAGCAAAAAAAGCGTCAGCAAACCATTTAAAGAGCCGTTTAGCGATGTTAGAGGTGAACATCGAAGCAGCACAGAAATATCAAGAGCGTATCTTCTCTAAGGAAGAAATAGAGAAAGATTATTACTAGAGGTCTTCGGGAAAATAAACAGTATTTACCTGGACTATCGTGTCGAGTTGCTGGATGCAATCGGCCTGTGTTCAGCGTCAGGGTCGGCTTCCAACGGTTAAGATCCCGACGTTTTCCGGTTCGTATACAAAGTGGCGATCTTTCCATGACATGTTCATATCGAAGTACACAACAAGGCAAAATTCAGCGATGTTCGGAAACTGCATCACCTGAAGTCGAGTCTTACAGGCAAAGCGGAGCGCATTATTCAGCACCTGGATCTGGAAACTGAAAACTATAAAAAGCTTGGGAACTGTTGGAAGCAAGTTAAGACCACAAGCGTCTTTTGGTAACTGCTTTACTTAAAACGTTCTTTGGTCAGCCAGTTATGACTAAGGAGGCTTCTGATGGGCTGAAGGCAATGCTGGACACCTCCAACGAGTGCATTCATCAGTTGGAGAAGTTAGGGTTATTGGTAGAACATTGGGACGTTATACTGATACACGTTTTGTTCCATAAGCTACCCAGCTCAGCGCAGCAGCTGTGGGAAGAAAAGCTTGGCCGCAACAGAGATCTGCCAATGATAAAACAATTTAAAAAGAGTTTGGAAACGCGCTTCCGGACTCTCGAAGCGATAGATCAGCAAGGTTCAACGTCGAACGCTTCTCGGTCCAGCGCCAACCCAAAACCGTTTCCACTGCCAGCGCTTTTCACGCCAAAGCACAAACCAGCTCCAGGGAGTTGTATCAGTGTAAGGTGTGCACCCAGGGGCAGCACTCGCTTGGGAAATGCAAACGTTTTGCAGGGCTACCAGTCGACCAAAAGGTACAGGCCGTACGTCAAGCTAAGGCTTGTGAAAACTGTCTGGCCTATAGTCACCTCCTCAGCTAGTGCCCAAGTCAAAAGTGCTGTTACTTCTGCCATCAACGCCATCATTACAGCTTCATCCTACAAATAACCCACAACACACTCATACGTCACCGACACACTCATTTAACCCCAACACATACAACACGACACAACCAAACACGCACTCACACACTTTAACACCCAATACAAAATATTCGGTACCACGCATACAGCAACATAATGTTCTGATTCCAGCAGAATCGACTTCCGTGAATCCGAACGCTCCCGCATTTCATCCAAGAGGCGATGAGCCATCAACCTCTGGGGAAGTGCGGAGAAGCCACTTTGCTACTCAAACCCAAACAGCAAAAGTGTTGTTAGCTACTGCAGTATAAAGGATATTGGTAGCCGATGGGAGGTACGTAGACCTTCGTGCCTTGGTCGACCTAGGCTCAGAAGCCACTTTCATCACCGAGTCAGCTGTTCAATTACTCAAACTGAAACGTCATCGATCTTTTGTTAAGGTATCAGGGCTAGGGAAGGTCAGCAGCGGCAACAGCACCCATTCCGTCGAGCTGACGTTCACCTCTCGAATTTCGGCGTTTGTTGGCTGCACCAAGGCCTTTGTATTCAAGTCACTGACGAAGCTTCTCCCGGCCCAGAAGATAAAACCTAACAACTGGCCACACATAAAAAACTTGGAGCTGGCAGATCCGAAGTTTCACACTCCAGCGCCAATCGATATCCTTCTCGGAAGTGACGTCTATATGCATTATCAGATCTGTGATGTAGGGTGCTTAAAGCAAGCAGCAACTACAAGCAGAAAATTGCCAAGCAAAATATTGGTTACACAGGCTCATCAACCAGTGCAGGTACTAGTAGTTAATGTAACGATCACTTAACACATACAGAACAATTAACAGAATAGGAAAAAATTAATAAAATAGATACACATAAAGAAAGAAAATTACAATTGCTTAAGCAGCTTTTTATACCCGACCCAGGGTATATTAAGTTTGATGTTTAGTTTGTAACGCAGTGAAATAATCAGACCCCTAAGACCTTTTAGAGATATGAATGGGACCGACAGGAGAATCGATTAAGCCATGTCCGTCCGTCCGTCCGTCCGTATGTAAACAACTTTTAGGCCTTAAATTTTAAGGCGGAGAGCTGAAATTTAGTGGGTCGGTTGGAAGTCTAGTCCTTCAGATCAAGTTTGAAAATAAACTGAATCCGCCCACAGACACGCCCACTACAGGCCTGTATGCGCGACCATCTCTAATTTAAAAAAATACATTTTGCAAATTTTAGCTTTGTTACAATGGCGCTAGTGCAATAATTTTTGGTACGTAACATTGCCTTATGATTGTCTATAAGGTAGCCAAAAAATTCAAGATTTCTCATTGACTACGCCCACTTTTTAAGGGATTTTAGCTTAAAATGACTGTTTTTTCAATAAATACATAAGAATTTTGACAAAAAAATATATGAAAAAAGTTGTAGATACAAGCATTTTCTAACTTTTATGTATATATTGTATGTGCCTCCGCCCCGTTTGTGGGCGTGGCGTTAAAAAAAGTGATTGTTTTTAGCTAAAAAGGCGGAGTTTTAGGCGGAAATGTATGGGCTTAAGACTCCGCCTTTGTGGGCGTGGCGTTAAAAAAAGTGATTTTTTTTAATTAAAAAGGCGGAGTTTTAGGCGGAAATGTATGCAACCACCTAGTATAAAGCATTCAACAGTTATATTTCTTTATCCCGCCCACTTTTTGGAAGCGTGGCAGTTTTCTTTTCGGTATGGTCGGTTATTTTGCAATCCGTCGTAGATGGATTGAAGCTTTTGCATACCCACTGTTGAACTTTCCCACTTGTTCAGTGTCGCTTTGTCAAAATTGAAATCTATAACACTTATATATAAAATGTACAGGGTACTCATGCGAGTAATAGGCTCATGCATGCCGTAATTCGATCTATGATTCGGAACGTTTAACAAATTGATATTAAGTAGGTTATAGGAGCCACCACGAAATTTAAATTTGAAAGAGGACAAGAGGTCAGGTGCGTCAATGTGACCTAACAATATTTGCTGAATAAAAACGAGATCGGTGTTAATACGTCTTTGAGACAGGCTCTGCAGATTAAGTAATTTTAGCCTCTGGGAAGGTGGAAGGCGAAATGGACATTCCCAAGGAAGGCCTCTTAGAGCAAAGCGGATAAATCTCATCTGAATAGCCCCAATCCTGTTAGCATAACAAATTTGTTACCCAAACCTTGTTAACAAATACCCGACCAAACCTGTGAAGCATATTCGAGGTGTGGCCTAACGAAACTATTGTACAGCGAAAGAGTTGCATAGGGATTATTAAATTCCTTAGCCCAACTTTTAATAAACCCCAGCATACAGTTAACTTATTAACGACTTAATAAGTTAATTAATGTGTTAATTAATGTGTTCGGAAAAAGTAAGATCGGAGCTAAAGAAATCACCAAGATCACTAAATCGAAAGACACGACCAAGGATGTGGTTGTTTATTGTATATGAGAACTCCGTCGGCGTACGTTTTTTGAGAACGTCATAACCTTACACTTATCTGGGTTAAGTAAGAGTCCATTTTTATCACACCAGATGGTGAAACTGTCGAGATCTGACTGCAAAAAACTATGGTCCGACACTGACTTCATTGTTTTTGATTTTTTCATATCATCGGCATATGCAAGAATATCACTATGTTTTGCACTTGACGGGAAATCATTAATTGAGAGTATAAGGAGAAGAGGACCAAGATGGCCCCCTTGGGGAAAACCTGATACCGCGGAAAAGATATTTTATTTAGTCCCTCTGAAATTTACTTGATAAGTTCTCAAGTGAAGATAAGAAATAATCCAAGATATGAAATGAGGTGGGAAACCTAGCGATATAGATTTATAAACCATAATTTCATGTGAAATTAGATCAAAAGCTTTTTAAAGGTCTGTGTAAATACAGTCAACTTCAAATTGACTCTCCAGAGCGTTGGTACACCTGCTGTGAAAGGACACGAGGTAAGTGACAGTGGATCTGTTTCTTACGAAGCCATGTTGTTCTCTACAAATGATATTGCGACAGAAAAAGAAAAGACTATCACAAACAACTTGCTCGAAAAGTTTAGGTATGGATGATAGCTTTGCAATTGGTCTGTAATTTGACACATCACACTTATCTCCCTTTTTTAAAACAGGGGTTATATACGATAGCTTCCAAGCGTTTGGAAAAATTCTAGAAGAAAGCGGCAGTTTAAATAGATGTTGGAGGGGAAAGGCAAGTTTATCCTTAAATTTTTCTAACAAAATAGGTGGAATCCCGTCTGGTCCTGCAGAACAATCCTCTTTAAGATTAAACATAAACTCTTTAATAGACTCAAAAGCAACTGGTATTCCATTAAAGCTGACTTGTGCTGAATGCTTAAGATATTCAAAGTATTCCGTGTCGACAGGAAACGGGCCATCTCTGAACGATTTAGAAAAGTTTTAAGCGAAGAAATTACAAATCACGGCAGGGCCATTAGATGAGTTACCGTTATACGTTAAATTCGCTGAATATCCGTCCGTCTTTCTTTTCGAATTGACGAATTTCCAAAATTTATATGGATTAGATTTAGATTTAAATTTGAGAGATATAACTGTTCTATAGATAGACCGAAAAGGGTTTGAATTCCTAAAAAATTACTATAAATCTTTCGAGGTCTGTATGATTTAAACTTTTATATATAATTTCCAAGCCTTGTTTCGTTTGTTACGCAAGGATCTTAGTTCACTTGTATACCAGGGACAAATTTCGTTTTTCTTTAATTTTCTAGGAATAATATTACCTATGGAGGTATTCAAAATAGTGTAAAAATTATCCAAGCAGTAGTCTACATCAGAAGAGTTCGCAACGTTAGAAATACCTAACTTGGTTAACTCTTCTGAGAGAACGTGAAAGTTAACCTTTTTTAAATCAAACATGTATGAACGATCGTATGAATTATTATTCTCATGAATGAGACCGTTCAAGTCAAGAAATACATCCAGTGGTGGATGGTGAGTATCTATTTTAGTAATGTTGCATGTGGACTTACATGCAACAGTACTAACAGCGTCTGATGAAAAGATTAAATCGAGAATTCGATTATTAATATTTTTGATACATCTTATTTGCTGTAAGTCAGAGGAAAGAATATTGTCTAGTTAATTAAGTGCCGTTTGAGCAGAGGAAACACATGGAATAAAAAACGTACTATCGTCTGAAGGTACCCATTTTAGAGGACTAACGTTAAAGTCATCAATTAGGAAAACAGTACTATTACAACATAAAAGGCTGAAAATATAATCAAGGGCTTTTGCTAGCTCCGCGTATATTTCAGCAGAGCTATCGGGAGGGATATATGTGTTTACAATATTGTCATATTTTCGGCCTGAGGTTCGTCAAATAAAACTCAATTTCACTTTTGAAATCACACAATGAAACACTTTATTTATCAAACAAACTTATTTAAACTCAGATCACACTGATATTCAACTTTACTATTTAGAATTCAGCACTTTATTTCAACTCAATCACTTTTTACTTTATTACCGATTTTCACAAGTCCACGTTTAAAATATAACTGTCCCGTACGAGCCTGTCACCCGTGTATTTATACAAAATTAAGCACCTTCTAGTACGTTCCATACCCTCTTTGGTAATTTTCCATTGGTACTCCTCCGCTGAATTCCAAGGAGGGGAAATCGAAATTCGAACTTCGAATATGACAGCTGCTGTCAGATGACTGGAATGACAGTTGGGTATGTTCATTTAGTGAATTGAGCGGGTGCGTTTGTAGAGTGAATCGATGGGTGCATTCAGGGACTCCTGCGAGTTGTTTTCTTTCTTGTCGCCACATAACATTGCCCCCCTCTTAGTTTTGTTCGTCCCGAACAAGTACGTCATCATTGCTTCCGTGGTAGCGATGTAGGCGATTAACATGGACAACTTTCATCTTCGCTCTTGGTCCTCTTTGGATTCGGAATACGACATCATTAATTCGCGTTACAACTTGGTAGGGACCTTCCCAGTCCTTCTGAAGCTTTGGCGATCTTCCCTTTTTACGATGTGGGTTGTAGAGCCATACCAGATCTCCCTCGTTGAACTCGGGTGCCGTTGCTCGCGCATCGTATCTCGTCTTCATGCGGTCGCTTGCAACTTTTATATTGCTTCTGGTTCTTTGGTGGATGTCATTAATTCTTTCTCTAAGGTCAACCACGTAGTCCTCCTCGCATGTTGGTTCTTTAGTGGGAAATCTGAATTTAAGCTCACTGGGTAGCCTGGCAGTTCGGCCAAATAAAACTTCAGATGGAGTATATCCAGTTGTACTGTGAATAGCATTCCGGTAGGCCATAAGGAATAAATGTATTCGCCGATCCCAATCCCGTTGATTCTCGTCCACGACTTTAGAGAGATGTTCCTTCAGCGTCTTGTTGAAGCGTTCCACCATTCCATCTGATTGTGGATGAAGGGGTGTGGTCCGTGTCTTCTGTAGTCCGATTGCCGCGCATACTTCCTGGAATATCTTCGACTCGAAGTTTCTTCCTTGGTCGGAATGTAATTCCATTGGCACTCCGAACCTGCACACCCAGTGGTCCACTATCTGGTCGACAACGGTTTTCGCTTCTTGATTTGGGATCGCAAATGCCTCGGGCCACTTGCTGAAGTAATCGGCAATAACCAGGATATAACGATTACCGCTTTCAGTTTCCGGAAACGGTCCTGCGATGTCGACGGCGATCCTTTCAAAGGGAGCACCCATATTGTACTGGTGCATTTTACCCCTGGTTTTGACGTTGGGTCCCTTACTAGCAGCACAAGTAGAACACTTCCGACACCAACTCTCAACGTCGCTTCTTGCACTCAGCCAATAAAAACGTTCCCGTACTTTTTCCAGGGTTTTGTTGATGCCCAAGTGCCCACCAGACACTCCATTGTGCATTTCCCGTAGAATCTCCTGGACTTTCGACCGTGGAACCACAAGCTGCATCTTAAAGGATTTTCCATCCGTTAAAATATGTAAACAACACAAAAGAAGTCGAAGTACATAGCCGCTTATCTGGGCAAATCAGGCCATGTGCATACACCATGCACATAGCCACAACACACCCCGAATCAAATTTTGAAAAAGAAAAAAAAAACCCGACGCGTAATACATCTCGTACGTTTTTTTTGTTTATCTAAGCACACTTTTTATGCACATTCTCTTACACGGTCATGCACTAACTAACTTACAAATTATAGTAATAACTTACGCTCAAATAAACATCATAACAAACATAATCATAATAAAAACAAGTGGGAAAGTGCAACAGTGGGTATGCAAAAGCTTCAATCCATCTACGACGTATTGCAAAATACCCGACCATACCATAAAGAAAACTGCCACGCCTCCAAAAAGTGGGCGGGATATAAAAATATAACTGTTGAACGCTTTATACTAGGTGGTTGCATACATTTCGGCCTAAAACTCCGCCTTTTTAACTAAAAAAATCACTTTTTTTAACGCCACACCCATAAAAGTGGGCGGAGCCACATACAATGTGTACATAAAAGTTAGATGGTCGCACATACAGGCCTGTAGTGGGTGTGTCTGTGGGCGGATTCAGCTTATTTTCAAACTTGATCTGAAGGACTGGACTTCCAACCAACCCACAAAATTTCAGCTCTCCGCCTTAAAATTTAAGGCCTAAAATTTGTTTACATACGGACGGACGGACATGGCTTAATCGATTCTAATGTCGGTCCCATTCATATCTCTAAAAGGTCTTAGGGGTCTACCTACGGTGATTATTTCACTGCGTTACAAACTATTCATCAAACTTAATAAACCCTGGGTCGGGTATAAAATGAAATCAAAACTAGTGGGAGGGCTACAATCCACTTAGGCAAACCGTTGGATACCCCATCCCAATTGACCACTTTCAATCTCTGAATTGTGTCATAAATCTTGGTTGTTAAATTTCAGTTTCTATTAACTTCAACTGTATTTAGAATTTCTCAGTTAAAGAATCTTCTCCCTTTAAAAGGATCGAGGCATCCATCCCTTTTCAATGACATCGTTTTTTATACCCCATTCCATAGGATAGGAGGTATATTAAGTTTGATTCATAGTTTGTAACATAGAGAAATAATCACCGTAGACCCCCAAGACCTTAAGGGTATATGATCGACACCGAATTGTTAGTCGAATGAGCCATGTCCGTCCGTCCATCCGTCCGTCCGTGTCGGTAGTTTTTAGGCCTTAAATTTTGAGCTAGGAACTTGAAACTTAATATCAGTTCTTTTTCAAGTTACTAGCTTGAAAAATCAGAGTTGTCGCAGGAAGCTGAAATTTGGTACGCGATATCCCCGCTTAAGTGTATTGTGATTGGCATTTAAAAAAAAGCGAATACCGCCCCCTTGTAGGCGTGGTCATACTTAATATGCATTCTAATAAACGATTTTTATTTGATATATTTGCTTTAAATCCAAAAAACTTGCACTGTAAAATGTTCATATATTTGCGCAAGCTATCAACTTACGTGCATCAATTTTCGGCACGCCCATTTTTGGGGGCGTTTTTAAGTATAAACCAAATTTTTGTTATGAGAATGCAATTAACATGTGTATACCACTTCTGATAAAAAATATAAACAAAAATTCGATGTTATTGAAAAGGGGTGGATGCCGCGCCCCTTTCTTAGTGACAAGATTCTTAACTGAAAAATTCTAAATACAATTGAAGTTAAATGAAACTGAAGTTTAACAACCAGGATTTATCCAACGATTCGCCTAAGCGGATTGTAGCCCTCCCCCTAGTTATAGCGTAAAAGGAAATATCGAGTTTCTCTTTATTTGGAAGTTTTATTGAACCAAAAGTAAAAGTACAACAGGTAATCTACCGTGTGCCGAACAGTGTTAAAGAAACAACTTCAAAAACAAAAGAAATGACTAAATAACAAGAAGGAAAAAGGAAAATCAAAATGACAGAGCAACCAATTCGTGGACCAAGTAAGATGGATTTTGATGAGCCAGCAAGAAACTTGGACAGAGAGGTATTGAAATAAATACCGCGCTTGCTCTTACCGACGCACAAGGAACGTTTTCAATAGTAATGACATGCTTTGAAGACTAGTGTGTTCAGCGACGCAACACCATAATGGAGACCAACGAATTCGGCTTAATCGTGCAGAAACAAGATCAATTATTTGAAGAATTTGAAACAGAAATTCGAAAACAGGCCAAATTCTGCGAATTCACATGTGCTGCGGAGGGATGGCAACAGTCCTATGTAAATCGAATGATAAGTCACAAAATCGTACCGGGTTTTGAAAATAAACAAGTGGGAAAGTGCAACAGTGCGTATGCAAAAGCTTCAGTCCGTCTACGACGGATTGCAAAATACCCGACCCTCCCAAAAAGAAAACAGCCCCGCCTCCAAAAAGTGGGCGGGATGCTTAACGCTTGGTGTTTGAATAGATTTTCGACCAAAACCCCGTTATTTTAACGAAAACAAGTGAGTAAGTGCAAGAGTTCTTCTGTGACAAAATTCTATATACCCGACCCTATATACCGTGTAACACCATATCTAAATTTTTTTGTCCTGAATTCATATATTATTTGTATACGCTACGCCCCCAAAAGTGGGCCTGAGCTAAAAATTAAAATCAATTAGTTGTTATTTTGTTAGAATCATGACAAAATGAGTTAAAACCGAAAATTATTGCAGAAAAAACCGTTTTTTCCTAAACACGCCCCTTAAAAGTGGGCGGAGCTCAGAATTTTGTATAGAGCAAACATAGCAAGTAGTAATATCTTTATTATTTGTAATAAAATTTTTTCGATTTGGAGGAAACTTTCCAAGTAATCGGGTTTTTAAAGATCTGGTAAAATGGGCATGGTCGATATTGTGGGCGGTCCTTTCCAACCGAAGACTCGTTGAATAATAAACTTCACATTATATTCCTTTTGATTTTCTTATAAATCTTGTTTGAAAGTGAAATAAATTATTGTTTGGGCAAGGCATGATAGAGCCCACTGAAGATCTATCTATCATGTCAGTGAAACACCTGGGGTAAAGACCACCAGAAGTACCATTTATAACATTAAATGAACCCAATTAAATTTTAATTATTGCCTTTTACTAGCAACTCGCTATTTGGCTATTATTAAAATTTATTTTTGAAACTAACTAGCATACCAATGTCACGGATTTATTACCATCTTTTAATTCTTTCTGAATTTTCAACTTGTTGTCTTCAACCGAAGACTCATAATTTTAAAGGTTTTGGGATATACCGCGTTAAAAATAAAGTATGAGTGCAAACCGTACTCACCCCGAACGTTTCGCTTAAGTTACATTAAGCGTGGTCACCGGGAAACTGCCTGAAAATGCTTGTGGCGATTAGCACTACGCAAGTTGTAGCGGTGCGTAGGCGGTAATGCTGTCTCGTTCTCTCGTTGTTGTGCATCAGGTGGCTGAGAGCAAACAGTGCTCACTGTGTCGCTGGGGCTGGTTAGCCAATTCGCAATTGACGGTGATGAGCCGATTATTGGATCCCATGTTCGCGACAATTTGAAACTGTCGTCGCGATTGAAATTTTTCATCCGGCAAATTTGAGATCTGTTGTCTCCACACTTATTCAGCGAGCTCACAATGTATGTGATACAGAGCATCTCGCCGCTGAACTTACCTTTGTGGACAACGTCCTTCAATCGAACGGCTACTCGAAAAGACAACCTTCATGGAAGCCAAACTTGTCGCGACAAGAAGACTGCAATGAGTTGAACAAGAGAGCCTTTCTACCGCACGTGAAAGGTATCACGGACAAAGTCGGTCGAATTCTAAAACGATACGGTGTGAAAACGATCTTCTTACCGCCAAAAAAGGTGATAAATTATCTACAATCACCCAAAGACCGCTTTCCTCTCCAAACTCCCGGTGCTTACGCAGTCCCTTGTGGCTGTGGGTCACCCATATTGTACTGGTGCATTTTACCCCTGGTTTTGACGTTGGGTCCCTTACTAGCAGCACAAGTAGAACACTTCCGACACCAACTCTCAACGTCGCTTCTTGCACTCAGCCAATAAAAACGTTCCCGTACTTTTTCCAGGGTTTTGTTGATGCCCAAGTGCCCACCAGACACTCCATTGTGCATTTCCCGTAGAATCTCCTGGACTTTCGACCGTGGAACCACAAGCTGCATCTTAAAGGATTTTCCATCCGTTAAAATATGTAAACAACACAAAAGAAGTCGAAGTACATAGCCGCTTATCTGGGCAAATCAGGCCATGTGCATACACCATGCACATAGCCACAACACACCCCGAATCAAATTTTGAAAAAGAAAAAAAAAAACCCGACGCGTAATACATCTCGTACGTTTTTTTTTGTTTATCTAAGCACACTTTTTATGCACATTCTCTTACACGGTCATGCACTCACTAACTTACAAATTATAGTAATAACTTACGCTCAAATAAACATCATAACAAACATAATCATAATAAAAACAAGTGGGAAAGTGCAACAGTGGGTATGCAAAAGCTTCAATCCATCTACGACGTATTGCAAAATACCCGACCATACCATAAAGAAAACTGCCACGCCTCCAAAAAGTGGGCGGGATATAAAAATATAACTGTTGAACGCTTTATACTAGGTGGTTGCATACATTTCGGCCTAAAACTCCGCCTTTTTAACTAAAAAAATCACTTTTTTTAACGCCACACCCATAAAAGTGGGCGGAGCCACATACAATGTGTACATAAAAGTTAGATGGTCGCACATACAGGCCTGTAGTGGGTGTGTCTGTGGGCGGATTCAGCTTATTTTCAAACTTGATCTGAAGGACTGGACTTCCAACCAACCCACAAAATTTCAGCTCTCCGCCTTAAAATTTAAGGCCTAAAATTTGTTTACATACGGACGGACGGACATGGCTTAATCGATTCTAATGTCGCTCCCATTCATATCTCTAAAAGGTCTTAGGGGTCTACCTACGGTGATTATTTCACTGCGTTACAAACTATTCATCAAACTTAATAAACCCTGGGTCGGGTATAAAATGAAATCAAAACTAGTGGGAGGGCTACAATCCACTTAGGCAAACCGTTGGATACCCCATCCCAATTGACCACTTTCAATCTCTGAATTGTGTCATAAATCTTGGTTGTTAAATTTCAGTTTCTATTAACTTCAACTGTATTTAGAATTTCTCAGTTAAAGAATCTTCTCCCTTTAAAAGGATCGAGGCATCCATCCCTTTTCAATGACATCGTTTTTTATACCCCATTCCATAGGATAGGAGGTATATTAAGTTTGATTCATAGTTTGTAACATAGAGAAATAATCACCGTAGACCCCCAAGACCTTAAGGGTATATGATCGACACCGAATTGTTAGTCGAATGAGCCATGTCCGTCCGTCCATCCGTCCGTCCGTGTCGGTAGTTTTTAGGCCTTAAATTTTGAGCTAGGAACTTGAAACTTAATATCAGTTCTTTTTCAAGTTACTAGCTTGAAAAATCAGAGTTGTCGCAGGAAGCTGAAATTTGGTACGCGATATCCCCGCTTAAGTGTATTGTGATTGGCATTTAAAAAAAAGCGAATACCGCCCCCTTGTAGGCGTGGTCATACTTAATATGCATTCTAATAAACGATTTTTATTTGATATATTTGCTTTAAATCCAAAAAACTTGCACTGTAAAATGTTCATATATTTGCGCAAGCTATCAACTTACGTGCATCAATTTTCGGCACGCCCATTTTTGGGGGCGTTTTTAAGTATAAACCAAATTTTTGTTATGAGAATGCAATTAACATGTGTATACCACTTCTGATAAAAAATATAAACAAAAATTCGATGTTATTGAAAAGGGGTGGATGCCGCGCCCCTTTCTTAGTGACACGATTCTTAACTGAAAAATTCTAAATACAATTGAAGTTAAATGAAACTGAAATTTAACAACCAGGATTTATCCAACGATTCGCCTAAGCGGATTGTAGCCCTCCCCCTAGTTATAGCGTAAAAGGAAATATCGAGTTTCTCTTTATTTGGAAGTTTTATTGAACCAAAAGTAAAAGTACAACAGGTAATCTACCGTGTGCCGAACAGTGTTAAAGAAACAACTTCAAAAACAAAAGAAATGACTAAATAACAAGAAGGAAAAAGGAAAATCAAAATGACAGAGCAACCAATTCGTGGACCAAGTAAGATGGATTTTGATGAGCCAGCAAGAAACTTGGACAGAGAGGTATTGAAATAAATACCGCGCTTGCTCTTACCGACGCACAAGGAACGTTTTCAATAGTAATGACATGCTTTGAAGACTAGTGTGTTCAGCGACGCAACACCATAATGGAGACCAACGAATTCGGCTTAATCGTGCAGAAACAAGATCAATTATTTGAAGAATTTGAAACAGAAATTCGAAAACAGGCCAAATTCTGCGAATTCACATGTGCTGCGGAGGGATGGCAACAGTCCTATGTAAATCGAATGATAAGTCACAAAATCGTACCGGGTTTTGAAAATAAACAAGTGGGAAAGTGCAACAGTGCGTATGCAAAAGCTTCAGTCCGTCTACGACGGATTGCAAAATACCCGACCCTCCCAAAAAGAAAACAGCCCCGCCTCCAAAAAGTGGGCGGGATGCTTAACGCTTGGTGTTTGAATAGATTTTCGACCAAAACCCCGTTATTTTAACGAAAACAAGTGAGTAAGTGCAAGAGTTCTTCTGTGACAAAATTCTATATACCCGACCCTATATACCGTGTAACACCATATCTAAATTTTTTTGTCCTGAATTCATATATTATTTGTATACGCTACGCCCCCAAAAGTGGGCCTGAGCTAAAAATTAAAATCAATTAGTTGTTATTTTGTTAGAATCATGACAAAATGAGTTAAAACCGAAAATTATTGCAGAAAAAACCGTTTTTTCCTAAACACGCCCCTTAAAAGTGGGCGGAGCTCAGAATTTTGTATAGAGCAAACATAGCAAATAGTAATATCTTTATTATTTGTAATAAAATTTTTTCGATTTGGAGGAAACTTTCCAAGTAATCGGGTTTTTAAAGATCTGGTAAAATGGGCATGGTCGATATTGTGGGCGGTCCTTTCCAACCGAAGACTCGTTGAATAATAAACTTCACATTATATTCCTTTTGATTTTCTTATAAATCTTGTTTGAAAGTGAAATAAATTATTGTTTGGGCAAGGCATGATAGAGCCCACTGAAGATCTATCTATCATGTCAGTGAAACACCTGGGGTAAAGACCACCAGAAGTACCATTTATAACATTAAATGAACCCAATTAAATTTTAATTATTGCCTTTTACTAGCAACTCGCTATTTGGCTATTAATTAAATTTATTTTTGAAACTAACTAGCATACCAATGTCATGGATTTATTACCATCTTTTAATTCTTTCTGAATTTTCAACTTGTTGTCTTCAACCGAAGACTCATAATTTTAAAGGTTTTGGGATATACCGCGTTAAAAATAAAGTATGAGTGCAAACCGTACTCACCCCGAACGTTTCGCTTAAGTTACATTAAGCGTGGTCACCGGGAAACTGCCTGAAAATGCTTGTGGCGATTAGCACTACGCAAGTTGTAGCGGTGCGTAGGCGGTAATGCTGTCTCGTTCTCTCGTTGTTGTGCATCAGGTGGCTGAGAGCAAACAGTGCTCACTGTGTCGCTGGGGCTGGTTAGCCAATTCGCAATTGACGGTGATGAGCCGATTATTGGATCCCATGTTCGCGACAATTTGAAACTGTCGTCGCGATTGAAATTTTTCATCCGGCAAATTTGAGATCTGTTGTCTCCACACTTATTCAGCGAGCTCACAATGTATGTGATACAGAGCATCTCGCCGCTGAACTTACCTTTGTGGACAACGTCCTTCAATCGAACGGCTACTCGAAAAGACAACCTTCATGGAAGCCAAACTTGTCGCGACAAGAAGACTGCAATGAGTTGAACAAGAGAGCCTTTCTACCGCACGTGAAAGGTATCACGGACAAAGTCGGTCGAATTCTAAAACGATACGGTGTGAAAACGATCTTCTTACCGCCAAAAAAGGTGATAAATTATCTACAATCACCCAAAGACCGCTTTCCTCTCCAAACTCCCGGTGCTTACGCAGTCCCTTGTGGCTGTGGGTCATCATACATTGGACAAACGCGACGAAGTATTTCGACCCGTTTAAAAGAGCATATAAATGCTGTGAGCAATCAGCAGCGAGAAAAATCCGCTCTAGCCGAGCATGTCTTAGACCATCCCAACGAACACCATTGGATCAAATTTGACCAGGCTAAGATACTGGCGGGAGTCAGTAGCGGGAGTCAGATAGATACTACGGGAGTCGCATTACATTCCACGGCTTGTTCGTGAAGCGATTGAGATAAAACGCCACAAAAATTTCAATCGCGACGACAGTTTCAAATTGTCGCGAACATGGGATCCAATAGTCGGCTCATCACCGTCGATTGCGAATTAGCTAACCAGCCCCAGCGACACAGTGAGCACTGTTTGCAGCATTGCCGCCTACGCACCGCTACAACTTGCGTAGTGCTAATCGCCACAAGCATTTTTAGGCAGTTTCCCGGTTACCACGCTTAATGTAACTTAAGCGAAACGTTCGGGGTGAGTACGGTTTGCACTCATACTCTATTTTTGACGCGGTATATCCCAAAACCTTTAAAATTATGTCTAACAACCGCCAAAGCATTAAAAGTTAAACCGAAGACTCTTTGAATAATATACTTCACATTAAATTCCTTTTGATTTTCTTATAGATCCTGTTTGGAAGTGAAGTAAAATTAGTGTTTGAGCAAGGCATGATAGAGCCGCCCACTGAAGATCTATCTATCATGTCAGTGAAATACCTGGGGTAAAGACTACCATAAGTACTATTTAGATCTTAAGAATCGATAGGGTGGTATGAATTAATGAAATTTAACAATGTGAAGGTCTATTTCAATTTTGATACTGATGTCAGTTGCATACTGCGTAAATACATAGAAGAAATGAATTTTTTGAATTTAGTTAAAAAACCGAAAATTAGTTTGTTTGCCTACAACGATGTGAAGATAAACTCCTTTGGAACAATAATTTTGCCGTGTATTGCAAAATTAAGCAGAGAAATTTTACCAATTAGATTCGAGGTAGATAGTTGTAGGCAACTATGAGCCTATTTTAGGGCGCGCTGATTGTGAGGCTTTGGGCTTAGTTAAACGAATTAGTTTTGTAGTTAGTTAGTGAATTAGGTACCTTCCGTATTTTCTAAAATAATTCAGTTAAGTTAACATTTTGTACAATTTAAGCAGTAGAATGACAACAATTAACAACTAACAAGCAGTAGTAGAATAACAACAATTAAGTCGAAAAATCTGAGTCGAATGGTGCCATGTCCGTCCTTCCGTCCGACCGTATGTCACCAATTTTTAAGTCTTAAATTTTGAGCCAGAAAGCTGAAATTTTGTACGTAAGCTCTCTGTCATTCGAAGCAATACAAGTGCTAAAATTTTTCAAATCCGTCCACAGACACACCCACAATCGGTCTAAATGTACAACAACCTCCAGGGATTGAAAAACTGAAATTTACCCATTAGCGTCTTCTAATGATTATGAGTCATAACTAGTGGGTGGGTTACAATCCGCCTAGGCGAATCGTTGGATACCCCATCCCAATTGACCAATGTCAAGCTCCAATATGCGTCAAAAATCTTGATTGTTAAATTTCAGTTTCTATTAACTTTTAAAAAAAACTTTCTTAAAAAAGGGGCGTGGCATAAACCCCTTTTCAATAACATAATTTTTTTATCGTATGTTTTATCAAATGCAGTATATACGTGTTGATCACAGTTTTATATTAAAAATTTGATTATTTACTTAAAAACGCCCCAAAAAAATGCGTGGCCAAAATTTATTTATTTGAGTTGATAGCTTACGCACATATCTGAACAATTACTAGTGCAAGTTTTTTGGATTAAAAGCAAATATATCAAATAAAAGCCGTTAATAAGAATGCATATTAAATATGACCACGCCTACAAGGACGCGTTTTTCGCTTTTTTTAAAATGATATCACAAAACACTTAAGCGAGGATATTGCATACTAAATTTCAGCTTCCTACGAAAACTTTGATTTTTCATGCTAATAAGCAAAGTGGACGTGTCAGTGGGCGGTTTAAAAAAATTTACACATGTACTGCTTCGGGACCTAAAAAGAACAGATATCAAGTCTCAAGTTCCTAGCTCAAAATTTAAGGCCTAAAAACTACCGACAGACGGACGGGCGGACGGACATGGCTCATTCGACTTACAATTCGGTCTCGATCATATGCCTTTAAGGTCTTGGGGGTCTACGGTGATTATTTCTCTATGTTACAAACTATGAATCAAACTTAATATACCTCCTATCCTATGGGATGGGGTATAAAAAATAAAAATAAAGTCCGCAGACCGCACTTGTGGTCGTGACATCAGTTGAAAGAGTAATCTTTCAAATGCAATTTACTTACTTACTTACTTAAGGTGGCGCTACAGCTCTGTCTCTAGCTAGCCGTCTCCAGTTTCGCACGCGAAGTTGGCCCAGGTCGCCTTCCACTTCCGTGCGCCACCTGAGTCTCGGTGCTCCTCTACCGCGTCGTCCCTGCGGTGTGGATTCGAAGATTTTCTGGGCCGGGGCGTTGGTGTCCATCCGCTCTAGATGACCCAGCCATCGTAGACGTTGTGTTTTGACTCTTTTGGCTAGGTCGGTATCGCTGTATAGCCCGTACAGTTCGATGTTATATCTCCTCCTCCACTCTCCGTCTATGCAGACGGGACCGTAAATCGTCCGAAGAATTTTCCTCTCGAAGCAGCCTAAAGTGTTTTCATCCGCCTTTGACAGGGTCCATGCTTCTGCACCGTAAAGCAGGACTGGGATGATAAGGGGCTTATACATGGACATTTTAGTTGCTCGAGAGAGGGCTTTGCTACTCAATTGCCTTCTTAGCCCAAAGAAACAGCGATTGGCAAGAGTTATCCTTCGTTTGATTTCAGCGCTGGTGTCATTGTCTGAATTGATAGCAGAACCCAGGTAGACAAAGTCCCTAACTACCTCAAAGTTATAGCTGTCGATGGTGATGTTTTGTCCAAGACGTCGGTGTTGGGTGTCTTTTCTTGATGACAGCATATACTTGGTTTTGCCCTCATTGACTGCTAAACCCATATTCGCCGCTTCCGTCCCAATATTCACGAAGGCTTCACTGACATCACGCTTTGTTCTACCGATTATGTCAATGTCGTCTGCGTATGCAAGTAGTTGAACGGACTTTTGAAAGATTGTACCTCTGGTGTTGGCTCGAGAGTTCTGCACAATTCTCTCAAGTATGATGTTAAAGAAGTCGCATGACAGCGCGTCGCCTTGTCTAAATCCTTTTTTGACATCAAAGGGGTCGGTGAGGTCTTTGCCGACCTTGACGGAACAGCGTGAGTTTTCCATCGTCATCCTGCACAGACTGACGAGTTTGGCAGGGATGCCAAAACTAGACATTGCGCTATATAGCTCGTCTCTATAGATGCTGTCATACGCGGCCTTGAAATCGATGAAGAGGTGGTGTGTATCGATTTGGAATTCCTGGGTTTTCTCCAAGATCTGCCGCAGTGTGAATATTTGATCGATGGTGGACTTTCCTGGCCTAAAGCCACACTGATATGTGCCTATCAGATTGTTGACAAACGGCTTCACGCGTTCACACAGTACAGCAGAAAAGATCTTGTATGCGATGTTAAGAAGACTTATGCCTCTGTAGTTAGCACAACTCAGAGGGTCTCCTTTCTTCAGGATCGGGCAAACAATGCTGAGGTTGCATTCGCCGGGCATGCTTTCTTCCGACCATATCTTGCAGATGAGCTGGTGCATGCTTCTAACCAGCTCATCGCCAGTGGATTTAAAAAGTTCGGCAGCTAAGCCGTCTGCTCCGGCTGCTTTGTTGCACTTGAGCTTAGACACAGCTACTTGCACCTCCTGCAGGTCGGGTGGGCGGTATCGTTCTTATGCTTCGTCGGTAACGTCTTCGCCCGGGTCGAATGGTTCGTTCTGCCTGACAGCGGTATTTGGTTCGTCCTCGCCGTTTTACAGTCTGCAGAAGTGGTCTTTCCAAATCCTCAGCACCGACTGCGATTCTACAACGATGTTCCCTTGATGGTCCTTACAGGCTTCAGTTCGAAGTCTATACCCTTGGCAGGACCTTTTGATCCTTTGGTAAAACTGTCAAACCTCATTCCTGTTGTAACATCTCTCGCGCTTCTCGTGCTCTCTCTTTTCCCTTCGGAGAAGCCGGTGCTCCTCTCTCCTCCTCTGCTCATAGAGCTCGCGAGCAGCTCTAGTCCTTCTGTGCAGCGCCGCTTTGTATGCTTCCTGTTAAGCTGCATGTGCTTGCCGGCATTCATCGTCAAACCAGGGGTTTCGTTGTGGTCGCCGTGTGAAACCCAGCACTTCAGAGGTGGTGTCTCTGGCATTTGGCTTCTCATTGGCATTTTGGCAATGTGTCCACTGGCTATCAATACTTGATGCTGGTTGCATAGGACTTCGTAGAAGGTTTTGAGAGACCTGGCGATCTCTTGCGATTGTAGTCGGCCGACGTCAAACTTCCTCACAGTATTTGCATTACTTGGCGCTGGTCGGGATATCCGCAGCTGTACCTTGGCTACAACAAGGTAGTGATCCGAGTCAATGTTGGCCCCTCGGAAAGTTCGGACATCCATGAAACTGGAGGCGTGCCTTGCGTCGATCGCAATATGGTCAATCTGGTTGACGGTTGATTGATCGGGAGATCTCCATGTCCCTTTGTGGATATTGAGATGCGGGAACTGTGTACTAGCTACCACAACGTGTCGCCAAATGCAATTTATTCAATACTATTTATACTATTTTCTGTATTTGGTTCATACAAAGTTTTTGGCCACGCCCACATATAGAGGCAAAATATAAGAAAAACCTTTAATTTTCCAAAAAAAAAGCATGGAATTCGACTGCTTTTAGGCTTACTTAGGGCAAAATAAGAAATGAATTTCAGCACATAAGATACACCGTATACTAGTCTAGATTTCGCTCATACAAAGTTTTGGGCCACGCCCATCTTTAGAGCCGATGTTACATAATTATTGAATTTGAATGAAAAAATTAGGAATAAAAAGGAGAATAGAAATGGAAAGAAGAATAAGAATAGGAATAGTGTATACCGCGGTCGTTAGAGACGGACCGAAGCTAATACATAAGCACTCTTGCACTTACTCACTGGTTTTGTTTTTTTTTTTTGTTAAAACTGCTCTTCTAGGATATTTTTCCTTTATCTTAAGGCAACATGGTAATAAGCTACAAGGGATTTTAGTTTTACTTTTTGTTCTTCATGAAACCTTAATTAGACGAATTGCCCGCCAAACATCATCGCAACGCCATTATTTTTAAGCTTATATAAACTTTAACATTAAAACTCACGTTGTTCAGTAACGAAAGTTACTCACCAAACCCATCCTCGTGTATGTATCTACCCATACTTCATTGGGTAGTTATGAGGAGATTTGCAACGCAATCTTGATTCACATAGTTATGTCTAAAGCTGATATAGAAACACACAACAAATGGAACGAGTCTCTGGATTATTCGAACCTTCCCAAATGGAAAACTTGCTCAGAAGCTCTTAATAAGCGTTGTCAATTTTTGGAAGCAAGCATCTGAAAACAGATCAACATTTTAAGCTCTCTCAAAAAAGATCATTACATGTCGCCCTCTCTATGACTAAGTCTATTTGTCACTTTTGTAAATCATACTATTGTGGACTGCAATAAGGCATTTTTATTTATTTTATTTTAAGGCATTTTGTCATGAGTCTAACAAAATAACAATTAATTAATTTTAAATTTTAGCCCAGACCCACTTCTGAGGGCGTGGCCTATACAAATAACATATGAATTCGGGACAAAAAATTTTAAGATTTGGGGTAACACGGTATATAGGGTCGGGTATATAGAAATTTGTCACAGACGAGCTCTTGTACTTACTCACTTGTTATACCCTATTCCACAGGAATGGTGTATATTAAGTTTGATACAGGCGAAAATGTAACATAGAGAAATAATGACGATAGACCCCCAAGACATTAAGGGCATATGATCGAGACCGACTTCTGAGACGAATGAGCCACGTCCGTTCGTCTGTCTGTCCATATGTCACCAATTTTCAGGCCTTAAATTTTGAGCTAGGAAGCTGAAATTTTGTACGTAAGCTCTCTGTCATCCGAAGCAATACAAGTGTTAAATTTTTTCAAATCCGCCCACAGACACGCCTACAATTGGTCTACATGTGCAACAACCTCCGGTGCTTTCAAGACTGTAAGACGTCGTGAAAAGCTGAAATTTATTATTTACCATCTTCTTATGATGACAAGTCATAAAATATAAAAATAAAGTCCACAGACCGCCATTTGTGGGCGTGGCAACGATAGAAAATGTTATCTTTCAAAAGCAATTTATTTAATATTTTTGTTCCAAATCGGAAAAATTTTTACTTAATATATTATGTAGAAAGCACTTTTTTAAATTTCTTTCATACAATGTTTTGGGCCACGCCCACATTTGGAGGCAGAACTTAAGAAAAACCCCTAAAAACATCCAAAAAAATTTCCAGAAAACATGGATTTCGACTACTTTTTAGCCTAACTTAAGTAAGAATAAAAAATAAAATTTAGCACATTAGCTTAAAAGTGTTCTAAACTAGATTTCGTTCCGACAACATTTTTGGCCACGCCCATGTTTGGAGGTAGATATTACGAAATTGTTGAATTCTAACCAAAAAACTGCATTTTTGGCATCGATTAAAGAGTAATTGTTCAAATGCAACTTTTTCAATATTTTTGTTCCAGATCGAAAAAATTTTACTTAATATGTTATGTAGAAAATACTCCACATTTTATTCATACAAAGCTTTGGGCCACGCTCACATTTAGAGGCAGAATGGATTTCGACTGCTTTTAGCTTTACTTAAGATAGAATAAGAAATAAAATTAAGTACATGAAGTACATCTGATACTCTTTCAGATTTGGTTCATAAAAAATTTTTGGCCACGCCCATCTTTAGAGCTCGATTCGCCACAAAATTATTAAATTTGAACCAAAAATTACAGTTTTGCGTACATTTTAGCCGCAAATTTGGATATTTCTATGCTAATATTGATTTTTAGTTAAAGGGGTTGGACATGCAACGCCCCTTTTTAAAAAAAATAAAAGTAAACAAAAACTTAAAGGGATTATTTTTTTTTTCAATTTAAAATGATGCAAATGGTAACGGGACGGGGATGGAAAACAAGAAAATTAACGAATGGAAAGGAGAATAGGAATGCAGAAGATAATAGGAATGGAAAGGAGAATAGAAATAGGAATAGGGTATACCGCTACGAAGCTATTACATACGCACTGTTGTACTTACTCACTGGTTTTTCCTCGATTAGGAGTGATTTTTCCAAGAAATCGGGTTTTTTAAAATCTGACATGTTAAAAGTGGACGTGGTCCAATTTTTGCCTTCTTAAAAGTATTCATTGTTTATTTCACTGTGTTACAGACTATGCATTAAAATTAATATGCCTTGAATCGGGTATAATTACATTCTTGCGTGCATTTGAGCCCAACTTTAAAATATATAGATATCTTTATATTGATATAGTATGAAATTAGAGGCGGCCAACAATCCATTTTACAAACTATTAATTTTGGCCACACACTATAGAACAAACTCTTTGGTTTTTCTTAATTATGTCAACACAACTAACATATAACATATTTTTTAATATAATATATTCAACGTTGTTTTTTTAGGACACCGTTCTTTGAAGTGAAAGGTCTCGTTCCGGGAGCAGGCTACAATGTGTTTCTAGTTGCGCATAATATCAAAGGAAGAAGCAATGCAACAATTTTGCAAGTTTATACTTTAAAAGATCCAGAAAAGCAAACAGGTAAGACTTCCATCCCATCGCTGTGCGTTTTTGTAAGTTTAAGCCTTCGTGAAGCCAAGAATGACGCCCCCATTGGGCCACTTTATAAGCTTAATACAAGCTTTACTTTACTTAAATCTTAAACAATCAAAACTTATAGTTATCTTAATATCTAAATGGGAGCAGGATGGGCGAGCGTAGGGGACATTCTTTAGAGTGTGTTTTTATACCCCATCCCATAGGATATGAGGTAGGTATATTAAGTTTGATTCATAGTTTGTAACATAGAGAAATAATCACCGTTGACCTTAAGGTCATTGGGGTCTACGGTAATTCCTTAAGGAATTGTAAGCCGAATGAGCCATGTCCATCCGTCCATCCGTACGACTGTCGGTAGTTCTTAGGCCTTTAATTTTTAGCTAGGAAATTAAAACTTAATATCTGTTCTTTCTAGGTCCCGAAGCAGTACAAGTGTAAACATTTTTGAAATCCGCCCACTGACAGGCCTGCTTTACATACAAGCATGAAAAATCAAAGTTGGCATAGGAAGCTGAAATTTGGTATGCGATATCCCCGCTTAAGTGTGTTGTAATTGGCATTTAAAAAAGGCGAAAACCACCCCCTTGTAGGCGTGGTCATATACAATATGCATTCTAATAAACGGTTTTTATTTGATATACATATTTGCTTTAAATCCCAAAAGCACCGTTAAATGTTCAGATATGTGAGTAAGCTATCAACTCAAATTAATTAATCAACTCAAATTAAATTAACGCCACCTTTGGGGACGTTTTTAAGTTAAACCAGTCACTAAGTGCTACATTGTGTACGCAGAAGTTACACTCCGTAAAACGGACCGTTGAATACCCCAGCCTATCCCACATTGTAAAATGCTGATGGCATAGTTATTTTTTGACATTTTATAAGTAATGCAAACTTCTAAAAGGGGCGTGGTCCAACCGCCTCTAATTAAAAACTATTAATTATAAGATATTTCCACAGATATTTCCAAGTTACACCTAATTGTACGTAAAAATGCAGTTTTTTGGTTCAAATTCAATATTTTTGAAAAATCGACCGATAAATGGGGGCGTGGCTAAAAACTTTATGTGAACGAAATCTGTACGGAAGGATTGTTTACCTAATCTGCTACTTTTTTTTGTTTCATGCTTTCCTAAATTAGGCTCAAGGGCAATCGAAATTAAGTTTTTCTGGAAAATTTTAGGTTTTTCTTTAATTCTGCCTCCAAATGTGGGCGGGGCCCAAAGTTTTGTATGAGCAAAATGTGTAACTGAGCGTTTTCTACATAAAATATTAAGCAAATTTTTTTCAATTTCGAGCAAAAATACTGAGTAAACTGCATTTGAAAATTTACCCTTAAAATAGATGCCACGCCCACTAGAGGAGGTTTACCAATTAAATTTGTCTTTTTTGTGTCTTATATTCACTAAGAGATGCTAAATGTCAAATTTCAGCCTTTTAGAACGTCTTACAGTTTACAAAAATCTGGAGGTAGTTGCATATTTAGACCGATTGTGGGCGTGTCTTTGGGCGGATTTCAAAAATGTTTACACTTGTACTGCTTCGCATGACGTGCACCTCACGCACCAAGTTTCAGCACCCTAGCTCAAAATTTAAGGCCTAAAAACATGTGACATACAGACGGACGGACGGACATGGCACATTCGATTCAAAATTCGGTCTCGACCATATGCCCTTAAGGTCTTGGGGGTCTACCATTATTATTTTACCGTGTTACAAACTATGTGACAAACTTAATATACCTCCCATCCTATGGGATGGGGTATAAAAAGATTTTTTTAATATAAAACTGCGATCAACATGTGTATACCACATCTGATAAAAAATATGATAAAACCAGTGAGTAAGTGTAAGAGTGCGTATGTATTAGCCCTATTCCTATTCCTTTTCGCCTTTCTATTCCTATTCTCCTTTCCATTCCTATTCTCCTTTCCATTCCTATTCTCCTTTCCATTCCTATTCTGCTTTCCATTCCTATTATCCCTTCTATACTTATATTTTTTTGTTTTCCATCCCCTTCTCGTTACAATTCGTGAATAATAAATTAACTAAAAAAAAATTATTTTATGAGGTTTTTTAATTTTTTTTTAAAAGGGGCGTGGCATGTCCAGCTCCTAGAGCCAAATATCCAAGTTTGCGGCCAAAATGTACGCAAAAATTTAATTTTTTGGTTCAAATTCAGTAATTATGTAAGATCGGCTCTAAAGATGGCGTGGCCAAAAATTATGTATTAGCGAAATCTAGACTAGTGTACGGTGTATCTTATGTGCTGAAGCTTGTTTCTTATTCTGCTCAAAGTAAGCCTGAAAAGCAGTCGAAATGTTTTTTTTTTGGAAAATTATAGGTTTTTCTTATATTTTGCCTCTATATGAGGGCGTGGCCCAAAACTTTGTTTGAACCAAATATTTTTTTTTTTTTTTTGAATACTAGGATGGACGGAGACTAAAACTCCAAAATCTTTCAAAGATACCAATCGCCCACTATAGCAGGTACATAATACCGAAGTAGCCGATATTGGTTATGCCCGATTTCCACGTGCTAAAAAACCACCCATTTATGAGAGACACTATGAAACTGCCAGAACGCTCTTCATAGTAGTAAATTTTCGCTCTCTCATAATACTTCTTGACTACAACTAAGTTAACTTAACAAGTAGTTTACGCTTCCATAGTGATGATCGCATTGGATAGGTTGCTTTCCAGTGAATGCACCTACTAAGCCGTTCAATCATGCGGCTTCACCCTACGTCGCTAGATCGAAGGGTCTTGTTCTTTGTAGTCGTCGCTCGTTGTTAACATCGTTAAGAGTCTCGTTTTGAGTACGGATCATTTCATTGTTGCAATGAACATGAAGGCGAGCATTTAGCTTTCGAGCGAAGTTTGTTACTTCTTCGCCCACGGTAGCTATTCCTAAGTCTCTGTGAATATTGCTATTCCTAATATACCATGGAGCATTCACAATTGCTCTTAGTGTCTTGTTTTGGAAAGTCTGCAACATGGACATGTTGCTCGGCTTGGTACAACCCCAAAGTTGTATACCGTATGTCCAGGACGGCTTTAACACCTGCCTGTACAAGAGCAGTTTGTTATATGTGCTTAATTTCGAAAATCTTCCAATAAGCCAATACATTTCCCTGAGCCATCCAGTAGCATCTAGTGTCATCCCTAGATACATCCCTTGTTACATTAAAGAATATTTCTTCCGGTGGATTTTAGTCGGCTCTTACGACAGGCATACCCTACCTCAAGGCTATTCTAACCCCGACCTTGCAGGGGTACCAAAATAGAAAATAGTATTTTCTACATAATATATTAAATAAAAATTTTTCGATTTGGAAAAGAAATATTGAATAAATTGCATTTGAAAGATTACTCTTTCAAGCTCTAAATTTCAGCTTTTCACGACGCCTTACAGTTTTGAAAGCACTGGACGTTGTTGCACATTTAGACCGATTGTGGGTGTGTCTGTGGACGGATTTGAAAAATTTTATCACTTGTATTGCTTCCGATAACAGAGAGCTTACGTACAAAATTTCAGGCCTAAAAATTGGTGACATACGGACGGACGGACGGACGGACATGGCTCATTCGACTCAGCTTTAATTGTTGTTATTCTACTACTCCATGTTATACCCGACCCAGGGTATATTAAGTTTGATGTATAGTTTGTAACGCAGTGAAATAATCACCGTAGACCCCTTTTAGAGACCTTTTAGAGATATGAATGGGACCGACAGGAGTATCGATTAAGCCATGTCCGTCCGTCCGTATGTAAACAATTTTTAGGCCATAAATTTTAAGGCAGAGAGCTGAAATTTTGTGGGTTGGTTGGAAGTCTAGTCCCTCAGATCAAGTTTGAAAATAAGCTGAATCCGCCCAGACACGCCCACTACAGGCCTGTATGTGCGACCATCTCCAATTTCAAAAAATACATTTTGCAAATTTTAGCTATGTTACAATGGCGTTAGCACATTCATTTTTGTAACTTAATATTGCCTTATAATTGTCTTTAAGGTAGCCAAAAAATTTTAGCTTTTTCATTCGCCACGCCCACTTTTTAAGGGATTTTAGCTTAAAATGACTGTTTTTCAATAAATATATATGAAATTTGACCAAAAATTATATGACAAAAGCTGTAGATACTAGCATTTTCTAACTTTTGTGTTTGTATTGTATGTGCCTTCGCCCACTTTTATGGGCGTGGCGTTAAAAAAAGTGATTTTTTTAGTTAAAAAGGCGGAGTTTTAGGCCGCAATGTATGCAACCACCTAGTTTAAAGCATTCAACAGTTATATTTTTATATCCCGCCCACTTCTTGGAGGCGTGGCAGTTTTCTTTTTGGTATGGTCGGGTATTTTGCAATCCGTCGTAGATGGATTGAAGCTTTTGCATACCCACTGTTGCACTTTCCCACTTGTTAGTTCTTAAATATTGTTGTCATTCTACTACTTGAATTGTACAAAATGTAAACTTAATTGAATTATTTTAGAAAAAAAGGTAGGTACCTAATTCACTAACTAACTAATAAACTAATTCGCTTAACCAAGCCCAATGCCTCGCAATCAGCGCGCCCTAAAATAGGCTGATAGTTGCCGTAAACTACCTACCTCGACTCAAATTGGTAAAATTTCTCTTCTTAATTTTGTAATACACGGCAAAATTGTTATTACAAAAGAGTTTATTTTCACATCGTTGTACAAACTATTTTTCGGTTTTTTAACTAAATTCCAAAAATTCATTTCTTCTATGTATTTACGTGGTATGCAACTCACATCAGTATCCAATTTGAAATAGACCTTCACATTGTTAATTTTCATTTATTCATACCACCCTATCGATTCCAAAGTTCTAAATGGTACTTATGGTATTCTTTACCCCAGGTGTTTCACTGACATGATAGATAATAGATCTTCAGTGGGCTCTATAACACAAATTTTACTTCACTTCCAAACAGGAAGTAATGTGAACTTCACAGGAATATAATTTGAAGTATATTATTCAACGAGTCTTCGGTTGAAGACAACAATTTGAAAATTCAAAAATAATTAAAAGATGTTAATAAGCCCGTGACAATGGTATGGTATTTTATTTATAAACTTTAAAAATAGCCAAATAGCGAATTGCAATTAAAAGGCAATAATTAAAATGTAAATGGGGTCATTAAAAATTTTAAGTGGTACTTAGGGTAGTCTTTACCCCAGGAGTTTCACTGACATGATAGATAGATCTTCAGTGGCGGCTCTATCATGCCTTGCCCAAACACTAATTTTACTTCACTTCCAAACAAGATTTATAAGAAAATCAAAAGGAATATAACGTGAAGTATATTATTCAACGAGTCTTCGGTTGAAGACAACAAGATAAAAACTCAAAAAGAATTAAACGATGATAATAAATCCGTGACAATGGTATGGTATTAAGTTTCAAAAATAAATTTTAATAATGACCCAATTGCGAATTGCTAGTAAAAGGCAATAATTAAAATTTAAATTTGGTCATTTAAAGTTATAAATGGTACTTATGGTAGTCTTTACCCCAGGTGTTTTATTGACATGATAGATAGATCTTCAGTGGGCTCTATCATGCCTTGCCCAAACACAAATTTTACTTCACTTCCAAACAAGATTTATAAGAAAATCAAAAGGAATATAATGTTTTTTTTTTTTTTTTTTTGAATACTAGGATGGACGGAGGCTAAAACTCCAAAATCTTTCAAAGATACCAATATGCCCTCTATGGCAGGTACATAATACCGAAGTAGCCGATATTGGTTATGCCCGATTTCCACGTGCTAAAAAACCACCCATTTATGAGAGACACTATGAAACTGCCAGAACGCTCTTCATAGTAGTAAATTTTCGCTCTCTCGTAATACTTCTTGACTACAACTAAGTTAACTTAACAAGTAGTTTACGCTTCCATAGTGTTAATCGCATTGGATAGGTTGCTTTTCAGTGAATGCACCTACTAAGCCGTTCATTCATGCGGCTTCACCCTACGTCGCTAGATCGAAGGGCCTTGTTCTTTGTAGTCGTCGCTCGTTGTTAACAACGAAAAGACTTGTTTAGAGTACGGATCATTTCATTGTTGCAATGAACATGAAGGCGAGCATTTAGCTTTCGAGCGAAGTTTGTTACTTCTTCGCCCACGGTAGCTATTCCTAAATCTCTGTGAATATCGCTATTCCTAATATACCATGGACCATTCACAATTGCTCTTAGTGTCTTGTTTTGGAAAATCTGCAAAATGGACATGTTGCTCGGCTTGGTACAACCCCAAAGTTGTATACCGTTTGTCCAGTACAGCTTTAACACCTGCCTGTACAAGAGCAGTTTGTTATATGTGCTTAATTTCGAAAATCTTCCAATAAGCCAATACATTTCCCTGAGCCATCCAGTAGCATCTAGTGTCATCCCTAGATACTTCGCTTCATTTGCATAAGGTATTTGTGCAGAATTTATGAACAGAGGCAAATTGTTAACCATTCTCTCTCGTTGATGACTCGACTGATTCACCTGTTGCCAGGATGGCCGTATCGTCCGCAAACGTGGCCACGACTGTCTCGTCATCTAGAGGTATGTCTCTTGTGTAGAGCAGGAACAGGGTCGGACCGACGACGCTTCCCTGGGGTACGCCAGCCCGAATTTGCTTGAAACTCGAGTATTCACTACTACACCTAACACGAAAGAGTCTGCTTTCAAGATAATTTTCCAATATTTTAAACATGTCTTTCGGCAAGTTTTGGCGTAGCTTATATTTCAAGCCTTCGTGCCATACCTTGTCGAAGGCTTGCGATACGTCGAGGAAAGCACTTGAACATATTTTTTTCCCTTCTAAGGCTTTTTCAATTTCATGCGTTATTCTGTAGACTTGATCTATTGTGGAATGGTTAGGTCTGAAACCGAATTGATGATCCGGGATCAAGCGTCTTTCTGCAATTATTGGTTTTAATCGTTTCAGCAGAAGTTTCTCGAATACTTTCGATATTATCGGCAGAAGCGATATGGGCCTATAAGATTTTTTATCATTTGCGCATTTCCCCGGTTTTGGAACCATAATGACTTCAGCAACTTTCCATTGTCTTGGAACGCATAGAAGTCTAAGAGAAGCGTTTATCACATAAAGTAGCTTGACTAATGCCTTTTTTGGTAGCTCTTTTAATATTTCGCCAGTGATCAGGTCGTAACCCGGGGCCTTATTATTTTTAAGTTTGCTGATTGTCGGTCGGAGTTCAACAAACGAAACTTTTTTCATTCTAAAGCTATCAGGTTGCGCGTTGTTGTTTAGAACGTCAGCCAACGGCGGACCGTCGAAAGGCTTGAATGTTTCCTATAAATATTCAGCAAACAAATTCGCTTTCTCTTTGTCACCTCTTGCCCATTCGCCGTTAGCTTTTTTTATTGGTGCCGAGTGGATTATAGGTTTCTTGATAGACTTATCTGCTTTCCACAGCGAGTAGTTTGAGCTCCTATCCGCCGACAAGCCTTCAAGGTATTCAATGGTCTCACGATTTTTAAGATCTTGCAACATTCCTTTCAGTTTGTTAGAGAGGTAGTTCAATAGGGTTTTATCTGGGGGGGCCCTCGTGCCTTGCCATCTCCTACGCGCTCTTCTCTTTTCACGAATCAATTCTTCGATTTCGAGCGGATATGTTTTACGTACATGCCCGTCGGTGCTAACTGCGTTCTTTTGGGACGAATTGTTGTTCCAAGCAGCGCTCTGAATTGCTTCAATGAATTTGTCAACTGCGGTTTCTAACTCGAAAGGAGTTTTCAATGGCACATTCAAGCCAACACCCTCCTTACAATCCTTTCTGAAAGCGTCCCAGTTCATGTTTTTGCTAGCTAATCTAGGAGCTCTTTCTATTTTCGCCAGTCTTCCACCCATCTTCAAGATAACTCCTGAGTGGTCTGAACAAAGATCATAACACTCTTCAATTCGCGTAAGGTATTTGGTGTACCCTTTAGCGATGAAAAAATCGACAAGGTCAAGTTTTTTGGCTTACCCGTTGAAAAAATCGACAAGGTCAAGTTTTTTGGCTTACACGTTGGCTTACCCGTGGAGAAAAAGTCCACCCCACGCTTCACACTATTTTTGTACAGTAATCTGCCTCTTGTTGAATTGCATCGTGAACCCCAAAAAGTATGCTTCGCGTTAAAGTCACCCCCAATGATAGAATTGGACCCAATGAAGTCATACATACGATCAAGATCGTCTTCCACCAGTCTATATCCTGGCGGGAAATAACAAGATGCAATGTTATAATCTAAGCAGTCAATTTTTACAGAAACTGAACTGATCTGCATAGAGTCTAGCTCAACTTCTGTGTTCTTGAAGTGCGTTATGCAGTTTTTAATGTAGAGGGAGGATCCTCCTCTCGAATTTTGTGAAGGGTGATGTGCGTGATAGTCATTGTAACCCTTAAGTTTGGGTGTAGACCCGTTTTTAAGGTGAGTTTCCGTAATCATGCAAATATCAATATTGTTTTTCCGTAGAAATACTTCTAGTTCGTCTATTTTATTCAGAAGGCCGTTTGCATTCCATGTTAGTATTTTAAATAACTGTTTCATATTCATGTTCTCTTGTAATTTTTTCGAGGCTTAAACTCGAGCTTGCTCAGTTTGTCAAATATAACTTTGTTGATTTTAGTCTGATCCTCAAGTTTCTCCAAGATTACAGCGAGGATCTGAGACACTGCATCTGTTGTGGGCGATCTTGCCTTGCTTTTGTTTGCCGCAACCTGTGCGTATGATTTCGGTGCGACCAGTGGTGGTTTCTTCTCTGCACTTGAACTGGCGCCGCTCTTTTGTGGAGCTTTTACGCCTTTTGTCGACGCCTCCTTTGCCAATCTTCCACTTTTGATCGGTTTTGGTGTCTTTGGAGTCTTTGGCTTAGGAGTTTCAGCAGGTTTTGGGCGTCCTAGGCTTTGATTCTGACCTCTAGTATTTTCCTTAAGAGGTTCTCGTCCCTTTTGCAGCTCTATGGCTACTTCGCATCCTCGATAGTTCGCGGGGTGTTTTCCGTGGCAATTGGCGCAAACATTGCCAACTCTGTTTTGCACTCTGTTGACAGGTGTTTTCCGGCACATTTCACGCAACGTGGTTCTTTTTGGCAGTAGGCACTTGTGTGCCTGAATTCTTGGCATCGCTTACACTGTGGTATCAGTCTATTGCATGGGTTCGATTTTAACCCTGATGTTAAGTATCATTTTTATTAAATAAATATCGTTTATGCTCTCAGTTCTTTCAAAGGAGAGCATAAAAATTGGAAGGCCGCGCCTGATCACAGTGTCTCTTTCTCCTTCCGTGCGTTGCTTTTCCTTTTTAATGATATTGACGGCATCAATAATTTTAAGGCCTTTATTTTTTTCGTCTTTTACAACGTCTTCTTTTGTGCATGATGGGTGGAGCCCCCTTACAATGACTCGCAGTGGTTTTTCGTACTTATTTTGA
This sequence comes from Neoascia interrupta, assembly GCA_947623515.1. Lineage (NCBI taxonomy): Eukaryota > Metazoa > Arthropoda > Insecta > Diptera > Syrphidae > Neoascia > Neoascia interrupta. The sequence goes on from OX392462.1 coordinate 120,150,386, forward strand.
TAAGTATACCACTCGATTCTTTCTGCATTCAGTCTAAGACACAGTGCGCGATAGGAATCGGCGTTGTCAACATTTACTTTCCACACGTTATTTCGGTGCGAGGTAAGCTTATAGTTTTCTGTTCTCACCGTGTTTGCAAGAAAGTTGCGCAAACATCTCCCAAAGTCTGCTATCCCGACGATTTTTATTGCGGGAGGTGGACGAATTTTCGCTTCTGGTTTAGCCTTGTTTGAGCCAGATGGCTTGTCTTCTTTTTGTATTACTTCGGGAGATGAATTCGCCTTTCGCTTCTTGCTAGACCTTTTCCTTAAGACTTAATCGGTCTCAAGTGCAAGTTCGTCCTCGTCCGTGAAGTATTCGACTGCTGGTCGGTTCTGTGTTACACACTCTTTCGTTACCTCACAGTCTTTCGTTAAACGAGTATTTTTAATATCCTCATTTTCTTTTCGCAGAGAGTCAACTTCCATTTTTAGATCTTGGAGGAGTCGCTCCATTTCAACTAGCTTAGCTCGGAGTTCATTATTCTCCTTTTCTAAGCTCTTAATTTTCACAGAGTCCTGGTTTACCGGTGGACTGCTTTTTCCGGATATGTTCGATCTAGGTGGTGGTGATCGATTTAGTTTTGTCCTTTTCTCAAAAGGATTTATAAGCAATAAAAGGCTCTCCCCAGAATCTGTAGAGCCTGCCTCCGAAGAGGGTGGATTTTCCAGTATAGCTGGGCTGCCACCTGGGGTAATCAAATCTTTCGTTTTGTTCATTGCCATTTTTTTTAACTTGTCGTTTTTATGAGAAATAGGTAAGTCACTTCTATTTTCATTTTTAAATACAGCCGCCCCTTTGAAGACAGACGCCGACCAGTGAGCCGCACAATGTGTGACAGACGCTTCTGGATTTTAATTTAACCTTCAGATTCATCTATAAGTTAAAACCTTACTGGCAAAAAATGCCCCAAATGGAGCAGCATCGACAACATCCGTTGAAACATTAAAGAATATTTCTTCCGGTGGATTTTAGTAAGCTCTTACGACAGGCATACCTTACCTCAAGGCTATTCTAACCCCGACCTTGCAGGGGGAGGAATATAATGAGAAGTATATTATTCAACGAGTCCTCGGTTGAAGACAACAAGTTGAAAATTCAAAAAGAATTTAAAGATTGTAACAAACCCGTGACAATGGTATGGTATTAAGTTTCAAAAATAAAAAAAAAATAAAATCCTGAAAATCAAAATCAATTAACTCTAATTTTGTTGGGATCACTAGATAATGCGTTAAAAGCGAATATTAATGCTTAAAAAACAGTTTTTTCCCCAACAACGAATATTAATGCTTAAAAAAATTTTTTTTCCCCTAAAGGTGGGCTTAGCTCAATGCTTTGTATGCAACAAATTTAGCAAATGGTAATATCTTTAATATTTGTTATAAAATTTTTTTTCAATTTAGAATGAATTTCCCGAGAAATGAGGTTTTCAAAGATTTCAGATGTTAAAAGTGGGCATGGTGAATAGAGTCGGCGGTCGAATTTTTGTCTGGTTAAAGGCATTTTGAAATAAAATGTAAATTTGAGGTTGTTTGACATTAAAGCCAATTGTGGGCGTGGCTGTCGGCTGATCTTCTCAATTTTCATACTTGGTCTGTAAAAAATGAGAACCTCGAAGCAAGGCCAGTCGAAATTAAGTTTTTCTGGAAAATTTTAGGTTTTTCTTCAATTCTGGCTCCAAATGTGGGCGTGGGCTAAAGTCTTGTAAAAACAAAATGTGAAACTAAGCATTTTCTACGTAAAAAACTTAAGCAAATTTTTTTCAATATCGAGCAAAAATATTGAGTCAAATGCACTTGAAAATTTACCCTTAAGATAGATGATATGCCCACTAGAGGAGGTTAACCAATTAAATTTGTTTTTTTTTGTGTCTAACATTCATTAGGAGATGCTAAATGTCAAATTTCAGCCTTTTAGAACGTCTTACAGTTTTGAAATCTCTGGAGGTAGTTGCACATTTAGACCGATTATGGGCGTGTCATTAGGCGGATTTCAAAAAATTTCACACCTGCACTGCTTCGCATAACGTGGACCTCACGTACGAAGTTTCAGCACCCTAGCTCAAAATTTAAGGCCTAAAAAGTTGTGACATACAGACGGACGGACGGACGGACGGACATGGCTCATTCGATTCAGAATCCGGTCTCGATCATATGCCCTTAAGGTCTTGGGGGTCTACCATTATTATATGACCGCGTTACAAGCTATGTGACAAACTTGATATACCTTCTATCCTATGGGATGGGGTATAAAAACACCTTTTCTAAATTTTAGCTGTGTTGGAATGGTGCTAGCGCATTCATTTTTGGTATGTAACATTGCCTTGTAATCGTCTTTGAAGTAACCAAAAAAGTTGGGTTATTTCATTTACTCTCACTTTTTTAAGGAAATTTAGCTTAAAATTACTGTTTTCCAATAAATATATATGAAATTTGACTAAAAAACAAGTAAGTGCGTGAGTTCGTCTGTAACGAACTGCTAAATACCCGACCCTCTTTATCCATTAACACCAAATTTAAAATTGTTTGGTATGTTTCATATACTGAATGTCAATTATTGGTATTGGCCACGCCCCTAAAAAAGGGCGAAGGCTGAAAATTAAAATCAATTAACACTAATTTCGTTGGAATCACAAGAAAATGCGTTAAAAGGCAATATTAATTCTTAAAAAAACTGTTTTTTTCCCCAAAACGTCCCCTAAAAGTGGGCGGAGCTCAATGCTTTGTGTGCAACAAAGTTAGCAAATGGTTATATCTTTAATATTATTCATAAGTTTTTTTTTTCACTTTAGAATGAATTTCCCGAGAAACTAGGATTTGAAATATTTGAGATGTTAAAGGTTGGCATGATCAATAGAGTGGGCGGTCCTAATTAAAGGCTTCTGGTCGATATTGCTCTCCACCACGATTTGAGTTTATATGTTTTGTTTTTCGGACCTAACCATTCCACAATAGATCAAGTCTACAGAATAACGCATGAAATTGGAAAAGCCTTAGAAGGGAAAAAAATATGTTCAAGTGCTTTCCTCGAGGTATCGCAAGCCTTCGACAAGGTATGGCACGAAGGCTTGAAATTCGGGCTGGCGTACCCAGGGAAGCGTCCTCGGTCCAACCCTGTTCCTGCTCTACACAAGAGACATGCCTCTAGATGACGAGACTGTCGTGGCCACGTGTCCGGACGATACGGCCATCCTGGCAACAGGTGAATCAGTCGAGTCATCAACGGGAAACCTTCAACGAGCATTGGACAGAATTTGTGTCTTGACGAATCGCTCTTAACGAGAACAAGTCTACGCATGTGAATTTCACTTACAGAAGGGTTTACAATTTACCTCTGTTCATAAATTCTGCACAAATACCTTATGCAAATGAAGCGAAGTATCTAGGGATGACACTGGACGCTAAACTAAGGTGGAAACCACACGTAAAGAAGAAGCATGACGAGCTCGAGATTAGGCTCAGGGAAATGTATTGGCTTATCGGAAGATTTTCGAAACTAAGCATATACTGCTCTTGTACAGGCAGGTGTTAAGGCCGTCCTGGACATACGGTATACAACTTTGGGGTTGTACCAAGCCGAGCAACATGTCCATGTTGCAGACTTTCTAAAACAAGACACTAAGAGCAATTGTGAATGCTCCATGGTATATTGATATAGTGGATAGTGATATATTGGAATAGTGATATTCACAGAGATTAAGGAATAGCTACCGTGAGCGAAGAAGTAACAAACTTTGCTCGAAAGGTTAATGGTCACCGTACTCTAAACGAGACTCTTAACGATGTAAGCAACGAGCGACGACTACAAAGAACAAGACCCTTCGATCTAGCGACGTAGGGTGAAGCCGCACGAATGAACGGCTTTTTAGGTGCATTCACTGGAAAGCAACCTATCGAATGCGATTAACACTACGGATGCGAAAACTACTTGTTAAGTTAACTTAGTTGTAGTCAAGAAGTATTATGAGAGAGCGAAAATTGACTACTATGAAGTGCATTCTGGCAGTTTCATAGTGTCTCTCATAAATGGGTGGTTTTTAAGCACGTGGAAATCGGGCATAACCAATATCGGCTTCTTCGGTATTATATACCTGCTATAGTGGGCGTATTGGTATCTTTGAAAGAATTTGGAGTTTTAGCGTCCGCCCACCGTAGTATTCAAAAAAAAAAAAAATGTTTTGTATATCTTAAATTTGAGGTTGTCTGACATTCAAGCCAATTGTGTGCGTGGCTGCGAGCGGATCTTCTCAATTTTCATACCTTGTCTGTACAAAATGAGAACCAAGCAACGCTGCAAGTTTCAGTTTGCTTGGTCAATTTTAAAGACCTCGAAACTGCATACATACGGACAGACGGACGGACGGACGGACGGATGGACATGGCTTATTGGGGGTTACGGTGATTATTTCACTGTGTTACAAACTATGCATTAACATTAATAAACCCTCGGTCGAGTAAAATTATATGACGAAAGTTGTAGATATTAGCATTTTCGAATTTTTATGCATATGTAGTATGTGCCTCCGCCCACTTTTGTGGCCGTGGCGTTAAAAAAAAGTGATTTTTTTAAGCTAACCAGTGAGTAAGTGCTACAGTGTGTACGCAGAAGTTACAGTCCGTAAAACGGACCGTCGAATACCCCATCCTATCCCACATTATAAAATGCTGATGGCATAGTCATTTTTTGACATTTCATAAGTAATGCAAACTTCGAAAAGGGGCGTGGTCCAACCGCCCCTAATTACAAACTATTCATTATAGGATATTTCCACAGATGTTTGCAACTTACAATTAAATGAACGTAGAAAGGCAATTTTTTGGTTCAAATTCAATATTTTTGAAAAATCGGCCCCTAAAAGGGGGCGTGGCTAGCAACTTTATGTGAACGAAATCTGGAACGAAGTTTCTTTTACCTAACCTGCTACTTTTTTTGTTTCATGCTTTCCTATATTACGCTCAAGGCAAGTCGAAATTAAGTTTTTCTGGAAAATTTTAGGTTTTTCTTCAATTCTGCCTCCAAATGTGGGCGGAGCCCAACGTCTTGTGTAAACAAAATATGCAACTAAGTGTTTTCTACCTAGAATATTAAGCAATTTTTTTTTTATTTTGAGCAAAAATATTGAGTAAACTGCATTTGAAAATGTACCCTTAAAATAGATACCACGCCCACTAGAGGAGGTTAACCAATTAAATTTGTCTTTTTTTGTCTTACATTTACTAAGAGATGCTAAATGTCAAATTTCAGCCTTTTAGAACGTCTTACAGTTTTGAAAACTCTGGAGGTAGTTGCACATTTAGACCGATTGTGGGCGTGTCTTTGGGCGGATTTCAAAAATGTTTACACTTGTACTGCTTCGCATGACGTGGACCTTACGTACGAAGTTTCAGCACCCTAGCCCAAAATTTAAGGCCTAAAAACATGTGACATACATCCGGACGGATGGACGGATGGACGGACGGACATGGCTCATTCGATTCAGAATTAGGTCTCGATCATATGTCATTAAGGTCTTCGGGGTCTACCATTATTATTTCACTGTGTCCATCCTATGGGATGGGGTATAAAAAGGCGGAGTTTTATGCCGAAATGTATGCAACCACCTAGTATAAAGCATTCGAAAGTCTTATTTTTATACCCGACCCAGGGTATATTAAGTTTGATGTATAGTTTGTAACGCAGTGAAATAATCACCGTAGACCCCTAAAACCTTTAAGAGATATGAATGGGACCGACAGGAGAATCGATTAAGCCGTCCGTCCGCCCGTACGTAAACAACTTTTAGGCCTTAAATTTTAAGGCAGAGAGCTGAAATTTTGTGGGTTTGTTGGAAGTCCAGTCCTTCAGATCAAGTTTGAAAATAAACTGAATCCGCCCACAGACACGCCCACTACAGGCCTGTATGTGCGACCATCTCTAATTTTTTTTAGCTATGTTACAATGGCGCTAGCGCATGCATTTTTGGTACGTAACATTGCCTTATAATTGTCTTTAAGGTAGCCAAAAAATTTTAACTTTTTCATTGACCACGCCCACTTTTTAAGAGATTTTAGCTTAAAATGACTGTTTTTCAATAAATATATATGAAATTTGACAAAAAATTATGTGACAAAAGCTGTAGATATTAGCGTTTTATAGCTTTTATATATATATTGTATGTGACTTCGCCCACTTTTGTGGGCGTGGCGTTAAAAAAGTGATTCTTTTAGTTAAAAAGGCGGAGTTTTAGGCCGAAATGTATACAACCACCTAGTATAAAGCATTCAACAGTTATATTTTTATATCCCGCCCACTTCTTGGAGGCGTGGCAGTTGTCTTTTTTGGTATGGTCGGGTATTTTGCAATCCGTCGTTGATGGATTGAAGCTTTTGCATACCCACTGTTGCACTTTCCCACTTGTTATATCCCCCTTTGTGGAATCGTGGCTGTTGTGTACAACATTTGATGACGCCGAACAATTCGCAGTTCCCAGCAATGCATGAGAATTATTTCAAAACGCAAAGTTATTTCTATCATTCCCATGCGTTTAATTAAAAAAAATAAATAAATAGAGTGGCGCAACAGCTCGAGGTGAACCAGGGCCAACTTCTCAACAATGTATGCTGGTGTGTTAATTTCTTTTACATACAAAGGGACCTACAATTTTTTGCCGAATCCGAACGGCACTTTGAGAAGTTTTTCAAGACAAATGATACTCTCGGAGGGCTTGTCAGACCCTCGCGGAGGTGGGGACCGTGAAAAAGAACAAGTCTTTTTTTCAGCTGACGATGGCAGGATTCGAACCCAGGCTTCCGGCGTAGTAAGCACACACACTAACCACTACGCCACGGCACCCCACATGCGTTTAATTACAATTATTGTAATTGAACCTAATGATAACAAAATGTGTAGCGAGTGTAAATAAACCTTAGAATAAGAAATTGTACAGTAAGCATTATTTTAGTATATATAAGGCATTAGAATAGAATAAAGTTTTTATGTTCACATTGGACACCCAGCAATACGGTCATTTTATTTAGTTTCCCCCTCCAGCGGTAAGAACTACAATAAATCTTTATTGCTGCTTAAACACTGGTCCTTCGAGCCTTTTTTGAATAACTAACGTTACCAGAGCTACAATACTGTAAGTGAATAAACGTAAATACAAAACGTAAACACACCTACAAACTACTTACTAGCGTTACCAGAGCTACAATACGGGTAGTGAATAAAAGTAAATACAAAACGTTAACACACCTACAAACTACTTACTAGCGTTACCAGAGCTACAATACTGGTAGTGAATAAGCGTAAATACAAAACGTTAACACACCTACAAACTACTTATTAGCATTGCCAGGGCTAAGACACTGGTAGTGAAACAAAATGTGATATATTAAACAACAATATATTAAAAAACAATTAAATGTATGTAGAGATAAAAAACTCTGCTCGAAAAACTCAATCCCCAGACAGAGGTCACGACGCCTAAACAAACATCAGGCCTCGATGAGAGTACAGCTCAAATGCAGCGATTAAGAAAACTGCATTTGAAGATTGAGGCAATTCTGCAAAACATGGAAGAGTTTGAGGGCACATTTGCTGAGTATTCGAAAGAGATATACGATATACCAGCAAAAAATAATCATGGACCAGCAAAAAATACCAGCAAGAATAAAGTTTTTATGTTCACATTGGACACCCAGCAATACAGTCATTTTATTTAGTTTCCCCCTCCAGCGGTAAGAACTACAATAAATCTTTATTGCTGCTTAAACACTGGTACTTCGAGCCCTTTTTGAATAACAAGCGTTACCAGAGCTACAATACTGGTAGTGAATAAACGTAAATACAAAACGTGAACACACCTACAAACTACTTACTAGCGTTACCAGAGCTACAATACTGGTAGTGAATAAGCGTAAATACAAAACGTAAACACACCTATAAACTACTTATTAGCGTTGCCAGCGCTAAGACACTGGTAGTGAAATAAAAAGTGACACATTAAACAACAACAACAAAAAAAAAAGCCAAGAAAGATGACGGATGAAATCGACATATACGTCATAGTAGCCAAACAAAAGGCACTCGCTGAAAATTTGGAAAAAACTATTATCAATTTCAAGAAAGACAGCCCATCCAGAAAAACTCTGAAATATAAGGAAGAGCGACTGACAAAAGTTGAGGCCATTTGGACGGAGTTTAAACGAAACCATGAAAAGATCAGACCACTGGTGAAACTAGACACCAATTATATGCAGACAAATACGTATGGAAAGGTGGAAGAAATGTATGTAGAGATAAAAACTCTGCTGGAAAAACTCAATCCACAGACAGAGGTCACGACGCCTGCACAAACCTCGGGCCCCGATCAGAGTACAGCTCAAATGCAGCGATTAAGAAAACTGCATTTGAAGATTGAGGCAATTCTGCAAAACATAGAAGAGTTTGAGGGCACATTTGCTGAGTACTCGGAAGAGATATACGAGTATCAGGAAAAAATAATCATGGAGCAGATGAGAAACCTAACGGATGTGCATGAGGACTTCATGGCAAATGCTTCAGAGTCTGACATTCAAACTCCATACGTAAAAGATGTACTTATATCTAAGTATAACGATATAAAAAAAGACATTAACCAATGTCTGCATAGAATGGCATGTACGCTGAGGGAATCTCATTCCACAAATGTTGTGAAAGAGTCCAGTTCAAATGAAAAACTACCAATGCTCAAAATTCCAACATTTAAGGGAAATTATCTTGAATGGTGCTTATTCAGTGATATTTTCTCTACAATAATACACGAGAGGTCATCACTTAGTGCTACAGAAAAACGGAGTACTTGAAAACTCATTTGGAAGGCGAGCCGATGCATTTGATTCAACATTTAACAATATCAAGTGTTAATTATCTCTGTGCATGGGAAACATTGAAGGCGCGTTATGACAATGAAAGAAAAATTGTCTCGATGTACATTGACAAGATGATAAAGCCTGGACATCAAGGAAATCAGCAAACATCAACATCAATCAAGGCAATTCTAGATGCAGCAAAGGAAGGGTTGTCAGCAATAAGCAACAAGCGTTTCAACACCTCTTCGTGGGACCCTATAATCGTACATCTTTTAACCAAAAGCTTAGATCCAGAAAGCAGAAACCTGTTTGAACAAGGTTTAGAGCAACCAAACAAGGTGCCGTCAATAAAAATTCTTTTCGAGTTCCTCTCGAGAAGATATCAAGCGCTAGATGTCCTACCTCCAACAAAGCACAGACAACACAAAACTGAAAATGAACCGCACACGTCAGTGAGAAACTTTCACGTAGCCTCGAGATCAAATCAATGTTCCTTATGCAAAGGGGACCACGTGATATACTCATGTCCCAAGTTTCTAAGTGCACCACCAAAACAAAGGTTTCAGCAAATATAGCAATCCAATTTGTGTCATAATTGCTTACGACATGACAAGCAGAGTCAGTGCCTTAGCAAAAGAACCTGCAGATACTGCAACAAAAATCCTCACTCTCTTCTACATGTGGAGTGGTCTGAAAAAGCACCTCAAAATAAGAGAGTGGAGGTTCAACAAACTCAGGGGAGTCAACAACCGGCATTTCAACAACCAGGTGTTCAACAAAAGGTCGAATCTAAACAGATAGCCCATGGCTATCAAAACAAGAACGTCTTTCTGGCAACAGCTATGCTTCACGCAAGCAGCAGTGATGGGATGAAAAGTGTGAGGATACGAGCCCTGGTCGATCCAGGATCTCAGGTGTCCCTTATAACTGAGGCAATCACCCAATCCTGCCATCGTCACCTGAAAAAAAGGACTTGCTCTTTTTCACGGCCCCCACCTCCGCGAGGGTCTGACAAGCCCTCCGAGAGTATCATTTGTCTTGAAAAACTTCTCAAAGTGCCGTTCGGATTCGGCAAAAAATTGTAGGTCCCCTTGTATGTAAAGAAATTAACACACCAGCATACATTGTTGAGAAGTTGGCCCTGGTTCACCTCGAGCTGTTGCGCCACTCTATTTATTTATAATCACCCAATCGTTGCGGCTTAAAGAGTAAAAAATACTCGTTAAAGTATGCAGACTTGGTGCAATTGGCGCAGGAACAGCACGACACAGAGTAGACCTGACAATATCTCCACGCTTCTCGTCTAAATTCAAACTTCATCTAGAAGCCCTTGTATTACCAAAACTTACAAGGCAGCTGCCATCCTCTCCAACCCACAACCTTACAACGGATAAGTTTGACGACATAGAATTGGCAGATCCTACATTCGACATTCCAGGATCAATCGACATGACTATTGGGGCAGATGCTTATGGTGACATTATCCTCAACGGTTTACGGAGAGAAACTAGTAATATGCTGATAGCACAAGAGTCGCATTTAGGATGGCTTATTTCTGATCGCACATCTCCAAAACTGGACAGAGTTGGCACAATAAACCGATTCGTGGTACAAACAGCAGCTGATCAGCAACTTGAAAGGTTTTGGGAGCTGGAAGAGTTACCACAGCCAACATTTAAAACGCAAAGTGATAAAGAATGTGAAGATATCTTTAAGAAAACACACCGCAGAGACATAGATGGCAGATATGTAGTTAAAATCCCTTTTAACCAGAAAAAAAGGGAATCACTGGAGCCGGGACAATCCAAACACAGAGCTGTGGCAAGATTCCGTCAGCTAGAAGTAAGGTTGAGTAAGGACAAACAACTCAAAGCAGACTATACGAAGGTGATAGAAGAGTTTCTGGAACTGGGACATATGATTGAAGCACCTCCCAACACGAAATCAATGAACAACAGTTACTACATACCTCATCATGCTGTTTTGAAACCTGAGAGTACTACAACCAAACTGCGAGTAGTATTTGACGGATCAGCAAAGACTTCGACAGGAGTCAGTTTAAACGAATTAATGCTAGTTGGTCCAAAACTTCAAGAGGACATAACAACAATTTTAATGCGCTGGCGAAAACATAAGTATGTCTACACTGCGGACATAGAAAAAATGTCCCGCCAAATAAAACTGAACGAAGACGACCAATACTACCAGCGTATTTTATGGCGAAGTTCGATTAATCATCCAATGAGGGAGTACAAGCTCACAACAGTGACCTACGGTACGGCCGCTACACCATATTTGGCAGTTAAAACACTTCAACAACTGGCTGTAGATGAGCAGGAGAGGTATCCGCTTGCAGCAGACATTGTCAAAAACAATTTCGATGTTGATGATGTGATGTCTGGACGAGATACCTTAAAAGAATGCGAAGAAACTCAAATGCAATAGACAACAATGCTTAAAGAGGCAGGTTTCAACCTTCGTAAGTGGGCTACCAATGACATTCGGCTGCTTAAGAACGTTCCACAGGAGTCTCAGAGCCTCAGCAGCATACATATCGGCAAAGAAGAGACCATTAAAATACTGTATATCCACTGGAGGCCTTCAAGTGATACCTTTCAGTTTAAAGTCCATATAAGCCCACCAAAAGAAGAAATTGAAACGCTTACGAAGAGAACGACATTATCAGAAATAGCAAAGCTGTATGACCCACTCGGATGGTTGGCCCCGGTTACTGTTAGCGCAAAAATCTTAATGCAACAGATCTGGAAAACTGATCTGGATTAGGATCAACCACTCACAACTGAACTAGAAGATCAATGGAATAAGCTGAAGAATAACCTTGTGGTATTGGAAAACATCAGAATTCCGAGATGGCTGGGAGTTGATCAATCCAAAAAAATAAACTAACATGGATTTTGTGACGCGTCTGAAGCCGCTTATTCAGCTGTTGTATATTCGTGGGTGCCTATGCGCGGAGACAGCTATGCTACAGCATTACTGACTGCGAAGACTAAGCTGGCTTCTTTAAGAAGAGAATTCCACTTCCTAGACTAGAACTTTGTGGAGCTCATTTGCTGTCCAAAGTCTTGTTGGAAACAATGCGGATATACAACTCGCAAGTAGGCAAGGTATTTGCGTGGACAGACTCCATAATAACATTAGCTTGGATACAGAAGTGCCCATCAACATGGAAGACATTTGTAGCCAACAGAGTTTCAGAGATCCAAGAAGTAACGAGCCCAAGTTCATGGAGGCACGTCTGATCGTTGGACAATCCATCTGACTGTGCTTCTAGAGGTATTACACCAGAACAGATTCAACATCATCCGTTATGGTGGAATGGACCTAATTGGCTACTTCACAATGAAGATAGCTGGCCGAATCAAGTCGTACCTGAAGTTGAAGTCACAGAGGCAAGAGTAGCGAAAGTAGTCCTAAATACCGTTGTTTCTGATTCGTTCGATATCACCGAATTCTCCAGTTATAACACTTTAATAAAAGCAGTCGCTTATTGTAAAATATTTAGTGACAACTGCAAATCTCCAAACTCAAAACGACCGGAAAGCTTAGAGTTACAACTAAATGAATTCAACACAGCACGCAAAAACATCATACGAGCAGTTCAAAAAAAGACGTTCCCAGAAGAAATCAAACACCTCCAAGAAGGAAAAAGCTTAAATTGTAAAAGTAAACTTTTATCGCTTAACTATACTTGGATGAAGAAGATCTGTTAGTCGTAGGAGGTCGATTGGAAAACGCAAACTTATCGGAAGTCGAAAAACATCCTTACATTCTACCACCCAATGACAGATTTACTAAATTATTGGTTGAAAACGTACATCAGCGTACCCTTTATGGAGGCATTCGATTAACACTATCGACGTTGTGCAAATCATACTGGATCTTTCAAGCAAAACGTGTGGTGCGGCAGATTATACACAACTGTGTGCATTGTCATCGGTTTAGAGCACAAGGAAAACCCCAACTTATGGGAACTCTACCAGCCTCAAGAGTAACTCCATCAAGGCCATTTACACATACTGGAGTCGATTATGCCGGAATTGTTCAAGTTATATCCAAGGGTAGAGGACACCGTACCACAAAGGGTTACATTGCAATTTTCATATGCCTGGCAACCAAGGCTATTCACATTGAACTAGTGAGCGATCTGAGCTCTGCTGCGTTTTTAGCAGCTGTGCGGCGCTTTACATCGAGAAGAGGAATTTGTTCGCATTTCTACAGCGACAATGGGACCAACTTTGTTGGAGCGAACAAGGAAATTTAAATCCTTCTGCGCAATGCCATAAAACAATCAGAAATAGATGTCTCGAAAAGCCTCATCGTAGATGGAACCGGCATTTCATACCACCAGCGGCACCGCACTTTGGAGGGATATGGGAGGCAGCAGTGAAGTTAATGAAATACCATTTAAAACGAGTTATTGGTGACACCTCTCTCACCTTTGAAGAACTTTCAACATTGCTGGCCCAAATCGAAGCATGTCTGAACTCTCGGCCGTTAGTTGCAATCAGTAACGACATCGGCGAATCACCAGCAATCACACCTGGGCATTTGCTCATTGGAGATTCACTCAATGCACTTCCTGGACCAATCGTGAGAGAATCGAAAAGCTGTACCAAAAAATGTACCACGATTTTTGGAAAATTTGGTCCTCGGAGTATCTTTCCCAACTCCAACAACGAACAAAGTGGAAACAGAGGGAAGACAACATAGAAGTCGGGGACATCGTGTTGATAAAGGAGGATCGACTTCCACCAACAGCTTCGATGATGGGCAGAGTCTCTGCAGTTCACCCGGGCAAAGATCATGGAGTAAGAGCTGCAACTGTCTTTTGCAACAAAAAATATGTTAAGAGACCTATTACAAGGTTGTGTCCCTTACCGATCGAAACGGAGAAAGAAACGGAAACTTCAGAAGATGCTAGCTCCTCAACAGCACCCAGGGCATCTTCTCAGCAAGTTAACATTGCAGTGACTTCGGAAGATATCCAGAAGCCAGCAAGTCTTCATAGAATGGAACGAAACCTTCACAAAAACAGAAATATAAACCCCTTTCTATGGATTTGGTGTTTGTTAGCACTTCTGAACTCTTCAATCGCGATGCCAATGAAACAGGAATTCGAAATTACCCAGTTAAGAAGTCAACCTGGCATCTACTTCGAAGATTCGGGCAGTGCAAATTTGATCGCGAGCTCGTGGAAAACGATAGCGTTTTTTAACATGAGCAACTACTGTTCAGAGTTCTACGCATACAAAAACAGCGTAACAGAAATGAAAAACCTATGTCTGCTTACGAAATTGACAGACGTTAATGATTTGCTTTGTGAAAGCACTTAAAGTCAGTTCATACGCCAGCTTCAACAAATCGAACTGAATAACGATGTGCTTCTACATGCAAACAACGATAAAATACACCGATCGAAACGCTTTCCGTTTGACTTTATTGGAAATGTTGCAAATGAGTTATTTGGAGTACTGGACCAACGATTCGCCCAGGGTTATGAAGAGACTATAGAACATGTGCGACTGAATGAAAATCATCTTATAGAACTCATGAGAAACCAAACAAATATAATCGAATCTACGGTTAACATTTTCAAACAAGATAAGTAAGAAACTGAAAAACAGCTCAAGTCACTTAGTAACATCATAAGCCGTCTAAGTAATGAAGTCGACAAGTACAACACGTACAAAATGCTTAGCTCAACAGCTCTTAACGCACTTCTCATGATGATAACCTATCAGAATACCCAGAATGTGCTGTTAGATGTCATTCTGTCAACACACAATGGAAGAATCCATCCCGTCATCCTATAGGTGAAACAGTTGAAGGAACAGCTTACGATAATTCACGACAACATTCCCCGATCAATGATGATACCTGGAGAACGGCATCACGAGTCAATTCTTCAACTCTACAAGAATCTTCGCCCGAGAGGAAGGGTTACAAGCAGCAACATTATAATAGAGATTTCACTTCCACTTCTCTACAATGAAGACTTCAAGATTTACAAGTTGCTTCCAGTTCCCACATGGACCACTGAAAATTTTACATGCATTGTTCCGTCCTCGGATTATTTATTAGTCAATCATCAAGGAGATCACTTTTACCCTAGGATAATAAAGTTGCCTTCACACTGCATGATTCAAGATTAAACCATGATCATAATCGGCTGGCAGACAATAACCAGCAAAATTGTGTCGCAGTCGCTTATTGCAAAAGATTAAGTGACAACTGCAAATCTCCAAACTCAAAACGGCCGGGAAGCTTAGAGTTACAGCTAAATGAATTCAACACAGCACTCAAAAAAATCATACGAGCAGTTCAAAAAAAAGACGTTTCCAGAAGAAATCAAACACCTCCAAGAAGGAACACTTGGGTGAAAAAGATCTGTTAGTCGTAGGAGGTCGATTGGAAAACGCAAACTTATCGGAAACCGAGAAACATCCTTACATTCTACCACCCAATGACAGATTTACTAAATTATTGGTTGAAAACGTACATCAGCGCACCCTTCATGGAGGCATTCGATTAACACTATCGACGTTGTGCAAATCATACTGGATCTTTCAAGCAAAACGTGTGGTGCGGCAGATTATACACATCTGTGTGCATTGTCATCGGTTTAGAGCACAAGGAAAACCCCAACTTATGAGAATTCTACCAGCCTCAAGAGTAACTCCATCAAGGCCATTTACACATACTGGAGTCGATTATGCCGGAATTGTTCAAGTTATATCCAAGGGTAGAGGACACCGTACCACAAAGGGTTACATTGCGATTTTCATATGCCTGGCAACCAAGGCTATTCACATTGAACTAGTGAGCGATCTGAGCTCTGCTGCGTTTTTAGTAGCTGAACGGCGCTTTACATCAAGAAGAGGAATTTGTTCGCATTTCTTCAGCGACAATGGGACCACCTTTGTTGGAGCGAACAAGGAAATTCAAATCCTTCTGCGCAATGCCATAAAACAATCAGAAATAGGTGTCTCGAAAAACCTCATCGTGGATGGAACCGAATGGCCACTTCATACCACCGCACTTTGGAGGGATATGGGAGGCAGCAGTGAAGTCAATGAAATACCATTTAAAACGAGTTATTGGTGACACCTCTCTCACCTTTGAAGAACTTTCCACATTACTGGCCCAAATCGAAGCATGTCTGAACTCTCGGCCGTTAGTTGCAATCAGTAACGACATCGGCGAATCACCAGCAATCACACCTGGGCACTTCCTCATTGGAGATTCACTCAATGCACTTCCTGGACCAATCGTGAGAGAATCGAAAAGCTATCGCTCCCGTTGGGTACTTACACAAAAAATGTACCACGATTTTTGGAAAATTTGGTCCTCGGAGTATCTTTCCCAACTCCAACAACGACCAAAGTGGAAACAGTGGGAAGACAACATAGAAGTCGGGGACATCGTGTTGATAAAGGAGGATCGACTTCCACCAACAGCTTGGATGATGGGCAGAGTCTCTGAAGTTCACCCGGGCAAAGATCATGGAGTAAGAACTGCAACTGTTTTTTGCAACAAAAAATATGTCAAGAGACCTATTACAAGGTTGTGTCCCTTACCGATCTAAACGGAGAAAGAAACAGAAACTTCAGAAGATGCTAGCTCCTTAACAGCACCCAGGGCATCTTCTCAGCAAGTTAACATTGCAGTGACTTCGGAAGATATCCAGAAGCCAGCAAGTCTTCATAGAATGGAACGAAACCATCACAAAAACAGAAATATAAACCCCTTTCTATGGATTTGGTGTTTGTCAGCATTTCTGAACTCCTCAATCGCGATGCCAATGAAACAGGAATTCGAAATTACCCAGTTTAGAAGTCAACATCTACTTCGAAGATTCGGGCATTGCAAATTTTATCGCGAGCTCGTGGAAAACGATAGTATTTTTTAACATGAGCAACTACTGGTCAGAGTTCTACGCATAGAAAAACAGCGTAACAGAAATGAAAAACCTATGTCTACTTACGAATTTGACAGACATTAAAGTTCATACGCCAGCTTCAACAAATCGAACTGAATAACGATGTGCTTCTACATGCAAACAACGATAAAATACACCGATCGAAACGCTCTCCGTTTGACTTTATTGGAACTGTGGCAAATGAGTTATTCGGAGTACTGGACCAACGATTCGCCCAGGGTTATGAAGAGACTATAGAACATGTGCGACTGAATGAAAATCATCTTATAGAACTCATGAGAAACCAAACAACTGTAATCGAATCTACGGTTAACATTTTCAAACAAGATAAGTAAGAAACTGAAAAACAGCTCAAGTCGCTTAGTAACATCATAAGCCGTCTAAGTAATGAAGTCGACAAGTACAACACGTACAAAATGCTTAGCTCAACAGCTCTTAACGCACTTCTCATGATGATAAACTATCAGAATACTCAGAATGTGCTGTTAGATGTCATCCTGTCAACACACAATGGAAGAATCCATCCTCTCATCCTATCGGTGAAACAGTTGAAGGAAGAGCTTACGATAATTCACGACAACATTCCCCGATCAATGATGATACCTGGAGAACGGCATAATGAGTCAATTCTTCAACTCTACAAGAATCTTCGCCCGAGTGGAAGGGTTACATGCAGCAACATTATAATAGAGATATACAATGAAGACTTCAAGATTTACAAGTTGCTTCCAGTTTCCACATGGACCACTGAAAATTTTACATGCATTGATCCGTCCTCAGATTATTTATTAGTCAACCATCAAGGAGATCACTTTTACCCGATCAACAAAGGTGAGTTCATGTCATGCCAACAAAGGTCAACTGATAGATATTGGTGCAACTTGCAACATCCATTATTGATGTATGGATCAGAGGTCAGTTCTTGTGAAATGAACATGTTGCGATACAATCAAAAATTGTCAACATCGTGCGTTTTAAGAAATATCCCAGCAAAGGCATACTGGATAGAGATGCACCACATAAATACATGGACATTCAGCATGCCGCAGCAGACAACCATCAACATCATCTGTGATTTGCACCCAACACCAGGAGTCTTGGAAAAAAGCGGGATAATAAAGTTGCCTTCACACTGCATGATTCAAGATCAAACCGTGATCATAATCGGCCGGCAGACAATAACCAGCAGAATTGTGTCTTCGTTTCTGCCATCACACAACTTGACCCTCCATTTACCGACACGTAATAAGTCAACAGTAAATGAACTGCCAGCAAACGTTCAAGGAAGTGGCAACAAACAAGCCCTTTCCAATATTGAAAAGGCAATTAATTTGCAAAGGAATCAGGAACACATTCTGGAAGAAATACGCATACATAGCATTCATCAGTATTCACTTGTTGGTTCAAGTGCAATTATTCTGATGGTCGTTATCGTCATCGCCATTATCATCTTGCGAAAAAGAGGAGGTTCAACATCGCCGAGAGTTCAACACCTGTATGAAACCAAAAAAAAGATCACGCCACCACTACAACCAACGCTTGATGACGCCGAACAATTCGCAGTTCCCAGCAATGCATGAGAATTATTTCAAAACGCAATGTTATCTCTATCATTCCCATGCGTTCAATTACAATTATTGTAATTGAACCTCATGATAACAAAATGTGTAGCGAGTGTAAATAAACCTTGGAATAAGAAATTGTACTGTAAGCATTATTTTAGTATATATAAGGCATTAGAATAGAATAAAGTTTTTATGTTCACATTGGACACCCAGCAATACGGTCATTTTATTTAGTTTCCCCCTCCAGCGGTAAGAACTACAATAAATCTTTATTGCTGCTTAAACAGTGGCAGTTTTCTATTTAGTATGATCGGGTATTTTCCAATGCGTCGTAGATGGACTGAAGCTTTTGCATACGCACTATTGCACTTTTCCACTTGTTTATTTTCTTTCTTTTTTGTCACTGGTAAGGGTCAGCGCGGGTTAACTTGAAACACACTGTGGCTATCAGAGTTCGAAACAATTGGTCAACGTGGCACAGAATTTTTTGATGAGCAAGTAAAAAATTATTGTTTGTTGTGTCGTAATTTGGGTCAGCGCAGGTTAAATGGAACATTTTTTTTTTTACGACAACAAAAAGAAAACAAATAAAGAAACAAAAAAAGAAACAAAAAAGAAAACACATTTGTATTAAAGCTTACAGAAGAGCGAAAAAAAGCACGTCTAAACGGCTTAAAGGTTGGTCTAGAACACGAATAATAACATGCTTCAACCAATCAATAACATGCTTGTAACCGATTTTCGTCTTCACTTCGTTGTCCGTCCGTCCGCACCTGCAACTTATGAGCAGTAAGTCGTAGAAAGATGAAATTTGGTACACTTATAAACTCTGTGAAAACAAGTAGGAAAGTGCAACAGTGCGTTTGCAAAAGCTTCAGTCCATCTACGACGGATTGGAAAATACCCAATCACACTAAATAGAAAATCGCCACGATTCCACAAAGTGGGATATAAAAATAAAACTGTTGAATGCCTTATACTAGGTAGTTGCATACGTTTCGGCCTAGACTCCGACCTTTTAATTAAAAAAATCACTTTTTTAACGCCACGCCCACAAAAGTGGGCGGAGATATATGCTTCATATACATAAAGAAAGAGAATGCTTATATCTACAACTTTTGTAATAAAATTTTTAGTCAAACTTCATATATATTTATTGAAAACAAGTGGAAAAGTGCAACAGTGCTTATGCAAAAGCTTCAGTCCGTCTACGACGGATTGCAAAGTACCCGACCATACCGAAAAAAACACTGCCACGCCTCCAAAAAGTGGGCGGGATATAAAAATATAACTATTGAATGCTTTATACTAGGTGGTTGCATACATTTCGGCCTAAGACTCCACCTTTTTATACCCCATCCCATAGGATAGGAGGTATATTAAGTTTGATTTATAGTTTGTTACATAGAGAAATAATCACTGTAGACCCCCAAGACCTTAAGGGCATATGATCGAGACCGAATTGTAAGTCGAATGAGCCATGTCCGTCCGTCTGTCGGTAGTTTTTAGGCTTTAAATTTTGAGCTAGGAACTTGAAACTTGATATCTGTTCTTTCTAGGTCCCGAAGCAGTACAAGTGTTAAATATTTTGCAATCCGCTTTTACTGACACGCCCACTTTACTTATTAGCATGAAAAATCAAAGTTGTCACAGGAAGCTGAAAATTGGTATGCGATATCCTCGCTTGAGTGTATTGTGATTGGCATTTAAAAAAAAAACGAATACCGCCCCCTTTTAGGCGTGGTCATACTTAATATGCATTCTTATAATCGATTTTTATTTGATATATTTGATTTAAATCCAAAAAACTTGCACAAAAAAGTTATGAAAATGCAATCACCACGTGTATACCACTTCTGATAAAAAAATTTAAACAAAAATACGATGTTATTCAGAAGGAGTGGATGTCACACCCCTTTCTTAGGGAGAGGATTCTTAACTGAGCAATTCTAAATACAATTGAAGTTAAATGAAACCGAAATTTAACAACCAAGATTTATGACACAATTCGGAGCTTGACAGCGGTCAATTGGGATGGGGTATCCAACGATTCGCCTAAGCGGATTGTAACCGTCCCACTAGTTATTATTTACCTGGACAGTATTTACTTCACCCGTATTCTTCAAAACTTCTATCATCGGCAATCCATCGAATGCAAGGAGCCATTCCCTTGACATTAATCCAAAATTTATTAACGGAATCTTTTTCACTGATTGTGTGAATGTAAGCTATTGACTCATCCTCGTGATGTACGTAGTCATCATCATGCTGGTTATCACCAAGATGATTGATGTTATGTTTTTTTCTTGTACTTTGTTTTATTAAGCATACAGCATTGAGATGACCACGTATATTGTGGAAAATACACACTGCAAAAATACACACTGTACTAATATGTTTACAAAGGTTAGCAAGGTGCGGGCCGTCGCATCGGAAACTTTTGACTGGTTTATTGTTTTTGTACCCCTTCCCATAAGATAGGAGGTATATTAAGTTATGTATATTAAGTTTGTAACATAGAGAAATAATCGCCGTAGGCCTCCAAGACCTTAAGGGCATATGATCGAGACCGAATTGTAAGTTGAATGAGCCCTGTCCGTCCGTCTGTCGGTTGTTTTTAGGCCTTAAATTTTGAGCTAGGAACTTTAGACTTGATATCTGTTCTTTATAGGTCCCGAAGCAGTACAAGTGTAAATTTTTTTTAAATTTGCCCACTGACAAATTCATACTTATTAGCATGAAAAATCAAAGTTGTTTTAGGACGCTGAAATTTGGTACGAAATATCCTCGCTAAATTGTATTGTGATTGGCTTTTAAAAAAAAGCGAAAACCGCCCCTTGTAGGCGTGGTCATATTTAATATGCATTCTAATAAACGGCTTTTATTTGATATATTTACTTTAAGCCCAAAAAAAATTTGCACTATAAAATGTTGAGATATGTGCGTAAGCTATCAACTCAAATGAATAAATTTTTGCCACGCCCACCTTTGGGGCCGTTTTTAAGTAAAAAATAAAATTTATAATATAAAACTGCGATCAACACGTGTATACTGCATCTGAAAAAATATGATAAAAAAATTATATTATTGAAAAGGGGTTGATGCCACGCCCCTTTTTTAAAAAAGAAGATTCTTAGCTGACAAATTTTCAACACAATGAAAGTAAATAGTAACTGAAATTTAACAACCAAGATATCTGACGCATTTTGGAGCTTGACAGTGGTCAATTGGGATGGGGCCAACGATTCGCCTAGCCGGATTGTAACCCTCCCACTTGTTAACTAACAAAATCACTTTCTTTAACGCCACCCCAACAAAAGTGGTTGGAGGCACATACAATTTATACATAAAAGTTAGAAAATGCTAATATCTACAACCTTTGTCATACAATTTTTGTCAAATTTCATACATATTTATTGAAAAACAGTTATTTTACACTAAAATCACTTAAAAAAGTGGGCGTGGTCAATGAAAAGGCTTAAAATTTTTGGCGACTTCTAAGACAATTACAAGGCATTGTCCCATACCAAAAATGAATGCGCTAGCACCATTGTAACATAGCTAAAATTTTAAAAGTCGGTCTATATGTGCAACTACCTCCAGAATTTTCAAAACTGTAAGACGTTCTAAAAGGTTGAAATTTGACATTTAGTATCTCCTAATGAATGTTAGACACAAAAAGGGCAAATTTAATTGATAAACCTCCTCTAGTGGGCGTGGCATCTATTTTAAGGGTAAAATTTCAAATGCATTTTACTCAATATTTTTGCTCGAAATTTAAAAAAATTTGCTTAACATTTTATGTAGAAAACGCTTAAGTTCTACATTTTGTTAATACAAGACTTTGGGCCACGACCACATTTGGAGGCAGAATTGAAGAAAAACCTAAAATTTTCCAGAAAAAATTAATTTCGACTGGCCTTGAGCCTAATTTAGGAAAGCATGAAACAAAAAAAGTAGCAGGTCAGTTAAACGAGACTTCAGTCCAGATTTCGTTCATATAAATATTTTAGCCACGTCCCTTTTAGTGGTCCATTTTTCAAAAATATTGAATTTGAACCAGAAAATTGCATTTTTACGTACATTTAAGTGTAACTTGGAAGTATCTGATTGGACCACGCCCCTTTTAGAAGTTTGAATTACTTATAAAATGTCAAAAAATAACTATGCAATCAGCATTTGACAATGTGGGGTTATTCGACGGTCCGTTTTACGGACTGTAACTTCTGCGTACACACTGTAGCACTTACTCACTGGTTTTATATAAAATCTGAGTTAAAATTTTTACTTCGTGCGAAACTTGAGACGGCTAGCTAGAGACAGAGCTGGCTGGCTAAGCCTGTTGGCTGAGGCCCAGGTCCACCCCGGATTGTAGCGGTACCTAAAGTAAGTAAGTAAGTAAGTAAGTAAGTAAGTAAGCAATACTTCAAATTTTCTGAATCGGTTTCTTTTCGTGGGTGGGTAAAAACCTTCATAGGCACTATGCCGATTGAACGCGCGTGCTCATAGCAGTGTGAGATTCTTCCTCACTAAAAAACCTTCCAATTTTTGTAAGACTACGACTTTGTTTCCTTCAAAAGTAGTTGAAGCTTCTGTATAGTAATCGCCTTTGGCAGGCTAACTTCCAACGAAAGCACCTTCAACGCCGTGATTATGTGCGATTTCCTCTTACGACGCTAGATCCAACGGTCTTGTTTCTTGAAGTCAGCGTGTAACATTTGTCTGATGCAGGGTTTGGATTATTTCATGGTTGCAATGGCAGTGTGAAGTTTGCTGGCAAAGTTTCTTACCTCGTCGGTCACGGTTGCGATGCCTAGATCTCGATGTAAATCGCTATTTCTTATACCATGGAGCAATTAAAATTGCTTTTCTCAATCGCTACCGTGTAAATGCTCTTCTTAATCAGAGCGCTGCGTGGAATAACACTTCTTTTCGGAAGTCAGAATTATCGATTAGTAGAACAATATATCCGCGAGAAATAGAAGAGCTAATATGCGATCTTGGAGAAAACAGAGGATTTGCAAATCGATACACACCACCTTTTCATCGTTTTCAAGGCCGCATATGACAGCATCTATATAGACGAGCTATACAGCATCTCTGCCAAACTCTTCAGTCTGTGCAGGATGACGATGGAAAATTCACGCTGTGCCGTCAAGGTCGGCAAAGACCTCAGCGACCCCTTTCATGTCAAAAAAGAATTTAGACAAGTCCGTTTAACTACACGCTTACGCAGACGATATTGACATAATCGGTAGAATAAAGCGTGATGCTAGTAGAGCCTTCGCGAGTATTGGGACGGAAGCGGCGAATACAGGTTTAGCAGTCAACGAGAGCAAAACCAAGTATATTCTGTCATCAAGAAAAGACACCCAACACCGACGCCTTGAAATAAACATCACCATCGACAGCTATAACTTTGAGGTAGTTAGGGACTTTGTCTACCTGGGTTCCGCTATCAATTCAGACAATAATACCACAATCGCTGTTTCCTTGGGCTAAGGAGGCAATTGAGTAGCAAAGCTCTCTCTCGAGCAACTTAAGTGTTCATGTATAAGACCTTCATCATCCCAATCCTGCTTTACGGTGCAGAAGCACGGACCCTGTCAAAAGCGGATGAAAACACTTTAGGCTTCTTCGAGAGGAAAATTCTTCGGACGATTTACGGTCCCATCTGCATAGACGGATAGTGGAGGAGGAGATATAACATTGAACTGTACGGGCTATACAGCGATACCGACCTAGCCAAAAGAGTTATAACACAACGTCTACAATGGCATGGTCATCTAAAGCGGATGGACAACCAACGCCCCGACGCGGAAAATCTTCGAGTCCACACGGCAGTGACGGCGCAGTAGAGGAGCACCGAGACTCAGGTAGCGCACGCAAGTGGAAGGGGACCTCATCCATCCTTCGCATGAGTTAACCATACCATAAATTATGCTGAAAATTACGGTCAGCCCTCTCGTCAACCACCCCTATACCGATACACCCGTAAATCAAATCTTTAACTACAGTCAGCCACTTGATATTGGATCCCTGCAGCAACCCTTGAATTGAGCAAACAACAATCGCACAAAGGAATGTGTCAAGCCAGCACTTGAATCCAAAGCCAAGCCAGCACTTCAATTTAAAACAAAAAGATAACGCCGCCGCCCTTTTGGATATCTACGGAAAAAGACTACCAGCGGAGGGCGGAACAGTTCCAACCAGCATTGACGATAGTCGAGGCCAGTTTCATTAATAAGTTAACTTAAATTGTACTGTGTATCTTTAAATTTAAATAAAGTTTTTTTTTATTTAAACTCCGAGTTAACAAGTTAGTAAGTACAAGAGTTTGTCTGTGACAAACTTCTATATACCCGACCCTATATAATGTGTAACATCAAATCTTAGATTTTTTGTCCCGAATTCATATATTATTTGTATAGGACATGCCCCCAAAAGTGGGTCTGGGCTAAAAATTAAAATCAATTAATTGTAATTTCGTTAGAATCATGACAAAATGCGCTGAACCCGAAAATTATTGCGAAAAAAACCGTCTTTTCCTAAACGCGCCCCTTAAAAGTGGGCGGAGCTCAAAACTTTGTATTGTGCAAACCTAGCAAATAGTAATATCTTGAATATTTGTTATGGAATATTTTTTCAATTTGGAGTAAACTTTCCGAGAAATCGGCTTTTTAAAGATCTAACATGGTAAAAGTGGGCATGGTCGATATTGTGGGCGGTCAAATTTTTGTCCTCTTAGAGGTTTCGGGCTATTATTGCTCTATATCAAAATTTGAGCTCCTACGTCTTGTCTAACCTGACCTATAGGCATTTTGAAAGAAAATTTGAAATAGAGGTTGTTTTATATTGAAGCCAGTAGTGGACGTGGCCGTCAGCGAATTAAACTAATTTTTACAATTTGTCTCTACAAAATAAGAACCAAGATATACTCTAAGTTTGAGCATGCTAGCTCAATTTTAATGACCTAAAAACTTCACAAATACGGACAGGTGGACGGACGGACATGGCATAATCGACTCACCAGTCGGTCTCGTTCATATCTCGAAAAGGTCTTAGGGGTCTACGGTGATTATTTCACTGTGTTACAAACTATGCATTAAAACTAGTGGGAGGGTAACAATCCGCCTAGGCGATTCGTTGGATACCAAATGCGTCAAAAATCTTGGTTGTTAAATTTCAGTTTCTATTAACTTTAGTTGTGTTAAGAATTTGTCAGTTAAGAATCTTATTTCTTTTAAAAGGGGCGTGGCAACAACCCCTTTTCAATAACATAATTTTTTTTATCATATTTATTATCAGATGCAGAGATGCAACCCGTGTATACGGGTTGATCGCAGTTTTATATTAAAAATTTGATTTTTTACTAAAAAACATTAATTTATTTGACTTGCCTTTTATGGCTTATGAATTCTTTTGAGAAAAGGACAAAACTAAATCGATCACCACCATCTAGATCGAACAAATCCGGAAGAAGTCCACCGGTAAACCAGGACTCAGTGAAAATTAAGAGATAGGAAAGTAGAATAATGAACTCCGATCTAAGCTTACTGAAATGGAGCGACTCTTCCACGATCTAAAAATGCAAGTTGACTTTCTGCTTAAAGAAAACGGGGATATTAAAAATAATCGTTTAACGAAAGACTGTGAGGTAATGAAAGAGTGTGTAACACCGAACCGGCCAGCAGTCAAATACTTCACGGACGAGGACTTACTTGCACTTTAAACATATTCAGTCTTAAGGAAAAGGTATAGCAAGAAGCGTAAGGCGAATTCCTCTCCCGAAGTAATACAAAAAGAAGATAAGCCCTCTGGCTCAAACAAGGCTAAACCAGAAATGAAAATTCGTCCACTTTCCGCAATAAACATCGCCTGGATAGCAGTCTTCGGGAGATTGCGCACCGCGGTTGCAAACACGGTAAGAACAGAAAACTATAAGCTTACTTCGCACCGAAATAACGTGTGGAAAATAAATGTAGAAAACGCCGATTCCTATCGCGCGCTGTCTCTTAGACTGAATGCAGAATGAATCGAGTGGTATACTTATCAAAACAAGTACAAAAACCACTGCAAGTCATTGTTAGGGGGCTCCACCCATTATGCACAAAAGAAGACGTTGTAAAAGACGTAAAAACTGCAGGCCTTAAAATACTTGATGCCGTCAATTTCATTAAAAAGGAAAAGCAACGCACAGAAGGAGAAAGAGACACTGTGATCAGATGCGGCCTTCCATTTTTTATGCTCTCCTTTGAAAGAACTGAGAGCATAAACGATATTTATAAAATGAAAATGATGCTTAACATCAGGGTCAAAATCGAACCCATGCGAAAGTGCAATAGACTGATACCACAGTGTAAGCGATGTCAAGAATTCAGGCAAACAAGTGCCTACTGCCAAAAAGAACCACGTTGCGTGAAATGTGCCGAAAAACACCTCTCAACAGTGTGCAGAGTTGACATAAAGGCTCCAGCAGTGTGCGCAAATTGCCACGGAAACCACCCCGCAAACTATCGAGGATGCGAAGTAGCCATAGAGCTACAAAAGGGACGAGAACCTCTTAAGGAAAATACTCGAGGTCAGAATCCAAGCCCAGGACGTCCAAAAACTGCTGAAACTCCTAAACCAAAGAAGAAACTCCTAAACGCCAAAGCCGATCATTAGCGCGAGATTGGCAAAGGAGGCATCGACAAAAGGCGTAAAAGCTTCACAAAAGAGCGGCGCCGAAATCATACGCGCCGAAATCACCGAAATCATACGCACAGGTTGCGGCAAAAAAAAAAACAAGGCAAGATCGCCCACAGCAAATGCAGTGTCTCAGATCCTCGCTGTAATCTTGGAGAAACTTGAAGATCAGACTAAAATCAACAAAGTTATATTTGACAAACTGAGCAAGCTCGAGTTTAAGCCTCGAAAAAATTACAAGAGAACATGAATATGACATAGTTATTTAAAATACTTACATAGAATGCAAACGGCCTTCTTAATAAAATAGACGAACTAGAAGTTTTTCTACGGAAAAACAATATTGATATTTGCATGATTACGGAAACTCACCTTAAAAACGGGTCTAGACCCGAACTTAAAGGTTACAATGACTATCACGCACATCACCCTTCGCAAAATTCGAGAGGAGGATCCTCCCTCTACATTAAGAACTCCAGATCACTTCAGACCACTCAGGAGTAATCTTGAAGATGGGTGGAAGACTGGCGAAAGTAGAAAGAGCTCCTAGATTAGCTAGCAAAAACATAAGCTGGGACGCCTTCAGAAGGGACTGTAAGGAGGATGTTGGCTTGAATATGCCATTGAAAACTCCTTTCGAGCTAGAAACCGCAGTTGACAAATTCATTGAAGCAATTCAGAGCGCTGCTTGGAACAACACTTCGTCCCAAAAGAACGCAACTAGCACCGACGGGCATGTACGTACAACATATCCGCTCGAAATCGAAGAATTGATTCGTGAAAAGAGAAGAGCGCGTAGAAGATGGCAAGGCACGAGGGCTCCCCCAGACAAAACCCTCTTGAACCACCTCTCTAACAAACTGGAAGGGAATGGTGCAGGATTTTAAAAACCGTGAGACCACTGAATACCTTGAAGGCTTGCCTGTGGATAGGAGCTCAAACTACGCGCTGTGGAAAGCAGTTAAGTCTATCAAGAAACCTATAATCCACTCGGCACCAATAAAAAAAGCTAACGGCGAATGGGTTTGTGGTTTTGTTTTCTGAACATTAAGAAGAATCATTCAAACCTTTCGACGGTCCGCCGAGGGCTGACGTTCAAAACAACAACGCGGAACCTGATTGCCTTAGAATGAAAAAAGTTTCGTTAGTTGAACTCCGACAGACAATAAGCAAACTAAAAAATAATAAGGCCTCGGGTTACGACCTGATCACTGGCAAAATATTGAAAGAACTACCAAATTAGGCACTAATTAAGCTACTTTATATGATAAACGCTTCTCTTAGACTTCTATACGTTCCAAGGCAATGGAAAATTGCTGAGGTCATTACGGTTCCAAGACCAAGGAAATGTGCAAATAATAAAAAAATCTTATAGGCCCATATCGCTTCTGCCGATAATATCGAAAGTATTCGAGAAACTTTTGCTGAAGCGATTACAACCAATAATAGCAGAAGGACGTTTGATCCCGGATCATCAATTCGGTTTCAGACCTAACCATTCCACAAGCCTTAGAACGGCAA
Organism: Neoascia interrupta; assembly: GCA_947623515.1. Lineage (NCBI taxonomy): Eukaryota > Metazoa > Arthropoda > Insecta > Diptera > Syrphidae > Neoascia > Neoascia interrupta. The sequence goes on from OX392462.1 coordinate 120,178,993, forward strand.
AAAATATGTTCAAGTGCTTTCCTCGACGTATCGCAAGCCTTCGACAAGGTATGGGACGAAGGCTTGAAATATAAGCTACGGAAAAACTTGCCGGAAGACATGTTTAGAATATTGAAAAACTATCTTGAAAGCAGACTTTTTCGTGTTAGGTACACTCGAGTTTCAAGCAAATTCGAGCTGAAATACCCCAGGGAAGTGTTCTCGGTCTGACCCTGTTCCTGTTCTACACAAGAGACATACCTCTAGATGACGAGACAATCGTGGCCACGTTTGCGGATGATACGGCCATCCTGGCAACAGGTGAATCAGTTTAGTCATCAACGAGAAACCTCCAACGAGCATTGGACAAAATTTGTGTCTGGACGAAGACTTGGCGAATCGCTCTTAACAGAAGGGTTACAGAAGGGTTAACAATTTACCTCTGTTCATAAATTCTGCACAAATACCTTATGCAAATGAAGCGAAATATCTAGGGATGACACTGGACGCTAAACTAAGAAGAACTTCTAAGCACGTAAAGAAGAAGCGTGACGAGCTTGAAATTTGGCTCAGGGAAATGTAATGGCTTATCGGAAGATTTTCGAAATTAAGCATATATAACAAACTGCTCTTGTGCAGGCAGGTGTTAAAGCCGTCATGGACATACGGTATACAATTTTGGGGTTGTACCAAGCCAAGTAACATGTCCATGGTGCAGACTTTCCAAAACAAGACACTAAGAGCAATATTGTGAATGATCCATGGCGTATTAGGAATAGTGGTATTCACAGAGATTTAGGAATAGCTACCGTGAGCGAAGAAGTAACAAACTTTGCTCGAAAGCTAAATGCTCGCCTTCATGTTCATTGCAACAATGAAATGATCTGTACTCTCAACGAGACTCTTAACGACGTAAACAACTCTTAACGATGTAAACAACGAGCGACGACTACAAACAAGACCCTTCGGCTAAGTAGGTGCATTCACTGGATAGCAACTTTCCCAATGCGATAAACACTACGGAAACTACTTGTTAAGTTAACTTAGTTGTAGTCAAGAAGTATTATGAGTGAGCGAAAATTTACTAATATGAAGTACATTCTGGCAGTTTGCACTATAGTGTCTCTCATAAATGGGTGGGTTTTAGCACGTGGAAATCGGGCATAACCAATGTCGGCTACTTCGGTATTATATACCTGCAATAGTGGGCGTATCGGTATCTTTGAAAGATTTTGGAGTTTTAGCCTCCGTCCACCCTAGTGTTAAAAAAAAAATAAATTCGAGTTGAAAGCTTACGCACATATCTCAACATTTTATAGTGCAAGTTTTTTTAATTTAAAGAAAATATATCAAATAAAAGCCGTTTATTAGAATGCATATTAAATATGACCACGCCTACAAGGGGGCAGTTTTCGCTTTTTTTTAAATACCAATCACAATACACTTAAGCGAAGATATTGCATACCAAATTTCAGCTTCCTACGACAACTTTGATTTGCATGCTTTTTGGTAAAGTGGGCGTGTCAGTGGGCGGATTTCAAAAGTTTTTACACTTGTACTGCTTCGGGACTTTAAAAAACAAATATCAAGTCTAGAGTTCCTAGCTCAAAATTTAAGGCCTAAAAACTACCGACAGACGGACGGACGGACGGACATGGCTTATTCGACTTACAATTCGGTCTCGACCATTTGCTCTTTAGGTCTTGGGGGTCTACGGTGATTATTTCTCTATGTTACAAGCTATGAATGAAACACCTCATATCCTATGGGATGGGGTATAAAAATCAAAAAGTATCCAGCAATGGACGGAGAAAAAAATCAAAAAGTATCCAACAACGGAAGGAGAAAAAAGCCACAAGTATCCTGCAGCAGAAGGAGAAAATATTTAAATAGAGTAAAATACTAACCCTTAAATGTAATCTTATACATTGTCAAAAATTTTATGAGGAAAGTTTTAGTGAACAAAGAAGCCTTTAATTAAATCCTATATATCGTGAAAAATTGTATGAAGAAAGTTTTTGTGGACAAAGAAAAATGGCTCATATTACAGCAGAAGAAAAAGCAAGAATTATATCAAGTAATAATTTGGTATTCCAAAGGGAAATACACCAATTATTACGACAAACTATCGAACGACTTACTCTGTCAAATACAGTTACGCAATACTGGGTGTTTCCAAATTCGATGCAAATATTTTGACACAAGATTCTTGGGTATATTTGAGGAAAAAAATTGTTCTACAGTATGGGCCTATCTCAAATTTTGATACTACTTATTGGGAATTTAAGAAAACACCTACTTTGAGGTACCTTGACCCATACTTACACAAATATCTCTGCTAGCACTTACAACAGGTACTTCATTTAGGACTTAAATTTTAGAAGAAAAAAAAATTACCGATATGTTTATTACTCATTTTTCGCAAAAATGTGTCTTGAAAGTCAAAAAAATGTCATGGGCAGGGAAAAAGGATCCGACTTAAAAGCAAATATCTCGAAAGTTAAAAAAGTCATCAATTTTGTTTTAATGCAATTAAAAGAAGTACTATTTCTTCTAAAATGTAAGTCCAAAATGAAGTACCTGTTGTAAGTGCTAGCAGAGATATTTGTGTTAGTATGGGTCAAGGTACCTCAAAGTAGGTGTTTTCTTAAATTCCCAATAAGTGGTATCAAAATTTGAGATAGGCCCATACTGTAGAACAATTTTTTTCTTCAAATATACCCAAGAATCTTGTGTCAAAATATTTGCATCGAATTTGGAAACACCCTGTATACAAGACAGACGATAGATCAAACAATCTCAGATAATTAGACTTTAGACACAATCAACTTACGTATCCTGGCGTGATGCAGAGCACAATTCTTCCTTGTACACGAAAGGTTCCAGAAAATATTCCTCTGCTTTGACTATTCTTCGAAATAAAATCGTAGGTAAGGCCAATGATGTACTAAATAACCATGGTACAGTTTTGAACTTTGAAGCTATAATAGCACGTTTAGGTTTCGCATTTTCTGACAAACGTCCTATCCATATCAGCAAGAGTCAGTCCTAACCATAAAGCAAGAACTCTCTATTCTGAGACAAGGTTCTCTAAGTATCCTACAGTATTACAACAATGTTAATGAGAAATTAACGCTTTTAACGATAATCACCTTGATTATGACTCATGGTAGTAATAACCCACTATCCAGGGAGCTCAACGCTCAAAATCGCAGAAATGCACTAACGATATTCAACACTGGATTGAATCCACCATTAAATAACATATTATTAAGCATGCAATGCGAAGATTTACCTGCACTAGGCCCAGGAACTTGAATCCAATAATATTCGTTCACACTTCGCACAACAGTATTCTAGAAATATGCAAACTCAGGATAGAAACCCAAGACTAAATAATCAATTCAAACATTCAATAAATCAATTCAAACAGAAACTCAAATAATTTAAGATTTCCTTTTAAAGAAAGAAGAGATAAGCCCGTTCCAATGGAACTTGGTTTTTCGGCTCATCGCACAATAACAAACCATGATTGAAATAATTTCTAAAGAAATCATCATGGACCCCAACAGCAACAACGTTATCAGTACCCTATCCAAAACTTTAGAAAGCCATCAGTACCTTTGTATACTTATTTAAAAGAGATAGAGAAATGTCTGCCCAAAACTCAGGTCAATCACCTCCAGCTAAATTTAGAGTTAATAATATAGCTGAAGAGGCTTTTTGGGTCAAGGATCGGGGGACTACGCCACATCTTGCGAAGAATAAATCAGGAAAAAACGATAAAAATATTGGTAGACACTGGGACAACATGTTGTTACTGTAATCCAGGCGTATTTAAACACAGACAAACACTACCAATAAGGAAAAGAGTGAGAACTATAAACGGTTTCACCATCATTTCCCATTTTTATGAATTAGTTATCTTTGTTAGAATCGTGAGATTTTTTTTTTTGAATACTAGGATGGACGGAGGCTAAAACTCCAATATATTTCAAAGATACCAATACGCCCACTATAGCAGGTATATAATACCTGAGATTTTATGAAATTCATAATCTTGAAGCGGGCGCTTTGATAGGTTATAACCTTTTGACGTCAGCACGAATTAGTTTAGATCTAGACAATAAGTTATTATACTGTATAATTGAAAAGAAAAGCATTTACTCAGAGGAATGCGATGTCCAAAATGATATCATAAAAATAAATGATATCCTAGAAAAGAAAATAAGTGTCAAATCAAATAATTTTGATACCAGGCCGATCAAGAAGATCGAGAAAAATATTGAAATTGACATCATTAAGGATGATGTTAATACGAAAACATGCTCCATAAGTAGCGAAACATACAAAAACATAATTGAAAAATGCGATAACTTTCAACAAGCTACAAACAATTATATTAATAATGTGCAAGAAGTCACATGTAAAAAACAGGCATTAATATAATTAATTCGGAATCGAATTAAGACGATACATGCATCAGTAAATATTAATCTACCTTTCAGAACTGATGCAAGAGCTGAAATTCGTATCATAAACGATACCCCTATATGGACAAAACAATATTCATACCCTCTTTCAGCAAATACATTTGTTAACGATGAGTTAAAAAAACTCCTCGAACAAGGTATAATTCGACCAAGCAAAAGTCTATACAATTCTCCTGTATGGGTGGTCCCGAAGAAAGGTACGAACGAAGATGATACCTTGAAACATCGTTTAGTCATTGACTTCAAAAAACTTAACGAGAACACCATATCTGACAAGTATCCTATACCAGATACTAATATAATTTTATTAAATTAGGGAAAGGATAGGTACTTTTCAACCATTGATCTCGAGTCAGGTTTTCATCAAATTTTAATGAAAAATTGCAACATAGAGAAAACTGGATTCAGTGTTAACAATGGCAAATTTGAATATGTTCGAATGCCTTTTGGATTAAAAGATGCACTGTCCATATTCCAACGAGCAATGGATGACATTTTAAGGCCATATATAGGAAAAATATGTCATGTCTATATAGATGACATCATTGTATATTCTGATACAATTGAAGAACACCAAAATCATCTCGAAACAATAACAATCATAAATGTATTGAAAGAAGCTAATATGAAGATTTCTCTGGAGACATCTAAATTTTACCAAGAGCAAGCCGAATTTCTTGGCTATATTATAAGCCACAATACGATCACCACAGATCCAAAGAAAATACAAACTATAAAGGAGTTCCTTGAACCCGTTACCCTAAGACAATGACGGTTTATTACAGGAAATTCATTGAAGGCTATTCAAAAATAACAAAACCGTTGACTAAATACTTGCAAGGGGAAAATGGTAGAATTTCGCAACATAGAAGCAAGAAAACTATTTAAACTTTCGATGAAGAGGGTAAAGATGCCTTCAATAAACTAAAAAAAAATATTGATGGAGGAAGTAAAACTTGCACAGCCAGACTTCTCGAAGAAATTCCTTAACAACGGATGCATTGATGGATGCTGTAGGTGGAGTTTTATCATAGGATGATGGACCTATTACATTTATTTCAAAAACCTTAAACTCTACGGAGCAAAATTATGCAGCCAACGAAAAGGAGCTATACGCCATCGTTTGGGCTTTAAAAAATCTTTGTAACTAATCTGGAGATCCACACTAATCACCAACCTTTAGATAAGATAGATATCCTTATTTCGTTTTAAAAAATACAACTAGCTGTCGCACAATTTACAATATTCGCACAGAGATTGATTTTTAATATAATCTTACTACTGAAAATAGTTTTAATATATCAAAGATATAATAAATAAATAGAGTGGCGCAACAGCTCGAGGTGAACCAGGGCCAACTTCTCAACAATATATGCTGGTGTGTTAATTTCTTTACATACAAAGGGACCTACAATTTTTTGCCGAATCCGAACGGCGCTTTGAGAAATTTTTCAAGACAAATAATATTCTCTCGGAGGGCTTGTCAGACCCTCGCGGAGGTGGGGGCCGTGAAAAAGAACAAGACTTTTTTTCAGGTGACGATGGCAGGATTCGAACCCAGACCTCCGGCGTAGTAAGCACACACACTCAGTTTTAGTTTTATATGCTTTTTATTTAAGTAATTCAGTAGTTCTTAAATGCTAGACAAAAATGCTTAAAACTAGCTTAAATAACTTGACTAACTGAATATAACTTACTGGCCCTTCGCGGGCGCTCTAAGCTAAACTTAACACTTATCTACTTTGTCTTTCGACCTAAGCTAACTTACATTACAATACTAAACATAAAAGAACAAAAAGTAAGCACACACACTAACCACTACGCCACGGCACCCCACAATATATCAAAGATACATTTTTTTTAAGCAAAAATAATTTAAATATTGAGGAGAACAACGAAGAAGAAAACTCCATTTAAAAGGGGGGGAATTCAATGACTAGAAATGCGTAAGTAGGTAATTAGATATGACTTATAAGCATAGTAAACAAAAGATGAGTAAATTACTCAATAAATAGATAGATTATAGATAGTAAATAAAGTAATTAGTAAATATATAAATAAATAAATAAATTAACTAATAAATAAATAATAAATTAATAAATAAATAAGTTAATAAACAAATAAAGTAAATAAATAGATAAATAAGTAAATAGCTTAAACAATAGAATAAATAACATATAAGCAAACAAAAAATATATATCACTGTTATTGCAAGAGTAAATGAATCATGCGTATGATAGATTTTCAGTGCTAAGCTCATTGACTAGAGGATTATTGGGGAAGTTTGATTCATAATTTGTAACATAGAGAAATAATCACCGTACACCCCCAAGACCTTAAGGGCATATGATCGAGACCGAATTGTTAGTCGAATGAGCCATGTCCGTACGTCCGTCAGTCCGTTCGTCTGTCAGTAGTTTTTGGGCCTTAAATTTTGAGCTAGGAGCTTTAAATTTAATATCTGTTCTTTCTAGGTCCCAAAGCAAAGCCAAGTGTAAAAATTTTTAAAATCCGCCCACTGACACGCTTTACTTATTTGAAAATCTGAGGTGAATATATTGTACAGGACTGTACCAAGAACTGAGCCTTGGGGAACTCCAGCATTTACTTTAACCAAACAAAAGACACCACTCTTAACATGCACTCTAAATAGAAGGTTTGAGACGAAACTTTGAACAATCTTACATAAAAACGGAGGAAAGTTTAAGTTTAACATTTTGTATATAAGACCATCGTGCCACACAGAATCAAAAGCTTTTTCGACGTCGAGTAAAATCATACCTGTCGATTTTCCAATTGTACGGTTTCGCTTAATTATGTGGCACAATCTTAAAACTTGGTGTGAAGTACCATGGTGGCGTCAACCTTTAATATTTGCTGTTTCACAACGAAATCCAAACGCTAAAATGAAAAGATGGCATTCTATAATCGAAGAATACGCTCCCAAAATGGTTTACAAACCTGGAAAAAGTAATGTAGTACCCGCACTCTCCAGACAGCAACCTCGCCAGATTACAGAAGATGAATCTGAATCAAATACAGTGCACTCAGCAGAAAGTAGTGACAACTCCCATATACTAGAAACCAATCAACCGCTTAACGCGTTTAAACAACAAATTTTACTATCAAAAATTATTGGAAATGGATTAACAACCCGTGAACAATTAGAAAAGTTTAAAGGAAAGAAAAGACACTTAATAGAATATAAAGATCCAGAAGATTTGATTCCTTTACTTAAAAAGTTTTTACAACCAGGTATAGTATGTATACATTGCACATTTGAGGATTTATATGACATTAAGAACACAATTCTGTCTACATTTTCAAACAAATTTCTTTTTACGAGAACTTTTGCGAACGATATCACTAATAAGGAGGTCCAACCTAGTATTATAAACACACACTCGTGCCCATCGTAATTAAGAAGAAAACGTGAAACAGGTTAAAGATAAATGCTATTGGCATGATATCGGAAAAGATTTTAAAGAATTCGCAAGACATTGCGAAATATGTAATAAAAACAAGAGTTTGTCTGTGACAAACTTCTATATACCCGACCCTATATACGGTGTAACCCCAAATCTTAATTTTTTATGTCCCGAAATCATATATTATTTGTGTAGACAACGCCCCTAAAAGTGGTTCTGGGCTAAAAATTAAAATCAATTTATTGTAATTTCGTTAGAATCATGACAAACTGCGTTGAAACCGAAAAATTTTGCAAAAAAAACCGTCTTTTCCTAAGCACGCCCCTTAAAAGTGGGCGGAGCTCAAAACTTTGTATGGAGCAAAACTAGGTTTGCTCCATACAAAGAGTAATATCTTGAATATTTGTTATAGGACTTTTTTTCAAATTGGAGTAAACTTTCCGAAAAATCGGGTTTTGAAAGATCTAACACGGCAAAAGTGGGCATGGTCGATATTGTGGGCGGTCCAATTTTTGAGTTTTAAGAGGTTTTGCGCCATTATTGCTCTATACCAAAAGTTGAGCTCCTACGCCTTGTATAACTTGACCAAAAGACATTTTGAAAGAAAATTTGAAAAAGAGGTTGTCTTACATTGAAGAAGTGGGCGTGGCCGTCGGCGAATATAACTAATTTTTACACTTTGTCTGTATCAAATAAGAACCAAGATATACCTAAAGTTTGAGCGTTCTAGCTCAATTTTAAAAACCTGAAAACTTCACACATACGGACGAACGGACGGACGGACGGACATGGCTTAATCGACTCACCTGTCGGTCTCGATCATATCTTTAAAAGGTCCTAGGGGTCTACTGTGATTATTTCACTGTGTTACAAGCCATGCATTAAAATTAATATACCCTCGGTCGGGTATAAAAACAAGTAAGTAAGTGCAAAAATACGTCTTACGAACTTCTGAATACCCGTCCCTCCTTACACATTAACACAAAATTTAAAATTTTTTGGTCTGTTTTATATAGTGAATTTCAATTATTTGTATTGGCCACACCCCTGAAAAAGGGCGTGTTCTGAAAATTAAACTCAATTAACTCTAATTTCATTGGAAACGCGAGAAAATGCGTTTAAAGCGAATATTAATACTTAAACCAGTGAGTAAGTGCTACAGTGTGTACGCAGAAGTTACAGTCCGTAAAACGGACCGTTGAATACCCCATCCTAACCCACATTGTAAAATGCTGATGGCATAGTTATTTTTTGACATTTTATATGTAATGCTCACTTCGAAAAGGGCGTGGTCCAACCGCCCCTAATTACAAACTATTAATTATAAGATATTTCCACAGATACTTCCAAGTTACACCTAACTATACGTAAAGATGCAATTTTTTGGTTCAAATTCAATATTTTTGAAAAATCGACCCCTAAAAGGGGGCGTGGCTAAAAACTTTGTATAAACGAAATCTGGACGGAAGTATTGTTTACCTAACCTGCTACTTTTATGTTTCATGCTTTCCTAAATCATTCTCAAGGGCAGTCGAAATTAAGTTTTTCTGGAAAATTTTAGGTTTACCTTCAATTGTGCCTCTAAATGTGGTCGGGGCCCAAAGTCTTGTATAACCAAAATGTGGAACTAAGCGTTTTCTACATAAAATATTAAGCAATTTTTTTTTCAATTTCCAGCAAAAATACTGAGTAAACTGCATTTGAAAATGTACCCTTAAAATAGATGCCACGCCCACTATAGGAGGTTTACCAATTAAATTTGTCTTTTTTGTGTCTTATATTCACTAAGAGATGCGAAATGTCGAATTTCAGGCTTTAAGAACGTCTTACAGTTTTGAAAAAACTGGAGGTAGTTGCATATTTAGACCGATTGTGGGCGTGTCTTTGGTCGGGTTTCAAAAATGTTAACACTTGTACTGCTCCGCATGACGTGCACCTGACGTACGAAGTTTCAGCACCCTAGCTCAAAATTTAAGGCCTAAAAACATGTGACATACTGACGGACGGACGGACGGACATGGCTCATTCGATTCAGAATTCGGTCTCGACCATATGCCCTTAAGGTCTTGGGGGTCTACCATTATTATTTCACCGTGTTACAAACTATGTGACAAACTTAATATACCTCCTATCCTATGGGATGGGGTATAAAAAACAGTTTTTTCCCAAAAACACCCATAAAAGTGGGCGGAGTTCAATGCTTTGTATAAAACAAATTTAGCAAATGGTAACATCTTTAATATATGTCATATAATTATGACCCATCCCATAGGATAGGAGGTACATTAAGTTTGTCACATAACTTGTAACACGGTGAAATAATAATGGTAGACCCCCAAGACCTTAGGGGCATATGATCGAGACCGAATTCTGAATCGAATAAGCCATGTCCGTCCGTCCGTCTGTCTGTATGTCACACGTTTTTAGGCCTTAAATTTCAAGTTAGGGAGCATGTGAAATTTGGTACATAGGTTAACTGGTATCCGAAGCAGTATAAGTGTAAAAATTTCGGTCCACAATCGGTCTAAATGTGCAACTACCTCAAGAGATTTCAAAACTGTAAGACGTTTTAAAAGGCTGAAATTTCACATTTAGCATTTCCTAATGAATGTAAGATACAAAAAAGAAAAATTTAATTGGTAAACCTCCTCCAGTGGCCGTGGCGTCTATTTTAAAGGTAAATTTTTAAATGCCGTTTGCTCAATATTTTTGCTCTAAATTGAAAAAGTTTCTCTTAATATTTTATGTAGAAAACGCTTAATTCTAAGTTTTGTTCGGACAAGACTTTGGGCCACGCCCACATTTGTTGGCAAAATTGAAGAAAAACCTAAAATTTTCCAGAAAAACATAATTTCGGCTAACCTTGAGTCTAATTTATGAAAGCGTGAAACAAAAAAAGTAGCACATTAGGTAAACGAGACTTCGACCCCAGGTCTTCATTCATATAAAGTTTTTAGCTACGCCACCTTTCAGGGGTCGATTTTTCAAAAATATTGAATTTGAAGCAAAAAATTGCATTTCTACGTACATTTAAGCGTAACTTGGAAATATCTGTGGAAATATCTCATATTTGATAGTTTGTTATTAGGGGCCATGCCCCTTTTCGAAGTTTTCATTACCTATAAGATTCCAAAAAATAACCATGCCATCAGCATTTTACAATGTAGGATAGGATGTAACTTCTGCGTACATACTGTAGCACTTACACACTGGTTTTTTTCAATTTAGATTGAATTTCCCGAGAAATCAGGTTTTCAAAGATTTCAGATGTTAAAAGTGGGCATGGTCAAGAGTGGGCAGCCCAATTTTTGCCTAATTAAAGGCTTCTGGTCGATATTGCTCTCCACCAAAATTTGAGTTCATATGTTTAGTCTATCTTGACCAAAAGGCATTTTGAAATAAAATGTAAATTTCAGGTTGTCTGACATTCAAGCCAATTGTGGGCGTGGCTGTGGGCGGATTCTCTCAATTTTGATATTTTGTCTGTACAAAATGATAACCAAGCAACGCTGCAAGTTTAAGTTTCCTAGCTTAACTTTAAAGACCTCAAAATTGCATACATACGGACAGACGGATAGACGGACGGACGGACATGACTTGATCGACCTACCTGTCGGTAACGATCATATCTCTAAAAGGTATAAGGGTCTTCGGTGATTATTTCACTTTGTTACAAACTATGCATTAAAATTAATATACCCTCGGTCGGGTATAACAATAGTGTGTGACAATGAACAAATCTTTAAGTCCATTTTATTCTAATCCGTTCTAGAAAGACTCAGAATAAAACCATATTACGTTCCTCTGGGACACTCAGAAGCCAATGGACAGGTTGAATGACCACATTCTACATTAATTGAAATTGCACGTTGCATTCGTGAAGAATTTAAAATTAAGAGTACACTCGAAACAATACTCAGAGCAACATTGCAACATAACCAAACCATACACTCATCAAAAAATTGCTAACCTCACGACCTACTTTTCAATCATATAAAACATGACTTAGAAAAAACTTAAAGAAGTTCAGAATAAAATGTTAGAAATAAATAACAAAGGACGTCAAGTAAAGCATTTTGACAAAGATGCAATAGTTTATGTTAAACGTATGAGTGATAAAAGAAGCAAAGCTTAGAATTTATACTCCAAACAAAAAGTTAGTGAAGACTTGGGGAATGCAGTTAGGAAAGGCGACAAAATAATCCATAAAAAAAATATAAAAAACTAAAGTTGATAACACCCTAATGGAGTTGATAACACCGAAATGGATCGCTGGTACCCCAGACCAATGTTACCGCTATGCGACTTTAGTCGAAAATTGACACCATTTCTACTTTATGCGACCATGAGACCACGAATTGAAAATTCGTCTATCTGACACCTTTATGAATTTAGCTGAGACTATTTGCGACTTTTTGAAATTCTATTGCGGGTTACTTGAAGTGTCACCAACTGAAACAAACAAGTTGCTTACATGGAGACCGCATCCTGTTTTGCTTAACTGAAAAGCAAAAAGAATAGTAACTATGGCGGGACCTGTTGAGGCCCAATATCTGAGATCTTCATCAGTGAAGCTCTAAGTAAATTGAAGGAATTGGATATCAGTATAAAGGACGAGTATTTACTTCTGCCTGCCCAATCTGATAAAAGCAACCTCCAAAAAAAACAACACTGGAAGTATTTTTGGGCACAGGGTCATAAAAGTCTATGGGCCAAAAGTGCATAATGAACTTGTGACCCTCTTGGGTGTGTTGTAAGTTCACAATTAGTTAATGGACTTATAACCCACTCCAGGGGGCCAAGGGTTTACAAAAAATGTCTCTGGACAACTGACCCGTCGATTGTGGTCTTATGGCTCACTACAAGTTACTACACAGTAAATGATGTAACCCTTGCAACCCCCTGCCTGTATCTTTTTTTACCTTTGCTTTGTTATTTTTATTTATTCCAAAAATTATTCTGGACTTATGGTCCATTTCTGATAAAAGATTGTGGATTTATGACCAAAGATCTTGTGGACCTTTTTCCCACATAGGCGGGTTGTAACTCTTTTCTGAACTTATAACCCACCCAAGTGGGTCACAACTCCATTATGGACATTTGGCCCATGGACTTATGACCCTCCGCCGTATTTCTTCTCAGTAAAAAATTTCCTAAAATATTTAGTATGAATAGGACTTTTTTATAAATCCCAGCGCTGCCCCAGACCACGACGACATGTTATTAGTTACGAACTTCACGAGTTAGTCACTAATAAAAACAAGCAATTAATAATTAATTCTGAAATCCTTAACGCAATAAATAAAATTTCAAATTCATTGCATATTGTAAAAACAGAGTATCGACATGAGCTCGCTCAAGAAAGAAATAAATTAATAATATTAGAACTGCAAAATCTTATACAAACAATTACACTTCCTAAACACAATATTTTAAACCCATCTGTTTAAACCTTGAACCTAGTGCAAATTGTAAATAAACAACATGCAAGTTCAATGGAACTTGACTCTTAAATTGCATTCGAGAATGGGCCGCTTAAGCGTATGCCAACATAGTGCAGAGTTGCATTTTTTGCCGTTAATAGCCTATATTGGCATGTGTATAGCGTAATGTGCAATTCATGAGTTCAATGCTTGACAATAATTTGTGTCAATACACCAAGAGAAATGCAATGCTGCATTTTGTTGTAATTGTTCTTTTTTTTTTTCTTTATTATCTATAGCATAAGCAATTAGTTTTAAGTATAAATAGCTGAATCAAATCAATAAAGAATGAGTCGAACTCAATAAATGTTGGAACAAAGACTTTTCTCTACGCTTATTCTTCAGTGAGTCTGCTGAAGACCGACGTTAATTTTTAGTTTACTGATGCAAGAATCGGCTAAACACCTCTTCAGAATCTAGGTTTATGTACCTACGATTAATAATTATAAACCATCGAAATAAAAGAATTTCGATTCAACATTTGGCGACCGTGACTCTTTGACAAGCGTGTACTGGGCTTTAACACAGTACAACAAGTTTAATTAGCTTCGATTTATACTGGGCCATAACACAGTGGCTATTCGAAACCAGATTGCGTACATTGAACACATTTGGATAGCAATTTTTTTCGTATTGGGGTGTAAACTGGGCCACAACACAGTTCATCGTAAAGTCGGGAATTGATTGAATTCACCTACCATTCACGGAAGAACAAAGTTGGATTGCTTTTGGAACGTCTTTACAAGGAGTACGTCATTAGAAGAGAGCATATAAAATGGATTTGGATACAATGACCAAGGTGCAGAATGAGGTTGAGCAGAAAATTTGTAACCTCTGGAGGAACTACAAGTAGCATTCTCACGACCGCAAAACTATCAGCTATTTGAATGATCGACTCCAGCAATTGAACTCCCTGTGGACAGAGTTCGATGTAACTGACTCCCAGATCAGGGAAGCAGAAGAGATCGATCTAAATCATCCTTACTTCAATAAGGACTACTATGAGGACATCAAAAGGATACAGGCATCAACAGGCAGACCAGCTATCGACCTGGCTTAAAAAGATGGTTTGGAGACATTATCAAAAGGAACCATACCAAAATCCAGGCAGGAGCAACCAATGACTCCAAGGAACGTTACGAATTTTATGTCTGCTCCAGATGACTCGCCCATTGTCTCATTAAGACGACGATACGGACTGGTCATGGAAATCATTAAAGGTTCATTAGATAAGGTGGCATTGCAGCCAAATAAAGCAAATCGTTTAGCCAAATCCAGGTTCGTACGCTAGAGCAAAATTGGGATGAGTTAACTGCCATATACCGGAAGGGTGAATACCAGCTTACTCAAGCAGACATACAAGAATATTTCGAGGTGCAAGAGAAATTTGCAGAGCTACTTCAACAACTTTACGGAATTATGGAATCAACAGCAGTGGTTCAGGGATTGGAGACATCTCCTACGTCAATGAGATTGCCAAGGGCAGGTCTACCGAAATTCGACGATAACTGCCTTAAATGGCAACAATTCTCTGATCTTTACAAGGAAATGCTTCATCGAAAAAGTATATCTGAAGCACAAAAATTTTTTTCCTGAAATCATGCCTTACAGGAGAAGCCGCCAAACTGATACTCCACCTTTCTGTATCAGATGCTAACTATGCCGCAGCCTGGAAGATAGTGACCGAACGCTACGACAACACAAGGTTTTTGATCTCCTCTTGGCTTGCAAAACTGTTCGGCCAACCCAACATACATACAGGAAAGCGCCGAAGGCTATTCGAGGCTTGCATGATAACATTCAAGAATGTATGATGGGGCTCAAGGGATTAAACATAGATACGAGTTCATGGGATCCAATGCTGCTCTATTTTTTCCTTAAAAAACTCGACCAGAAAACACTAACCCTTTTTGAGCAATCTTTAAGAAAGCTTCCCGAATTTAATCAATTTCTAAACTTCTGAGAAAATCGATTTCAAGCCTGGAGGCTCTGGGAAGTAAGGATAAAACGGATGATCAGAAACTACTAGATTCGGGTACGAAAACATTAGTAGCAGTAACAATGTCTCAGCAAGGTTGTGGATTGTGCAAGAGAAATCACGCACTGTTCAAATGCTCCAAATTTCTAAACTTAGCACCATCCAAAAGATTGAGCATGGTGAAACAAGAGAAACTGTGTCTCAACTGCCTGAGGTCCGGGCATTTCGCGACCAATTGCACTTCGGGAAATTGCGGAGAGTGCCAGAAACAACATAATACGTTACTGCACCTCGATACCAATCGCGGATCATAAATCATACGGAGCAAGAAAGTGGCTGCCCCGATCGTTCAACTATTAGCAATGGCTACCGGCATCAACATAGTAGGCAGTGCATTGTCAGAACGAAGCCAACAGGGTGCCGTTGTAATACAAGGGACAGCAAGAGTGACACTAATTGGACCTAATGGAAAAACCTTGGATTGTCGTGCATAATTGGATTCTGGTTCGCTAATCAACATCATAAGTCAATGCATAGTGTACAAACTTGATCTGAATAGTGTGACAGATATGTTGTCCATTGAAAGAATCGGACAAGGTAGGCATCAATCAAATTCAAGAGTTAACATTGAAGTGCGGTCTCGAGTAAAAGGGTACTCATCCAGGATCGAAGCCTTCGTGTTGCAAAACATAGTGTCGTGCCAGCCAACTCAAAATGGAGGATTCTAAACAACATTCCTCTCGCTGACCCCAATTTCAATAACCCAGACAAAATCGATGTCTTGCTGGGGGCAGAAGTATGCCATGAACTGTGGATGGTCTGTCAAATTCGATTAGCAGAGGATCTACCAATACTGCAAAATTCAGTTTTTTGTTGGATCGTGGCAGGCAAGGTAGCCAGGGTAACCGCTACTTCAGTGACATGTGCTATAGGAGCCACAGAAGAATCTCTCAGCAAATCATCGAAAAATTTTTGCGCCAGGAAGAGGAACAAGAAATTCAAGAAGATATGACGATGGCAGATAAACATTGTGAAAAACATTTTGAAAGAACAGTGGAACTGTTTCAGAGCGTCTGGAAGATTTATTGTAACCTTACCGTTTTCTGCCGAGCCGTCGAAGATAGGAAAATCAAGAGATATTGCCCTGCAGCGATTCATCTCAATTGAGCGAAGGCTTAGTCAGGATTTGGAACTAAAGAAGGGGTATGTCGCATTTATGGAAGAATATCTCCGGTTAGGTCATATGAAGAAGATTGACTATAAAAACTTATCAATTCCTCATTATTTCCTGCCACATCACGGCGTGTGCAAGCCTGATAGTACTACTACTAAACTAAGGGTAGTATTCGACGCATCGGCAAAGTCGTCTAATAATATCTCTCTAAATGACGTGCTATGGTCGGGACCCGCCATGCAAGATGACCTATTCTCGATTCTCTTGAGGTTTCGAATTCCCCGATATGTGTTCACGGCGGATATCGAAAAAATTTATCGGCAGATATTTGGACGAGAGGAGGATCAGAACTTTAAACTTATCTTCAGGAGAAACCACCCAAATCTGGATTTAAAGTGTTATCGGCTTCGTACAGTCACCCATGGAACCACATCCGCACCATATCTAACAACAAAATGCCTGCAATATCTGTCGGTCAAAAATGCTCACCAATACCTAATTGGATCAAAGGTATTAGCACAAGATTTCTACATGGATGATGTACTAACAGGGTCCAACAGTCTACGAGAAGCAATGGATATAAAACAACAATTAACCCGAATTTTAGAGCCCGCTGGATTTAATCCTAGAAAATGGTGCAGCAATTCCCCACAAATACTTAAGCAAATCCCAGAAGCAGAGCAAGCAATACAAGCAGAATTACCGGATAAGGAAGCTAATCAAGTTAAAACACTAGGACTCGTATGGTCACCAAGGATGGATAAATTCACTATAAAGTCAGCAATAACCATCGAATCAAGAATAACGAAAAAACAGCACTACCAGATATCGCCCATATCTTCGATCCGTTGGGACTTTTAAGTCCAATCACTATCATGGCAAAACTCTTTATGCAAGAGTTATCGAAACTCAAATTAGACTGGGATTCTTCTCTTCCGATGGAACTACACACCACCTGCAGTAATTTTCGAAGGCATCTTATGTCAATCAAGGACATAGAATTCGCCAGACACGTCTTTTCGGGCAAGACACCGCAGAGGACGTGCAACTACATGCATTCGCAGACGCATCTGGAAGAGCATTTGGATCAGCAACATACATGCGATCAACCTCCGCTGATGGGACTATCAACGTTCAACTATTTTGTGCTAAATCAAAGGTAGCACCAATCAAACAAGATGCATTATATTCAATGCCAACAACTATACAACAATGCCAACAACTATACAACAAAATCCAGCAGATATAGTATCCCGAGGGCTAGCACCGCATAAATTGAAACAAAGTAGTATGTGTTTTTATGGTCCGCTATATCTGTATGGTCCAGAAAATACATGGCCTGTAAAGCAGTCGAAGAGAGGAACAGAGCTGGAAAGGAAGAGACCTGCAGTTTCGCTGGCAGCCATGGAATGCTGCAACTCAATAATAGAATCCATAGATCATCACAACTCCTTTCCTAGACTACAATGCATAATAGCGTATGCAATGCGATTCGTATCGAACATACGTAAAAACAGAGCTAAGGCAACTGACGAACTCGAACATTCAATTCGGATTGATGCAATTCGGATTGTGGTCAACAACGTGCAGTATCTTGTGTCACGCCTTACCACCACAGAATTAGATGCTGCGCTAATAGTGATCATCAGAAACGTTCAACAACAAGGTTTCAAGCAGGAGTGGAATGATTTGAGCAGATTTAGAATTGTTAATAACCACAGTCCTTTGAGCACTTTGACGCCCTTTTTGGATGGAAACGGTATTATTCGAGTCGGAAGACGTCTGCAATCGTCCCAGTTAAAATCTGATGCCACACATCCTATTTTGTTACCGTGTGCGAATGTAACTACTAAGCTGTTACTTACTGATCTCCATGTAAAGAATTTGCATGTCTGACCACAGGGTTTATTGGCAATTGCGCGCCAGAAATATTGGCCTATAAGAGCAAAGACCGTAGCACGCTCAGTTGTTCAAAATTGTGTGCGAGCCAAACCAAGATTAATGAATCAACTCATGGGGAGCCTGCCAGCTCATCGAGTTCAACCAGCTAGACCGTTTTGGAACGCAGGAGTTGATTTCTTTGGACCAATATGGATTTATTTTCGGATAAGAGGAAAACAACCAAGAAGGGCGTATGTGGCAGTATTTTGCTGTTTCTCGACGAAGGCTACCCACTTTGAAATCGTTTCACTTCAGAGTGTGTGAGCTTAAGTGAGAGACGTGTTTTCAAAGCAATCTGTAATTCATCAGTTTTTTCCACAGTTTAATATTTTCAAATATCCCCAAGTGTATAAAAACAATTAATAAGACAGTGACTTTTTAGAAATTTCCAATAAAGTGAGACAAAGCCCATATCATTACAGTCTATTCTTCCTTTTTCACCTTGAAAGTTTATCTATAATTTGATTTCTATTAACCCCCTGAATATGAATGTGTGTGGCCACTGTAGAGATAAACTCCCATACGATGGCGATTTTGCGGTGTGTACGATGTGCACACGCAAGCTTCACTTTGAGTGCACCACAATCTCCGAAAGAACTTGGAGAAACATGGGGATGGGGAGGAAAGAAGTGTGGAAGTGTCAGTTTTGCAGAAACTCTGGAGATGTCCAAGGTTCTACGGCTAACAGCAATGTTGGAGCGTCCGTGTCATTACAACAAGCACAAGATGTACAAGCATCGAAGAGAGTACGGCCACCTAACAGTCCAGAGTCTGGCCAAGACAACACACAAAGAGACGGTGACAACAACAATTCAGTGGTTCTTACTGAAATTCGCCTTTTGCGAGATCAAATGAAAGAAATAACTGCAAGCTGCGATTTTCTAGGTGCAAAGTATGATGAAATAAATGCAAACCTGGTAAAAAACAACAACATCATGGAAAACTTTACCAAAGAAATAAACGAACTAAAAGAAAACAATAGAATCAAAGATGAGATCATAGAAAACATGCAATCACAAATAAATAATATGGAACAACAAATGCTCAAAAACAACATCGACATCAAAAATATACCGCCTACTGCACAAGAAAATTTAGTAGAAATTGTGAAAGGAATAGGCAAAGTTATTGGTCACGAAATAAATGACAATGATATCACTGACATTTACAGAACAAAAACTAAAAACCCTGAAAAATCAATTATAATTGCTTCGTTTTCTTCAACCGCATGCAAAACCAAATTCGTTAAACAAGCGCGCGCAACTCGTCCCATCAGACTGTGTGCAGTAATGCAAGCTACCAACAAAGTCTCAAGCACTGGTGCACCTTCAGCCGCATCATCTCTGGCCGATAATACGATATATGTAAACAACCAGTTGACAAAGCTTAATAGACAGCTGTTATGGATGGCAAAGGAAAAAGCAAAACAAGAAAACTGGAGATTTGTGTGGGAGAGTGCGGGGAAAATAATGGCACGTAGGGATAAGAGCACAGAATACATAATGATAACCACTGCTAATGACGTGAAGTGAGTACGCGAAAACGATTTATCTAAAATGGATGATACAAATGAAAACGAAAATGAATTAATTGTCAACGTAGATTGTAGGGTAATACAAGGCTTTAGCGTCGTAAATGCAAGTGAATTTAAATATAATAATTGCGCTTTCCTATGTTTTAACATCAGGTCATTGCGTTTGCATTGGAGTTACTTTTGCTTAAGTATAAGTCGCTTTTTAAGTGCACTAAAAATAATTATTCTTGTCGAAACAAACATAGAAGATGAGGAGAAGGATCTTTATAAAATAGATGATTTCGAGCCTGAATTTCTTAATAGAAACCAGAAGAGAGGTGGAGGAATTGTGATGTTTATCAGGAAAAATTTAGGACACAAAAGAATACCCTCAGAAACTAGATCATACGAAAATATAAAAATTTGCTTCACAGAAGGTAAAAGTACGACGTACGTTGTTGGAGTTTATAGACCACCAGGCTTTAGTAAAAAAACATTTATTGAGGAACTTCCAATTAATTTAGGACAAATTGGTAGAAATGATGAAATGATTGTGATGGGGGATATGAACATAAATGTCCGTGACTCAAAATCAAATATCGTTAAAGATTATTTGGAGATGTGAGCATCACTAAGACTGCTAAATCTGATAAATCAATATACCAGAGTAGATCCTAGTAACGGCAAAAAATCAGTAATTGATCACATACTTGTAAGCAGAGCCGACAAAAAAATTAATTCTGCTGTGATTGAGAGTGGTATCACCGATCACTACCCAACTCTATACATAATGGAGTCGCTAACAAGATCGGATAACATAAGAGACAGGACATCGTTTATATGTGATGCGAGAGTTAACGAGCTTATAGGTGAAGCAAACTGGAATGAAGTCATCAATGAAGAAGATGCTGATACACTATACAATAAGTTAGCCTGCAAACTAAATGAATTCTACAAAAATGCAAACGTCACAAGAACAACACAGAAGAAAAGAAAAAACAGCCCCTAGATAACCGCTAATCTTATAGCTGAATGCAAAAAAAGGGATGAGATGTACCGTAGGTGGAAAAATAATAGAGGTAACATTAGCTATGAATTGGAGTATAAAAGTTTCCGGAATAAAACTAACAAAATGATAGCAGCTCAAAAATCCAACTTTTATAAAAACAAATTTATGGAGTTTAAGACAAATCCTCGAAAAACATGGGGATTAATCAATGAAATATTAGGAAGGAAAAAGTCGAATATTGATGAAACCCTGATTAGAAATTTTTCTACTGATATAACGGTGCTATCCAACGAATGTGCACAACTTTTCTCAACACAAGCGTCACATATTATTCATAAGTGTAGATTTACTACATCAAATCATATAAATACTCATTTCGGAAACTCTATCTTTGCTGAAGCAACAGATACACAGGAGATGCGAAAAATAATAAGTTTTCTTGGAGGAAATAAATCGCCCGGAATTGATGGCATTAGAGCAATTGATATCAAAAGACACTCGGACATCTTTGCACCTATTCTGTCTAAACTTACCAACCTCAGCCTGACCCAGGGAAAAATTCCCTCAACTCTAAAAACTGCCATTGTTCGGCCGATATATAAGGGTGGTGTTAAAAATCAGCTAGGCAACTATAGGCCAATATCGATACTTCCAGTTGTAGAAAAGTGCTTGGAAGGCGTTGTTTCGAGAAGGCTACAAAGTTTTATTGACAAACACTCACTGATACATAAAAGTCAATATGGATTCCAAAAAAACAAAAATACAGGGAAACTGCTAGGTGAATTCGCTAACTGTGTGAATGAAAGCTTAAATAAATGCCATCATGTCCTAGTACTGTTCATGGACTTCAGTAAAGCTTTCGATACACTAAACCATGATAGCTTAGTAGAAGCGCTACGGCGGATTGGCATTAGAGGTGTAATGGCTGATTGGCTTAGCGATTACCTGCACAACAGGTGGTTCAGTGTAAAGATCAAGGGAGTAATAAGCGACAAAAAGGAAGTGAAGTATGGAGTTCCACAGGGATCAAAACTAGGCCCCCTTCTTTTCATCCTTTACACCAACGAGCTTCTTCGGGTTTTTAAGGACAGCATCCCATTTTCATTTGCTGATGATACGGCGATTGTGGTCTCACACAGGTGTCTGGATACGGGGATAAGGATGCTACAAAAAGAGTTCAATGCTGCAATAAAATGGTGTCACGATAATGGATTGGTCATCAATGCTTCCAAAACTAAAATGATGCACATTCGAAGTCCACAATTTAAGCCTATGCAGAGTAGAATATATCTAAACAATGATGCCTGTCCTAACACTGCGAATGAGGCTATTGAATTGGTAGAAAGTCACAAATATCTCGGAGTAATTATTGACTGCCACTTGATATGGGACAAACACGTCGATAAACTACGCATGGAGTTAAAGAAAGCATTATATGCATTATCTCATTTGCGATACCATGCCAATGAACCTGTCCTAAGGCAAGCTTATTTTGCATTAGTGGAATCAAAACTAAGATATGGCATTCTTGCTTGGGGAAACGCAGCTGCAACACACATTCAAAAGCTTCAGAGACTTCAAAACGCAGTACTTAAACAAGTTAAAAACAATAATCAACGAAGTCATGGCAACGACTTTAAAGTTCTTCGAGTCGACCACATTTTCAAGATGACATTAATTCTGGAGTACTACGATGATTGGCGCTTCATTCGACCAGTTGATCATCTAATAAACACCAGACGACGGGCCCAGGGTATGCTTCAAGTACCTAGAAACCACAACAATTATGGTAGACGACAACTTAAATACAGCGTTCCTTCAATAATTAATGAATTACCTAGAGATCTAGTAAATATTGAAAATTTTAAAACTAGGAAAAAACAAATAAAAAGCTTCTTTTTGAATTCTTAAAATTAAAAATAAATTAAAGCTAAAATTTTCTTAAACGAAACACAAACGTAAAGTAAACACACATTTTAAATAAAAAAATAAAAGTGCACTTAAGCTTACTGTAACTTTTTTAAATGTAAAAACACAATCTCCTGCAGAAAAGCCAAGGCTTCACAGGTACTTATAAAAATTGTTAAGACTTTTCATGAATAAACACCTTCAAAATCAAAAAAATCAAGTTTAGCGACAAAGTTAGCGATCTGACAACAGAGGCTTTCATCGGCGCTCTCAATAGGTTTATTGGACGAAGAGGATACTGTCAGAACTTGTATTGCGATAATGCTACAAATTTTGTAGGAGCACGAATCCAACTACAGAAAATCAAACAAGCTATCTTCAACGAGACTTCAGCTGGAAAGATCACTTCTTACTGCCACACCAAGGGCATAAAATTTCATTTCATACCTCCGAGAGCCCCGCAGTTTGGTGGTCTGTGGGGAGCGGCAGTAAAATCTGCGAAGTATTTTATCAAACGAAATTTAGAGCCATCGAATCTGACATACGAGGAAGGGAAACGCTCATTATTGAAATAGAAGCGATTTTAAATTCAAGACCGCTAACGGCGCTATCGTCGGATCCTAATGATTTGAGTGCACTAACACCTGGTCACTTTCTGATAGGCGAACCGCTGATTAATATCGCCACGGCAGAGGTTCAACCAACGGAACTCACGCTACAAAGAAGATGGAAGACCATTTTATCATTAAACCAGTGAGTAAGTGCTACAGTGTGTACGCAGAAGTTACAGTCCGTAAAACGGACCGTTGAATACATTCTATCCCACATTGTAAAATGCTGATGGCATAGTTATTTTTTGACATTTTATAAGTAATGCAAACTTCGAAAAGGGGCGTGGTCCAACCGCCCTTAATAACAAACTATTCATTATAAGATATTTCCACAGATATTTGCAAGTTACACTTAAATGTACGTAAAAATGCAATTTTTTGGTTCAAATTCAATATTTTTGAAAAATCGACCCCTAAAAGGGGGCGTGGCTAAAAACTTTATATGAACGAAATCTGGAACGAAGTCTTTTTTACCTAGCCTGCTACTTTTTTTGTTTCATGCTTTCCTATATTAGGCTCAGGGCCAGTCGAAATTAAGTTTTTCTGGAAAATTTTAGGTTTTTCTTCAATTCTGCCTCCAAATGTGGGCGGAGCCCAAAGTCTTGTATGAACAAAATGTGCAACTAAGCGTTTTCTACCTATAGCAAAAATATTGAGTAAACTGCATTTGAAAATTAACTCTTAAAATAGATGCCACGCCCACAAGAGGAGATTTACCAATTAAATTTGTCTTTTTTGTGTCTTACATTCACTAAGAGATGCTAAATGTCAAATTTCAGCCTTTTAGAACATCTTACAGTTTTGAAAACTCTGGAGGTAGTTGCACATTTAGACCGATTGTGGGCGTGTCTTTCGGCGGACTTGCAAAATGTTTACACTTGTACTGCTTCGCATGACGTGGACCTTACGTACGAAGTTTCTGCACCCTAGCTCAAATTTAAGGCTTAAAAACATGTGACATACGGACGTACGGACATGGCTCATTTGATTCAGAATTCGGTCTCGATCATATGCCCTTAAGGTCTTGGGGGTCTACCATTATTATTTCACCGTGTTACAAACTATGTGACAAACTTAATATACCTCCTATCCTATGGGATGGGGTATAAAAATCAATTTTAGCAGCGATGGTCACAAGAATATTTGAATGAATTACAACACCGATAGAAATGGAAACAGGTTAACTTCCAATTGCGGGAAGGATTATTGGTTATTTTATAAGAAGACAACGTTCCACCGTTGCAATGGCCCCTCAATAGTCAAATTATCAAAGGTAAAGATGATCTAGTACGAGTAGTCGAATCAAGACCACTTCGGGAATATTTAAGCGGGCAATACACAGACTAGCACCCTTACCAATGGAAGAAGAAACTTAAAATGAAGGCAAAGTTCAATCTCACCCAATTAAATTAAAAACAGAAGCATAGAGGCCGGCAAAACCAATCAGAATGAAAATGTTTCTGGTCAATTCGAAAGTCAGCAGCAAAAAGATGAATTACCTCAAAAACGACCGCGTTTATCTGTTCATCCTACACCTGCTCCAAGAACTCAGCTCATAGCTAGCAAATTCGTGAGAACAACAACCTCTCATCCAGAAGATCGGGAGGCCAGATTTAGTGTTAATCTTGACGAAAAAATAAATCAATTTCATTTCCTCTATAGAGTATAAGCATTCATCTTCTCAGTTTGGTTCCTTACATCCTTAGTTCTTAGTTAATGCAATATCCTATAAGTTTTCTAAATTAAACATAACATATATAAACATGACATGACATGTCAAATTCATATTACATCTAGTCTAATTGTCTTTGCTGAACAGTATGGATATTAATAGAAATGCAATAATATACGAAGTTTATCTTATCATAAAGTAATTGAACCTTCTGTTCAACGCGGGCAGAATTTTTTTTTTTTTTTTTGAATACTAGGATGGACGGAGACTAAAACTCCAAAATCTTTCAAAGATACCAATACGCCCACTATAGCAGGTACATAATACCGAAGTAGCCAATATTGGTTATGCCCGATTTCCATGCGAAAGGGCAATAGACTGATACCACAGTGCAAGCGATGCCAAGAATTCAGGCAAACAAGTGCCTACTGCCAAAAAGAACCACGTTGCGTGAAATGTGCCGGAAAACACCTCTCAACAAAGTGCAAAGTTGACATAAAGGCTCCAGCAGTTTGCGCAAATTGCCACGGAAACCAACCCGGAAACTATCGAGGATGCGAAGTAGCCATAGAGCTGCAAAAGGGACGAGAGCCCTTAAAGGAAAATACTAGAGGTCAGAATCAAAGCCTAGGACGTCCAAAAACTGCTGAAACTCCTAAGCCAAGGACTCAAAAGATTTTTTTTTTTTTCTTTTTTTTTTTTTTGAATACTAGGATGGACGGAGACTAAAACTCCAAAATCTTTCAAAGATACCAATACGCCCACTATAGCAGGTACATAATACCGAAGTAGCCGATATTGGTTATGCCCGATTTCCACGTGCTAAAAAACCACCCATTTATGAGAGACACTATGAAACTGCCAGAACGCACTTCATAGTAGTAAATTTTCGCTCTCTAATAAAACTTCTTGACTACAACTAAGTTAACTTAACAAGTAGTTTACGCTTCCATAGTGTTGATCGCATTGGATAGGTTGCTTTCCAGTGAATGCACCTACTAAGCCGTTCATTCATGCGGCTTCACCCTACGTCGCTAGATCGAAGGGTCTTGTTCTTTGTAGTCGTCGCTCGTTGTTAACATCGTTAAGAGTCTCGTTTAGAGTACGGATCATTTCATTGTTGCAATGAACATGAAGGCGAGCATTTAGCTTTCGAGCGAAGTTTGTTACTTCTTCGCCCACGGTAGCTATTCCTAAATCTCTGTGAATATCGCTATTCCTAATATACCATAGAGCATTCACAATTGCTCTTAGTGTTTTGTTTTGGAAAGTCTGCAACATGGACATGTTGCTCGGCTTGGTACAACCCCAAAGTTGTATACCGTATGTCCAGGACGGCTTTAACACCTGCCTGTACAAGAGCAGTTTGTTATTTATGCTTAATTTCGAAAATCTTCCGATAAGCCATTACATTTCCCTGAGCCAAATCTCAAGCTCGTCATGCTTCTTCTTTACGTGCGTTTTCCACCTTAGCTTAGCGTCCAGTATTATCTCTACATATTTCGCTTCATTTGCATAGGGTATCTGAGCAGAATTTTTGAACAGAGGTAAGTTGTTAACCCTTCTGTAAGTAAAATTCACATGCTTGGACTTGTTCTCGTTAAGAGCGATTCGCCAAGTCTTCGTCCAGACACAAATTCTGTCCAATGCTCGTTGGAGGTTTCTCGTTGATGAGTCGACTGATTCACCTGTTGCCAGGATGGCCGTATCGTCGGCAAACGTGGCCACGACTGTCTCGTCATCTAGAGGTATGTCTCTTGTGTAGAGCAGGAACAGGGTCGGACCGAGGACGCTTCCCAGGGGTACGCCAGCCCGAATTTGCTTGAAACTCGAGTATTCACTACTACACCTAACACAAAAGAGTCTGCTTTCAAGATAATTTTCCAATATTTTAAACATGTCTTCCGGCAAGTTCTGCCGTAGCTTATATTTCAAGCCCTGGTGCCATACCTTGTCGAAGGCTTGCGATACGTCGAGGAAAGCACTTGAACATATTTTTTTTTCCTTCTAAGGCTTTTTCAATTTCATGCGTTATTCTGTAGACTTGATCTATTGTGGAATGGTTAGGTCTGAAACCGAATTGATGATCCGGGATCAAGCGTCTTTCTGCAATTATTGGTTGTAATCGCTACAGCAGAAGTTTCTCGAATACTTTCGATATTATCGGCAGAAGCGATATGGGCTTCTGCCGATAATATCGAAAAGATTTTTTATCATTTGCGCATTTCCCCGGTTTAGGAACCATAATGACTTCAGCAACTTTCCATTGTCTTGGAACGTATAGAACTCTAAGAGAAGCGTTTATCATATAAAGTAGCTTGACTAATGCCTTTTTTGGAAGCTCTTTTAATATTTCGCCAGTGATCAGGTCGTAACCCGGGGCCTTCTTATTTTTAAGTTTGCTAATTGTCTGTAGGAGTTCAACTAACGAAACTTTTTTCATTCTAAAGCTATCAGGCTCCCCGTTGTTGTTTAGAACGTCAGCCAACGGCGGACCGTCGAAAGGCTTAAATGTTTCTTCTAAATGTTCAGCAAACAAATTCGCTTTCTCTTTGTCTTCTCTTGCCCATTCGCCGTTAGCTTTTTTTATTGGTGCCGAGTGGATTAAAGGTTTCTTGATATACTTAACTGCTTTCCACAGTGAGTAGTTTGAGCTCCTATCCGCCGACAAGCCTTCAAGGTATTCAGTGGTCTCACGATTTTTAAGATCTTGCAACATTCCTTTCAGTTTGTTAGAGAGGTGGTTCAAGAGGGTTTTGTCTGGGGGAGCCCTCGTGCCTTGCCATCTTCTACGCGCTCTTCTCTTTTCACGAATCAATTCTTCGATTTCGAGCGGATATGTTGTACGTACATGCCCGTCGGTGCTAGTTGCGTTCTTTTGGGACGAATTGTTGTTCCAAGCTGCGCTCTGAATTGCTTCAATGAATTTGTCAACTGCGGTTTCTAACTCGAAAGGATTTTTCAATGGCACATTCAAGCCAACACCCTCCTTACAGTCCTTTCTGAAAGCGTCCCAGTACATGTTTTTGCTAGCTAATCTATGAGCTCTTTCTATTTTCGCCAGTCTTCCACCCATCTTCAAGATAACTCCTGAGTGGTCTGAGCAAGGATCATAACACTCTTCAATTCGCGTAAGGTATTTGGGGTACCCTTTAGCGATGAAAAAATCGACAAAGTCAGGCTTTTTATTCCTATCGGTTGGCCAATATGTTGGCTTACCCGTGGAGAAAAAGTCCACCCCACGCTTCATACTATTTTTGTACAGTAATCTGCCTCTTGTTGAATTGCATCGTGAGCCCCAAAAAGTATGCTTCGCGTTAAAGTCACCCCCAATGATAAAATTGGACCCAATGAAGTCATACATACGATCAAGATCGTCTTCCACCAGTCTATATCCTGGCGGGAAATAACAAGATGCAATGTTATAATCTAAGCAGTCAATTTTTACAGAAACTGAACTGATCTGCATAGAGTCAAGCTCAACTTCTGTGTTCTTGAAGTGCTTTATGCAGTTCTTAATGTAGAGGGTGGATCCTCCTCTCGAATTTTGCGAAGGGTGATGTACGTGATAGTCATTGTAACCTTTAAGTTTGGGTGTAGACCCGTTTTTAAGATGAGTTTCCGCAATCATGCAAATATCAATATTGTTTTTCCGTAGAAATACTTCTAGTTCGTCTATTTTATTCAGAAGGCCGTTTGCATTCCATGTTAGTATTTTAAATAACTGTTTCATATTCATGTTCTCTTGTAATTTTTTCGAGGCTAAAACTCGAGCTTGCTCAGTTTGTCAAATATAACTTTGTTGATTTTAGTCTGATCCTCAAGTTTCTCCAAGTTTACAGCGAGGATCTGAGACACTGCATCTGTTGTGGGCGATCTTGCCTTGCTTTCGTTTGCCGCAACCTGTGCGTATGATTTCGGTCCGACCAGTGGTGGTTTCTCCGCTGCACTTGAACTGGCGCCGCTCTTTTGTGGAGCTTTTACGCCTTTTGTCGACGCCTCCTTTGCCAATCTTCCACTTTTGATCGGCTTTGGCGTCTTTGGAGTCTTTGGCTTAGGAGTTTCAGCAGGTTTTGGGCGTCCTAGGCTTTGATTCTGACCTCTAGTGTTTCCCTTAAGAGGTTCTCGTCCCTTTTGCAGCTCTATGGCTACTTCGCATCCTCGATAGTTCGCGGGGTGGTTTCCGTGGCAATTGGTGCAAACTGCTGGAGCCTTTTTGTCAACTTTGCACTCTGTTGACAGGTGTTTTCCGGCACATTTCACGCAACGTGGTTCTTTTTGGCAGTAGGCACTTGTGTGCCTGAATTCTTGGCATCGCTTACACTGTGGTATCAGTCTATTGCCCTTTCGCATGGGTTCGATTTTGACCCTGATGTTAAGTATCATTTTTATTTTATAAATATCGTTTATGCTCTCAGTTCTTTCAAAGGAGAGCATAGAAATTGGAAGGCCGCGTCTGATCACAGTGTCTCTTTCTCCTTCCGTGCGTTGCTTTTCCTTTTTAATGATATTGACGGCATCAATAATTTTAAGGCCTTTATTTTTTACGTCTTTTACAACGTCTTCTTTTGTGCATGATGGGTGGAGCCCCCTTACAATGAATCGCAGTGGTTTTTCGTACTTATTTTGATAAGTATACCACTCGATTCTTTCAGCATTCAGTCTAAGAGACAGTGCGCGATAGGAATCGGCGTTGTCAACATTTACTTTCCACACGTTATTTCGGTGCGAGGTAAGCTTATAGTTTTCTGTTCTCACCGTGTTTGCAAGAAGGTTGCGCAATCTCCCAAAGTCTGCTATCCCGACGATGTTTATTGCGGGAGGTGGACGAATTTTCGCTTCTGGTTTAGCCTTGTTTGAGCCAGAGGGCTTATCTTCTTTTTTTATTACTTCGGGAGATGAATTCGCCTTTCGCTTGTTGCTAGACCTTTTCCTTAAGACTGAATCGGTCTCAAGTGCAAGTTCGTCCTCGTCCGTGAAGTATTCGACTGCTAGTCGGTTCGGTGTTACACACTCTTTCGTTACCTCACAGTCTTTCGTTAAACGAGTATTTTTAATATCCTCGTTTTCTTTTCGCAGAGAGTCAACTTCCATTTTTAGATCTTGGAAGAGTCGCTCAATTTCAGTAAGCTTAGCTCGGAGTTCATTATTCTCCTTTTCTAAGCTCTTAATTTTCACAGAGTCCTGGTTTACCGGTGGACTGCTTTTTCCGGATATGTTCGATCTAGGTGGTGGTGATCAATTTAGTTTTGTCCTTTTCTCAAAAGGATTTATAAGCAATAAAAGGCTCTCCCCAGAATCCGTAGAGCCTGCCTCCGAAGAGGGTGGATTTTCCAGCATAGCTGGGCTGCCACCTGGGGTAATCAAATCTTTCGTTTTGTTCATTGCCATTTTTTTTTTAACTTGTCGTTTTTATGAGAAATAGGTAAGTCACTTCTATTTTCATTTTTAAATACAGCCGCCCCTTTGGAGACAGACGCCGACCAGTGAGCCGCACAATGTGTGACAGACGCTTCTGGATTTTAATTTAACCTTCAGATTCATCTATAAGTTAAAACCTTATAGAAACATTCTGCGGGGCAGAATGTTTAAACCTTGAACCTAGTGCAAATTTTAAATAAACAACATGCAAGTTCAATGGAACTTGACTCTTAAATTGCATTTATGAATGGGCCGCTTAAGCGTATGCCAACATAGTGCAGAGTTGCATTTTTTGCCGTTAATAGCCTATATTGGCATGTGTATAGCGTAATGTGCAATTCATGAGTTCAATGCTTGACAATAATTTTTGTCAATACACCAAGAGAAATGCAATGCTGCATTTTGTTGTAATTGTTCTTCTTTTCTTTATTATCTATAGCATAAGCAATTATTTTTAAGTATAAATAGCTGGATCAAATCAATAAAGAACGAGTCGAACTCAATAAACGTTGGAACAAAGACTTTTCTCTACGATTATTCTTCAGTGAGTCTGCTGAAGACCGACGTTAATTTTTAGTTTACTGATGCAAGAATCGGGAATGAGAATAAGCATGAGAGCAAAGTAGGTAACTACCATCTCTGATTTAATTGATTTAAGTTTATTTAAAATATTGCATAATATTGATGTCATCATTATATTAATCAAATATGCTACAGTAAAAGAAATTTTTTGTCAATTATATGAAACCAGAGCTAAAAGTAATATAGATGGAAAATTAATATTATAGGTGAGAAAATCGCAAAATGTAACCTAGAGTTTAAGAATGTTGAAAATTGCAAAAGAGAATTCAGAAGCCCATTTTGTGTATTAAAGAGAACGCAAATTGTAACAAAATTAAAGAAAAGAATGCTAGACTAGAATGTATTAATAAGCGGCATAAGCACAGTCAACAACATAACTACAAAAGGAACGTACCTAGTCACCTTTAATGACACTTTTATCATCAATAACATTACATATGAACATCCCACAGGAACCATACAAACATTTTTGAAGAAATATTCTCTGGGACAATGCTACATAAATCAATACTTTGAAATGGATATCGAGGATCCTAAATTAGTCAACATCAATATCCGAAAAAACTGTCAAGAAGAAACGACAAATTACCCTGTCATCTCCACAAATATAATCTTGGCCATTTTGATTTGCTTAACATTCTTGTTGGTTTACTATTACAAGATAAGACGCCAAAGAATTCCTGATGTTGAACCAATTGAAGTAAGATTCCCGTCAATCCTACAAAAATTGGAAAAAAGTAATGAAGAAGCGGGGACGCTTTATATCAAAGGAGGGGAGGTAGCCACACTATAAATTATGCTGAAAATTACGGTCAGCTCACTCGTAAACCACCCCTAAATCGATACACCCGTAAATCAAATCTTTAATTACGGTCAGCCATTTTATATTGGATCCATGCAGCATCCATGCAGCTTTCCAAGCCAGCTTTTCAATTTAAAACACAAAAAAAACGCCGCCGCCCTTTTGGAAACCATCGGAAAAAGACTACCAGCGGAGGGCAGAACAGTTCCGACCAGCATCGACGATAGTCGAGATCAGTTTCATTAATAAGTTAACTTAAGATTGTACTGTGTATCTTTAAATTTAAATCACGTTTTTTTATACCCCATCCCATGGGATAAGAGGTATATTAAGTTTGTCACATAGTTTGTAACACGGTGAAATAATAATTGTATATCCCCAAGACCTTAATGGCATATGATCGAGACTGAATTCTGAATCAAATGAGCCATGTCCGTCCGTCCGTCTGTATGTCACATTTTTTTAGGCCTTAAATTTCGAGCTAGGATGCTAAAACTTCGTACGTAAGGTTCACGTCATGCGAAGCAGTACAAGTGTAAGAATTTTTGATATCTGCCCAAAGACACGCCCACAATCGGTGTAAATGTGCAACTACCTCCAGAGTTTTCAAAACTGTAGACGTTCTAAACGGCTGAAATTTGACATTAAGCATATTCTGATGAATGTAAGACACAAAAAAGACAAATTTAATTGCTAAACCTCATCTAGTGGGCGTGGCATCTATTTTAAGGGTAAATTTACAAATGCAGTTTACTCAATATTTTTGCTCGAAATTGAAAAAAATTTGCTTAATATTTTATGTAGAAAACGCTTAGTTCCACATTTTGTTAACGCAAGACTTTGGGCCACGCCCACACTTGGAGTCAGAATTAAAGAAAAACCCCAAATTTTCCAGAAAAATTTAATTTCGACTGGCCTTGAGCCTAGTTTAGGAAAGCATGAAATAAACAAGTGGGAAAGTGCAACAGTGGGTATGCAAAAGCTTCAATCCATCTCCGACGGATTGCAAAATACCCGACCATACCAAAAAGAAAACTGCCACGCCTCCAAAAAGTGGGCGAGATATAAAAATATAACTGTTGAATGCTTTATACTAGGTGGTTGCATACATTTCGGCCTAAAACTCCGCCTTTTTAACTAAAAAAAATCACTTTTTTTAACGCCACATACAATATATACATAAAAGTTAGAAAATGCTAGTATCTACAACTTTTGTCATATAATTTTTTGTCAAATTTCATATGTATTTATTGAAAAACAGTCATTTTAAGCTAAAATCCCTTAAAAAGTGGGCGTGGTCAATGAAAAATCTAAAATTTTTTGGCTGCCTTAAAGACAACCATAATGCAATGTTACGTACCAAAAATTAATGCGCTAGCGCCATTGTAACATAGCTAAAATTTGTAGAATGTATTTTTTTAAATTAGAGATGGTCGCACATACAGGCCTGCAGTGGGCGTGTCTGTGGGCGGATTCAGGTTATTTTCAAACTTGATCTGAAGGACTGGACTTCCAACCAACTCACAAAATTTCAGCTCTCTGCCTTAAAATTTAAGGCCTAAAAGTTGTTTACATACGGACGGACAGACGGGCATGGCTTAATCGATTCTCCTGTCGGTCCCATTCATATCTCTAAAAGGTCTTAGGGGTATACGGTGATTATTTCACTGCGTTACAAACTATACATCAAACTTAATATATCCTGGGTCGGGACTTCAGTCCAGATTTCGTTAATATAAAGATTTTAGCCACGCCCCCTTTTAGGGGTCGATTTTTCAAAAATATTGAATTTGAACAAAAAATTGCATTTTTACATACATTAAGGTGTAATTTGAAAATATCTGTGGAAATATCTTATAATTAATTGTTTGCAATCAGGGGTGGTTCGACCACGCCACTTTTCGAAGTTTGCATTACTTATAAAATGTAATGTAATAACTATGCCATCAGCATTTTACAATGTGGGATAGGATGGGGTATTCAACGGTCCGTTTTACGGACTGTAACTTCTGCGTACACACTGTAGCACTTACTCACTGGTTTTATATAAACTCTGAGTTAAAAACTTTACTTCGTGCGAAACTGGAGACGGCTAGCTAGAGACAGAGCTGGCTGGCTAAGCCTGTTGGCTGAGGCACAGGTCCACCCCGGACTGTAGCGCCACCTAAAGTAAGTAAGTAAGCAATACTTAAAATTTTCTGAATCGGTTTCTTTTTCGTGTGTGGGTAAAAACCTTCATAGGCGCTATGCCGATTGAACGCGCGTGCTCATAGAAGTGTGAGATTCTTCCTCACTAAAAAAACCTTCCAATTTTTGTAAGACTACGACTTTGTTTCCTTCATAAGTAGTTCAAGCTTCTGTATAGTAATCGCCTTTGGCAGGCTAACTTCCAACGAAAGCACCTTCAACGCCGTGATTATGTGCGATTTCCTCTTACGACGCTAGATCCAAAGGCCTTGTGTCTTGTAGTCAGCGTGCAAGATTTGTCTGATGCAGAGTTCGGATTATTTCATGGTTGCAATAGCAGTAAAGGCAAGGGTGAAGTTTGCGGGCAAAGTTTCTTACCTCGTCGGTCACGGTTGCGATGCCTAGATCTCGATGTAGATCGCTATTTCTTATACCATGGAACATTTGAAATTGCTTTTCTTAATCGCTACCGTGTAAATACTCTTCCTAATCAGAGCGCTGCGTGGAATAACACTTCTTTTCGGAGGTCTGAATTATCGAACAGCAGAACAATATATCCGCGAGATATAGAAGAGCTAATATGCGATCTTGGAGAAAAGCCAGGATTCCAAACGATACACACCACCTTTTCATCGATTTCAAGGTCGTGTATGACAGCACCTATAGAAACGAGCTATAAAGCGCAATGTCTAACTTTGGCATACCTGCCAAACTCGACGAGGGAAAATTTACGCTGTTCCGTCAAGGTCGGCAAAGACCTCAGCGATCCCTTTGATTTCAAAAAAGAATTTAGACAAGGAGACGCGCTTTCATGCGACTTCCTTAACGTCATACTTGAAAGAATTGTGAAGGATTCTCGCGCCAACACCAGAGGTACAATCTTTCAAAAGCCCATTCAACTACTCAAATACGCAGACGACATTGACATAATCGGTAAAACAAAGCGTTATGTCAGTGAAGCCTTCGTGAGTATTGGGACGGAAGCGAATATAGGTTTAGCAGTCAACGAGAGCAAAACTAAGTATATGCTGTCATCAAGAAAAGACACCCAACACCGACGTCTTGGACCAAACATCACCGATGACAGCTATAGCTTTGAGGTAGTTAGGGACTTCGTCTACCTGGATTCCGCTATCAATTCAGACAATGGCACTATATCGCTGTTTCTTTTATGGGCCAAGAAGGCAGTTGAGTAGCAAAGCCCTCACTAGAGCAACTAAAGTTTCCATGTATAAGACCCTCATCATCCCATTCCTGCAAAAGCATGGACCCTGTCAAAAGCATATGAAAAAACTTTAGGCTGCTTCGAGAGGAAAATTCTTCGGACGATTTATGGTCGCATCTGCATAGATGGATAGTGGAGGAAAATATATAACATCGAACTGCACCGACCTAGCCAAAATAGTCAAAATACAACGTCTACGATAGCTGGGTCATCTACAGCGGATGGATACCAACGCCCCGGCCCGGAAAATTTTCGAATCCACACCGCTGGGACGGCGCAGTAGAGGAGCACTGAGACTCAGGTGGCGCACGCAAGTGGAAGGGGACCTCAGATAACCTCGCGTGCAAAACTGGAGACGGCTAGCTAGAGACAGAGCTGGCTGGCGAAGCTTGTTGGCTGAGGCCCAGGTCCACCCCGGGCTGTAGCGCCACCTTAAGTCAGTAAGTAAGTATTACGCGAAAAAAGGAGAACGCGCAAGAGATGGCAATGTTTGCGAGCACCCCTGGATAGGACCATCTAGAAAAAACCTTCGTAGCAAACTGAAGCACGAACTTCAAGACTTTAAAAGTCGCGAGACTACTGCTTACCTCAAAAGTGCCGATAAAGGTTCTAACAACTCTCTTTGGAAAGCAGTGGAGTCCGTTTAGAAGCCTATAGTACATTCTTCGCTATTAAGAAAAACCAAAGACGAATGGGCAAGAGAAGACAAAGAAAAAGTGGATTTATTTGCAGATAACCTAGAAAAAACATTCAAACCGTTTGACGGAGAACCGTTGAGCTCAATCCCTATGCAGTTCAAGATAAATATAGAATAAAACCATATCATTGGCTGAACTTCGTCAAACGATAAATAATGTAAAGAACAACAAAGCCCCTGGCTACGACTTAATTACTAGCGAAATTCTAAAGGAGCTACCGAAAAAAAGCTTTGGTCAAGCTTCTCTATATCATTAACACCTCGATAAGAATTTTATACGTTCCAAGGCAATGGAAAATGGTCGAGGTCATAATGGTTCCAAAACCAGGAAAATTTCCGAACAACAAAAAGTCATACAGACCTATTTCGCTACTGCCGATTATATCTAAGGTATTCGAGAAACCGTTGCTTAATAGTTTAACCAATTATTGAAGACAGACGATTGATTCCGGATCACCAATTCGGATTTTTATCGGACGATTGATTCCGGATCACAAATTCGTATCCGTCTAGCTGTTGTGGGAAACATGTGTGCCGGATTCTGTCGATTCCAAGTCAAGTTGCTCGAAAGTATTTTAAACAAAAATAAACGAAAAAATGTCGTGTACAATTTGCCGTGAAAAAGTCGATAGATCGAAAGCCAATAAAGTGATGTGCATCGATTGCAAAAAAAATTCCATGCGATGTGCGCCAAATTGACTGCTGCTGACCTTGAATTCATGAAAGACAATAAAGAAGTTTGGAGATGCATCAGCTGTACAGCAATTTACGGAAAGTCTCATCTAACAACTGCGAACATCCAGCAAGAAACCGAAAGCCTGATACAAGTGCAAATGATGAATCCAATCGATTACCATCTAGACGAGCCTACCGACAACGTGACAAATTTAATCCCTGTAAACTTAGATATGGTCTACACAGAATTACTATCCATAAAAAAAACCCAGAAAGAACAAATTGCTGCACTTAAAGCAAAAAATACTGAGTGCGAAACTAAAATAAACGAACTTCAGCAGAAAATAAACTATATGGAACAGCAAGTTCTCCCCAATTCCGTGGATATATATAATATTCCTAAGCTCGACAATGATATGTCCAATGTAAACATTGCACTCAAAGTTTTCCGACATGGCTTGGGTTCTAATATTAGAGAAGAAGACATCGATTACTGTGTCACGAAAAAAAATCCTTACAAAAAAACAGCATTCTAGTTCCTCCACCTCAGCTGACACCACGAACACAAAGCAGATATTGCATGTCAACTTTGTCTCCCGCTAACTAAAAGAGCAAATTGTGCAAGCAAACCAAAAACAGAAACGAAAGCTTACAACAACAACATTTAATTATCGATCGCGTTCACAACCGATGTACATCAACGAGAGCATCAGCTACCTCACACGTCAACTACTGAAGGCAGCAACGGAGATGAAGGTCACCTAGGGCTACAAATACGTCTGTATTAGGGATGGTAAAATCTACATGCGGAAAGAGAACGGAGGTAATCGGTTGATTATAAATAGTTTTGCCGACCTACAGAAATCATGAATCATCATAACAATAACACAATGCCCATTCCTAATCCTAGTGCTTTAGCTTATAATAGTGAAATTCTTATACTTCATCAAAGTATCCGTAGCTCAAGATCAAATTTTAATTCTCTGCTACCACATTATGGAATCACTTGAAAGTAAACCGGTAATTGTTGTCTTAAGCGAAATTTGGATTTTTGAAAATGAGTTGAATTTATATACAAGCTCTTGCTACCAGAAGCCTTTTGGTAACTGCAATAGTACAAATTCGGCTGGCGGGGTGGTTGTTTATGTGAAAAAGGGTTTTGAGTGCGATTGTTCCAAAATAGTTTTTTCTAGTGTTGATGGATTAAAGCTATTACTTACTTTTGAAAACTTCACTTATACTGTTTTGTGTATGTATAGATTGCACGCTTTTAGTAAGGCCAGTTTTATAACTGAACTGGAAAATATTTTGAGTAATACCAAAGCGAAAAATTTAACCAGTGAGTAAGTGCTACAGTGTGTACGCAGAAGTTACAGTCCGTAAAATGGACCGTTGAATACCCCATCCTGTCCCACATTGTAAAATGCTGATGATATGGTTATTTTTTGACATTTTATAAGTAATGCAAACTTCGAAAAGGGGCGTGGTCCAACCGCCCCTAATGAGAAACCACATATATATCCAAGTTAAATGTACGTAAAAATGCAATTTTTTGGTCCAAATTCAATATTTTTGAAAAATCGACCCTTAAAAGGGGTCGTGGCTAAGAACTTTATATGAACGAAATCTGGACTGAAGTCTCGTTTACCTAACCTGCTACTTTTTTTGTTTATGCTTTCCTAAATTAGGCTCAAGGCTAGTCGAAATTAAGTTTTTCAGGAAAATTTTAGGTTTTTCTTCAATTCTGCCTCCAAATATGGGCGTGGCCCAAAGTTTTGTACAAACAAAATGTAGAACTAAGCGTTTTCTATACAAAATATTAAGCAATTTTTTTTTTAATTTTGAGCAAAAATATTGAGTAAACTGCATTTGAAAGTTAACTATTAAAATAGAGGCCACGCCCACTAGAGGAGGTTTACCGATTAAATTTTTCTCTTTTGTGTCTTACATATATTAGGAGATGCTAAATGTTCAATTTCAGCCTTTTAGAACGTCTTACAGTTTTGAAAATTCTGGAGGTAGTTGCACATTTAGGCCGATTGTGGGCGTGTCTTTGAACGGATTGCAAAAATTTTTACACTTGTACTGCTTCGAATGACGCGGACCTTACGTACGCAGTTTCAGCGCCCTAGCTCAAAATTTAAGGTCTAAAAACATGTGACATACAGACGGACGGACGGACGGCTCATTCGATTCAGAATTCGGTCTCGATCATATGCCCTTAAGGTCTTGGGGGTCTACCATTATTATTTCACCGTGTTACAAACTATGTGACAAACTTAATATACCTCCTATCCTATGGGATGGGGTATAAGAAAGTAATAAGTGTTTGTTCAGTGGATAGGCATATAACTTTAAGCTTACGGATCATCACATGGTTGCTCTCAATTATCTTTCCAACATCAGTTCCTATGTAGAACCCGCTCCGATGACGGTAAATCGTCGTTCCAATTTTTTGATGCTAAATGAGAGATTGTTATGAGAGCTTGGGATCCGGTTTATTTGGCAAATGATCCTTCAATTGCCTACGACCTTTTCATTTCCATTTTAAAAAGCATATAGAGGCGTGCACCACAGTGTCCTTGCATAATTAAAAACGTAAGAAATATATTAAGCCGTGGATGACCGACACAAGAATGATTTTTCGAAACAGTGTCAAACAGTGTAATTTAACATAAAGCTTAAAAAATATTACGTTAAATTATACAACGATATAAAGGACAATTTCTATGATAGACAGTTTTAAGAGGCTAACGGTAACTTAAGAAAGGAATGGAGAGTAGTCGACGGTATTCTAGGAAAAAATAAAAAATCCAGTGAATTCAAGGAGTTAATGGTTGATGATAGTATTTTAACTAATTCTTGCAAAATCTGAAATTACTTTAACGAATACTTCATAAACACATCCGAGAACCTTAAGCCCGGGAATAACTCTCACAGTGATTGCAGATGCGACTCAACCTCACAGATTTTGTAAGATAATATGCAATCAAACAGCTTTTATTTTAAACCAATTACATCGCAAAAACCAACAAGCAGATATTAAAGTTACCAAAAAAAAAGGGTGGCACTAAGGATGGTGTTTCTAGTTTTGTGCTAAACTAGTTGGAGGGTTACAATCTGCTTAGGCGAATCGTTGGATACCCCATCCCAATTGACCAGTTTCAAGCTCCGAATTGTGTCATGAATCTTGGTTGTTAAATTTTAGTTTCTATTAACTTCCACTGTATTTAGAATTTCTCAGTTAAAGAATCTTCTCCCTTAAAAAGGGGCGTGGCATGCACCC
This sequence comes from Neoascia interrupta, assembly GCA_947623515.1. Taxonomy (NCBI): domain Eukaryota; kingdom Metazoa; phylum Arthropoda; class Insecta; order Diptera; family Syrphidae; genus Neoascia; species Neoascia interrupta. Next base: position 120,219,057 of record OX392462.1, read on the forward strand.
CTTTTCAATTACATCGTTTTTTTGTTTACATATTTTATCAGAAGTGATATACACCTCTTGATTGCATTTTCACATTAAAAATTTGGTTCATACTTAAAAACGCCCCAAAAGTGGGCGTGGCAAAAATTTATTCAGTTGAGTTGATAGCTTACGTACATATCTGAAGATTGTATTTTCGTCTTGATTGCATTTTCACATTAAAAATTTGGTTTATACTTCAAAACGCCCCCAAAAGTGGGCGTTTCAAAAATTTATACATTTCAGTTGATGGCTTTCACAAATATTAGAACATTTTATAGCGCAAGTTTTTTTGGATTCAAAGAAAATATATCGAATAAAAACCGTTTATTAAAATGCAAATGAAATATGACCACGCCCAAAAGGGAGTGGGCTTTGCTTTTTTTTGAAATGTCAATCGCAATACACTTAAGCGTGGATAAGGGATATCAAATTTCAGCTTCCTACGACATTTTTGAACTTTCATGGTAATAAGTAAAGAGGGCGGATGTTAAGAAATTTTACATTTGTACTGCTTCGGGACCTAGAAAGAACAGATATTTAGTTTCAAGCTCCTAGCTCAAAATTTAAGGCCTAAAAACTACCGACACACGGACGGACGGACGCACATGGCTATTTGGTCTCGATCATGTGCCCTTAAGGTCTTAGGGGTCTACGGTGATTATTTCTCTATGTTACAAACTATGAATCAAACTTAATATACCTCCTATCCTATGGAATCGGGTATAAAAAGATCGCTTTTAACGTTGCTGATGTGTCAGCAACTTGTTCAATATGACTGTCAATAAGGGCTGCTTTCCGAAGGCTCTGAAATGCGCTGAGATCATTCCCATATTCAAAAAAGATAATCAAAAAAATATGTGTTACTATCGACCTATTGCTCTGCTCCCTACGTTTCCTAAGCTCTTTGAAAAGCTCATTAAGCAACGAATAATTTCTTTTTTAGAGAAAAACAATTTTTTTTACAAAATCAGTTGGGCTTCAGAGTCGGTAAATCGACTGAAGATGCTATTATGAGAATATGTACCCAACTGTCTGATGGATTCAATAATAGCAAAACACAATTTGCTCTCTTCATTGACATTACAAAAGCTTTCGACTTGGTAGACCATGACATACTGCTTGGTAAATTATATGGAGCTGGCTTAAGAGGTTCAATTCATTGCATTGCTTTGCTCATATTTAAAAGGACGCGAGCAGAAAGTTAATATTAATGGTATATGCAGCAGATCACTTATTCCAACGGGTGCAGTACCGCAGGGTTCTGTACTTGGACTTATCTTGTTTCTTATATTTGTCAATTCCCTTTTCGATCAACATTTAAGTGGCAGTTCCACAGCATTTGCAGATGACATTGCATTTGTTTACCAAGGAAGCTCATTGGTTGAGAGCATCTTAAAAATTGAAAAAGATTTGGAAAAGTTAAGGCTTTGGGTTGCTTTGCATAGATTAATAATAAGTGAAAAAACTTAACTCATTCATTTTAAAAACTCAGGGAACAGCTTTTCCATTTCTTATAATTTCACATTTCACTCGTTTATCTGTCAGCGATATTGTCTACCTCTTCATGCGTGCGGAAAAGAAAACTTTAGTGCCCAAATACAATGTCACAGTCAATGTTTAAAAATTGATTCTGTCAATTATTACAAACATCTCGGTGTTTTTATAGACTGTAATCTGAACTGGAAGGAGCATACACTTGCTGTCAAAAATCATATAATGCTTGTTGTTCGCAAAATGTATCAGTTACAGCAGTATTGCTCTAAAACTATGATATACTATGGCCTAGCCGATTCTAAATTGCAATATGGTATAGCAAGCTGGGGAGGTGCCTACGAAAATACATTTAGCCAACTGCAAATTGCACAGAAACACCTTGTTCGAATTATATCCTGCAGAAACCGCTTCGCTCATAGCTGGCCGCTTTTTGAGGAACTGAAAATCCTTCCACTAAGACACTTATATGTTTTTAAAGTCCTTCGAGAATTTTTCAAACAAAGTGGTAATACTCAAATTAGAAACTCCACTGCCAATAGCTTGCGCGTCAATAGCCTCGCACTTGTGAACATACCAATCGAACACAAAACGAAATTCACTCATTCTTAGACCATGACATCTCCAAAATTCTTTAACAAGCTGCCGTTTGATATAAGAACAACTAACACTTTTCATTCATTTATCCTAAAAATAAAGAAATGGCTATTCTCAATCAATTGTGCAAGCATTAAATCGCAGTTAAGAAATGTGAAGATCATTACTTTGTATAACAGAGTTTTTTTTTATACCCGACCCAGGGTATATTAAGTTTGATGTATAGTTTGTAGCGCAGTGAAATAATCACCGTAGACCCCTAAGACCTTTATGAATGAGATATGAATGGGACCGACAGGAGAATCGATTAAGCCATGTCCGCCCGTCCGTCCGTCCGTATGTAAACAACTTTTAGGCCTTAAATTTTAAGGTAGAGAGCGAGCTGAAATTGTGGGTTGGCTAGAAGTCCTTTGGACCAGATCTAGTTTGAAAATTAGCCGAATCCTCTTACAGACACGCCCACTACAGGTCTGTACGTGCGACCATCTCCAATTTTAAAAAAATACCTTTTCTAAATTTTAGCTATGTTACAATAGCGCTATCGGATTCATTTTTGGTATGGAACATTGCCTTGTGATTGTCTTTGAAGTGACTTAAAAATATTAGCCTTTTCTTTGACCACGCTTACTTTTTTAAGGAATTTTAGCTTAAAATGACTGTTCTTCAAAAAATATAATTGAAATTTGACTAGAAAATTTATATCAAAAGTTGTAGATATTAGCATTTTCTAACTATCATGTATTTAAAGTATGTGCCTCCGCCCACTTTTGTGGGTATAGCGTTAAAAAAGTGTTTTTTTTAGTTAAAAAGGCGGAGTTTTTGGCCGAAATGTATGCAACCACCTAGTATAAAGCATTGAACAGTTATATTTTTGTATCCCGCACACTTTTGTAGGCGTGGCATTTTTTTGGTATGGTCGGTTATTTTGCAATCCGTGGTAGATGGACTGAAGCTTTTGCCTACGCACTGTTGCACTTTCCCACTCGTTTTTATTATCTAATTTATATTTCCTTGCTGCTTTACGCTTTCTTATCAGTCAGTATTGAAACTTTAATGAATTTGGTATCAATTACGTCTGATTTCCCCACATCAGATAAATAATTGTAATCTTTGTTTAAGAAACTTTAGGGTCATTCATCTCTAGCTATTATAGCTATAGAATGATCACTGTTTATTCTTCTCCACACATAGCGCTTGTTAACCTAGTATATTATAGGAATTTATTATCAACTTGTTAAGAACAAGTCTTAAGTTGGATTCGAATGAAAATAAAATGAAATGAAAACAAGTAGGAAAGTGCAACACTGTGTATGCAAAAGTTCTGTCCATCTACGACGGATTGCAAAATACCCGACCATACCAAAAAAACTGCCACGCCTCCAAAAAGTGGGCGGGATACAAAAATATAACTGTTGAATGCTTTATACTAGTTGGTTGCATAAATTTCGGTCTAAAGCTCCCTCCTTTAAACTTAAAAAAACTACTTTTTTAAGGCCACGCCCACAAAAGTGGGCGGCGGCACATAGTACTTACACATGAAAGTTAGAAAATGCTAATATCTACAACTTTTTTCATGTAATTTTTAGTCTAATTTCATATATATTTATTGAAAAACAGCCATTTTAAAGAGTGGGCGTGGTCAATGAAAAGGCTAACATTTTTTGGACACTTCAAAAACAATTATTCAAAAATTAATCCGCTAGAACTATTCTAAAATAGCTAAAACTTAAAAAAAGTATTTTTGGCTAAAAACTTTATATGAGCGAAATCTGGACTAAAGTCTTCTTTACCTAACCTGCTACTTTGTTGTTTGATGCTTTCCTAAATTAGGCTCAATGTCAGTCGAAATTAAGTTTTTCTGAAAAATTTTAGGCTTTTCTTCAATACTGCCTCCAAATAAGGGCGTGGCCCAAAGGCTTTTATAAATAAAATGTGGAACTAAGCGTTTTCTACATAAAATATTAAGCAATTTTTTTTTAATTTCGAGCAAAAATATTGAGTAAAATGCATTTGAAAATTTACCCTTAAAATAGAAGCCACGCCCACTACCAATTAAATTTTTCTTTTTTGTGTCCTACATTCATAAGGAGATGCTAAATGTCAAATTCCAGCCTTTTAGAACGTCTAACGGTTTTGAAAACTCTGGAGGTAGTTGCACATTTAGACCGATTGTGGGCGTGTCTTTGGGCGGATAAAAAAATTTTTTACACTTGTACTGCTTCGCATGATGTGGACCTTACGTACAAAGTTTCAGCACCAGCTCAAAATCTAAGGCCTAAGAACATGTTACATACAGACGGACGGACGGACGGACGGACGGATGAAATGACAAGGCTCATTCGATTCAGAATTTTGTCTCGATCATATGCCCTTAAGGTCTTAGGGGTCTACCATAATTATTTCACCGTGCTACAAACTATGTGACAAACTATACCTCCCATCCTATGGGATGGGGTATAAAAATATAAACAAGAAGCCTTTATTCATTAACTCGGTTCAAATCTCAAGTGAAGAAAATGATGAGAAATATCTAAGAATGACTCTAGACGCAAAACTTTAATGGAATCCGTACGCTAAAAAGGAACGCGACGAGCTCGAAATCAGGTTAAGAGAAATGAATTGGCCTATCGCAAGATTTTCGAAACTCAGCGTATACAACGAACTGCTTTTGTATAAGCAAGTGCCAAAACCATGATGGTTTTCGCACTTGCTTACCACCAAAACCATCTAAACCAAGCCATATATCTATTTTAGAAATCTAGCAGCATAAGATGAAACCGAAAAAATTGACGGTTTTGTAGGTGCCTGCGTTGGAAGGCAGCATGCTTTCGTCTCACGCGAAAGAGTCTGTTGCCAAGATAAGGCTCTAAGAGTTCATGCATTTTTTCCGGCAAAGCTTTCCTTAGCTCAAATTTTAGGCCTTCGTGCCAAACTTTATCAAAGACCTTGGGATACGTCAAGAAAAACGGTAGAACATATCATTTTCGCTTTTTAGGCTTTCTCAATTTTATTAGTTATTTGATAGACCTGGTAAATTGTTGAATGTTTGACCATAAAGCCGAATAGGTGATCCGCAATCGTATTTCTTCAATAATTATTGGTTGCAGTCGTTTCAGCACAAGTTTCTCGAGGGCTTTATATGTAATCGGCAGAAGCGAAATTGGTCTATATGATTTCTTGTCGTTCGGGCATTTCTCTGGCTTCGGAACCATTATTACCTCTACGATTTTCCATTGCTTTGGAATGTATGAAAATCTCTTTGATGCGTTATTATATAGAGTATCTTGAGTAACGATCTATTCGGTATAAGAATAGAGCTCCTTCAAAATTTCCCCAGTAATTAGGTCATGGGATGGAGCTTTGTTATTCTTAAAATTTCGGATTGTTTGACGAAGTTCAGACATTGACATGGTTTTCATTCGATATTTGTATTGTTCCGCATTGTGATACAGAACGTCGACAAATGGCTCCCCGTTAAATTGTTTGAACGTTTCTTCTAGATGTTCTGCAAATACATCTACTTTCTCTTTGTCGCCTTTTACACATTCTTTTCTTAATGGCGCCGAGTGTACTTTGGGTTTTTAATGAACTTCACGGCTTTCCAAAGTGAATAATTTGAACCTCTATCGGCGGTCAAGTTTTCGAGGTAATCGTTAATCGGTAATCTCGCGACTTTTAAAATCTTGAAGTAAGTGATTTAATTTGTTAGATAGGTCTTTCAGATTAGTTTTATTAGTAGGAGCTCGAGACAAATGCCATCTTTTTCGTGCCTTTCCCTTTTCGCGTATGAGCTCTTCAATTTCCGCCTTTCCATACTCCAGTCTTCCAGAAAGAAGTATTGTTCCAAGCAGTGTTTTGAATAGTTCTAACAAGTTTATTGACCTCGTCTTCTATTCCTAAAAAAGGGTTGTAAGTGGTACATTCAGAGGAAATTTTCTTTGCACTATTTCCTAGTATTTCCCGCTTTCTTATTTTTCGCTCGAATTCCGCCGACTTTCAGAATGACTGTCAAGTGATCCGAATAGAGATCATAGGATTCTTCTACATTCGTGAGGTGACGAGGGACCCCTGAAACGGGTTAAAAAATAAATTAAACAAGTAAGTAAGTGCAAGAGTTCGTCTGTAACGAACTTCTAAATACCCGACCCTCTTTGTCCATTAACACCAAATTTAAAATTTATTGGTCTGTTTCATATACTGAATGTCAATTATTTGTATTGGCCACGCCCCTAAATTCCTACATTCCTAAATCCCCTACATTCAAGCCAATTGTGGGCGTGGCTGTGGCGGATCTTCTAAATTTTCATACTTTGCCTGTACAAAATGAGAACCAAGCAACGCTGCAATTTTCAGTTTCCTAGCTCAATTTTAAAGACCGCAAAGCTGCATACATACGGACAGACGAACAGAAGGACAGATGGACAGACGGACAGACGGACAGACGGACAGACGGACAGACGGACAGACGGACAGACGGACAGACGGACAGACGGACAGACGGACAGACGGACAGACGGACAGACGGACAGACGGACAGACGGACAGACGGACAGACGGACAGACCGACAGACGGACAGACGGACAGACGGACAGACGGACAGACGGACAGACGGACAGACGGACAGACGGACAGACGGACAGACGGACAGACGGACAGACGGACAGACGGACAGACGGACAGACGGACAGACGGACAGACGGACAGACGGACAGACGGACAGACGGACAGACGGACAGACGGACAGACGGACAGACGGACAGACGGACAGACGGACAGACGGACAGACGGACAGACGGACAGACGGACAGACGGACAGACGGACAGACGGACAGACGGACAGACGGACAGACGGACAGACGGACAGACGGACAGACGGACAGACGGACAGACGGACAGACGGACAGACGGACAGACGGACAGACGGACAGACGGACAGACGGACAGACGGACAGACGGACAGACGGACAGACGGACAGACGGACAGACAGACAGACGGACAGACTGACAGACGGACAGACGGACAGACGGATAGACGGAGAGACGGACAGACGGACAGACGGACGGACGGACATGGCTTAATCGACTTTCCTGTCGTTCTCGATCATATCTCTAAAAGGTCTTAGGGGTTTACGGTGACTATTTCGCTGTGTTACAAACTATGCATTAAAATTAATATACCCTCGGTCGGGTATAAAAACTCGCTTTTGTAACCGATAACTAAAAATCCTGTGCTCATAGTATAAGAAAGAAGTAAGTAAGTGCAAGAGTTCGTCTGTACAAACTTTTATATACCCGAATCTATATACCGTTTAACACCAAATCTTAAGAATTTTTGGCCCGAATTTATATCTTATTTGTATAGACCACGCCCCCAAAAATGGGCATTGGCTAAACACTAAAATCAATTTATTGTAATTTCGTTATAATCATGAGAAAATGCAGTAAAAGCAAAAATTATTTTAGTAAAAGAGTTTTTCCTAAAAACACATCTCAAAAGTGGGCGGAGCTAAAAACTTTGTATGGAGCAAACCTAGCAAATAGTAATATTTTCAATATTTGTCGTACAATTTTTTTTCGATTTGGAGTGAAAATCAGTTTCCGAAAAATCAGTTTTAAAAATCTAACATGCTAAGAGTGGGCATGGTGGATATTGTGAGTGGTCCAGTTCCTGCCTTGTTAAAGGTCTTGGGCCAATATTGCTCTGTACAAAAATTTAAGTTCCTATGCCTTGCCTAACTTGACCAAAAGACGTTTTGAAAGAAAATGTGAAATAAAGATTGTCCCACCTTGAAGCCAGTAGTGGGCGTGGCCGTTGAAGGATTAAGAAAATTTTTACACTCTGTGCAACAGAAGAACTAAACCGTTTGCCAAGTTTCAGCGCTCTAGCTTGATTTGAAGACCAAAAACCATCACACATACAGACGGACAGACGGACGGACATGGCTTGATCGATTCACCTGCGGTCTCGATCACATCTCTAAAAGATCTCAGGGGTCTACGATGATTATTTCACTGCGTTACAAACTACGCATTAAAATTAATATACCCTCGGTTGGGTATAAATATCAAGGTATTCATCATCATGACGAGAGACCCCCGAAATGGTTTTAAAACAAATTAAACAACTGAGTATATGCAAGATTTTGTCTGCGAACAACTTCTATACGCCCGACTCTATATACCATGTCACACCAAATCTCAAAGTTTCTTGCCCAAAAGCGGGCATTAGCTTAAAATTTAAATAAATTAATTGCAATTTCGTTAGAATCATGATAAAATGCGGTAAAAGCGAAAACTATTTAAAAAAAAAAAAGGTTTTTTTCCTAAAACGCCCCTTAGAAGTGGGCGGAGCTTAAAATTTTGTGCTTAGCAAACTTAGTAAAGGGTTAAAACCATGTGCTTAGCTTTATACAAATATTTGTCATAATTTTATTCGATTTGGAGTAAACTCTCCGAGAAATCGGGTTTTTAAAGATCTTACATGTTAAAGTGGGAATGGTCGATATTGTGGGTGGCCCAATTTTTGCCTTGTTTAAGGTCTGGTATCGGTCGGGTATAAAAATAACGGAACCTTTTCATCAAAAGGGTCCTAGTAGGAGTTTTCCGGTTTTTATTTCAAACTAGTGAGTAAGTGCTGCAGTGTATACGCAGAAGTAACAGTCCGTAAAACGGACCGTTGTAAACCCCATCCTATCCCACGTTGTAAAATGGTGATGTTAATGTTGTTTTTCGACGTTTTATAAGAAGTGCAAACTTTTAAAAGGGGCTTGGTTCAACCGCCACGAATTAAAAACTATCAATTATAACGCAGATATTTGCAAGTTACGCTGAAATGTAAGTAAAAATGCAATTTTTTGGTTCAAATTCATTATTTTGAAAAAGGTACGCCTAAAAGGGGGCGTGGCTATAAACTTCATATGAACGAAATCTCGACTAATGTCTGCTTTACCTAACCTGCTACTTTTTTTATTTCATGCTTTCCTTAATTAGGCTCAAGGCCAGTCGAAATTACGTTTTTCTGAAAAATTTTAGGTTTTTATTCAATTCTGCCTCCAAAGTCTTGTATTAAAAAAATGTAGAACTAAGCGTTTTCTACGTAAAATATTACGCGAAATTGTTTCAATTTTAAGCAAAAATATTGAGGCACCTAACCGCATTTGAAAATTTACCCTTAAAATAGATGCCACGCCCACTGGAGGAGGCTTACCAATTAATTTTTTCTTATTTGTGTCTTACATTTACTAGGAGATGCCAAATGTCAAATTTAAGCCTTTTAGAACGTCATACAGTTTTGAAATCTCTGGAGGTAGTCGCACATTTAGACCTATTGTGGGCGGGTCTTTGGCGGATTTGAAAATTGCTTACACTTGTACTGCTTCGGATAACAATGAACCCATGTACCAAATTTCAGCTTCCTAGCTTGATCCTATATTCTGTCCTAAACTAGGCTTGAGGCCAGTCGAAATAACTTTTTTCTGTTAAATTGGAGTTTTTTTCTTCAATCGTGCCTCCAAATGAGGGCGTGGCCCAAAGTCTTTTATAAAACAAATGTAGAACTATATGTTTTCCACATAATATATCAAGAAAAATTTTTTGGATTTCGAACAAAAATACTGAATATAATGCATTAGAAAATTTACCTTTAATGTCGATGCCACTAGAGGAGGTCAATCAATTAAATTTTTATTTTTATACCCCATCCCATAGGATAGGAGGTATATTAAGTTTGATTCATAGCTTGTAACATAGAGAAATAATCACCGTAGACCTCCAAGACCTTAAGGGCATATGATCGAGACCGAATTGTTAGTCTAATGAGCCATGTCCATCCGTCCGTCCGTCCGTGTGCCGGTTGTTCTTAGGCCTTACATTTTTAGCTAGGAATTTGTACTGGAAGCAGTACAAGTGTAAAAATTTTCAAAATCCGCCCACTGACACGCCCACTTTACTTTTACTTATTTATTATTTACCAATTTTTTAATGTGAAAATGCAATCAAGACGTGTATATCACTTCTGATAAAAAAATGTAAACAAAAAAAAGATTTAATTGAAAAGGGGTGGATGACACCCCCTTTTTTATGGGAGAAGATTCTTTAACTGAGAAATTCTAAATACAGTTGATGTGAATAGAAACTGAAATTTAACAGTCTAGATTTATGAAACAATTCGGAGCTTGAGAGTGGTCAATTGGGATGGGGTATCCAACGATTTGCCTAAGCGGATTGGAACCCTCCCACTAGCTTATTTTTATGCCCCATCCCATAGGATAGGAGGTATATTAAGTTTGTCACATAGTTTGTAACACGTTGAAATAATAATAGTAGACCCCTAAGACCTTAAGGGCATATGATCGAGACCGAATTCTGAATTTGTATGAACAAAATGTAGAGTATATTCTATATAACTTATTAAGTAAAAATTGTTCGATCTGAACAATTACTCTGTAATTCGATACCAAAAATGCAATTTTTTGTTAAGAATTCAACAATTTCGTAAATTCTACCTCCAAACATGGGCCTGGCCAAAAACTTTGTTCGAACGAAACCTAGTATAGAATACGTTAAAGCTAATGTGCTAAATTTTATTTTTTATTCTTACTTAAGTTAGGCTAAAAAGTTGTCGAAATCCACGTTTTCTGCAAAATTAGAGGTTTTTCTTAAATTCTGCCTCCAAATGTGGGCGTAGCCAAAAACTTTGTACAAAGAAATAAAAAAAAAATGTTTTCTATATTATATTTGAAGTAAAATTTTTTAGATTTGGAACGAAAATATTGAATAAATTGCATGTGAAAGATTACACTTTCAATCGATGCCACGCCCACAAGGGGAGGTCTGCGAACTTTATTTTTATCTATTATTACTTGTAATCATTAGAAGATGCTAAATAAACAATTTCAGCTTTTAACGACGTCTTACAGTCTTGTAAGCACCGAAGGTCGTTGCACAATTAGACCGATTGTGGGCGTGTCTGTGAGCGGATTTAAAAAAATTTAACACTTGTATTGCTGCGGATGACAGAAAGCCTACGTACAAAATTTCAGCTTCCTAGCTCAAAATTTAAGGCCTAGAAATTGGCGATACAAGAAAAGGTCAATCAATTTTAAAAAAAATGATAAAAAATAAAATTTTTTTATTAAATAATTTAATAAGAAATTAAAAATTTTTATTTTTATACGCTATAAATTAATTTTATTTATTTTTATACCCTATTTATCAATTTTTTTTAAAATTGATTGACCTACTCTTGTGGCATCGACATTAAAGGTAAATTTTCAAATGCATTATATTCAGTATTTTTGTTCCAAATCCAAAAATGTTTGCTTAATATATTATGTGGAAAACCTTTTTTTTTGTGAATACTAGGGTGGACGGAGGCTAAAACTCTAAAATCTTTCAAGGATACCAATACCACTATAGCACGTATATAATACCCAAGGCGCCGACATTGGTTATGCCCGATTTCCACGTGCTAAGGAACCACCCATTTATGAGAGACACTATGAAACTGCCAGAACACACTTCATAGTAGTAAATTTTCGCTCTCTCATAATACTTCTTGACTACAACTAAGTTAAGTTAACATGTAGCTTACGCTTCCGTAGATTTTATCGCATTGGGTAGGTTGCTATCCAGTGAATGCACCTACTAAGGCCTTTCATTCATACGTCGCTAGATCGAAGGGTCTGGTTCTTTGTAGTCGTCGCTCATTGTTTACATCGTTAAGAGTCTCGTTGAGAGTTCGGATCATTTCATTGTTGCAATGTACATGAAGGCGAGCATTAAGCTTTGGAGCAAAGCTTGTTAATTCTTCACTCACGGTAGCTATTCCTTAATCTCTGTGAATATCACTATTCCTAATATACCATGGAGCATTCACAATTGCTCTTAGTGTCTTGTTTTGGAAAGTCTGCAACATGTACATGTTGCTCGGCTTGGTACAACCCCAAAGTTGTATACCGTATGTCCAGGACGGCTTTAACACCTGCCTGTACAAGAGCAGTTTGTTATATATGCTTAATTTCGAAAATCTTCCGATAAGCCATTACATTTCCCTGAGCCAAATCTCAAGCTCGTCATGCTTCTTCTTTACGTGCGTTTTCCACCTTAGCTTAGCGTCCAGTATTATCTCTACATATTTCGCTTCATTTGCATAGGGTATCTGAGCAGAATTTTTGAACAGAGGTAAGTTGTTAACCCTTCTGTAAGTAAAATTCACATGCTTGGACTTGTTCTCGTTAAGAGCGATTCGCCAAGTCTTCATCCAGACACAAATTCTGTCCAATGCTCGTTGGAGTTTTTTCGTTGATGACTCGACTGATTCACCTGTTACCAGGATGGCCGCATCGTCCGCAAACGCGACCACGGCTGTCTCGTCATCTAGAGGTATGTCTCTTGTGTAGAGCAGAAACACGGTCGGACCGAGGACGCTTCCCTGGGGTACGCCCCGAATATGCCTGAAACTCGAGTATACACTATTACACCTAACACGAAAGAGTCTGCTTTCAAGATAATTTTTCAATATCTTAAACATGTCTTCCGGTAAGTTTTGCCGTAGCTTATATTTCAAGCCTTCGTGCCATACCTTGTCGAAAGCTTGCGATACGTCGAGGAAAGCATTTAAACATATATTTTTCCCATCTAAGGCTTTTTCAATTTGATGCGTTATTATATAGACTTGATCTATTGTGGAATGGTTAGGTCTGAAACCAAATTGATGATCCGGGATCAAGCGTCTTTTCGCAATTAGTTGCAATCGCTTCAGCAGAAGTTTCTCGAATACTTTCGATATTATCGGCAGAAGCGATATGGGCCTATTAGATTTTTTATCATTTGCACATTTCCCCGGTTTTGGAACCATAATGACTTCAGCAACTTTCCATTACCTTGGAACGTATAGAAGTCTAAGAGAAGCGTTTATCATATAAAGTAGCTTAACTAGTGCCTTTTTTGGTAGTTCTTTCAATATTTCGCCAGTGATCAGGTCGTAAGCCGGGGCCTTATTATTTTTAAGTTTAATTATTGTCTGTCGGAGATGTAATAACGAAACATTTTTCAGGTTCCGCGTTGTTGTTTTGAACGTCAGCCAACGGTGGACCGTCGAAAGGCTTAAATGTTTCTTCTAAATGTTCTGCAAACAAATTCGCTTTCTCTTTGTCTTCCCTTTTCCATTCGCGGTTAGCTTTTTTTATTGGTGCCGGGTGGATTATTGGTTTCTTGATAGACTTAACTGCTTTCCAAAGCGAGTAGTTTGAGCTCCTATCCGCCTACAAGCCTTCAATATATTCGGTGGTCTCACGACTTTCAAAATCTTGCAACATTTCTTTCAGTTTGTTAGAGACGGAGTTTGTTTCAAGAGGGGGAGCCCTCGTGCCTTGCCATCTTCTACGCGCTCGTCTCTTTTCACGAATCAATTCTTCGATTTCGAGCGGATATGTTGTACGTTCATGCCGGTCGGTGCTAACTGCGTTCTTTTGGGACGAAGTGTTGGTTCAAGCAGCGCTCTGAATTGTTTCAATGAATTTGTCAACTGCGGTTTCTAACTCGAAAGGAATTCTGAATGGCTCATTCAAGCCAACACCCTCCCTTTCTTAAGGCGTCGCAGTTAATTTTTTGGCTAGCTAATCTGAGAGCTCTTTCTATTTATTTAAGGTCTTTGGGGTTCGCTTTAGCGATGAAAAAGTCGACAAGGTAAGGCTTTTTGTTCCTGTCGGTTGGCCAACATGTTGGCTTACCCGGGGAGAAAAAGTCCACCCCACGTTTCATACTGTTTTTGTACAAACCCCACCCACGTTTCATACTGTTTCAAACCCCATCCACGTTTCATACTGTTTTTGTACAAACCCCAAAAGGTATGCTTCGCGTTAAAAACACCCCAATGATAAAATTGGACCCAATGAAGTCATACATACGATCAAGATCGTCTTCCACCAGTCTATATCCTGGCGGGAAATAACAGGATGCAATGTTGTATTCTAAGCAGTCGATTTTTACAGAAACTGAACTGATCTGCATAGAGTCTAGCTCAACCTCTGTGTTCTTGAAGTGCTTTAAGCAGTTCTTAATGTCGAGGGAGGATCTTCCTCTCAAATTTTGCGAAGGGTGATGTGCGTGATAGTCATTGTAAGCTTTAAGTTTGGGTCTAGACCCGTTTTTAAGGTGAGTTTCCGTAATTACACGAATATTAATATTATTTTCCATAGAAATATTTCCAGTTCGTCTATTTTATTCAGAAGGCCATTTGTATTCCATGTTAGTATTTTAAATAACTGTTTCATATTCATGTTCTCCTGTAATTTTTTCGATGCTTAAACTCGAGCTTGCTCAGTTTGTCATATATAAGTTTGTTGATTTTAGTCTGATCCTCAAGTTTTTCCACGATTACAGCGAGGATCTGAGACACTGCATCACTCCGACCAGTGGCGGTTTCTCCGCTGCACTTGAACTAGCGCCGCTCTTTTGTGGAGCTTTTACGCCTTTTGTCGACGCCTGCTTTGCCAATTTTGCATTCTGATCTCGAGTATCCTTAAGAGGTTCTCGTAACTTTTGCAGCTCTATGGCAACTTCGCATTCTCGATAGTTTGCGGGGTGGTTTCCGTTGCAATTGGCGCAAACTGCTGGAGCCTTCATGTCAACTTTGCACGCTGTTCAGAGGTGTTTTTCGGCACATTTCACGCAACATGGTTTTTTTTTGGCAGTAGGCACTTGTGTGCCTGAATTCTTGGCATCGCTTACACTGTGGTATCAGTCTATTGCCCTTTCGCATGGGTTCGATTTTAACCCTGATGTTAAGTATCATTTTCATTTTCTAAATATCGTTTATGCTCTCAGTTCTTTCAAGAGAGTGCATAAAAATTGGAAGGCCGCGTCTGATCACAGTGTCTCTTTCTCCTTATGTGCGTTGCTTTTCTTTTTTAATGATATTGACGGCACCAATAATTTTGAGGCCTTTATGTGGAAAACATATAGTTCTACATTTGTTTCATGCAAGACTTTGGGTCACGCCCTCATTTGGAGGCACAATTGAAAAAAAACCTCCAATTTAATAGAAAAAAGTAATTTCGACTGGCCTCCAGCCTAGTTTGGACAGAAGAAAAAATAAAAACCAGCAGGTATTATAAAAGAAACGTTGCTCAAAATGTTGTATATAAAAATTTTTCAGACATGCTCCTTTTTAGGGGTCGATTTTACAAAAATATTGAATTTGAACCAAAAAATTTAATTTTCATGTACATTTAGCTTAACTTGGAAATGTCTGTGTTACATTGGTTGGACCACGCCCCCTTCGAAGCTTGCGCTACTTATAAAATGTCAAAAAATGACAATAGCATCAGCATTTTTCAATGTGGGATATTCAACGGTCCGTTTCACGGACTGTAACTTTTGCGTACACACTGTAGCACTTATTTACTTACTTAAGGTGGCCCTACAGTCCGGGGTGGACCTGGGCCTCAGCCAACAAGCCTCGCTACCCAGCTCTGTCTCTAGCTAGCCATCTCCAGTCACACGAAATTGGCTCCCCTTCCACTTGCGTGCGTCACCTAAGTCTCGGTGCTCCTCTACTGCGCCGTCCCTGCGGTGTGGATTCGAAAATTTTCCGGGCCGGGGCGTTGGTATACATCCGCTTTAGATTACCCCGCTATCGTAGACGTTGTATTTTGACTCTTTTGGCTAGGTCGGTACAGTTCGATGTTATATCTCCTCCTCCACTACCCATCTATGCAGATGGGACCGTAAATCGTCCGAAGAACTTTCCTCTCGAAGCAGCCTAAAGTGTTTTCATCTGCTTTTGACAGGGTCCATGCTTTTGCAGGAATGGGATGATGAGGGTCTTATACATGGAAACTTTAGTTACTCTAGTGAGGGCTTTGCTACTCAACTGCTTTCTTGGCCCAAAAAAGAAACAGCGATATAATGCCATTGTCTGAATTGATAGCGGAACCCAGGTAGACGAACTCCCTAACTACCTCAAAGCTATAGCTGTCGACGGTGATGTTTTTTCCAAGACGTCGGTATTGGGTGTGTTTTTTTTGATAACAGCATGTACTTGGTTTTGCCCTCGTTGACTGCTAAGCCCATATTCGCCGCTTTCATCCTTATACTCACGAAGTCTTCACTGACATCATGCTTTGTTCTTCCGATTATGTCAATTTCGGCTGCGTATGCTAGTAGTTGAACGGACTTTTGGAAGATTATACCTCTGGTGTCGGTGCGGGTGTTTAAACCTTGAATCTAATGCAAATTCTAAATAAACAACATGCAAGTTCAATGGAACTTGACTCTCAAATTGCGTTTATAAATGGGCCGAATAAGCGTATGCCAACATAGTGCAGACTTGCATTTCTTGCCCTTAATAGCCTATATTGGCATGTGTATAGCGTAATGTGCAATTTATGAGTTCAATGCTTGACAATAATTTGTGTTAATACACCAAGGGAAATGCAATGCTGCATTTTGTTGTGATTGTTCTTTGTTTTTCTCTTTATTATCTATAGCATAAGCAATTAGTTTTAAGTATAAATAGCTGGATCAGATCAATAAAAAATGAGTCGAACTCAATAAACGTTGGAACAAAGACTTTTTCTCTGCGATCTTCAGTGAGTCTGCTGAAGACCGACGTTAAATTCAGTTTACTGATACAAGAATCGGTTAAACACTTCCTCAGAATCTAGGTTTATGTACATGCGATGAAATATCGAAAATAAAATCGTCGAATAAAACCATCGAAATAAAAGAATTTCGATTCAATATTTGGCGACTGTGACGCTTTGACATTTGGTGTTCAAGGAATTTCAAAAAGCGTGTACTGGGCTTAATCACAGTACAACAAGTTTAATTAGCTTCGTATTAGTGCGCACACTGGGCCATAATACAGTGGCTATTCGAAACCAGATCGCGTACATTGAATACATTTTCATAGCAATTTTTTTCGTATTGGGGCGTAAACTGGGCCATAACACAGTTCATCGTAAAGTCGGGCATTAATTGAATTCACCTACCATTCAAGGAAGTACAACGTTGGATTGCTTTGGAACGTCTTTACAAGGAGTAAGTCATTAGAAGAGAGCATATAAAATGGACTTGGATACAACGACCAAGGTGCAGAATGAGGTTGGGCAGAAAATTTGTAACCTCTGTAGGAACTATAAGAAAGATTCTCTCGACCGCAAAACTATCAGCTATTTGAATGATCGACTCCAGCAATTGAACTCCCTGTGGACAGAGTTCGATGAAACTGACTCCCAGATCAGGGAAGCAGGAGAGATCGATCTAATGATCTATGAGGATACCAAAAGGATTAAGGAATCACTCCTTGCCGAAATTCGAGAAAAGCTAGATACATCAACAGGCTGACCAGCTATCGATCTGGCTTAAAAAGATGGTTTGAAGACATTATCAAAAGAAGCGATACCAAAATCCAGGTAGGAGCAAGCAATGAGTCCAGGGAACGCGACGGATTTCATGTCGGCTCCAGATGACTCGCCCATTGTCTCATTAAGACGACGATACGAACTGGTCATGGGAATCATTAAAGGTTCATTTGATAAGGTGGCATTGCAGCCAAGTAAAGGTAAATCGTTTTGCCAAATCCAGGTTCGTACGTTAGAGCAAAACTGGGATAAGTTAACTGCCATATACCGGAAGGGTGAAAACCAGCTTACTCAAGCAGACATACAAGAATATTTCCAGGTGCAAGACAAACTTGCAGAGCTGCTGCAACAACTTTTCGGAATTATGGAATCGACAGCAGTGGTTCAGGGATTGGAGACATCTCCTACGGTTACTACCTTAAATGCTAACCATTCTCTGATCTTTACAAGGAAATGATTCATCGACAAAATTTATCTGAAGGACAAAAAATTTGTTTCCTGTAATTATGCCTTTCATGAGAAGCCGCAAAACTGATACACCACCTTTCTGTATCAGATGCTAACTATGCCGCAGCCTGGAAGATCGCGACCGAACGCTACGACAACGCAAGGTTGCTGATCTCCTCTTGGCTTGCAAAACTGTTCGGCCAACCCAACATACACACAGGAAGCGCGAAGGCTATTCGATGCCTGCATGATAACATTCAAGAATATATGATGGGGCTCAAGGGATTAAACATAGATACGAGTTCATGGGATCCAATGCTGCTCTATTTTTTCCTTAAAAAACTCGACAAGAAAACACTAACCCTTTTTGAGCAATCTTTAAGTCAACCAAGAAAGCTTCCCGAATTTAATAAATTTCTAAACTTCTGAGAAAATCGATTTCAAGCCTAAAACGGATGATCTGAAACTACTAGATTCGGGTACGAAAACATTAGTAGCAGTAACAATGTCTCAGCGAGGTTGTGGATTGTGCAAGGAAAATCACGCACTGTTCAAATGCTCCAAATTTCTAAACTTAGCACCATCCAAAAGATTGAGCGTGGTGAAGCAAGAGAAACTGTGTCTCAACTGCCTGAGGTCCGGGCATTTCGCAACAAATTGCACTTCGTGAAATTGCGGAGAGTGCCAGAAACGACATAATACGTTACTGCACCTCGATACCAATCGCGGATCATAAATCATACGGAGCAAGGAAGTGGCTGCCCCGATCGTTCAACTATTAGCAATGGCTACCGGCATCAACACAGTAGGCATACATACGGACAGACGGATAGACGGACGGACGGACATGACTTGATCGACCTACCTGTCGGTAACGATCATATCTCTAAAAGGTCTAAGGATCCTATCCATAGGATAGGAGGTACATTAAGTTTGTCACCCCCAAGACCTTAGGGGCATTTGATCGAGACCGAATTCTAAATCGAATAAGCCATGTCCGTCCGTCCGTCTGTCTGTATGTCACACGTTTTTAGGCCTTAAATTTCAAGTTAGGGAGCATGTGAAATTTGGTACATAGGTTAACTGGTATCCGAAGCAGTATAAGTGTAAAAATTTCGGTCCACAATCGGTCTAAATGTGCAACTACCTACAGAGATTTCAAAACTGTAAGACGTTTTAAAAGGCTGAAATTTCACATTTAGCATTTCCTAATGAATGTAAGATACAAAAAAGAAAAATTTAATTGGTAAACCTCCTCCAGGGGCCGTGGCATCTATTTTAAAGGTAAATTTTCAAATGCCGTTTGCTCAATATTTTTGCTCTAAATTGAAAAAGTTTCTCTTAATATTTTATGTAGAAAACGCTTAATTCTAAGTTTTGGTCGTACAAGACTTTGGGCCACGCCCACATTTGTAGGCAAAATTGAAGAAAAACCTTATATTTTCCAGAAAAACATAATTTCGGCTAACCTTGAGTCTAATTTATGAAAGCGTGAAACAAAAAAAGTAGCACATTAGGTAAACGAGACTTCGACCCCAGGTCTTCATTCATATAAAGTTTTTAGCTACGCCACCTTCCAGGGGTCGATTTTTCAAAAATATTGAATTTGAAGCAAAAAATTGCATTTCTACGTACATTTAAGCGTAACTTGGAAATATCTGTGGAAATATTTGATAGTTTGTTATTAGGGGCCATGCCCCTTTTCGAAGTTTTCATTACCTATAAGATTCCAAAAAATAACCATGCCATCAGCATTTTACAATGTAGGATAGGATGTAACTTCTGCGTACATACTGTAGCTGGTTTTTTTTCAATTTAGATTGAATTTCCCGAGAAATCAGGTTTTCAAAGATTTCAGATGTTAAAAGTGGGCATGGTCAAGAGTGGGCGGCCCAATTTTTGCCTAATTAAAAGCTTCTGGTCGATATTGCTCTCCACCAAAATTTGAGTTCATATGTTTTGTCTATCTTGACCAAAAGGCATTTTGAAATAAAATGTAAATTTCAGGTTGTCTGACATTCAAGCCAATTGTGGGCGTGGCTGCGGGCGTATTTTCTCAATTTTGATATTTTGTCTGTACAAAATGATAACCAAGCAACGCAAGTTTAAGTTTCCTAGCTCAATTTTAAAGACCTCAAAATTGCATACATACGGACAGACGGATAGACGGACGGACGGACATGACTTGATCGACCTACCTGTCGGTAACAATCATATCTCTAAAAGGTCTAAGGGTATTCGGTTATTATTTCACTTTGTTACAAACTATGCATTAAAATTAATATACCCTCGGTCGGGTATAACAATAGTGTGTGACAATGAACAAATCTTTAAGTCCATTTTATTCCAATCCGTTCTAGAAAGACTCAGAATAAAAACATATTACGTTCCTCTGGGACACTCAGAAGCCAATGGACAGGTTGAACGACCACATTCTACATTAATTGAAATTGCACGTTGCATTCGTGAAGAATTTAAAATTAAGAGTACACTCGAAACAATACTCAGAGCAACAATGCAACATAACCAAACCATACACTCATCAAAAAATTGCTAACCTCACGACCTACTTTTCAATCATATAAAACATGACTTAGAAAAAACTTAAAGAAGTTCAGAATAAAATGTTAGAAATAAATAACAAAGGACGTCAAGTAAAGCATTTTGACAAAGATGCAATAGTTTATGTTAAACGCATGAGTGATAAAAGAAGCAAAGCTTAGAATTTATACTCCAAACAAAAAGTTAGTGAAGACTTGGGGAATGCAGTTAGGAAAGGCGACAAAATAATCCATAAAAAAAACATAAAAAACTAAAGTTGATAACACCCTAATGGAGTTGATAACACCGAAATGGATCGCTGGTACCCCAGACCAATGTAACCGCTATGCGACTTTAGTCGAAAATTGACACCATTTCTACTTTATGCGACCATGAGACCACGAATTGAAAATTCGTCTATCTGACACCTTTATGAATTTAGCTGAGACTATTTGCGACTTTTTGAAATTCTATTGCGGGTTACTTGAAGTGTCACCAACTGAAACAAACAAGTTGCTTACATGGAGACCGCATCCTATTTTGCTTAACTGAAAAGCAAAAAGAATAGTAACTATGGCGGGACCTGTTGAGGCCCAATATCTGAGATCTTCATCAGTGAAGCTCTAAGTAAATTGAAGGAATTGGATATCAGTATAAAGGACGAGTATTTACTTCTGCCTGCCCAATCTGATAAAAGCAACCTCCAAAAAAAAACAACACTGGAAGTATTTTTGGGCACAGGGTCATAAAAGTCTATGGGCCAAAAGTGCATAATGAACTTGTGACCCTCTTGAGTGTGTTGTAAGTTCACAATTAGTTAATGGACTTATAACCCACTCCAGGGGGCCAAGGGTTTACAAAAAATGTCTCTGGACAACTGACCCGTCGATTGTGGTCTTATGGCTCACTACAAGTTACTACACAGTAAATGATGTAACCCTTGCAACCCCCTGCCTGTATCTTTTTTTACCTTTGCTTTGTTATTTTTATTTATTCCAAAAATTATTCTGGACTTATGGTCCATTTCTGATAAAAGATTGCGGATTTATGACCAAAGATCTTGTGGACCTTTTTCCCACATAGGCGGGTTGTAACTCTTTTCTGAACTTATAACCCACCCAAGTGGGTCACAACTCCATTATGGACATTTGGCCCATGGACTTATGACCCTCCGCCGTATTTTTTCTCAGTAAAAAATTTCCTAAAATATTAAGTATTAATAGGACTTTTTATAAATCCCAGCGCTGCCCCAGACCACGACGACATGTTATTAGTTACGATAAACTTCACGAGTTAGTCACTAATAAAAACAAGCAATTAATAATTAATTCTGAAATCCTTAACGCAATAAATAAAATTTCAAATTCATTGCATATTGTAAAAACAGAGTATCGACATGAGCTCGCTCAAGAAAGAAATAAATTAATAATATTAGAACTGCAAAATCTTATACAAACAATTACACTTCCTAAACACAATATTTTAAACCCATCTGTTTAAACCTTGAACCTAGTGCAAATTGTAAATAAACAACATGCAAGTTCAATGGAACTCTTAAATAACTAAATAAACTTAAATAACTTAAATAAATAAACTCTTGACACTTAAATTGCATTCATGAATGGGCCGCTTAAGCGTATGCCAACATAGTGCAGAGTTGCATTTTTTGCCGTTAATAGCCTATATTGGCATGTGTATAGCGTAATGTGCAATTTATGAGTTCAATGCTTGACAATAATTTGTGTCAATACACCAAGGGAAATGCAATGCTGCATTTTGTTGTAATTGTTCTTTTTTTCTTTATTATCTATAGCATAAGCAATTAGTTTTAAGTATAAATAGCTGAATCAAATCAATAAAGAATGAGTCGAACTCAATAAATGTTGGAACAAAGACTTTTCTCTACGCTTATTCTTCAGTGAGTCTGCTGAAGACCGACGTTAATTTTTAGTTTACTGATGCAAGAATCGGCTAAACACCTCTTCAGAATCTAGGTTTATGTACCTACGATTAATAATTATAAACCATCGAAATAAAAGAATTTCGATTCAACATTTGGCGACCGTGACTCTTTGACAAGCGTGTACTGGGCTTTAACACAGTACAACAAGTTTAATTAGCTTCGATTTATACTGGGCCATAACACAGTGGCTATTCGAAACCAGATTGCGTACATTGAACACATTTGGATAGCAATTTTTTTCGTATTGGGGTGTAAACTGGGCCACAACACAGTTCATCGTAAAGTCGGGCATTAATGGAATACACCTACCATTCACGGAAGAACAAAGTTGGATTGCTTTTGGAACGTCTTTACAAGGAGTACGTCATTAGAAGAGAGCATATAAAATGGATTTGGATACAATGACCAAGGTGCAGAATGAGGTTGAGCAGAAAATTTGTAACCTCTGGAGGAACTACAAGTAGCATTCTCCCGACCGCAAAACTATCAGCTATTTGAATGATCGACTCCAGCAATTGAACTCCCTGTGGACAGAGTTCGATGAAACTGACTCCCAGATCAGGGAAGCAGAAGAGATCGATCTAAATCATCCTTACTTCAATAAGGACTACTATGAGGACATCAAAAGGATACAGGAATCATTCCTTGCCGAAATTCGAGAAAGGGTAGATGCATCAACAGGCAGACCAGCCATCGACCTGGCTTAAAAAGATGGTTTGGAGACATTATCAAAAGGAACCATACCAAAATCCAGGCAGGAGCAACCAATGACTCCAAGGAACGTTACGAATTTTATGTCTGCTCCAGATGACTCGCCCATTGTCTCATTAAGACGACGATACGGACTGGTCATGGAAATCATTAAAGGTTCATTGGATAAGGTGGCATTGCAGCCAAATAAAGCAAATCGTTTTGCCAAATCCAGGTTCGTACGTAGAGCAAAATTGGGATGAGTTAACTGCCATATACCGGAAGGGTGAATACCAGCTTACTCAAGCAGACATACAAGAATATTTCGAGGTGCAAGAGAAACTTGCAGAGCTACTTCAACAACTTTACGGAATTATGGAATCAACAGCAGTGGTTCAGGGATTGGAGACATCTCCTACGTCAATGAGATTGCCAAGGGCAGGTCTACCGAAATTCGACGATAACTACCTTAAATGGCAACAATTCTCTGATCTTTACAAGGAAATGCTTCATCGACAAAATATATCTGAAGCACAAAAATTTTTTTCCTGAAATCATGCCTTACAGGAGAAGCCGCCAAACTGATACTCCACCTTTCTGTATCAGAAGCTAACTATGCCGCAGCCTGGAAGATAGTGACCGAACGCTACGACAACACAAGGTTTTTGATCTCCACTTGGCCTGCAAAACTGTTCGGCCAACCCAACATACATACAGGAAAGCGCCGAAGGTTTTTCGAGGCTTGCATGATAACATTCAAGAATGTATGATGGGGCTCAAGGGATTAAACAAAGATACGAGCTTATGGGATCCATTGCTGCCTTATTTTTTCCTTAAAAAACCCGACAAGGAAACACATACCCTTTTTGAGCAATCTTTAAGTCAACCAAGAAAGCTTTACGAATTTAATCAATTTCAAAATTTCTTGGAAAATCGATTTCAAGCCTTCGAGGCTCTGGGAAGTAAGCATAAAATGGATGATCAGAAACTGCTAAATTCGGGTACGAAAACATTAGTAGCAGTAACAATGTCTCAGCCAAGTTGTGGATTGTGCAAGGGAAATCACGCACAGTTCAAATGCTCCATATTTCTAAACTTAGCACCATCCAAAAGATTGAGCGTGGCCAAGCAAAAGAAAGTGCCAGAAACGGCATTATACGTTACTGCACCTCGATACCAATTGCGGTTCATAAATCATACGGAGCAAGGAAGTGGCTGCCCCGATCGTACAACCATTAGCAACGGCCACCGGCATCAACACAGTAGGCAGCGCATTGTCAGGACTAAGCCAACAGCGTGCCGTTGTAATACTAGGGATGGCAAGAGTGACACTAATTGGACCTAACGGAAAAACCTTGGATTATCGTGCATTATTGGTTTCTGGCTCGCAAATCAACATCATTAGTCAACGCATAGTGTACAAACTTGGTCTGAATAGTGTGACAGACATGTTGTCCATTAAAAGAATTGGACACGGTAGGCATCAATCAAACTCAAGAGTAACAAGTGGGAAAGTGCAACATTGGGTATGCAAAAGCTTCAATCCATCTACGACGGATTGCAAAATACCCGACCATACCAAAAAGAAAACTGTCACGCCTCCAAAAATTGGGCGGGATATAAAAATATAACTGTTGAATGCTTTATACTAGGTGGTTGCATACATTTCCGCCTAAAACTCCGCCTTTTTAACTAAAAAAAAACACTTTTTTCACGCCACGCCCACAAAAGTGCACGGAGGCACATACAATATATACATAAAAGTTAGAAAATGCTAGTATCTACAACTTTTTTCATATAATTTTTTGTCAAATTTCATATGTATTTATTGAAAAAACAGTCATTTTAAACTAAAATCCCTTAAAAAGTGGGCGTGGTCGATGAAAAATCTAGAATTTTTTGGCTACCTTAAAGACAATCATAAGGCAATGTTACGTACCAAAAATTAATGCGCTAGCGCCATTGTAACATAGCTAAAATTTGCAAATTTTTTTTTTTTTTTTTTTTCGTGGGAAGGAAAAACCTTCATAGGCACTACGAGGACCGGCCGCGCGTTCTCTTAGTAGTGTGAGATTCTTACTCACTAAAAAACCTCTTATTTTCCGTCAGACTACGACTAAGTTTCCTTAAAAAGTAGTTCAAGCTTCTGTAGTAATCGCGTGTGGCAGGCTGCCTTCCAACGAAGGCACCTACAATACCGTCAATTTATGCGGTTTCAACTTATGCTGCTAGATCTAACGGTCTCATTCGTTGTAGTCGGCGCGTAAGATTTGTCTGATCCAAAGTTCGGATAATTCGGAGTGGGGTGCCGTGGCGTAGTGGTTAGTGTGTGTGCTTACTACGCCGGAGGTCTGGGTTCGAATCCTGCCATCGTCACCTGAAAAAAAGACTTGTTCTTTTTCACGGTCCCCACCTCCACGAGGGTTTGACAAGCCCTCCGAGAGTATTAATTGTCTTGAAAAACTTCTCAAAGTGCCGTTCGGATTCGGCAAAAATTGTAGGTCCCCTTGTATGTAAAGAAATTAACACACCAGCATACATTGCTGAGAAGTTGGCCCTGGTTCACCTCGAGCTGTTGCGCCACTCTATTTATTTTTATTTTTTAAAGTTCGGATAATTTTATTGTTGCAGTGTCCGCGAAGACGAGTACTAAGCTTGCGAGCAAAGTTTGTTACCTCGTCAGACACGGTTGCGATTCCTAGATCTCGGTGTAGATCGCTATTTCTTATGTACCATGGAGCATTAACGATTGCTCTGAGTGTCTTATTTTGAAACGTTTCTTAAATAGATATATTGCTTGGCTTAGTACAACCCCAGAGTTGTATACCGTACGTCCAAGATCGTTTTAGCACTTGCTTATAGTTACAAAAGCGGGTTGTTATATATGCTTAGTTTCGAAAATCTTCCGATAAGCCAATTCATCTCTCTTAACTTGATTTCGAGCTCGTCGCGTTTTTTTTAACGTGCGGCTTCCATTTAAGTTTTGCGTCTAGAGTCATTCCTAGATATTTCGCTTAATTTGACTACGGAATTTGTACCGAGTTAATGAATAAAGGTTTGTTGTTTATCTTTTTATAAATAAAGTTAACATGTGTTGACTTAGTCTCGTTAAAGACGACTCGCCAGCTCTTCGTCCAGTCGCATATTTTGTCTAAAGCGCGCTGGAGTTTCCCTGTTGATAATTCAACTGTCATGTCAATAGCGAGAATAGCAGTGTCGTCTGCGAACGTAGCTAAAATTTTTCCCTCATCGTGGGGAATGTCTCTTGTATAAAGCAAAATTAATATTGGGCTGAGAACGCTTCCTTGCGGGACACCGGCATTTATCTCTTTGAATTCCGAGTACTCATTTTCGTACCTTACGCGAAAGATTCTGTCTTTAAGGTAAGACTCTAAGATTCTATAGAGTTTTTCTGGTAATCTAAGCCTTAACTTGTACTTCAGGCCTTCGTGCCACACCTTGTCGAAGGCTTGCGATACGTCGAGAAAAGCGCTAGTACATATCTTTTTCGCTTCCAGAGCTTTTTCGATTTCGTTTGTTATTCGATAGACCTGGTCGATTGTTGAATGCTTTTTCCTAAATCCGAATTGGTGATCCGGAATCAATCGTCTTTCTTCAATGGTTGGTTGCAACCTTTTAAGCAACAGTTTCTCGAATACCTTAGATATTATCGGCAGTAGCGAAATAGGTCTGTATGACTTTTTGTCGTTTGGACATTTTCCTGGTTTTGGAACCATTATGACCTCGGCCACTTTCCATTGCCTTGGAACGTATAAAACTCTCATGGAAGCGTTAATGATATAGAGTAGCTTGACCAAAGCTTTTATCGGTAGCTCCTT
Source organism: Neoascia interrupta (assembly GCA_947623515.1). Classification (NCBI taxonomy): domain Eukaryota; kingdom Metazoa; phylum Arthropoda; class Insecta; order Diptera; family Syrphidae; genus Neoascia; species Neoascia interrupta. Next base: position 120,246,015 of record OX392462.1, read on the forward strand.
TAGAATTTCGCTAGTAATTAAGTCGTAGCCAGGGGCTTTGTTGTTTTTCAGATTATTTATCGTTTGACGAAGTTCAGCCAATGACACGGTTTTTATTCTATAATTATCTTGTACCGCATTAGGATTGAGCTCCTTGACCAACGGTTCCCCATCAAACGGTTTGAATGTTTCTTCTAAGTAATCTGCAAATAAATCTGCTTTTTCTTTGTCTTCTCTTGCCCATTCGCCGTTGGCTTTTCTTAACGGCGCAGAGTGTGCTATAGGCTTCTTAACGGACTTGACTGCTTTCCAAAGAGAGTAGTTCGAACCTTTATCGGCAGTCAAACTTTTGAGGTAAGCAGGAGTCTCGCGACTTTTAAAATCTTGAAGTTCGTGCTTCTGTTTGTTAGAAAGGTGGTTCAAGATTGTCTTATCCGGGGGTGCTCGCGAACGCTGCCATCTCTTGCGCGCACTCCTCTTTTCGTATATTAGCTCTTCTATTTCTCGCGGATATATTGTTCCGCTGTTCGATAACTCGGACCTCAGGAAAGAAGTGTTATTCCACGCAGCGCTTTGAATAACTCTCACGAGTTTATCTAATTCGTCTTCTATTTCAAGTGGCGTTTTGAGCGGTACATTTAAAGCTATGTTTTCTTTGCAGTATTTTCTAAATCCGTCCCAGTCGGTGTTGTTGTTAGTTAATCTAGGCGCTCTATTCTTTTTTGCTAGGCTTCTGCCGATTTTCAAAAAACTGCCGAGTGATCTGAACAGAGATCAAAGCGTTCTTCTACGTTCGTAAGGTAACGAGGTACCCCCTTGGCGATAAAGAAGTCGACGAAATCAGGTATTTTATTTCTGTCGGTTGGCCAATATGTTGGCTTTCCCGTCGATAAGAAGATCACGCCTCTGCCTCTTGTTGAATTGCACCGTGAGCCCCAAAAAGTATTTTTCGCGTTAAAGTCCCCGCCGTTGATAAAGTTTAACCCAAGTGAATAATAGAGCAGAGCAAGATCTTCATCTGCCAGCCGATACTGCAGAGGAAAATAGCTCGTCGCGATGTTGTAATTTATGTGACTTAATTTTACTGAGACTGAGGTTATTTGCATAGAGTCAAGTTCTATTTGTTCGTTTTTGGAGTGCTTAATGCAGTCTTTAATGTAGAGAGAGGATCCACCTCTCGAATTTTCTGAAGGATGATGCGCGTGATAGTCAATGTAACCTTTTATTTTGCGTGCTGAACCCTTTTTAAAATGGGTTTCCGAAATCAGGCATATATCTACATTGTTCTTCCATAGGAATACTTCTAATTCTTAAATTTTTTGCAAAAGGCCGTTTGCATTCTATGTAATTATTTTGATTTTTGCAAAATTTGAATTTGCAAAACGTATTTTTTTAAATTAGAGATGGTCGCTCATACAGGCCTGTAGTGAGCGTGTCTGTGGGCGGATTCAGCTTATTTTCAAACTTGATCTGAAGGACTGGACTTCCAACCGACCCACAAAATTTAAGCTCTCTGCCTTAAAATTTAAGGCCTAAAAGTTGTTTACATATGGACGGACGGATGGACGGACGGACGGACGGACATGGCTTAATCGATTCTCCTGTCGGTCCCATTCATATCTCTAAAAGGTCTTAGGGTTCTACGGTGATTATTTCACTGCGTTACAAACTATACATCAAACTTTATATACCCTGGGTCCGGTATAAACATCCAGGATCGAAGTCTTCGTGTTGCAAAACATAGTGTCGTGCCAGCCAACTCAATTATTGGACACATCAAATTGGAGGCTTCAAAACAACATTCCACTCGCCTACCCCAGTTTCAATCGCCCAGACAAAATCGATGTCTTGCTGGAGGCAGAAGTCTACCATGAACTATTGATGGTCGGTCAAATTCGATTAGCAGAGGATCTACCAATACTGCGAAATTCAGTTTTTGGTTGGATCGTTGCAAGCAAGTTAGCCAGGGTAACCGCTACCTCAGTGACATGTGCTATAGAAGCCACAGAAGAATCTCTCAGCAAAAAAAATCTCAGCAAAAAGCATCGAAAAATTTTGGCGCCAGGAACAGGAACAAGAAATTCAAGAAGATATGACGATGTCAGATAAACATTGTGAAGAACATTTTGAAAGAACAGTGCAACGATCCGAGTCTGGAAGATTTATTGTAACCTTACCGGGCCGTTTTTCTGCCGGGCCGTCGAAAATAGGAAAATCAAGAGACATTGCCCTGCGGCGATTCATCTCAATTGAGCGAAGGCTTAGTCAGAATTTAGAACTAAAGAAGCCGTATGTCGCATTTATGGAAGAATATCTCCGGTTAGGTCATATGGAGAAGATTGACTATAAAAATTTATCATTTCCTCATTATTTCCTGCCACATCACGGAGTGTGCAAGCCTGACAGTTCTACCTTTAAACTTAGGGTAGTATTCGACGCATCGGCAATGTCGTCTAATAATATCTCTCTAAATGACGTGCTATGGTCGGGACCCATCAAACAAGCCTATTTTCTATTCTCTATTATGACCTATTCTCGATTCTCTTGAGGTTTCGAGTTCCCCGATATGTGTTCACGGCGGATATCGAAAATATGTATCGGCAGATATTTGGACGAGAGGACGATCAGAACTTTCAACTTATCTTCAATAAAGTGTATCTAACAAAAAAGTGTTATTGGCTTCGTACAGTCACCTATGGAACCACGTCCGCACCATATCTAGCAACCAAATCCCTGCAATATCTGCCGGTCAAAAATGCTCACCAATACCCACTTGGATCAAACGTGTTAACACAAGATTTCTACATGGATGATGTACTAACGGGGTCCAACAGTCTACTGGAAGCAATACAATTTAATCTGGATTTAATCTTAGAAAATGGTGCAGCAATTCCCCACAACTGCTTAAGCAAATCCCTAAAGCAGAGCAAGCAATACAAGTAAAATTATCGGACACTAGGACTCATATGGTCACCAAAGACGGATAAATTCACTATAAAGTCAGCAATTACCATCGGATTACTGGGATTACGAAAAATACAAGGATAACGAAAAAAACAGCACTATCAGATATCGCCCATATCTTCGATCCGTTGGGACTTTAAAGTCCAATCACTATCATGACAAAACTCTTTATGCAAGAGTTATGGAAACTCAAATTAGACTGGAATGCTTCTCTACCGATGGAACTGCACACCACCTGAAGCAAATTTCGAAGGGACATAGAATTCCCCAAACACGACTTTTCGGGCAAGACACCGCAGGACGTGCAACTACATGCATTCGCAGACGCATCTGGAAGAGCATTTGGAGCAGCAATATACATGCGATCAACCTCCGCTGATGGGACAATCAACGTTCGACTATTATGTGCTAAATCAAAGGTAGCACCAATCAAACAAGATGCATCGTATTCGAAGCCTACATTCATACCGCGTCTCGAATTGTGTGCAGCAAAGCTTGCTGCACAACTGGCGCGCAGGGTAGAAGGAGATCTAACAAGTGGGAAAGTGCAACAGTGGGTATGCAAAAGCTTCAATTCATCTACGACGGATTGCAAAATACCCGACCATACCAAAAAGAAAACTGCCATGCCTCCAAAAAGTGGGCGGAATATTAAAATATAACTGTTGAATGCTTTATACTAGGTGGTTGCGTACACTTCCGCCTAAAACTCCGTCTTTTTAACTAAAAAAATCACTTTTTTTCACGCCACGCCGACAAAAGTGGGCGGAGGCACATAAAATATATTCATAAAAGTTAGAAAATGCTAGTATCTACAACTTTTTTCATACAATTTGTTGTCAAATTTCATATGTATTTATTGAAAAAGCAGTCATTTTAAGCTAAAATCCCTTCAAAAGTGAGCGTGGTCAATGAAAAATCTAGGAAATTTTGCTAAACATAGTGTCGTGCCAGCCAACTCAATTATTGGACACATCAAATTGGAGGCTTCCAAACAACATTCCACTCGCCTACCCCAGTTTCAATCGCCCAGACAAAATCGATGTCTTGCTGGAGGCAGAAGTCTACCATGAACTATTGATGGTCGGTCAAATTCGATTAGCAGAGAATCTACCAATGCTGCAAAGTTCAGTTTTTGGTTGGATCGTTGCAAGCAAGTTAGCCAGGGTAACCGCTACCCCAGTGACATGTGCTATAGAAGCCACAGAAGAATCTCTCAGCAAAAGCATCGAAAAATTTTGGCGCCAGGAAGAGGAACAAAAAATTCAAGAAGATATGACGATGTCAGATAAACATTATGAAGAACATTTTGAAAGAACAGTGCAACGATCCGCGTCTGGAAGATTTATTGTAACCTTACCGGGCCGTTTTTCTGCCGGGCCGTCGAAAATAGGAAAATCAAGAGACATTGCCCTGCGGCGATTCATCTCAATTGAGCGAAGGCTTAGTCAGAATTTAGAACTAAAGAAGGCGTATGTCGCATTTATGGAAGAATATCTCCGGTTAGGTCATATGGAGAATATTGACTATAAAAACTTATCATTTCCTCATTATTTCCTGCCACATCACGGAGTGTGCAAGCCTGACAGTTCTACCTTTAAACTTAGGGTAGTATTCGACGCATCGGCAAAGTCGTCTAATAATATCTCTCTAAATGATGAGAGGACGATCAGAACTTTCAACTTATCTTCAATAAAGTGTATCTAACAATAAAGTGTCATTGGCTTCGTACAGTCACCTATGGAACACGTCCGCACCATATCTAGCAACAAAATGCCTGCAATATCTGTCGGTCAAAAATGCTCACCAATACCCACTTGGATCAAACGTGTTAGCACAAGATTTCTACATGGATGATGTACTAACGGGGACCAACAGTCTACTGGAAGCAATGGATATACAATTTAATCTGGATTTAATCTTAGAAAATGGTGCAGCAATTCCCCACAACTGCTTAAGCAAATCCCAAAAGCAGAGCAAGCAATACAAGTAGAATTATCGGATAAGGATCAAGTTAAGACACTAGGACTCATATGGTCACCAAAGACGGATAAATTCACTATAAAGTCAGCAATTACCATCGGATTGCTGGGATTACGAAAAAGACAAGGATAACGAAAAAACTGCACTATCAGATATCGCCCATATCTTCGATCCGTTGGGACTTTTAAGTCCAATCACTACCATGACAAAACTCCTTATGCAAGAGTTATGGAAACTCAAATTAGACTGGAATGCTTCTCTTCCGATGGAACTGCACACCACCTGGAGCAAATTTCGAAGGGACATAGAATTCCCCAGACACGACTTTTCGCGCAAGACACCGCAGGACGTGCAACTGCATGCATTCGCAGACGCATCTGGAAGAGCATTTGGAGCAGCAATATACATGCGATCAACCTCCGCTGATGGGACAATCAACGTTCAACTATTATGTGCTAAATCAAAGGTAGCACCAATCAAACAAGATGCATCGTATTCAAAGCCTACATTCATACCGCGTCTCGAATTGTGTGCAGCAAAGCTAGCTGCCCAACTGGCGCGCAGGGTAGAAGGAGATCTAACAAGTGGGAAAGTGCAACAGTGGGTATGCAAAAGCTTCAATCCATCTACGACGGATTGCAAAATACCCGACCATACCAAAAAGAAAACTGCCATGCCTCCAAAAAGTAGGCGGAATATTAAAATATAACTGTTGAATGCTTTATACTGGGTGGTTGCGTACATTTCCGCCTAAAACTCCGCCTTTTTAACTAAGAAAATCGCTTTTTTTTCACGCCACGCCGACAAAAGTGGGCAGAGGCACATACAATATATACATAAAAGTTAGAAAATGCTAGTATCTACAACTTTTTTCATACAATTTTTTGTCAAATTTCATATGTATTTATTGAAAAAACAGTCATTTTAAGCTAAAATACCTTAAAAAGTGTGCGTGGTCAATGAAAAATCAAGTTTTTTTTCTACCTTAAAGACAATCATAAGGCAATGTTACGTACCAAAAATTAATGCGCTAGTGCCATTGTAACATAGCTAAAAATATACCCTGGGTCGGGTATAAACATCCAGGATCGAAGTCTTCGTGTTGCAAAACATAGTGTCGTGCCAGCCAACTCAATTATTGGACACATCAAATTGGAGGCTTCCAAACAACATTCCACTCGCCTACCCCAGTTTCAATCGCCCAGACAAAATCGATGTCTTGCTGGAGGCAGAAGTCTACCATGAACTATTGATGGTCGGTCAAATTCGATTAGCAGAGGATCTACCAATACTGCTAAATTAAATTTTTGGTTGGATCGTTGCAAGCAAGTTAGCCAGGGTAACCGCTACCTCAGCGACATGTGCTATAGAAGCCACAGAAGAATCTCTCAGCAAAAGCATCGACAAATTTTGGCGCCAGGAAGAGGAACAAGAAATTCAAGAAGATATGACGATGTCAGATAAACATTGTGAAGAACATTTTGAAAGAACAGTGCAACGATCCGCGTCTGGAAGATTTATTGTAACCTTACCGGGCCGTTTTTCTGCCGGGCCGTCGAAAATAGGAAAATCAAGAGACATTGCCCTGCGGCGATTCATCTCAATTGAGCGAAGGCTTAGTCAGAATTTAGAACTAAAGAAGCCGTATGTCGCATTTATGGAAGAATATCTCCGGTTAGGTCATATGGAGAAGATTGACTATACAAACTTATCATTTCCTCATTATTTCCTGCCACATCACGGAGTGTGCAAGCCTGACAGTTCTACCTTTAAACTTAGGGTAGTATTCGACGCATCGGCAAAGTCGTCTAATAATATCTCTCTAAATGACGTGCTATGGTCGGGACCCATCAAACAAGCCTATTTTCTATTCTCTATTATGACCTATTCTCGATTCTCTTGAGGTTTTGAGTTCCCCGATATGTGTTCACAGCGGATATCGAAAATATGTATCGGCAGATATTTGGACGAGAGGACGATCAGAACTTTCAACTTATCTTCAATAAAGTGTATCTAACAATAAAGTGTCATTGGCTTCGTACAGTCACATATGGAACCACGTCCGCACCATATCTAGCAACAAAATGCCTGCAATATCTGTCGGTCAAAAATGCTCACCAATACCCACTTGGATCAAACGTGTTAGCACAAGATGTCTTCATGGATGATGTACTATCAGGGTCCAACAGTCTACTGGAAGCAATGGATATACAATTTAATCTGGATTTAATCTTAGAAAATGGTGCAGCAATTCCCCACAGCTGCTTAAGCAAATCCCAACAGCAGAGCAAGCAATACAAGTAGAATTAACAGATAAGGAAGCTGATCAAGTTAAGACACTAGGACTCATATGGTCACCAAAGACGGATAAATTCACTAAAAAGTCAGAAATTACCATCGGATTGCTGGGATTACGAAAAAGACAAGGATAACGAAAAAAACAGCACTATCAGATATCGCCCATATCTTCGATCCGTTGGGACTTTTAAGGCCAATCACTACCATGACAAAACTCTTTATGCAAGAGTTATGGAAACTCAAATTAGACTGGAATGCTTCTCTTCCGATGGAACTGCACACCACCTGGAGCAAATTTCGAAAGGACATAGAATTCCCCAGACACGACTTTTCGGGCAAGACACCGCAGGACGTGCAACTACATGCATTCGCAGACGCATCTGGAAGAGCATTTGGAGCAGCAATATACATGCGATCAACCTCCGCTGATGGGACAATCAACGTTCAACTATTATGTGCTAAATCAAAGGTAGCACCAATCAAACAAGATGCATCGTATTCAAAGCCTACATTCATACCGCGTCTCGAATTGTGTGCAGCAAAGCTAGCTGCCCAACTGGCGCGCAGGGTAGAAGGAGATCTAACAAGTGGGAAAGTGCAACAGTGGGTATGCAAAAGCTTCAATCCATCTACGACGGATTGCAAAATACCCGACCTACCAAAAAGAAAACTGCCATGCCTCCAAAAAGTGGGCGGAATATTAAAATATAACTGTTGAATGCTTTATACTAGGTGGTTGCGTACATTTCCGCCTAAAACTCCGCCTTTTTAACTAAAAAAATCACTTTTTTTCACGCCACGCCGACAAAAGTGGGCGGAGGCACATACAATATATACATAAAAGTTAGAAAATGCTATTATCTACAACTTTTTTCATACAATTTTTTGTCAAATTTCATATGTATTTATTGAAAAAACAGTCATTTTAAGCTAAAATCCTTTAAAAAGTGTGTGTGGTCAATGAAAAATCTAGAATTTTTTGGCTACCTTAAAGACAATCATAAGGCAATGTTACGTACCAAAAATTAATGCGCTAGCGCCATTGTAACATAGCTAAAATTTGCAAAATGTATTTTTTTAAATATGAGATGGTCGCACATGCAGGCCTGTAGTGGGCGTGTCTGTGGGCGGATTCAGCTTATTTTCAAACTTGATCTGAAGGACTGGACTTCCAACCGACCAACAAAATTTCAGTTCCCTGCCTTATAATTTAAGGCCTAAAAGTTGTTTACATACGGACGGACGGACGGACGGACATGGCTCAATCGATTCTCCTGTCGATCCCATTCATATCTCTAAAAGGTCTTAGGGTTGTACGGTGATTATTTCACTGCGTTACAAACTATACATCAAACTTAATATACCCTGGGTCGGGTATAAACATCCAGGATCGAAGTCTTCGTGTTGCAAAACATAGTGTCGTGCCAGCCAACTCAATCATTGGACACATCAAATTGGAGGATTCCAAACAACATTCCACTCGCCTACCCCAGTTTCAATCGCCCAGACAAAATCGATTTCTTGCTGGAGGCAGAAGTCTACCATGAACTATTGATGGTGGGTCAAATTCGGTTAGCAGAGGATCTACCAATACTGCAAAATTCAGTCTTTGGTTGGATCGTTTCAAGCAAGTAAGCCAGGGTAACCGCTACCTCAGTGACATGTGCTATAGAAGCCACAGAAGAATCTCACAGCAAAAGCATCGAAAAATTTTGCCGCCAGGAAGAGGAACAAGAAATTCAAGAAGATATGACGATGTCAGATAAACATTGTGAAGAACATTTTGAAAAAACAGTGCAACGATCCGCGTCTGGAAGATTTATTGTAACCTTACCGAGCCGTTTTTCTGCCGGGCCGTCGAAAATAGAAAAAACAAGAGACATTGGCCTGCGGCGATTCATCTCAATTGAGCGAAGGCTTAGTCAGAATTTAGAACTAAAGAAGGCGTATGTCGCATTTATGGAAGAATATCTCCGGTTAGGTCATATGGAGAAGATTGACTATACAAACTTATCATTTCCTCATTATTTCCTGCCACATCACGGAGTGTGCAAGCCTGACAGTTCTACCTTTAAACTTAGGGTAGTATTCGACGCATCGGCAAAGTCGTCTAATAATATCTCTCTAAATGACGTGCTATGGTCGGGACCCATCAAACAAGCCTATTTTCTATTCTCTATTATGACCTATTCTCGATTCTCTTGAGGTTTTGAGTTCCCCGATATGTGTTCACAGCGGATATCGAAAATATGTATCGGCAGATATTTGGACGAGAGGACGATCAGAACTTTCAACTTATCTTCAATAAAGTGTATCTAACAATAAAGTGTCATTGGCTTCGTACAGTCACATATGGAACCACGTCCGCACCATATCTAGCAACAAAATGCCTGCAATATCTGTCGGTCAAAAATGCTCACCAATACCCACTTGGATCAAACGTGTTAGCACAAGATGTCTTCATGGATGATGTACTATCAGGGTCCAACAGTCTACTGGAAGCAATGGATATACAATTTAATCTGGATTTAATCTTAGAAAATGGTGCAGCAATTCCCCACAGCTGCTTAAGCAATTCCCAACAGCAGAGCAAGCAATACAAGTAGAATTAACAGATAAGGAAGCTGATCAAGTTAAGACACTAGGACTCATATGGTCACCAAAGACGGATAAATTCACTAAAAAGTCAGCAATTACCATCGGATTGCTGGGATTACGAAAAAGACAAGGATAACGAAAAAAACAGCACTATCAGATATCGCCCATATCTTCGATCCGTTGGGACTTTTAAGGCCAATCACTACCATGACAAAACTCTTTATGCAAGAGTTATGGAAACTCAAATTAGACTGGAATGCTTCTCTTCCGATGGAACTGCACACCACCTGGAGCAAATTTCGAAAGGACATAGAATTCCCCAGACACGACTTTTCGGGCAAGACACCGCAGGACGTGCAACTACATGCATTCGCAGACGCATCTGGAAGAGCATTTGGAGCAGCAATATACATGCGATCAACCTCCGCTGATGGGACAATCAACGTTCAACTATTATGTGCTAAATCAAAGGTAGCACCAATCAAACAAGATGCATCGTATTCAAAGCCTACATTCATACCGCGTCTCGAATTGTGTGCAGCAAAGCTAGCTGCCCAACTGGCGCGCAGGGTAGAAGGAGATCTAACAAGTGGGAAAGTGCAACAGTGGGTATGCAAAAGCTTCAATCCATCTACGACGGATTGCAAAATACCCGACCTACCAAAAAGAAAACTGCCATGCCTCCAAAAAGTGGGCGGAATATTAAAATATAACTGTTGAATGCTTTATACTAGGTGGTTGCGTACATTTCCGCCTAAAACTCCGCCTTTTTAACTAAAAAAATCACTTTTTTTCACGCCACGCCGACAAAAGTGGCCGGAGGCACATACAATATATACATAAAAGTTAGAAAATGCTATTATCTACAACTTTTTTCATACAATTTTTTGTCAAATTTCATATGTATTTATTGAAAAAACAGTCATTTTAAGCTAAAATCCTTTAAAAAGTGTGCGTGGTCAATGAAAAATCTAGAATTTTTTGGCTACCTTAAAGACAATCATAAGGCAATGTTACGTACCAAAAATTAATGCGCTAGCGCCATTGTAACATAGCTAAAATTTGCAAAATGTATTTTTTTAAATATGAGATGGTCGCACATGCAGGCCTGTAGTGGGCGTGTCTGTGGGCGGATTCAGCTTATTTTCAAACTTGATCTGAAGGACTGGACTTCCAACCGACCAACAAAATTTCAGTTCCCTGCCTTATAATTTAAGGCCTAAAAGTTGTTTACATACGGACGGACGGACGGACGGACATGGCTCAATCGATTCTCCTGTCGATCCCATTCATATCTCTAAAAGGTCTTAGGGTTGTACGGTGATTATTTCACTGCGTTACAAACTATACATCAAACTTAATATACCCTGGGTCGGGTATAAACATCCAGGATCGAAGTCTTCGTGTTGCAAAACATAGTGTCGTGCCAGCCAACTCAATCATTGGACACATCAAATTGGAGGATTCCAAACAACATTCCACTCGCCTACCCCAGTTTCAATCGCCCAGACAAAATCGATGTCTTGCTGGAGGCAGAAGTCTACCATGAACTATTGATGGTCGGTCAAATTCGGTTAGCAGAGGATCTACCAATACTGCAAAATTCAGTCTTTGGTTGGATCGTTTCAAGCAAGTAAGCCAGTGACATGTGCTATAGAAGCCACAGAAGAATCTCACAGCAAAAGCATCGAAAAATTTTGCCGCCAGGAAGAGGAACAAGAAATTCAAGAAGATATGACGATGTCAGATAAACATTGTGAAGAACATTTTGAAAAAACAGTGCAACGATCCGCGTCTGGAAGATTTATTGTAACCTTACCGGGCCGTTTTTCTGCCGGGCCGTCGAAAATAGAAAAAACAAGAGACATTGGCCTGCGGCGATTCATCTCAATTGAGCGAAGGCTTAGTCAGAATTTAGAACTAAAGAAGGTGTATGTCGCATTTATGGAAGAATATCTCCGGTTAGGTCATATGGAGAAGATTGACTATAAAAACTTATCATTTTCTCATTATTTCCTGCCACATCACGGCGTGTGCAAGCCCGACAGTTCTACCTTTAAACTTAGGGTAATATTCGACGCATCGGCAAAGTCGTCTAATAATATCTCTCTAAATGACGTGCTATGGTCGGGACCCATCAAACAAGCCTATTTTCTATTCTCTATTATGACCTATTCTCGATTCTCTTGAGGTTTTGAATTCCCCGATATGTGATCACGGCGGATATCGAAAATATGTGTCGGCAGGTATTTGGACGAGAGTCAAAGCTAGCATGAAACGTGGCGTCGTTTTTCTTTCGACGGGAAAGCCAACGTATTGGGCAACCGACAGAAACAAAGTACCTGACCTTGTCGACTTCTTTATCGCAAAAGGGGTTCCTCGCCACCTCACAAATGTAGAAGAAGGCTATGATCTCTGTTCGTATCACTCGGCAGTCGTTTTGAAAATCGGCGGAAGTCTAGCAAAAAATGAGAGAGCGCCTAGGCTAACTAATAACAACACCGACTGGAATGGCTTTAGGAAATACTGCAAAGAAAATGTATCTCTACATGTACCACTTACAACCCCTTTAGAAATAGAAGACGAAGTCGATAAACTCGTTAGAACTATTCAAGACGCTGCTTGGAACAATACTTTTTTCTTTAAGACTGGAGTAAGGAATAGCGGATCAATTTACCCGCGCGAAATTGAAGAGCTCATACGCGAAAAGAGAAAGGCTCGAAAGAGGTGGCATTTGTCTCGAGCTCCTCCTGATAAAACCATTCTGAATGGGCTATCTAACAAATTAAAGCACTTGCTTCAAGATTTTAAAAGTCGCGAGACTACCAACTACCTCGAAAACTTGACTTCCGATAGAGGGTCAAACCATTCACTTTTGAAAGCCGTGAAGTCCATTAAAAAGCCCATAGTACACTTGGCGCCAATAAGAAAAGATAACGGTGAATGGGTAAAAGGCGACAAAGAGAAGGCAGATGTATTTGCAGAACATCTAGAAGAAACATTCAAACCGTTTGACGGGGAGCCGTTGGTTGACGAGCTGTATCGCAATACGGAACTAGACAATTATCGAATGAAAACCGTGACACTGTCTGAACTTCGTCAAACAATCCGAAATTTGAAGAATAACAAAGCTCCAGGCTACGACCTAATTACTGGGGAAATCTTGAAGGAGCTACCGAAAAGAGCGTAAGTCAAGCTTCTCTACATCATAAACGCATCAATGAGAATTTCATACGTTCCACGGCAATGGAAAGCCGCAGAGGTAACAATGGTTCCGAAACCAGGGAAATGCCCAAACGACCAAAAATCATATAGACCGATTTCGCTTCTGTCGATTATATCTAAAGTAATCGAGAAATTTGTGCTCAAACGACTGCAACCAATAATTGAAGAAAGACGATTGATTCCGGATCACCAACTCGGCTTTAGGGTCAAACATTCAACAATTGACCAGGTCTATCGAATAACTAATGAAATTGAGAAAGCCTTAGAAGCGAAAATGGTATGTTCTACCGCTTTTCTTGACGTATCCCAAGCCTTTGATAATGTTTGGCACGAAGGCCTAAAATATAAGCTACGGAAAGTTTTGCCGGAAAAAATGTATGAACTCTTAGAGTCTTATCTGGACAAAAGACTATTTCGAGTGAGATACGGGAGCGAATACTCAGAATTCAAAGAAATACAAGCCGGCGTTCCACAAGGTAGCGTCCTCGGTCCAACACTGTTTTTACTTTTTACAAGAGATGTACCTCAAGTAGAGACAACGACTGTAGCCACGTTCGCTGACGACACGGCTATCCTCGCTACGGATAAGACAGTCGAACTATCAACAGGAAAACTCCAACGCGCTTTGAATAAAATAATATCCATATAAAAATATACAGGGTGTTTCCAAATTCGATGCAAATTTTTTGACACAAGATTCTTGGGTATATTTGAAGAAAAAAATTGTTCTACAGTATGGGCCTATCTCAAATTTTGATACCACTTATTGGGAATTTAAGAAAACACCTACTTTGAGGTACCTTGACCCATACTAACACAAATATCTCCGCTAACACTTACAACAGGTACTTCATTTAGGACTTAAATTTTAGAAGAAATAGTACTCCTTTTAAGTGCATTAAAATAAAATTGATGACCTTTTTAACTTTTGAGATATTTGCTTTTAAGTCGGATCCTTTTTCCCTGCCCATGACATTTTTTTTACTTTCAAGACACATTTCTGCGAAAAATGCGTAATAAACATATCGGAATTTTTTTTTTTCTAGTGCACCTAACAATACTTAATAAAAATTGCTAAGACTACTTACCCGAAAAACCCACAGATTTTATGATACTTGGGAAATTCCATAGCAGGTAAAATTATGAAAAACTCTTTTCACGAAGCCGCGACAGGTATAAGGTGGAAATATGATTTGTTACCTACTTTTATAACCGCGATTGACAACAAGAACGATTTTTTGACTATGTATTAATAATTAACGTAGGTTTTAGAGCATGCATTTTTATTAGACTACCTGATAAAAAGGTAATTTCCCTATCATTTTTCTGTTAAATCCCAAAAAGGATTAAGTTTGAGGTTGGTCGCCTAGTTGGAAAATTTACCTAATGTAAATTGTATAAAAGGTTAGAAAACAAAATTAAAACCATCAAAGTCATTTTTGAAGCCGAGGTGACACAACAGTTGTTAAGAAACCCTACTTAAAATGCCATCTTTTACTAACGAAGAATACGCCGATATTATCTACGTTTATGGGATGTGCAACGGAAGTTCTATTAGAGCACAACAAAGATACCATCAGCTTTATCCTAACCGAAGAGTACATAATCCCCGCGTATTTACAAATTCGTTTCGAAGACTTCGGGAAACGGGATCTGTTTCAACAAGACGACCTAACGCAGGAGCTTCACCAGGAAGAATTGCAGTTGATGAAAGAATACTGGAAGCGGTTGCAAATGATCCATCAATCAGCATCAGGCGCTTCTCCTTGCGACTTAATGTTTCAACTCATAAAATTGTTCGTCTCCTGCATACGGAAAACTTGTATCCATACCACCATACACCTGTGCAGGAACTGCTTCAGAGTGATTTGGAGCCGAGACTTGAGTTTTGCAACTGGTTGTTAGAGCGGAACTTGGATGACAACGGTTTTATAAGCAGAATCCTATGGACGGACGAATCTCAATTTACTAGAGATGGGATTACAAATTTTCACAATCTACACACATGGGCTGCGGAAAACCCACACACAAGGAGAGAGTCATCATTTCAACACAGATTTAGCGTCAATTTGTGGGCAGGTGTTATTGGAAACAACTTAATCGGTCCCTTCAATTTGCCTCTAACACTGATTGTAAACTAACATTTGATTGTAAAGTTAACTTAATGAAATAAAAAAAAAAACATAAACCAAACACAAGCATTTTTATTCAGAATAATAGGAATTGAACACTATGAATCGAGTTTTTCATAATTTTACCTGCTATGGAATTTCCCAAGTATCATAAAATCTGTGGGTTTTTCGGGTAAGTTGTCTAGCAATTTTTATTAAGTATTGTTAGGTGCACTAGAAAAAAAAAATTACCGATATGTTTATTACGCATTTTTCGCAGAAATGTGTCTTGAAAGTCAAAAAAATGTCATGGGCAGGGAAAAAGGATCCGACTTAAAAGCAAATATCTCGAAAGTTAAAAAAGTCATCAATTTTATTTTAATGCAGTTAAAAGGAATACTATTTCTTCTAAAATTTAAGTCCTAAATGAAGTACCTGTTGTAAGTGTTAGCGGAGATATTTGTGTTAGTATGGGTCAAGGTACCTCAAAGTAGGTGTTTTCTTAAATTCCCAATAAGTGGTATCAAAATTTGAGATAGGCCCATACTGTAGAACATTTTTTTTCTTCAAATATACCCAAGAATCTTGTGTCAAAAAATTTGCATCGAATTTGGAAACACCCTGTATATGGACAAAAGCCTGGCGAATCCTCCTAAATGAGACAAAATCAACGCATGTAAATTTTACTTACAAGAGGGTAATCAACTTACCTCTATTTATAAACTCGGTACAAATTCCGTACGATAACGAGGCGAAATATTTAGGCATGACCCTAGACGCAAAACTTAAGTGGAAGCCACACGTTAAAAAGAAACGCAATGAACTTGAAATCAAGCTACGAGAACTGAATTGGCTTATCGGACGTTATTCGAAACTAAGCGTAAATAACAAACTGCTTTTGTATAAGCAAGTGCTAAAACCATCTTGGACGTACGGTATACAACTTAGGGGTTGTACCAATCCAAGCAACATATCTCTTTTAGAAACTTTTCAGAATAAGACACTAAGAGCAATCGTAAATGCTCCATGGTATATAAGAAATAGCGATTTACATCGAGATCTAGGCATCGCAGCCGTGACCGACGAAGTAAGAAACTTTGCTCGCAAACTTCACACTCGCCTTCACGGCCATTGCAACCACGTAATAATCCGCACTCTGGATCAGACAAATCTTGCACGCCGACTACAACGAACAAGACCGTTGGATCTAGCGTGGTAAGAGGAAACCGCACAAAATGACGGTATTGCAGGTGCTTTCGTTGGAAGGTAGCCTGCCAAACGCGATTACTATACAGAAGCTTGAACTACTTGTTGAGGAAACTTAGTCGTAGTCTTGCAAAGATTGGGAGGTTTTTTAGTGAGTAAGAATCTCACACTACTATGAGCAGGCGCGTTCGATTCTCATAGTGCCTATGAAGGTTTTTACCTACCCACGAAAAAAAAAAAAAAAAAAATTTGAACGAGAGCACGATCAGAACTTTCAACTTATCTTCAATAAAGTGTATCTAACAATAAAGTGTCATTGGCTTCGTACAGTCACCTACGGAACCACGTCCGCACCATATCTAGCAACAAAATGCCTGCAATATCTGTCGGTCAAAAATGCTCACCAATACCCACTTGGATCAAACGTGTTAGCACAAGATTTCTACATGGATGATGTACTAACAGGGTCCAACAGTCTACAGGAAGCAATGGGTATACAACAACAACTAACCCGAATTTTAGAGCCCGCTGGATTTAATCTTAGAAAATGGTGCAGCAATTCCCCACAACTGCTTAAGCAAATCCCAGAAGCAGAGCAAGCAATACAAGTAGAATTATCGGATAAGGAAGCTGATCAAGTTAAGACACTAGGACTCATATGGTCACCAAAGACGGATAAATTCACTATAAAGTCAGCAATTACCATCGGATTGCTGGGATTACGAAAAAGACAAGGATAACGAAAAAAACAGCACTATCAGATATCGCCCATATCTTCGATCTGTTGTGACTTTTAAGTCCAATCACTATCATGGCAAAACTCTTTATGCAAGAGTTATGGAAACTCAAATTAGACTGGAATGCTTCTCTTCCGATGGAACTGCACACCACCTGGAGCAAATTTCGAAAGGACATAGAATTCCCCAGACACGTCTTTTCGGGCAAGACACTGCAGGACGTGCAACTACATGCATTCGCAGACGCATCTGAAAGAGCATTTGGAGCAGCAATATACATGCGATCAACCTCCGCTGATGGGACAATCAAGGTTCAACTATTATGTGCTAAATCAAAGGTAGCACCATTCAAACAAGATGCATCGTATTCAAAGCCTACATTCATACCGCGTCTCGAATTGTGTGCAGCAAAGCTAGCTGCCCAACTGGCGCGCAGGGTAGAAGGAGATCTAACAAGTGGGAAAGTGCAACAGTGGGTATGCAAAAGCTTCAATCCACCTACGACGGATTGCAAAATACCCGACCATACCAAAAAGAAAACTGCCACGCCTCCAAAAAGTGGGCGGAATATAAAAATATAACTGTTGAATGCTTTATACTAGGTGGTTGCATACATTTCGGACTAGAACTCCTCCTTTTTAGCTAAAAAAATCACTTTTTTTTAAGCCACGCCCACAAAAGTGGGCGGAAGCATATACAATATACGTAAAAGTTAGAAAATGCTAATATCTACAGCTTTTGTCATATAATTTTTTGTCAAATTTCATATATATTTATTGAGATTCGTATTGAACATACGTAAAAACAGAGCTAAGGCAACTGACGAACTCGAACATTCAAGTGTTGATGCAATTCGGATAGTCAACAATGTGCAGTATCTTGAACCACGCCTTACCACCACAAAATTAGATACTGCGCTAATAGTGATCATCAGAAACGTTCAACAACAAGGTTTCAAGCAGGAGTGGAATGATTTGAGCAGATTTAGAACTGTTAATAACCATCTTCCTTTGAGCACTTTGACGCCTTTTTGGATGGAAACGGGATTATTCGGAGGACGTCTGCAATCGTCTCAATTAAATTCTGATGCCACACATCCTATGTTGCTACCTTGTGCGAATGTAATTACTAAGCTGTTACTTACTGATCTCCTGATCTGAAATATTGGCCTATAAGTGGAAAAACCGTAGCACGCTCAGTTGTTCAAAATTGTGTACGATGTTTTAGAGCCAAACCAAGATTAATGAATCAACCACTGGGGAATCTGCCAGCTCATCGAGTTCAACCAGCTTGACCTTTTTGAAACGCAGGAGTTGATTTCTTTGGACCAATATGGATTCATTTTCGGATAAGAGGAAAACAACCAAGAAAGGCGTATGTGGCAGTGTTTTGCTGTTTCGCGACGAAGGCTACCCACTTTGAAATCGTTAGCGATCTGACAACAGAGGCTTTCATGGGTGCTCTCAAAAGATTTATCGGACAAAGAGGATACTGTCAGACCTTGTATTGCGATAGTGCTACAAATTTTGTAGGAGCAAGAAACCAACAACAGGAAACCAAACAAGCTATCTACAACGAGACTTCAGCTGGATAGATCACTTCTTACTGCCGCACCAAGGGCATAAAATTTCATTTCATACCTCCGAGAGCCCCGCAGTTTGGTGGTCTGTGGGAAGTCGCAGTAAAATCCGCGAAGTATTTTACCAAACGGAATTCAGAGTCATCGAATCTAACATACGAGGAACTGGAAACGCTCATGATTGAAATAGAAGCGATTTTAAATTCAAGACCGCTTTGATTCGATTAGCACCCTTACCAATGGAAGAAGAAACTTGAAATGAAGGCAAAGTTCAGTCTCACCCAATTGATAGAATCATAGAGGCGGGCAAAACCAATCAGAATGAAAATGTTTCTGGTCAATCCGAAATTCAGCAGCAAAAAGATGAATGACCTCAAAAACGACCGCGTTTATCTGTTACCTCAGCGATTGCGACGATACTACTAGTATTGTTAACGGTACCAAGTAGTTACGGATCACCTATCGAGTTACTGCCGTTTACATCACAGCCGGTTATATATTGGGAAAATTCAAACGGTTTACATAATATCCAGCGAATGGAATATAATCGCGTACTATGTCATGAAGCCATATTGGGAAGAACTTGCTGTTCTACGTAACTGTAGTGCAAGGCTGTCAGAAATTTGCAGTTTATTGATAAATCAAGATCAATGTTCTTAAATCATAATCCAAGTACGCCACTTAACTGATGCTTTAATTAAAAGCAGCATTTTACTGGCACCAACCGACAGCGTTCAGAGAAAGAAGAGAGGTGCAATAAATATCCTAAGAAGTTTAGCCAATACACTATTTGGGGTATTGGATTCAGAGTACGCGGAGAAGATGTCTAATGCAATTGATGGTATTAAAGAAAACGAAGATCAACTATTCTATATGATCAAAAATAAACCTTTGTTGCTGTAAGCTACAACGAACATTATGAAACGAGACCAGGAAACAATCTCGACTGAATTTAAACATGCTATATCTCACATATCTCACACAATGTTCGTGTGAGCTTAAGTGAGAGACGTGTTTTCAAAGCAATCTGTAATTCATCAGTTTTTTCCACAGTTTAATATTTTCAAATATCCCCAAGTGTATAAAAACAATTAATAAGACAGTGACTTTTTAGAAATTTCCAATAAAGTGAGACAAAGCCCATATCATTACAGTCTATTCTTCCTTTTTCACCTTGAAAGTTTATCTATAATTTGATTTCTATTAACCCCCTGAATATGAATGTGTGTGGCCACTGTAGCGATAAACTCCCATACGATGGCGATTTTGCGGTGTGTACGATGTGCACACGCAAGCTTCACTTTGAGTGCACCACAATCTCCGAAAGAACTTGGAGAAACATGGGGATGGGGAGGAAAGAAGTGTGGAAGTGTCAGTTTTGCAGAAACTCTGGAGATGTCCAAGGTTCTACGGCTAACAGCAATGTTGGAGCGTCCGTGTCATTACAACAAGCACAAGATGTACAAGCATCGAAGAGAGTACGGCCACCTAACAGTCCAGAGTCTGGCCAAGACAACACACAAAGAGACGGTGACAACAACAATTCAGTGGTTCTTACTGAAATTCGCCTTTTGCGAGATCAAATGAAAGAAATAACTGCAAGCTGCGATTTTCTAGGTGCAAAGTATGATGAAATAAATGCAAACCTGGTAAAAAACAACAACATCATGGAAAACTTTACCAAAGAAATAAACGAACTAAAAGAAAACAATAGAATCAAAGATGAGATCATAGAAAACATGCAATCACAAATAAATAATATGGAACAACAAATGCTCAAAAACAACATCGACATCAAAAATATACCGCCTACTGCACAAGAAAATTTAGTAGAAATTGTGAAAGGAATAGGCAAAGTTATTGGTCACGAAATAAATGACAATGATATCACTGACATTTACAGAACAAAAACTAAAAACCCTGAAAAATCAATTATAATTGCTTCGTTTTCTTCAACCGCATGCAAAACCAAATTCGTTAAACAAGCGCGCGCAACTCGTCCCATCAGACTGTGTGCAGTAATGCAAGCTACCAACAAAGTCTCAAGCACTGGTGCACCTTCAGCCGCATCATCTCTGGCCGATAATACGATATATGTAAACAACCAGTTGACAAAGCTTAATAGACAGCTGTTATGGATGGCAAAGGAAAAAGCAAAACAAGAAAACTGGAGATTTGTGTGGGAGAGTGCGGGGAAAATAATGGCACGTAGGGATGAGAGCACAGAATACATAATGATAACCACCGCTAATGACGTGAAGAAAATCACACGCACATAATTATTGTGTGTGTGGGAAAATGAGTACGCGAAAACGATTTATCTAAAATGGATGATACAAATGAAAACGAAAATGAATTAATTGTCAACGTAGATTGTAGGGTAATACAAGGCTTTAGCGTCGTAAATGCAAGTGAATTTAAATATAATAATTGCGCTTTCCTATGTTTTAACATCAGGTCATTGCGTTTGCATTGGAGTAACTTTTGCTTAAGTATAAGTCGCTTTTTAAGTGCACTAAAAATAATTATTCTTGTCGAAACAAACATAGAAGATGAGGAGAAGGATCTTTATAAAATAGATGATTTCGAGCCTGAATTTCTTAATAGAAACCAGAAGAGAGGTGGAGGAATTGTGATGTTTATCAGGAAAAATTTAGGACACAAAAGAATACCCTCAGAAACTAGATCATACGAAAATATAAAAATTTGCTTCACAGAAGGTAAAAGTACGACGTACGTTGTTGGAGTTTATAGACCACCAGGCTTTAGTAAAAAAACATTTATTGAGGAACTTCCAATTAATTTAGGACAAATTGGTAGAAATGATGAAATGATTGTGATGGGGGATATGAACATAAATGTCCGTGACTCAAAATAAAATATCGTTAAAGATTATTTGGAGATGTTAGCATCACTAAGACTGCTAAATGTGATAAATCAATATACCAGAGTAGATCCTAGTAACGGCAAAAAATCAGTAATTGATCACATACTTGTAAGCAGAGCCGACAAAAAAATTAATTCTGCTGTGATTGAGAGTGGTATCACCGATCACTACCCAACTCTATACATAATGGAGTCGCTAACAAGATCGGATAACATAAGAGACAGGACATCGTTTATATGTGATGCGAAAGTTAACGAGCTTATAGTTGAAGCAAACTGGAATGAAGTCATCAATGAAGAAGATGCTGATACACTATACAACAAGTTAGCCTGCAAACTAAATGAATTCTACAAAAATGCAAACGTCACAAGAACAACACAGAAGAAAAGAAAAAACAGCCCCTGGATAACCGCTAATCTTATAGCTGAATGCAAAAAAAGGGATGAGATGTACCGTAGGTGGAAAAATAATAGAGGTAACATTAGCTATGAATTGGAGTATAAAAGTTTCCGGAATAAAACTAACAAAATGATAGCAGCTCAAAAATCCAACTTTTATAAAAACAAATTTATGGAGTTTAAGACAAATCCTCGAAAAACATGGGGATTAATCAATGAAATATTAGGAAGGAAAAAGTCGAATATTGATGAAACCCTGATTAGAAATTTTTCTACTGATATAACGGTGCTATCCAACGAATGTGCACAACTTTTCTCAACACAAGCGTCACATATTATTCATAAGTGTAGATTTACTACATCAAATCATATAAATACTCATTTGGGAAACTCTATCTTTGCTGAAGCAACAGATACACAGGAGATGCGAAAAATAATAAGTTTTCTTGGAGGAAATAAATCGCCCGGAATTGATGGCATTAGAGCAATTGATATCAAAAGACACTCGGACATCTTTGCACCTATTCTGTCTAAACTTACCAACCTCAGCCTGACCCAGGGAAAAATTCCCTCAACTCTAAAAACTGCCATTGTTCGGCCGATATATAAGGGTGGTGTTAAAAATCAGCTAGGCAACTATAGGCCAATATCGATACTTCCAGTTGTAGAAAAGTGCTTGGAAGGCGTTGTTTCGAGAAGGCTACAAAGTTTTATTGACAAACACTCACTGATACATAAAAGTCAATATGGATTCCAAAAAAACAAAAATACAGGGAAACTGCTAGGTGAATTCGCTAACTGTGTGAATGAAAGCTTAAATAAATGCCATCATGTCCTAGTACTGTTCATGGACTTCAGTAAAGCTTTCGATACACTAAACCATGATAGCTTAGTAGAAGCGCTACGGCGGATTGGCATTAGAGGTGTAATGGCTGATTGGCTTAGCGATTACCTGCACAACAGGTGGTTCAGTGTAAAGATCAAGGGAGTAATAAGCGACAAAAAGGAAGTGAAGTATGGAGTTCCACAGGGATCAAAACTAGGCCCCCTTCTTTTCATCCTTTACACCAACGAGCTTCTTCGGGTTTTTAAGGACAGCATCCCATTTTCATTTGCTGATGATACGGCGATTGTGGTCTCACACAGGTGTCTGGATACGGGGATAAGGATGCTACAAAAAGAGTTCAATGCTGCAATAAAATGGTGTCACGATAATGGATTGGTCATCAATGCTTCCAAAACTAAAATGATGCACATTCGAAGTCCACAATTTAAGCCTATGCAGAGTAGAATATATCTAAACAATGATGCCTGTCCTAACACTGCGAATGAGGCTATTGAATTGGTAGAAAGTCACAAATATCTCGGAGTAATTATTGACTGCCACTTGATATGGGACAAACACGTCGATAAACTACGCATGGAGTTAAAGAAAGCATTATATGCATTATCTCATTTGCGATACCATGCCAATGAACCTGTCCTAAGGCAAGCTTATTTTGCATTAGTGGAATCAAAACTAAGATATGGCATTCTTGCTTGGGGAAACGCAGCTGCAACACACATTCAAAAGCTTCAGAGACTTCAAAACGCAGTACTTAAACAAGTTAAAAACAATAATCAACGAAGTCATGGCAACGACTTTAAAGTTCTTCGAGTCGACCACATTTTCAAGATGACATTAATTCTGGAGTACTACGATGATGGGCGCTTCATTCGACCAGTTGATCACCTAATAAACACCAGACGACGGGCCCAGGGTATGCTTCAAGTACCTAGAAACCACAACAATTATGGTAAACGACAACTTAAATACAGCGTTCCTTCAATAATTAATGAATTACCTAGAGATCTAGTAAATATTGAAAATTTTAAAACTAGGAAAAAACAAATAAAAAGCTTCTTTTTGGATTCTTAAAATTAAAAATAAATTAAAGCTAAAATTTTCTTAAACGAAACACAAACGTAAAGTAAACACACATTTTAAATAAAAAAATAAAAGTGCACTTAAGCTTACTGTAACTTTTTTAAATGTAAAAACACAATCTCCTGCAGAAAAGCCAAGGCTTCGCAGGTACTTATAAAAATTGTTAAGACTTTTCATGAATAAACACCAAAATAAACATCAACGACACAATAGTCCGGGTTAATGAAATAGCCACAGAACTATATGAAGAAAGAGTTTCCCAACTGTTTATATCTCTTGCGTTCAAACTATAGCGACTATTGCGAACGTTCAAAGGATTCAAGGATCCATCATCGATGTCTTAACTAGCGCTCAGCATGGGCAAATATCGCCTCTTCTTATCTCTGTACCACAGTTAAAAAAGGAGCTAATTACTATAAAGGAGCATTTATCGCATTCATTGAGACTTCCACCGTTGACTGATGAGTTATTAAGTCTATATAGTTTAATGACCATTGAAGGAAGATTATCAATTAACCACATAGTCTTCAGGATAACGATTCCACTAGTAACATCTGAAGACTTTAAAATTTTCAAGTCGATATCAGTACCAGTTTTTTTCAACAACACCTGTTCGACCATCAAGGTGTTGCCGATTATTATGAACCCACACCGTTCATAATAATAACCCAAGTAACAATTTTACTTTGATAAGGCTTTAATTTTCGATTTTGGGAGGCTCCTCCTATAAGGCTTCTTCTTCAAAGTACCTGCGGATTATTTCCCAGGTAGACGTTTCAGACACAATGTGTATAAGACCTTAAGGCAGTTGCAAAGAGGTCTTATAGAGGGACAAGCTTCTGTTAATCTCCTCTGTTAATTTGCAAGAAGTCTACTATTTCTATAAGGCCTTATAACAACTTCGGAATTTCAGTGCAGAATGCGAACTACCTCTTTAAGGCCGTATAGAAGTTTCGGTATCACTGTACCTGTATAAAGCATTTTGTTGCAATACTTACCGAAGCTCATGCTTGAAAATGTTGCTTGTATAATGTTTCCCATTGCAAGCACTACCGAAACTGATGAAAACAGCTCCATCTCCCAAGCCTTACAGAAAGTGTTACTTGTATATAGTTTCTTGTAGCTGGCTGCACCGACACTGTTGCTTGTATAAAGTTTCCTGCTGCAAGCCTTACCGAAACTGTTACTTGTATAAGGTGTCCGAGGCTACTCGAAACTTAGATTGCAGTTTTCTGTTGCAATATTTTGTTTCAAACCTAACAGAAAATGTTATTTGTCCTTCCTGCTGCAAGCTTCACAGAGGCTATTGCTTTTATATAACTTTCGGCTGCAAGCCTCACGGAAACTGTTACTTATAGCGTAAAGGCTACAATTATTGGCACCCCTAAGGAAATTTTTAGTTTGAACAGTTGTAGCTTTTTTATTTGTTAGGTTGCGATAGACCTTTGTATATCAAATTGTTAAATGGAATATATTTTGCCGCTAAGCATTAATAAACATACACATTAAGGGTAAGGAAGTATTATAATATTTAAATTAAGAAAGGCTTACCGTCTACTACATTTATTGGCACCCCGATATAATTATTGGCACTCGAGATACTAATATTTTGATGTAAAAATTGCGTAAATCATTAAAAAAATATTCAAGTTAAAAGAGAAAAATTAAGTTTTCATACTTTAATGTCAAATGAGCCATATTTTGTTTACAATTACATAGCTGTAAGTAAAATAAAGCTTAATTGTAAATTTAAAATATTATTCCAAGCTTGTTCTTCATCGCTTTCTGTGTAATAAAGGCATATTCAAGGGGCTTGCAAACAAAACCGGCGTAAAGTACAATTATTGGCAGTGTTTTAAATACAATAATTGGCAGTGCCAATAACTATAGGATCCAATTATTGGCACTACCCTGCCAATAATTGATAGAAGTTTTTTTCTGGAGCCAGTTATTGGCACCGTTTTTTAGGCGGTTTTTTGGAATAAACTTGTAAAGAATAGCTAAAAATGGCTTGTTTTATTTATTGACAATGTAAAAAAATAATATTTTAATTAATATATAATCGCTGAATTTTGTACAAAAGACTTTCTGAATATGGTTCCCTTAACCAAAACAGACGAAATTTTTCATTTATTTTATTAACTTAGGAGACTCAACTCAAATTGTTAAATATAACTAAAAGGGATTTAAAATGTGCAAAACAAAGATACAGAAGTGAGAAGAATAGATATATTAAATAGATAAAATATTAAAATTTTTAATTCGACCCATAATAATAAAGAAAAATCCCTGTTGGGTGCCAATAATTGTATCCTTTACGCTATGTGGCCTCTTGTTGTAGCCATTATCGAAACTGTTGCTTGTATAGAGATTCCTGTTGCAGGCTTTACCGAAACTGTAAAGTGAATGTAGTTTTCTTCTGAAATATTTCTTTTTCAAGTCTAGCGGAAACTGTTACTTGTATAAGGCCCCCTATTGCAGGCCTTATACAGGCTATTTCTTGTATAAGGCTTCCTGTTGCAGGCTTTATAGAGGCTATTGCTTGTATAAGGCTTCCTGTTGCAGGCTTTATACAGGCTATTACTTGTATGAGGCTTCCTGTCACATGCCTTATACAGGCTATTACTTGTATAAGGCTTCCGGTTGCAGGCTTTATAGAGGCTATTACTTGTATAAGGCTTCCTGTTGCAGGCTTTATAGAGGCTATTGCTTGTATAAGGCTTTCTGTTGCAGGCTTTATACAGGCTATTGCTTGTGTAAGGCTTCCAGTCGCAGGCTTTATACAGGCTATTACTTGTATAATGCTTCCGGTTGCAAGCTTTATAGAGGCTATAACTTGTATAAGGCCTCCTGTTGCAGGCTTTATAGAGGCTATTACTTGTACAAAGCTTCCTGTTGCTGGCCTTATATAGGCTATTACTTGCATAAGGCTTAGTACTGCAGGCTTTATAGAGGCTATTGCTTGTAAAAGACTTCCTGTTGCAGGCTTTATAGAGGCTTTTACTTGTATAAGGCCTCCTGTTGCAGGATTTATAGAGGCTTTTACTTGTATTAAGCTTCCTGTTGCAGACCTTATAGAGGCTATAACTTGTATAAGGCCTCCTCTTGCAGGCTTTATAGAGGCTATTACTTGTATAAAGCTTCCTGTTGCAGGCCTTATAGAGGCTTGTATAAGGCTTCCTGTTGCAGGCTTTATAGAGGCTATTGCTTGTATAAGGCTTCCTGCTGCAGGCTTTACAGGGGCTATTGCTTGTACAAGACTTCCTGTTGCAGGCTTTATAGAGGCTATTGCTTGTATAAGGCTTCCTGCTGCAGGCTTTATAGAGGCTTATATAAGGCTCTTTGTTGCAAGTCTTATAGAGGCTGTTACTTGTATAAGGCTTACTCTTGCAGGCTTTACCGAAACTGCTGTTGCAGGAAAAATCTCCGAAATAAATAAAGAAAAAAAATCTTTCGCTGGGTGAGGCTTGAACCGGGGTCCTGTCTTACCACAGGCAAGCACTCATCCACTAGGCTACATCGATGCTGTGCAAATAGTCGCGAAAACATCATATAACAAGTGGGAAAGTGCAACAATGGGTATGCAAAAGCTTCAATCCATCTACGACGGATTGCAAAATACCCGAACATACCAAAAAGAAAACTGCCACGCCTCCAAAAGGTGGGCGGGATATAAAAATATAACTGTTGAATGCTTTATACTAGGTGGTTGTATACATTTCGGCCTAAAACTCCGCCTTTTTAACTAAAAAAAAATCACTTTTTTTAACGCCACATATCGGTTTGACCTGGCACCCAACACACAGTTACAGTGTTGCCAAGTGATAACTCGTCCAGAATTTCCCTGCATAGTTTCACAGCCCTTGACTTCACCACGTCTGATTCCAAGGCTTAAATTGCCGCTTGGCTGTCAGAGTATATGGTGATGGTCTTGTTTGCATGGCCGTGTTTCTTCAGCTCGGAGGCAACTTCGATTATGGCTGCCAGCTCCGCCTGAAAAATGCTGCAGTCGTCATTAATTCGAAAAGATTTACCTAGACCCAAATCTCCACAGAAGATGCCCGCACCGGTTCCGACGTCCATCTTAGAACCGTCGGTATATACGGCAATCTAGTCATCTCCTGTAATGGTCTTATCTTATCATTCACCTCTTTCAGGTATTCTGGAAGCAAATCTCCTGTTGAAGGCGAATGCCATAGAGAGGTAATCCGTGACTGGGGTATCAGTGGAGGCAGCCCATTGAGTTTCCACAGAGGCGTGTCCATAAGATCTTGAGGACCACAGTCCCGATTCCCTTAGGCGAACAGCTATTTTAGCTGCCTTGCTGCTGCACCTCCAGTGCCGCGGTGGGTGTGGTCCTTAGGGACCCTGTTATACCCATGCAGGCTGCCCTTTGAACTTTGGTGAGATTAGAGAGATGACACTTTCGTTACGTAGCCTTCCACCATACAACTGCACCGTAAGTTAAGATGGGTCTTACAACCGCTATATACATCCACTGTACCATGTTTGGTTGCAGTCCCCACATGCTTCCGAACGTTCTGCGGCAGGTGTATAATGCCACGTATGCCCGCTTGACACGATCTTCTATATTATCCCTCCAGCTGAGTTTGAAGTCTAATATGACGCCCAGGTATCTTACCGATTTGGATAACTGGAGCTCCCTCCTTGTGTTCCAAGGATTTTCTACTACTCTTACTACTCTTTATAGTGCAGTGTCAACCGATCTGCTTCTCATGTACGCATGCTGTGATTTTGATAAATAGTTATCACCAATCAGCTCTCTCACATACACGTCAATAAGCCGCTCCAACGCCTTGAGCATAAATGAAGACAGGCTTATGGGTCGATAGTCCTTTGCCATGGTGTGGTTTGCCTTCCCTGCCTTGTGGATGAATATCACTCGGACTTCTCTCCAAGCTTTGAGAATGTAGCACAGCTTTAGGCAGGACTTGTAGACGTTACTCAACTATGAAATGATAGTTTCCTCCGCTTTTTGGAGCATTATTGGTCGGATGTTATCCATCCCTGGTGCTTTAAAGGGATCGAAGGAGTTGATCGCCCAGGCCATCCTTTCAACATCGGTTATAGCCCTGATCTTTTCTTCCTTCATCTTCCTCCGAGAGCCTTGCGCTACTGTACCGTAATCCTCATAGGTATCGGTGCACCCTGGGAAGTGAGTTTCCGCCAGCAAATCCAGCGTTTCCTTGTGTGTCGAGGTCCAATCGCCCTCTGTCTTCCTGAGTGAAGATAGCGGTATGGGCGCTTTGGATAAGACTTTCCTCAGTCGGGACGCTTCAGTTGCCCAAGCAACCCAAATGGCTCTTAATGATGTCTTCAAGAACACTTTTTCAAATTCAAACAAAATCTTGATGATATCTAAAAGAGCCTTTTAAGACTTAAAAAAAAGGGGAGGAGCTAATTGTATGGGAGAAAAAGTTCTTTTAAATTAATATTGCGAACATTTGCGTTGCGTTCTTTCTCTTTCACGCAATAACAAATTTAACAAACATAAACGAAATGGAATAAAACTCTGCCATCAGATACATCACATTTCAAAAATACTCAAACTCATTTATCCGATTCTGCGCAATATGTAAAAATAATGTTATGATTTTGTATTTCCCTAAACTAATTTTGATGGGCAAAATAAGATTTATGTGGAAAGATTGTTTTTTGCCCCTTTAAAAATCACGCGCCTTAGAAAAGTCGCACTGCAACATTTTTCGAAAAATAAAATTTCACCTTTTCCATATGATACCGTATGTACACAAATGCCATTTTTCGATGTCGTTCTCATTCAACATGGCTAATCAAACCCAGTCAGTGTTTACATCTTTAGAATGTATAAATTTACTCTGCGATAAGTGATACAGATCGAAGACATAAACCATATATGCTGAAGTTAGCGTGGATCTTAACTACAAATTAGATGTATTTAAAATATCTTAATGAGGTCAAATAGAAGATATCGAGAGTTCTTTTCATCTGCCGTCTTAAAGACATCATTGGCTGTCATTTTCAGATGTCACCTCCTTATTCGCTCTACAGAAAATTGTTTTAAATACCTGTTGTAGTTCTTTTCTTAGGAATAGAAAATAATGTATATTAAAAGACTTCATTTAGATGAAAATAAGTACAGTGGTATTAACAACCGTGAAATAAGACTCCACTAAGAGTTTAAATTGATTTGGCAGATATCTTTAAGAGTTTATGTGTTGCTTGACATATAATATATATAAGAGTTTATGTACGCTCTCCTTATATGTCGTCCATTCGATGAGCCCCTCTTTTCAAGGTTCCATCTAGATCTTGAGCTCTTGATGAAATTCGCGATCTTGGAGTTCCACCAGGGAGGGCGTTGCTTCCTTCCTGTACTGCTGTTTGGGCAGGATTTTTCGAAAGAGCTGGAGAGCACCCCGGTAATGTATTCGACTGTATCGTCGATCTCATGCTCGGTAGTGAGATGGGCAGGGAGAGATAGTCCTCCGCAGTTCTTTATTGAACTTCACCCAGTTTGCTGTTTTTGGGTTTTTGAAAACTTTCCTAGCCTGCGAGCCTACCTGTATCTCAAAGAGTATCCAGCAGTGATCTGATAGTGATGCCTGCTTAGATACTCTCCAGTTCTTTACTTGAACAGAGCTGTTCTGAGACACGAAAGTTACGTCCAAAACTTCCCTCCTATTCGCTGTAATGAAGGTGGGATCATTTCCCCTGTTACATACTAAAAGGTTGGAGCTAAGGACAAAATCAAATAGAACCTTGCGTCTGGCGTTAATGTCTGAGCTTCCCCAGATCGTAGATGGGCATTGACATAACAGCTTAAGACTAGGTTCTTCTTACCTTGTTCGGACGCTGTCACTAGCGTCTTTATAGATTCCGGGGGACCGGGGTACCGTCGTCAAATGGCATGTAGACCGACGCTACCGTGTAGTTCTCGTCCGTCCCTCTAACCTCCACCACCATTAGGTCACCTGTGCAGAAATGAGATAACATTAATATATGAAGGTTTTTGTTTGCTACGATACAGGTTCTCGCCTTACCTTTATTTTTTACATTGTAAAGTGAGCAATTTTTCAACCCTAGTCCTAAAACCCTGTTCTTTTTGTCAATCCAGGGTTCTTGGATTAGGGCTAGGTCCAGCTCGAGGAACAGCCTCAGGTTGGCTGTGGCAACCCTACTGTGATGGAGGTTTATTTGGATCACCTTCATCGTTGTTCTCCACCTCCATCGCAGTGTCCGCCGTTTTCGTTGCTTCCGCAGTCTGCTTAATCAGCTTGAGGGTTTCCTCGCTAGCTGCAAAGGACAACTGAAGGTGTTTTACCGCCCTTAGGTTCCCGGGCAGCTCGCCGAAGGCGAAAATATAGCCCCTGAAACCATTTTCGGCTCTTCCTCGCTTATAATTTCCCAATCCTGCATCGGAATCTGGGGGTTCTGTGCTTGCAGCACGCGGAGGATGACATCTTTAACTATTCCCATCTCCGGAATAGGAAGCCTACCCTTTGTTTTGCTTGGAACCTGGTCTATTGGAACGGCTTTAATTTCCGCACCATCCCAAAGCTGTAGTCCTTTCACTACTGTCTTGGCAAAGTCATTTGAAGCTTGGTCTTTGCAGTCGATGTACGTAATGCCTTTAGACCATTTCATTCTGCCGTAGGTCGGGGCACTAGTACGCGTGTTTTTCAAAACGTGGCTGTTGATAGCTGCCCCGAGGGCTTGCTCAATCTTCCTGCCACACTCAACACTGTACTGGTTTCTTGGACCGCAAGCCAGCCCGACCAGCAAGCTGTAGTGGATTCCTTGTCACCTGGCTATACTGGCCCGCCCGGCTCGTACTTGGTTTGCTTGGACTTCCCACTGTTGTGGCGCCCC
Organism: Neoascia interrupta; assembly: GCA_947623515.1. NCBI lineage: Eukaryota > Metazoa > Arthropoda > Insecta > Diptera > Syrphidae > Neoascia > Neoascia interrupta. Next base: position 120,277,779 of record OX392462.1, read on the forward strand.
ATTTCGCTTTCTTCGGCGTCCTTGAAGCGTCCTCAGAAGATCGTGTTCTCTTCGAGGCGAACGTTTCTCTTCTATGCCACCCAGCACTACCTTTCTGCAACCCGCTTGGGCCCGGTTTGTCACTGGGTCCTTGGGTTGCGGTTCCTCTTCCGGTAACAGGCTTTCTGTTGGTTCCGAGGGATGTCCTAGTAGCGGCATCGTCCCTCGGCCTTCCAGACTTTCCCGATTTACCACCTGTACCTTTAACTGAACGAGCTACCCTAGGCGTAGGCCTCGTGGCAACGTCGTTAGCTATGGTCTACCAGGCCCACTCAAGGGAAGATAGTTCCTTCTGAGTGAGGAAAGATTTTTCTTTGGCTGTTAAGATGCCATAAATATGCTTGGCCTTCTTAAACCGCTTCTTCCTCTCGGGCGCTTGGTCTCCTTATTTTGGCCGAATTTCTCTTCGGAATCATCGGAGTGTTCAGCGAGTAGCTCTTCCTCCCTTTCCATCGAGATATCCTCAGTTTCGATCAAACAGGCTGGTAGTTCGCATTGAACCACCTTAAGGGCGTCGTCCGTGTTTTTGGTACATAGCGTGTCCTCCCCGTCATCCTTGTTTGTTTTATTTGGTTCAGCTATTTTGGTCCCACGAGAATGGCCGGAAAGGGTGGTCCACCCCGGTAGAGCCGCCATACCTGGGTAAGGCTAAGGTTTATCTGCAGGTCTTCGCCTAGGCACCTGAGAGAGCTCGTTAAAGGCTGGTTTTATCCCCAGCCTTACATCCTTCGGCACGGCTTGCAATACGCTCACACCACCACTGGAGTCAGGTTTGGCAGGACTTAGTTGGTCGCTCCTCAGCCGACCAACGCCGGCTCTTAAGCCCCCACACCGGCGTCATAGAAGATGACGCACTCGGCGCCTGCCACGTGAGTGTAATACAAGTAAAAGCCTGTATAAAGCCTGCAACGTGAAGTCTTATACAAGCAATAGCCTCTATAAAGCCTGCAGCAGGAAGCCTTACGCAAGTAATAGCCTGTATTAAGCCTGCAACAGGAAGTCTTATACAAGCAATAGCCTCTATACAGCCTGCAGCACGAAGCCTTATACAAGTAATAGCCTCTATAAAGCCTACAACAGGTAGCCTTATAGAAGAAATAGCCTCTTAAAAGCCTGCAACAGGAAGCCCTATAGAAGTAATAGCCTGTATAAGGCCTGCATTTGGAAGCCTTATACAAGTAATAGCCTGTAAAAAGCTTGCAACAGGAAGTCTTATACAAGCAATAGTCTCTATAAAGCTTGCAGCAGGAAGCCTTATACAAGCAATAGCCTCTCTAAAGCCTGCAGCAGGAAGCCTTACGCAAGTAATAGCCTGTATTAAGCCTGCAACAGGAAGCCTTATACAAACAATAGTCTCTATAAAGCCTGCAGCAGGAAGCCTTACGCAAGTAATAGCCTGTATTAAGCCTGCAACAGGAACCCTTTTACAAGCAATAGTCTCTATAAAGCCTGCAGCAGGAAGCCTTATACAAGCAATAGCCTCTATAAAGCCTGCAAACGAAAGCCTTATGCATGTAATAGCCTCTATAAAGCCTGCAACAGGAAGCCTCATAGAAGTTATAGCCTGTAAAAAGCCTGCATAAGGAAACCTTATACAAGTAATAGCCTGTATAAAGCTTGCAACAGGAAGTCTTATACAAGCAATAGCCTCTCTAAGGCCTGCAGCATGAGACCTTATACAAGCAATAGCCTCTCTAAAGCCTGCAGCCGGAAGCCTTATACAAGCAATAGCCTCTATAAAGCCTGCAACAGGAAGTCTTATACAAGCAGTAGCCTCTATAAAGCCTGCAACAGGAAGCCTTATACAAGCAATAGCCTCTATAAAGCTTGCAACCGGAAGCCGTATACAAGTAATAGGCTCTATAAAGCCTGCAACAGGAAGTCTTATACAAGCAATAGCCTGTATAAAGCCTGCAACACGAAGCTTTATATAAGTAACAGTTTCGATAAAGCCTAACAGTAGGATTTATACAGGTCTGTTAGGTCTTTACAGAACAAACAACAGTTTCAGTAAAGCCTAACAGGAAAATTTATACAAGCCTGTTAGGCCTTTCACACACTTTTTAGCGGGAGGGGAAACAGCCTGTTTAGAACCTTAGCGGAATAGAATTGTTGCTTGGGAAACCTGCATCCAGATCAATACTTACCCATGGCTAAGGACGAAATCCATAATTGTATTTCAATTCATGAAAGAAAACATTTGTGTAAACAGCTACCACCCTTAAGTTATTGCCAAATAATTGGATTCAGTTGAATAATCCCAACCAGTGGATTTATGTATTGAACAAGGAAACAATAACCAACATAGCATGTGAAAAAACTACGACACAGTTGACCATTAAAGGCTCAAGGATCGCCAAAATCCAAAAACATTGCGTACTTAAACAAGGAACTCTAACCATTTGTTCACATAATCTATACTCAGCTACTTCGCAGGTGTCTTTTTTTCCAATTGACAATATCACCGGGTTGTCTTTGGTGAGGTTAGAGAGATGACACTTTCTTTCCGTAGCCTTCCACCATACAACTGCACCGTAAGTTAAGATGGGTCTTACAACCGCTACACGATGTATAATCCAGTGTACCATGTTTGGTTGCAGTCCCCACATGCTTCCAAACGTTCTGTGGCAGGCGTATAATGCCACGTATGCCCGCTTGACACGATCTTTTGTATTATCCCTCCAGCTGAGTTTGGAGTCTAATATGACGCCCAGGTATCTTACCGATTTGGATAACTGAAGCTCCCTCTATTTCTAGAAAGGCACCCAAAGTGTACTCCTTGTGTTCCAAGGATTTTCTACTACTGTTACTACTCTATGTAGTGCAGTGTCAGCCGATCTGCTTCTCATGTGCGCATGCTGTGATTTTGATAAATAGTTATAACCATTCAACTCTCTCACATACACGTCAATAAGCCGCTCCAACGCCTTGAGCATAAATGAAGACAGGCTTATGGGTCGATAGTCCTTTGCCGTGGTGTGGTTTGCCTTCCCTGCCTTGGGGATGAATATCACTCGGACTTCTCTCCAAGCTTTGGGAATGTAGCACAGCTTTAGGCAGGACTTGTAGACGTTACTCAACCATGGAATGATAGTTTCCCCTGCTTTTTGGAGCATTATTGGTCGGATGTTATCCATCCCTGATGCTTTAAAGGGATCGAAGGAGTTGATCGCCCAGGCCAGCCTTTTTACATCGGCTATAGCCCTGATCTTTTCTTCCTTCATCTTCCTCCAAGAGCCTTGCGCTACTGTAGCGTAATCCTCATAGGTATCGGTGCACCCTGGGAAGTGAGTTTCCGCCAGCAAATCCAGCGTTTCCTTGTGTGTCGAGGTCCAATCGCCCTCTGTCTTCCTGAGTGAAGACAGCGTTATGGGCGCTTTGGATAAGACTTTCCTCAGTCGGGACGCTTCAGTTGTTGTTTCGATTGATTCGCAGAAATCCTTCCATGAATTCTTCTTGGCGAATCTGATCTCCTTTTTCAGAATTCTTACGCTCTCCTTATATGTCCACCATTCGATGAGCCCCTCTTTTGCAAGGTTCCATCTAGATCGTGAGCTCTTGATGATCTCCGCGATCTTGGAGTTCCACCAGGGAGGGCGTTGCTTCCTTCCTGTACTGCTGTTTGGGCAGAATTTTTCGAAAGAGCTGGAGAGCACCCCGGTAATGTATTCGACTGTATCGTCGATCTCATGCTCGGTAGTGAGATGGGCAGGGGGAGATAGTCCTCCGCAGTTCTTTATTGAACTTCACCCAGTTTGCTCTTTTTGGGTTTATGAAAACTTTCCTAGCCTGCGAGCCTAACTGTATCTCAAAGAGTATCCAGCAGTGATCTGATAGTGATGCCTGCTTAGATACTCTCCAGTTCTTTACTTGAACAGAGCTGTTCTGAGACACGAAAGTTACGTCCAAAACTTTCCTCCTATTCGCTGTTATGAAGGTGGAATCATTTCCCCTGTTACATACTAAAAGGTTGGAGCTAAGGACAAAATCAAACAGAACCTCGCGTCTGGCGTTAATGTCTGAGCTTCCCCAGATCGTATGATGGGCATTGACATAACAGCTTAAGACTAGGTTCTTCTTACCTCGTTCGGACGCTGTCACTAGCGTCTTTATAGATTCCGGGGTACCGTCGTCAAATGGCATGTAGACCGACGCTACCGTGTAGTTCTCGTCCGTCCCTCTAACCTCCACCACCGTTAGGTCACCTGTGCAGAAATGAGATAACATTAAGATATGAAGGTTTTTGTTTGCTACGATACAGGTTCTCGCCTTACCTTTATTTTTTACATTGTAAAGTGAGAATTTTTTCAACCCTAATCCTAACACCCTGTTCTTTGTTCTAGGGTTCTTGGATTGGGGCTAGGTCCAGCTGCTCCCTCTCGAGGAACAGCCTCAGGTTGGTTGTGGCAACCCTACTGTGAAGGAGTTTTATTTGGATCACCTTCATCGTTGTTCTCCACCTTAATCGCAGTGTCCGTCGCCTTCTCTGCTTCCGCAGTCCGCTTTATCAGCTTGAGGGTTACCTCGCTAGCTGCAAAGGACAACAGAAGCTGTTTTTCCGCCTTTAGGTTCCCGAACAGCTCGCCGAAGGCGACAATATAGCCCCTGAAACCATTTGTCGGCTCTTCCTCGCTTATAATTTCCGAATCCTGTATCGGAATCTGATGGTTCTGAGCTTGCAGCACGCGAAGACTGTCATCTTTAACTATTCCCATATCCGGAATAGTTAGCCTACCCTTTGCCCTGTTTGGCTTTAAGTTCCGCACCATCCCAAAGCTGTAGTCCTTTCACTACTGTCTTTGCAAAGTCATTTGAAGCTTGGTCCTTGCAGTCGATGTACGTAATGCCTTTAGACCATTTCATTCTGCCGTAGGTCGGGGCACTAGTACATGTGTTTTTCAAAATGTGGCTGTTGATAGCTGCCCAGAGGGCTTGCTCAATCTTCCTGCCACACTCAACACCGTACTGCCCGCTTGGTTTCTTGGAGTCTACTACAGCAAGTTGTAGTGGATTCTTTGTCACCTGGCTATACTGGCCCGCCCGGCTCGTACTTGGCTTGCTGGGACTTCCCACTGTGGTGGCGCCCCATTTCGCTTTCTTCGGCGTCCTTGAAGCGTCCTCAGAAGATCGTGTTCTCTTCGAGGCGAACGCTTCTCTTCTATGCCCCCCGGCACTACCTTTCTCTGCAACCCGCTTGGGCCCGGTTTGTCACTGGGTCCTTGGGTTGCAGTTCCTCTTCCGGTAACAGGCTTTCTGTTGGTTCCGAGGGATGTCCTAGTAGCGGCATCGTCCCTCGGCCTTCCAGATTTTCGCGATTTACCACCCGTACCTTTAGCTGAACGAGCTGCCTTGGGCGTAGGCCTCGGGCCCACTCAAGGCAAGATAGTTCCTTCTGAGTGAGAGAAGATTTTTCTTTGGCTGCTAAGATGCCATAAATATGCTTGGCCTTCTTAAACCGCTTCTTCCTCTCCAGGCCGGGAGTAGTCCTTCTGGACTTGCTTCCGCGCTTGGTCTCCTTTTCGTGGCCGGATATCTCTTCGGAATCATCGAAGTGTTCAGCGAGTAGCTCTTCCTCCCTTTCCATCGAGATATCCTCAGGAGGCCTGCCTGCAGCAGGAAGCCTTATACAAGTAATAGCCTCTATAAAGCCTGCAACAGGAAGTTTTATACAAGCAATAGCCTCTATAAAGCCTGCAGCAGGAAGCCTTATACAAGTAATAGCCTTTATAAAGCCTACAACAGGAAGCCTTATAGAAGCAGTAGCCTCTATAAAGCCTGCAACAGGAAGCCTTATAGAAGTAATAGCCTGTATAAAGCCTGCATTAGGAAGACTTATACAAGTAATAGCCTGTATAAAGCTTGCAATAGGAAGTCTTATACAAGCAATAGCCTCTATAAAGCTTGCAGCAGGAAGCCTTATACAAGCAATAGCCTCTATAAAGCCTGCAGCATGAAGCCTTATACAAGCAATAGCCTCTCTTAAGCCTGCAACCGGAAGCCTTACACAAGCAATAGCCTCTATTAAGCCTGCAACAGGAAGTCTTATACAAGTAATAGCCTGTATAAAGCCTGCAACAGGAAGCTTTACATAAGTTTAGCTTAACAGTTTCGATAAAGCCTAACAGTAGGATTTATACAAGTCTGTTAGGTCTTTACAGAACAAACAACAGTAAAGCCTATTAGGGAAATTTATACAAGCCTGTTAGGGCTTAACAGTTTCGGTAAAGTTCTCCAAATGGGTTTCTGTAAGGCCTTTCACACACCTTTTAGCGGGAGGGGAAACAGCCTGTTTAGAACCTTAGCGCAATAGAATTGTTGCTTGGGAAACCTGCATCGAGATGAATACTTACCCATGGCTAAGGACGAAATCCATGATTGTATTTCAATTTATGAAAGAAAACATTTGTGTAAACAGCATAGTCCAGTGTATCAAAGAGGAGCCTTGATAAGCGCATGTGAAATTTTCTCTTCTCAATCATCTACCACCCTCAAGTTATTGCCAAATAATTCCGTGCGATGGTGGCCTTAACTGGATTCAGTTGAATAGTCCCAACCAGTGGATTTATGTATTGAACAAGGAAACAATAACCAACATAGTATGTGACAAAACTACGACACAGTTGACCATTAAAGGCTCAAGGATCGCCATAATCCAAAAACACTGCGTACTCAAACAAGGAACTCTAACCATTTGAACACATAATCTATACTCAACTACTTCGCGGGTGTCTTTTTTTCCAATTGACAATATCACCGGGTTGTCTTTGGTGAGGTTAGAGAGATGACACTTTCTTTCCGTAGCCTTCCACCATACAACTGCACCGTAAGTTAAGATGGGTCTTACAAGCGCTACACGATGTATAATCCAGTGTACCATGTTTGGTTGCAGTCCCCACATGCTTCCGAACGTTCTGTGGCAGGCGTATAATGCCACGAATGCCCGCTTGACACGATCTTCTATATTATCCCTCCAGCTGAGTTTGGAGTCTAATATGACGCCCAGGTATCTTACCGATTTGGATAACTGAAGCTCCCTCTATTACTAGAAAGGCACCCAAAGTGTACTCCTTGTGTTCCAAGGATTTTCTACTACTGTTACTACTCTATGTAGTGCAGTGTCAACCGATCTGCTTCTCATGTACGCATGCTGTGATTTTGATTAATAGTTATAACCATTCAACTCTCTCACATACACGCCAATAAGCCGCTCCAACGCCTTGAGCATAAATGAAGACAGGCTTTTGGGTCGATAGTCCTTTGCCGTGGTGTGGTTTGCCTTCCCTGCCTTGGGGATGAATATCACTCGGACTTCTCTTCAAGCTTTGGGAATGTAGCACAGCTTTAGGCAGGACTTGTAGACGTTACTCAACCATGGAATGATAGTTTCCCCTGCTTTTTGGAGCATTATTGGTCGGATGTTATCCATCCCTGATGCTTTAAAGGGATCGAAGGAGTTGATCGCCCAGGCCAGCCTTTTTACATCGGTTATAGCCCTGATCTTTTCTTCCTTCATCTTCCTCCAAGAGCCTCGCGCTACTGTAGCGTAATCCTCATAGGTATCGGTGCACCCTGGGAAGTGAGTTTCCGCCAGCAAATCCAGCGTTTCCTTGTGTGTCGAGGTCCAATCGCCCTCTGTCTTCCTGAGTGAAGACAGCGTTATGGGCGCTTTGGATAAGACTTTCCTCAGTCGGGATGCTTCAGTTGTTGTTTCGATTGATTCGCAGAAATCCTTCCATGAATTCCTCTTGGCGAATCTGATCTCCTTTTTCAGAATTCTTACGCTCTCCTTATATGTCCACCATTCGATGAGCCCCTCTTTTGCAAGGTTCCATCTAGATCGTGAGCTCTTGATGAGCTCCGCGATCTTGGAGTTCCACCAGGGAGGGCGTTGCTTCCTTCCTGTACTGCTGTTTGGGCAGGATTTTTCGAAAGAGCTGGAGAGCACCCCGGTAATGTATTCGACTGTATCGTCGATCTCATGCTCGGTAGTGAGATGGGCAGGGAGAGATAGTCCTCCGCAGTTCTTTATTGAACTTCACCCAGTTTGCTGTTTTTGAGTTTTTGAAAACTTTCCTAGCCTGCGAGCCTACCTGTATCTCAAAGAGTATCCAGCAGTGATCTGATAGTGATGCCTGCTTAGATACTCTCCAGTTCTTTACTTGAACAGAGCTGTTCTGAGACACGAAAGTTACGTCTAAAACTTCCCTCCTATTCGCTGTAATGAAGGTGGGATCATTTCCCCTGTTACATACTAAAAGGTTGGAGCTAAGGACAAAATCAAACAGAACCTCGCGTCTGGCGTTAAGGTCTGAGCTTCCCCAGATCGTATGATGGGCATTGACATAACAGCTTAAGACTAGGTTCTTCTTACCTTGTTCGGACGCTGTCACTAGCGTCTTTATAGATTCCGGGGGACCGGGGTACCGTCGTCTAATGGCATGTAGACCGACGCTACCGTGTAGTTCTCGTCCGTCCCTCTAACCTCCACCACCGTTAGGTCACCTGTGCAGAAATGAGATAACATTAAGATATGAAGGTTTTTGTTTGCTACGATACAGGTTCTCGCCTTACCGTTATTTTTACATTGTAAAGTGAGAATTTTTTCAACCCTAATCCTAACACCCCGTTCTTTGTTCTAGGGTTCTTGGATTAGGGCTAGGTCCAGCTGCTCCCTCTCGAGGAACAGCCTCAGGTTGGTTGTGGCAACCCTACTGTGATGGAGGTTTATTTGGATCACCTTCATCGATGTTCTCCACCTCCATCGCAGTGTCCGTCGCCTTCTCTGCTTCCGCAGTCCGCTTTATCAGCTTGAGGGTTACCTCGCTAGCTGCAAAGGACAACAGAAGCTGTTTTTCCGCCTTTAGGTTCCCGAACAGCTCGCCGAAGGCGACAATATAGCCCCTGAAACCATTTGTCGGCTCTTCCTCGCTTATAATTTCCCAATCCTGTATCGGAATCTGGGGTTCTGTGCTTGCAGCACGCGGAGACTGTCATCTTTAACTGTTCCCATATCTGGAATAGTTATCCTACCCTTTGCCCTGTTTGGAACCTGGTCTATTGGAACGGCCTTAAGTTCCGCACCATCCCAAAGCTGTAGTCCTTTCACTACTGTCTTCGCAAAGTCATTTGAAGCTTGGTCCTTGCAGTCGATGTACGTAATGCCTTTAGACCATTTCATTCTGCCGTAGGTCGGGGCACTAGTACCCGTGTTTTTCAGAATGTGGCTATTGATAGCTGCCCCGAGGGCTTGCTCAATCTTCCTGCCACACTCAACACTGTACTGCCCGCTTGGTTTCTTGGAGTCTACTACAGCAAGCTGTAGTGGATTCCTTGTCACCTGGCTATACTGGCCCGCCCGGCTCGTACTTGGCTTGCTGGGACTTCCCACTGTGGTGGCGCCCCATTTCGCTTTCTTCGGCGTCCTTGAAGCGTCCTCAGAAGATCGTGTTCTCTTCGAGGCGAATGCTTCTCTTCTATGCCCCCCGGCACTACCTTTCTGCAACCCGCTTGGGTCCGGTTTGTCACTGGGTCCTTGGGTTGCAGTTCCTCTTCCGGTAACAGGCTTTCTGTTGGTTCCGATGGATGTCCTAGTAGCGGCACCGTCCCTCTGCCTTCCAGATTTTCCCGATTTACCACCCGTACCTTTAGCTGAACGAGCTGCCTTAGGCGTAGGCCTCGGGCCCACTCAAGGGAAGATAGTTCCTTCTGAGTGAGGGAAGATTTTTCTTTGGCTGTTAAGATGCCATAAATATGCTTGGCCTTTTTAAACCGCTTCTTCCTCTCCAGGCCGGGAGTAGTCCTTCTGGACTTGCTTCCGCGCTTGGTCTCCTTTTCGTGGCCGGATATCTCTTCGGAATCATCGGAGTGTTCAGCGAGTAGCTCTTCCTCCCTTTCCATCGAGATATCCTCAGTTTCGATCAAACAGGCTAGTAGTACCACGTTTGGATCGCACGGAACCACCGGTAGGGTGTCGTCCGTGTTTTTGGCACATAGCGTGCCCTCCCCGTCATCCTTGTTTGTTTTATTTGGTTCAGCTATTTTGGTCCCACGAGAATGGCCGGAAATGGTGGTCCACCCCGGTAGAGCCGCCATACCGGGGTAAGGCTAAGGTATATCTGCAGGTCTTCGCCTAGGCACCTGAGAGAGATCGTTAAAGGCTGGTTTAACCCCCAGCCTTGCATCCTTCGGCACGGTTTGCAATACGCTCACACCACCACTGGAGTCAGGTTTGCCAGGACTTAGTTCTTCGCTCCTCAGCCGACCAACGCCGGCTGAAAATCCGCAACTTAAGCCCCAACACCGGCGTCATAGAAGATGACGCACTCGGCGCCTGCCACGTGAGGGTTATACAAGTATAAAGCCTGCAACAGGAAGTCTTATACAAGCAATAGCCTCTTTTAAGCCTGCAGCAGGAAGCCTTATACAAGTAATAGCCTCTATAAAGCCTGCAACAGGAAGTCTTATACAAGCAATAGCCTCTATAAAGCCTGCAGCAGGAAGCCTTATACAAGTAATAGCCTCTATAAAGCCTGCAACAGGAAGTCTTATACAAGTAATAGCCTGTATAAAGCTATGTATAAATTTTCTCTTCTCAATCATCTACCACCCTCAAGTTATTGCCAAATAATTCCGTGCGATGGTGGCCTTAACTGGATTCAGTTGAATAGTCCCAACCAGTGGATTTATGTATTGAACAAGGAAACAATAACCAACATAGTATGTGACAAAACTACGACACAGTTGACCATTAAAGGCTCAAGGATCGCCATAATCCAAAAACACTGCGTACTCAAACAAGGAACTCTAACCATTTGAACACATAATCTATACTCAACTACTTCGCGGGTGTCTTATTTTCCAATTGACAATATCACCGACATTAGAGTTCCTCAACAGCTACAACTGTTTATAAGGGGGGGCTACAACAAGGCTTATAAGGGGGCGATCCACACCTGCACAAAGCTGAACTGGAGGCGTTACGAAATGAAATCAACTTGGCGAAAAGTTCTCTGCCAAATAAGTTTCATCATCTGGACATTCACCATACCATGGGGTACATAAGTTTGCTAATATCCGTGATCGCCTTACTTTTCTTGTTAATCCACTGTTACATGAATATAAAAAACAAGAGAAACCAACTTCATCCTACACCTGCTCCAAGAACTCAGCTCATAGTTAGCAGATTCGTGAGAACAACAACCCCTCATCCAGAAGATCGGGAAGCCAGATTTAGTGTTAATCTTGACGAAAAAATAAATCAATTTCATTTCCTCTATAGAGTATAAGCATACCATTTCTTAGTTTGGTTCCTTACATCCTTAGTTCTTAGTCAATGCAATATCCTATATGTTTTCTAAATTATATATAACATATATAAAATACGTCATATGACATGTTCAATTCATATTACATCTAGTCTAATTGTCTTTGCTGAACAAATAATTTCTCATTAACAGTAGTGATATTAATAGAAATGCAATAATATACGAAATTTATCTTATCATAAAGTAATTGAACCTTCTCTTCAACGCGGGGCAGATTGCTTAAACCTTTAACCTAATGCAAATTGTAAATAAACAACATGCAAGTTCAATGGAACTTGACTCTTAAATTGCATTTATGAATGGGCCGCTTAAGCGTATGCCAACATAGTGCAGAGTTGCATTTCTTGCCGTTAATAGCCTATATTGGCATGTGTATAGCGTAATGTGCAATTTATGAGTTCAATGCTTGACAATAATTTGTGTTAATACACCAAGAGAAATGCAATGCTGCATTTTGTTGCAATTGTTCTATTTTTTCTCTTTATTATCTATAACATAAGCAATTAGTTTTAAGTATAAATAGCTGGATCAAATCAATAAAGAATGAGTCGAACTCAATAAACGTTAGAACAAAGACTTTTGCTCTACGATTATTCTTCAGTGAGTCTGCTGAAGACCGAAGTTAAATTCAGTTTACTGATACAAGAATCGGTTAAACACCTCTTCAGAATCTAGGTTTATGTACCTACGATTAAATATGAACCATCGAAATAAAAGAATTTCGATTCAACAGCGGGAGTTATGTCTAATTCTCTCAAGTCTGATGTTAAAGAAGTCGCATGACAGCGCGTCGCCTTGTCTTAATCCTTTTTTGACATCAAAGGGATTGGTGAGGTCTTTGCCGACCTTGACGGAACAGCGTCAATTTTCTATCGTCATACCGTGCAGACTGACGAGTTTGGCGGGGATGGCAAAACTAGACATTACGCTGTATGGCTCGTCTCTATAGATGCTGTTATACGCGGCCTTGAAATCGATGAAAAGGTGATGTTTAATCGGTGATATTTGATCGATGTTGGACTTTCCTGGCCTAAAGCCACACTGATATGTGCCTCAGTTTGTCGAAAAACGGCTTCTGGCGTTCACACAGAACACAGACAATATCTTGTATGCGATGTTAAGAAGACTGATAAGAAGACTGCCAACTCTATAGTTGGCACAACTCAGAGGGTCTCCTTTCTTCAGGATCGGGCAAACTATGCTGAGGTTCCATTCGTCGGGCATGCTTTCTTCAAACCATATCTTACAGATGAGCTGATGCATGCTCCTAAGCATCTCATCGCCAGCTTATTTAAAAAGTTCGACAGCTAGGCCGTGTGCTCCAGCTACTTTCACCTCCTCCAGGTATGGTGGGCGGTATCGTTCATATGTTTCGTCGGTAACGTCTTCGCCTGGGTTGAACTGTTCGTTCTGGCTGATAGCGGTATTTGATTCGTCTTCGCCGTTATATACTTTGCAGAAGTCGTCTTTCCGAATTCTCACCACCGACTGCGATTCTACAACAATGTTCCCTTGATAGTCCTTACAGGTTTCAGTTCGAACTTTACCCTTGGCAGGACCTTTCGACCCTCTGGTAAAACTTTCTAACCTCGTTCCTGTTGTATCATCTCTCTATCTCTTCAACCGTGCGCTTTTTATGCTCTCTCTTTTTCCTTCGGAGAAGCTGGTGTTCCTCTATTCTGCTCTGCTCGTAAAGCTCGCGAGCAGCTCTAGTCCTTTTGTGTAGAGCCGCTTTGTATGCTTCCTGTTTAGCTGCATGTGTTTGCCGGCATTCATCGTCAAACTAAAGGTTTCGTTGTGGTGGCCGTGTGAAACCCAGCACTTTAGAGGCGACCTCTCTGATGGCGTTTTGGCAATGTTGCCACCGGCTATCAATATTTTATGCTGGCTGCATAGGGCTTGGTAGAAGGTTTTGAGAGACTCAATTGGAGAAGGACCTGGCGATCTCTTGCGGTTGTAGTCGAGCGATGTCAAACTTCCTCACAGCATTTTCATTACTCGGCGTTGGACGGGATATCCTATCCTGTACCTTGGCAACAACAAGGTATTGATCCGATTCAATGTTGGCCTCGGAAAGTTCGGACATCCATGATACTAGGAGTGCAAGAAGAAGACAAGATAATTAAATTGTAGAATGGCAGAATGGATTGAATACGTCTGATCGGTGCAAGGGCGAAAAGACAAATTAGGTTTTTATTCAACCAAGCTCCATAAAAAAATAGTATACAGAAATGTGTTGACATAATAATGCAAGATTTTTTTGATTGCAAAAAACGCATTGCATTAAAATATCGTTTGTTAAAATGAAAATAAAATGCGACCACGCCCACATGGGACGTTTTTAGATTTTTTGCAATGTCAATCTAAGTATACTTAAGCAAGAATACTGTGTACCCAAATTTGAGCGTCCAACGACAATTTGAATTTTTCATGCTTTCGAGAATTGAGAATGATTTTGAAAATTTTAAGACTTGTACTGCTTCGGCACCTAGAAAGCCCAGATATGGAGTTTCAAAATCCTCGCTTAAAATTTCTGAGAGATCTGAAGTTTCTTAATATAGCTCTTTGCGGAGTCACCCCACACTTGACAACCGTATAGAAAGATTGCCTGGAAAACCCACATGTGAATAAGAATTTTATTATCCTGACTCAGTAATGAGCTCCTGTTTATGAATGAATATAACATATTTATGGCCATATTAACCTTATGAATCGTCTTGGCAACATACTCTCCAAATGTAAATTTGGTATTTTGTAGATGGTTTCCAGCTTAAATCAATGTTGTTCGTATGAAACTATCGGTAGGGGAAGAAAACAATTATTCTTTCTCTTTCGTGAGAAAAAAGATAGCTTGCATTTGGTCTTCATTGACTTTAATTTTTCTTCTATGATGCTTTTACAGTCCAGCACGGATAAAAGAAACACTCATATAAGAAAAAATAACTTTAAAGAAACACATGTGGAAACACCGTGTCTAAAGAGGCTGTCTGTTTTTTCATATAAAAATAAGCTGATATAAGAAATACGTTTATAAGAAAAAATCGGATATCAGAAACGATCTTTCATTTCCAAGATCAACAATTTTAAAGAAAATTCAATGCATTAAAGAAACATGCATTTTTTCTTCTCTGAAATAGATTTAAGTTCAGGTATGCAAGTATAGCGCTTCTCAGTGGAAGTATGCATGTAAACGGCTCGCTTGAATTTGTAACCATACGAACACATCTCCAAGAGACGATGACAGAAAAATATGACAGATTTGGCAAAATATGTATCTGCCAAATCGACCTTCCATATAGGAAACTTTGTTTCTTACATTAGTTTTTATACTGTTATATTTTTCCTGGGGTTCGACGAATTATACTCAATTTCACTTTTAATAAACACACAACGAATATATTTATTTATCAAACACTTACTTCAATCTAGTTCACCGTAACCGTTCCACTTCCACACTCGACGTTCGCTTTTCATGTATTCCGATTCAAAACTGAAAACTAGGCAACGGGTATCGGCTATTCATACAATAATTATGACAATTCGTGAAACTTCTACATCACGCTAGATGGAGGGCGGAGTTTGACTACTAGAATTCGTTGTATTCACTAAAGTCTCCACTGGTGGGGAAATTTCGGGATATTTTAATTATAGTGGGTGTCCCATAATAAATTGAATCGAAAACATTTTTATCGCGATATCACATTGTCTCCCACCTAGCTTGTTTCGTCCCGAACAAGCACATCATCATTATTTCCGTTGTAACGATGTAGGCGAACTACATGGACAATTTTCATTTTCGCTCTTGGTAATTCGAAAGACTACATCATTAATTCGCGTAACAACTTCGTAGGGACCTTCCCAGTTTTGCTGCAACTTCGGCGATTTTCCCTTTCTACGATGGGTTTCCCCATCGTACGATTTCCCACGTTGAATTCCGGTGCCGTTGCTCTAGCGTCATATCTGGTCTTCATTCGATCATTCGCAATTTTTATATTTCTTCTGGTCCTCTGGTGTATGTCGTTGATCCTTTCTCTGAGATCCACTACGTAGTCCTCTTCGCATTTTGGTTCTTCTATAGGAAATTCGAATTTCAGCTCACTGGGTAGCCAGGCAGTTCGTCCAAAAAGAACATCAGACGGAGTATAACCAGTTGTACTATGAATCGCATTTCGGTAGGCCATAAGGAACAAGGTTATTCGCCGATCCCAATTCCGTTGATTCTCGGTCACGACTTTGGACCGAGAATCAGGTCCTTCAGGGTCTTGTTAAAACATTCTACCATTCCATCTGATTGCGGGTGAAGGGGTGTGTTGCGTGTCTTCTCTAGTCCTATTGACGCACACACCTGATGATTGATCAGAATGTAGTTCCATCGGCACACCGAATCTGCACACCCAGTTGTCCACTATCTGGTCGACAACGGTTTAAGCTTCTTGGTTTGGGAGCACGAAATCCTCAGGCCACTTGCTGAAGTAGTCGGCAATTACAAGAATGTAACGATTGCCGTTCTCAGTTTCTGGAAACGGACCTGCGATTTTGACGGCGATTCTCTCACAGGGGGCTCCCACGTTGTACTGATGCATTTTACCTCTTGTTTTTACTTTGGGTCCCTTACTAGCAGCGCAAGTGATGAAAAATACTCCATCGTACATTTCTCGTAGAATCTCCTGGACCTTCGACCTTGGGAAGCTGCATCTTAAAGGATTTTCCGTCCGGCATTTCCCATTTTCTACGCAGAAAACCGTCTTGTACATGGAGAGCGTCCCACTGCGCCCAGTACGCCTTTAAGGTAGGACTTTTGTCAGAGATATCCCTTCCATTCGGCTTTTTCATATAATAGATTCCTTCCACGATGTTTGACTCGATGTCAGGATCCTCTTGTTGTGCACTACGAAGTTACTCATTGCTCCAGCCTTCCGCAGGTTCAGCTCTTATTCTCTGGACAGAATAACGCACATAACACTATACACACTTACTCACATGGTCTCAGGGATAGCGCGTCGGCGTTACAGTGCAGTCTTCCTTTGCGACGTTGTACCTCGAAATCATAAGCCTGCAATCGCTCGATCCATCTTGCGACTTGCCCTCAGGATTTTTGAGCTGAAGTAACCATTTGAGAGCTGCGTGGTCTGTACGCATGATGAGCATCTGGCCGTTCAGGTTCTTCTGGAAATGCTTCGTCGCCAGTATAAGAGCAAGGAGTTCTCGCCTGGTAACGCAGTACTTTCTTTCTGGTCGGGTCAGAACTTTGCTGAAGTATGCTACCACTTTCTCCTGCCCATCGTGTAATTGCGACAACACTGCGCCAACACCCACATTGCAAGCGTCTGCGTTCACAATAAATGTCTTGCCAGGGATGGGGTAAGCTAGTATCGGTGCTTTGCAAAGTCGCTGCTTCAAATATTAGAAGCTCTTTTCGCACTCCCCTGACCATTTAAATTGTCTTCCCTTTTCGGTCAACTGGTGCAGACATTTGGCGATTCCGGTGAAGTCCTTCATAAATATTCTGTAATATGTGGTAAGGCCGAGAAAGCTCCTTAGCTTGTGTTTGTCTTTTGGAACTGGCCAACTTCTAACAACTTCGATTTTCTCTGGATCCGTCTTTACTCCATCCGACGATATCATGAGCCCCAAATACTTTACTTCTGCTCTGAAGAGTGCACACTTCTTATGATTGAGCTTCAATTGTGCTCCTCGGAGCCGTGTGAACGCATCTCTCATCTGGCCTCGATGTTCAGCGAAAGTCTTTTCCACAACAATGACATTGTCCAAGTATACCAAGCAAGTTTTCCACGTCAAACCATGTAAGACACGTTCCATAAGACGCTCAAAGGTGGCCGGAGCGTTACACAAACCAAATGGCATTACTGTAAACTACCATAATCCGTTTCCGGTTGCGAAAGCTGTCTTCTCTCTGTCTTCTAAGTGGATCTGTACCTGCCAGTAGCCACTAATCAGATCAAGGGTGGAAATCAATTTTGCTCCAGAGAGTGTGTCCAAAATGTCGTCAATTCGAGGCAAATTCGTGACATCGTTTAGCCTCCGATAGTCTACGCAGAATCTAGTACTGCCGTCCTTCTTTTTCGCCAGTACAACAGGTGATGCCCACGGACTTTTCGAACATTCAATCAAACCTTCGTTTTCCATGGTTGATATCATCTCTTCAACCTCCGCGTGTTTCGCCAAAAGAAGTCGTCTGGCAGGTTGGCGGATCAGGTTGGCATCTCCGGTGTCTATGCGGTGCTGTACTAGGCGTGTTTGACCAAAGACTCCATCCTGTGATGCAAATATATCAGCAAACTCACCAATGAAATTCTCCGCCATGGTTTTCTGATCTTGATCTAGCTCAGAGTGTGTGAGAATAGTCTTGCAAAGCTCTGCCAGTTTTGTTGGAGAAACTGGACTCACAGATTCACACTCAGTTATAGTCGAAGCTGCTGCAATTGGTACGCATTTTCCAATCACCTCTCCTTGTCTAAGCTTGACGGTGTGTTTGTTTGGGTTCAAGACCCTTACCGGTATCATGCTGTTTTTTGGTTCCGCATGAATTTTTCCCACCAAATATTTCTTGAATTCTTATTCAATATGTGGCTAAACTAGATCGAATCTGTGGTTCCCAGGATCGCCTTCCAAACGCATCCAAAGTACTGTCTCTGAAGAAGGCTGCAGAACTTCATCGCTTTTCAAAGTCGCCCGGAGACTCACAGCGTCGTTGTTTCCGTCTGCCATAGGGATCTCGATGGTTTGATACCTTAATACTTGCATTCGAAGGTCTAAAATCACCTCATGTGCCTTCATGAAGTGCACTCAAATGATGCATTCGTCGCATATGTCGGCTGCCACGAACGCATGTGAGAAAGTCAATCCGTCAGTTGTATCTGCAGAAGCACCTCCCCGTATACTTTTGCTGCTTCTCCTGTAGCTGTTTTAAGACTGTAGCCGCTAGTGTTATGCATCCAAGAAGTCTGGACAAGGTATCTTCTGATTAT
Organism: Neoascia interrupta; assembly: GCA_947623515.1. Lineage (NCBI taxonomy): Eukaryota > Metazoa > Arthropoda > Insecta > Diptera > Syrphidae > Neoascia > Neoascia interrupta. The sequence goes on from OX392462.1 coordinate 120,296,131, forward strand.
GGAGGCCGTGGCACCTGTATCGATGGTGGCCACACATTTTCTGTTGGCGATGACTGCCTCCACTGTCAGACTTTTGTTGTGGAGTTTTGTTTGTGAGACTTGGACGATGGTCCTGGGGGCGTCGATTCCATCAACAAACTTCTGCCCTGCAGCAGGTTGAATGTCGGCCCTGCCATATGCTTCGTCATTTTGTCTTCTCCTAGAGCAATGTGGGCAGCTTGCTTGCCTTGGTGGAGCTCTGCACTGTCACCGAAGGTGTCCCAATTTGTTGCAGTTTCAACATCTGATTTGTCCTCGAGCGTTGCTCGTGTTTTGTCTTTTGATGTCTACACGTTGACATGAACACTCTACCGGAACTATTTCCCTGATGCGATAGCTTCCTTGCGAAGCTTGAACTGTTGCTTCCATAGTCAGGGCGAATGCCAAAGCCTCAGCGAGGGTTTTCTTGCCTGCCATTCTTACGGCCATTTGCAATTTCCCGTCCGCGAAGGCATCGATTACAAGCTCGTTAATTATTTCCCTGTTGGTATTTGGGTAAGATAAATTCGCTAAACGTTCGATGTCCGCTTGCAACTGCTGTAGCGTTTTGCCTCTTGTCTGGACCCTTCGGCGTAACTGAGCACGATAAACTTTTTGCATGTGGTCGTCTCCAGACTTCATTTAAATGGCCTTGACCATGGCATCATAGTCCCGTTGTTTTTCTTCAGGAATAGACCATTCCTGCAATTCCGCGGCTGTTCCTCTTAACGCAAGCGTGAGTGCAATAGACCTTTCTTCGTTGTCCCAATTGTTCGTCATAGCGGCAGCCTCGAATTGCTTTTTATAAATCAGCTATGAAGTTTGACCATCAAAGAAAGGAGGCTGCATTTCTTCTTGTCGTAGACCATCGGGCAAACATTCTCGAACTTTCTGTTTCTTAACCAATTCGAGTTCCTTAGCCAGTGGTTCTACTTCCGATTTGACTTCAGTGAAAATTTTCTCCACGCTTTCGAATTTTCGATCTATCGTTTGTAACTTTTCCTCAAAAAGCGTATTCTGGAAATCGAGTTTACTTTCTACTGCAAACTTTTGTTCATGAAGCTGCTTTTTCAGAGCATTCCTTTGGTCGTCAAACTTGCTTTCAAGAGAATTCTTTTGTTCGTCGAACTTGCTTTCGAGAGCATTATTTTGTTCCTTCTGACCGCTCTCCAGCTTCTCGAATTTCCCCAAAAGCCACTTCATAAAAGCGGGCATTTCATCGGCAGGACTTACTGTGCTTTCTTGCTGTGCTTCTTGAACATCGAACAGCATTGTTTCGGGATCTCCATCTTCGGTAATACTGGTTTGAAGTCGGAGCAACAATTCCTTTTTAAGCCCCGATGTCTGGAGGTCTCTTTTACGCAGTTCTTCTTTTAATTCGAATGTTGACAATTGTCCAATCTTACGACCCATTTTTAATTACCGAAGCACAAATTTTGCGACACAATCAATTTATATATAATTTTTTTTTTTACAGTTCTGGAAAACTCAAATCACTTTTGTTTGAATTGTTTCAACTGTTTTTAAAGTTTTCACAATAGCACAATTAGCTTAAATATGTGTGAGAAATTCCGCAGTCAAAACTCTATAAATTACCGGCCCGCAACGCGGTTTCGCACAAAATCTCTTAGAATTTCCGTTTTAAACACCGTGCACTGTTTCGAATTTTGAGTTTTATCCCCAATCTGACACCAATTTTCTGGGGTTCGACGAATAAAACTCAATTTTAATAAAGACACAACGAACATCTTTATTTATCAATCTAGTTCACCGTAGCCGTTTTTATTACTTCCACACTCGACGTTCGCTTTTAAAGTATTCCGATTCAAAACTGAAAACTAGGCAACGGGTATCGGCAATTCATACAATAATTATGACAATTCGTGAAACTTCTACGTCACGCTAGATGGAGGGCGGAGTTTGACGACTGGAATTCGTTGTATTCACTAAAGTCTCCACTGGTGGGGAAATTTCGGGATATTTTAATTATAGTGGGTGTCCCATAATAAATTGAATCGAAAACATTTTTATCGCGATATCACAATACCCTATTCCACAGGAATGGAGTATATTAAGTTTGATACAGGCGAAAATGTAACATAGAGAAGTAATGACGATAGTCCCCAAGACATTAAGGGCATATGATCGAGACCGAATTCTGAGTCAAATGAGCCATGTCCGTCCGTCCGTGCGTATGTCCCCAAGTTTCAGGCCTTTAATTTGAGCTAGGAAGCTGAAGTTTTGTACATAACCTCTCTGCCATCCGAAGCAATACAAGTGTTAAATTTTTTTAAATCCGCCCACAGACACGCCCACGATCGGTCTAAATGTGTTACCAACTCCGGTGCTTAAAAGACTGTAAGACTTCATGAAAAGCTGAAATTTATTATTGAGCATCTCTTTATGTTATCATAATCAAGTCATAAAAATAAAAATAAAGTCCGCAGACCGCTCTTGTGGGCGTGGCATCGATTGAAAGTGTAATCTTTCACATGCAATTTATTCAATATTTTCGTTACGAATCGAAAAAATTTTACTTAATATTTTACGTTGAAAACACTTTTTTTTCAGTTTTCCCGGGGCGAAACTACCGGTAGACGGCGCCAAAGGGGCACCAAATTACGCAAAAAAAAATCAAGAGGTACATGGCTAAAAATTGTTTGCACATTACAAACATTCAATAAGAAAGCAATATTCAAAATGGCAGACAAAAACAAGGTGGATAAGACGGCGGCAGACGGCTTTATGCAAGGTCGTCCATTAGGCCCTTCCTATCTTTAAATTAATTTTTTTTTTTTTTTGAATACTAGGATGGACGGAGGCTAAAACTCCAAAATCTTTCAAAGATACCAATACGCCCTCTATAGCAGGTACATAATACCGAAGTAGCCAATATTGGTTATGCCCGATTTCCACGTGCTAAAAAACCACCCATTTATGAGAGACACTATGAAACTGCCAGAACGCACTTCATAGTAATAAATTTTCGCTCTCTCATAATACTTCTTGACTACAACTAAGTTAACTTAACAAGTAGTTTACGCTTCCATAGTGTTAATCGCATTGGATAGGTTGCTTTCCAGTGAAAGCACCTACTAAGCCGTTCATTCATGCGGCTTCACCCTACGTCGCTAGATCGAAGGGTCTTGTTCTTTGTAGTCGTCGCTCATTGTTAACATCGTTAAGAGTTTCGTTTAGAGTACGGATCATTTCATTGTTGCAATGAACATGAAGGCGAGCATTTAGCTTTCGAGCGAAGTTTGTTACTTCTTCGCCCACGGTAGCTATTCCTAAATCTCTGTGAATATCGCTATTCCTAATATACCATGGAGCATTCACAATTGCTCTTAGTGTCTTGTTTTGGAAATTCTGCAACATGGACATGTTGCTCGGCTTGGTACAACCCCAAAGTTGTATACCGTATGTCCAGGACGGCTTTAACACCTGCCTGTACAAGAGCAGTTTGTTATATGTGCTTAATTTCGAAAATCTTCCAATAAGCCAACACATTTCCCTGAGCCTAATCTCGAGCTCGTCACGCTTCTTCTTTACGTGTGGTTTCCACCTTAGTTTAGCGTCCAGTGTCATCCCTAGATACTTCGCTTCATTTGCATAAGCTATTTGTGCAGAATTTATGAGCAGAGGGAAATTGTTAACCCTTCTGTAAGTGAAATTCACATGCGTAGACTTGTTCTCGTTAAGAGCGATTCGCCAAGTCTTCGTCCAGACACAAATTCTGTCCAATGCTCGTTGGAGGTTTCTCGTTGATCGTCCGCAAACGTGGCCACGACTGTCTCGTCATCTAGAGGTATGTCTCTTGTGTAGAGCAGGAACAGGGTCGGACCGAGGACGCTTCCCTGGGGTACGCCAGCCCGAATTTGCTTGAAACTCGAGTATTCACTACTACACCTAACACGAAAGAGTCTGCTTTCAAGATAATTTTCCAATATTTTAAACATGTCTTCCGGCAAGTTTTGCCGTAGCTTATATTTCAAGCCCTCGTGCCATACCTTGTCGAAGGCTTGCGATACGTCGAGGAAAGCACTTGAACATATTTTTTTCCCTTCTAAGGCTTTTTCAATTTCATGCGTTATTCTGTAGACTTGATCTATTGTGGAATGGTTAGGTCTGAAACCGAATTGATGATCCGGGATCAAGCGTCTTTCTGCAATTATTTCTCGAATACTTTCGATATTATCGGCAGAAGCGATATGGGCCTATAAGATTTTTTATCATTTGCGCCCGGTTTTTCATTTCCCCGGTTTAGGAACCATAATGACTTCAGCAACTTTCCATTGTCTTGGAACGTATAGAAGTCTAAGAGAAGCGTTAATCGTATAAAGTAGCTTGACTAATGCCTTTTTTGGTAGCTCTTTTAATATTTCGCCAGTGATCAGGTCGTAACCCGGGGCCTTATTATTTTAAGTTTGCTAATTGTCTGTCGGAGTTCAACTAACGAAACTTTTTTCATTCTAAAGCTATCAGGTTCCCCGTTGTTGTTTTGAACGTCAGCCAACGGCGGACCGTCGAAAGGCTTGAATGTTTCTTCTAGATGTTCAGCAAACAAATTCGATTTCTCTTTGTCTTCTCTTGCCCATTCGCCGTTAACTTTTTTTATTAGTGCCGAGTGGATTATAGGTTTCTTGATATACTTAACTGCTTTCCACAGCGAGTAGTTTGAGCTCCTATCCGCCGACAAGCCTTCAAGGTATTCAGTGGTCTCACGATTCTTAAGATCTTGCAACATTCCTTTCAGTTTGTTAGAGAGGTGGTTCAATAGGGTTTTGTCTGGGGGGGCCCTCGTGCCTTGCCATCTCCTACGCGCTCTTCTCTTTTCACGAATCAATTCTTCGATTTCGAGCGGATATGTGTTACGTATATGCCCATCGGTGCTAACTGCGTTCGTTTGGGACGAATTGTTGTTCCAAGCAGCGCTCTGGATTGCTTCAATGAATTTTTCAACTGCAGTTTCTAACTCGAAAGGAGTTTTCAATGGCACATTCAAGCCAACACCCTCCTTACAGTCCTTTCTGAAAGCGTCCCAGTTCATGTTTTTGCTAGCTAATCTAGGAGCTCTTTCTATTTTCGCCAGTCTTCCACCCATCCTCAAGATAACTCCTGAGTGGTCTGAGCAAAGATCATAACCCTCTTCAATTCGCGTAAGGTATTTGGGGTACCCTTTAGCGATGAAAAAATCGACAAGGTCAGGCTTTTTATTCCTATCGGTTGGCCAATATGTTGACTTACCCGTGGAGAAAAAGTCCACCCCACGCTTCATACTATTTTTGTACAGTAATCTGCCTCTTGTTGAATTGCATCGTGAGCCCCAAAAAGTATGCTTCGCGTTAAAGTCACCCCCAATGATAAAATTGGACCCAATGAAGTCATACATACGATCAAGATCGTCTTTCACCAGTCTATATCCTGGCGGGAAATAACAAGATGCAATGTTATAATCTAAGCAGTCAATTTTTACAGAAACTGAACTGATTTGCATAGAGTCTAGCTCAACTTCTGTGTTCTTGAAGTGCTTTATGCAGTTCTTAGAGGGAGGATCCTCCTCTCGAATTTTGCGAAGGGTGATGTGCGTGATAGTCATTGTAACCTTTAAGTTTGGGTATAGACCCGTTTTTAAGGTGAGTTTCCGTAATCATGCAAATATCAATATTGTTTTTCCGTAGAAATACTTCTAGTTCGTCTATTTTATTCAGAAGGCCGTTTGCATTCCATGTTAGTATTTTAAATAACTGTTTCATATTCATGTTCTCTTGTAATTTTTTCGAGGCTTAAACTCGAGCTTGCTCAGTTTGTCAAATATAACTTTGTTGATTTTAGTCTGATCCTCAAGTTTCTCCAAGATTACAGCGAGGATCTGAGACACTGCATCTGTTGTGGGCGATCTTGCCTTGTTTTCGTTTGCCGCAACCTGTGCGTATGATTTCGGTCCGACCAGTGGTGGTTTCTCCGCTGCACTTGAACTGGCGCCGCTCTTTTGTGGAGCTTTTACGCCTTTTGTCGACGCCTCCTTTGCCAATCTTCCACTTTTGATCGGCTTTGGCGTCTTTGGAGTCTTTGGCTTAGGAGTTTCAGCAGGTTTTGGGCGTCCTAGGCTTTGATTCTGACCTCTAGTATTTTCCTTAAGAGGTTCTCGTCCCTTTTGCAGCTCTATGGCTACTTCGCATCCTCGATAGTTCGCGGGGTGGTTTCCGTGGCAAATGGCGCAAACTGCTGGAGCCTTTATGTCAACCGGCACATTTCACGCAACCTGGTTCTTTTTGGCAGTAGGCACTTGTGTGCCTGAATTCTTGGCATCGCTTACACTGTGGTATCAGTCTATTGCCCTTTCGCATGGGTTCGATTTTAACCCTGATGTTAAGTATCATTTTTATTTTATAAATATCGTTTATGCTCTCAGTTCTTTCAAAGGAGAGCATAAAAATTGGAAGGCCGCGTCTGATCACAGTGTCTCTTTCTCCTTCCGTGCTTTGCTTTTCCTTTTTAATGATATTGACGGCATCAATAATTTTAAGGCCTTTATTTTTTACGTCTTTTACAACGTCTTCTTTTGCGCATGATGGGTGGAGCCCCCTTATAATGACTCGCAGTGGTTTTTCGTACTTATTTTGATAAGTATACCACTCGATTCTTTCTGCATTCAGTCTAAGAGACAGTGCGCGATAGGAATCGGCGTTGTCAACATTTACTTTCCACACGTTATTTCGGTGCGAGGTAAGCTTATAGTTTTCTGTTCTCACCGTGTTTGCAAGAAGGTTGCGCAATCTCCCAAAGTCTGTTTTCACGACGATGTTTATTGCGGGAGGTGGACGAATTTTCGCTTCTGGTTTAGCCTTGTTTGAGCCAGAGGGTATCTTCTTTTTGTAGATTCTCTCTCCTTCGGGAGAGGAATTCGCCTTTCGCTTCTTGCTAGACCTTTTCCTTAAGACTAAATCGGTCTCAAGTGCAAGTTCGTCCTCGTCTGTGAAGTATTCGACTGAGGGTCGGTTCGGTGTTCACACTCTTTCGTTACCTCACAGTTTTTCGTTAAACGAGTATTTTTAATATCCTCGTTTTCTTTTCGCAGAGAGTCAACTTCCATTTTTAGATCTTGGAAGAGTCGCTCCATTTCAGTAAGCTTAGCTCGGAGTTCATTATTCTCCTTTTCTAAGCTCTTAATTTTCACAGAGTCCTGGTTTACCGGTGGACTGCTTTTTCCGGATATGTTCGATCTAGGTGGTGGTGATCGATTTAGTTTTGTCCTTTTCTCAAAAGGATTTATAAGCAATAAAAGGCTCTCCCCAGAATCCGTAGAGCCTGCCTCCGAAGAGGGTGGATTTTCCAGCATAGCTGGGCTGCCACCTGGGGTAATCAAATCTTTCGTTTTGTTCATTGCCATTTTTTTTTTTAACTTGTCGTTTTTATGAGAAATAGGTAAGTCACTTCTATTTTCATTTTTAAATACAGCCGCCCCTTTGGAGACAGACGCCGACCAGTGAGCCGCACAATGTGTGACAGACGCTTCTGGATTTTAATTTAACCTTCAGATTCATCTATAAGTCAAAACCTTACTGCCAAAAGTTGCCCCAAATGGAGCAGCATCGACAGCATCCGTTGAAACATTAAGGAATATTTCTTCCGGTGGATTTAAGTCGGCTCTTACGACAGGCATACCTTACCTCAAGGCTATTCTAACCCCGACCTTGCAGGGGTGTAAATTAATTAATCTTTAAATTATAAAATCATAAATTAGTAAATCTTTAAATTAATGAAAAACAAAGTGTTCGTGATATCATAAACATTTTTTTTCGTTTTCGGTTGTTTTATCAATGTCGGAATACAACAAAATTCAAATGTGAACTGCGTTAAATGCCCGCCGCGGTTACTCTGGGTGCGATTCGCTATTTCACTAGAACGCTGTTCGTCGAAAAAGCGAAACAGTGACAGGCTAGAGACTAGGCTAGAGACGACTTTGCGTCGGTTTCCCAGCACGAAGGAAACAATACTATATTGATTAAATATAAAATCCCATTATCGCTATGGTTTTTTACTTTTAAAATCGGTCAAATCGATGCCTAACCAATAGCAGATAAGTGAGAGTAGATTTGGTTAATGGGGCAGTATGTGTTATTTGAAAACAGAAAAAAAACAGAACAAGCTTGCGATTCCAACAAGAAGATGCAATGAATTTTCTGTTTTCGCAGTCGTTTTCTATTGTTTTACAGAAAATTTGCTAGGTATCTATGGATGAGTGAGACTTGAAATAGCTTGAACATAGCTTATTTGCTTAATGATGTATATGAAATCATTCAAAAGTCAATGATCGGTTTTAGTCGATACTATGCGCTTTTCAATATCGACAAAATACATAGACCCAGGTATATCGATAGTTGTTCGACTTTTTGATCGTGGTGACTTTTTGATTTTATATCTAAATACCTACTGTCGAATTCATTATATGCGCCTTCCGTGTGTAAATCCAGTGCAACTTACGTTTCAATGATATTAATTTCAACATCTTTTACTATTCAAGTACATATTAAGATTTTATTCATTAAATTTCAAAATTATTTCAAAGTTTCAATATTCAGTTTTTTTTTTCTACTCCGCGTATTCAAAATTCGTAGTCGCTTGCTTTTCCTTTCGTCTCGTTGAGACGTCAGCGTTGTTCAACTTGCACAAACCATTTCGAGGAGCAACAAAATTGTATGTATACGCAAGCGCGAAGTATATATAATCGTTTATTTAATTTAGTCATGGGCATAAATTTACTAAACAACTAGATATTCAACTTAGGAGAAGTAAAAGCTTTGCCCACAAACTGAAATTGAAGAACTAGCCCATACTCTGACTTTTGTTCAGACATTTGCTTACAAATGTGATTAAATTCCTCAATTCGTCAGTTTCATGCAATTCCTTTTGGTGCTTTTGCATCAGCTGATCGCGTAAGGTTAATTGTTGTTGCATCTTCTCACATGCATTCACCGTCACGGAAATTAAAAACTTTAAAGCCTTTATAAGAAACGTAAGCAAATGTGTGTTGGAGGGCAAAAGGGACACGAGTTGAATATCTAGTTATTCAGTAATTTATGGTCACGGGACAAGTAGCAGTATGTAAAAAACACAGTGGTGATGACAAACTGCAGGGAGTTGTGAAGTCATTTACTCAAATTCCTAGCAACCAAATGTTGGCGATGAATTACAACAATAAATGTTGGACCGTGGAATTCCTTTTTGTGTAAGATATTCTTCCAGCGTTTGAAAGAACTGTTCTCCAAGAAGATTTCCGTTTTTAACAAAATGAAAAGAACTGGCTTCCCGAAGCAAAACGGTACATAAGGAACCCCAATAACCGGAACAGATCTGCTGAAAAAATCCTTTTTTAAGACCTAAATTACATTGACTTCTTCAGCGCCCACTTAATTCCTTCAATCGACCATCAAAATTGAAAACTACTCGGAACGCCTGTTTTCCACATACTTGGAAAAAGACTTGGGGAGTAGGAGCGATGAAGAACCTTACGCGACTCTTTTGCGAACGTAAAGAAACATCTCCTCATAGAAATCCTTTAAACTAGCGTATTTTTGCATGTAAAGAACCTTAGTACTATTTTTTTCTGTACGATACGAACGTGAAAATGAAATTGTCCCATAATATATTCTACGCACTCAGCTACTTGCAGGGAGCGTGGAGCTCGCAGCAGATGCAGTTTCATCAATTTTATACAGATGCTAAAAACTGCATGGGAAAAACAGCATCTGTGTTGTGTTGCATAGTTGCCCTTCTCTTTATAATTGCTTTATAAAAATCTTTACTTTTGTCTTAGATCTGTACATACGTTAATAAATTGCACTGCCTTTGTTCGATCTTTCAGTCTTTTATAGAAGGTTGCCATATAGCTATGAAAAAATGCGTTTATTACGCGGACTTTGTTGTTTTTTGTCACTTATAATGAAGAATTTTCTTTGAAACATTACTGAACGATTTTGACCAATCCTCTACACAGTGAAAGAGAAAGATAATGTATATTAAGTAACTACCTGTAGATATTGCAGGTTTGCTTTTAACAATTTTTTCTTAAAAATTTTGACAGAACCTATTAACCTGTTTAAAAGATTAGGATATGAATTTACGAAGTTCTTCTACATTTTTATTTACTCATTGACTTTGCCAATATTTTATCAAACACTTCCCACTGTAATTTCATTTCATTCCATTTATTTCGTAGAAAAGCTTACACTTTAAGACTTAAAAGTCTTCTTAAATAGTGAAGATTACAATTTTAAACAATGATTAGATAACAAGAAAAAAAAAATAATATCTGAGAGAGATAGATTTGTCTTAAGAATAAGATAAAATAATATGGGGGGAAAATAAGACTAAGGAGGCAATAATTCAATTAATTAGCAAGTAATTCAAGTCATACAACTCCATTAAGTCAGACCATAAAAGTTTTTAAAAAGGAAAAAAGGAAACTAATACTCGAGGTTAAATAAAATAAATAGAGTGGCGCAACAGCTCGAGGTGAACCAGGGCCAACTTCTCAACAATGTATGCTGTGTGTGTTAATTTCTTCACATACAAGAGGACCTAAAATTTTTCGCCGAATCCGAACGGCACTTTGAGAAGTTTTTCAAGACAAATGATACTCTCGGAGGGCTTGTCAGACCCTCGCGGAGGCGGGGACCGTGAAAAAGAACTAGTCTTTTTTCAGGTGACGATAGCAGGATTTGAACCCAGGCCTCCGGCGTAGTAAGCACACACACTAACCACTACGCCACGGCACCCCACTTGAGGTTAGTTATGGAAAAAAGACTTAAGCTCAGTCCGAAACCGCCTTGTGCCGCCTGTCCTTCGAATGTGCAGTGGCAGAGAGTTCCATAAACGGATGGAGTTCACAAAAAACTGACGTTCGGATGTAAGACAAGAGAAACGTGGAAGAATGAGTTAAGGAGATCTGTTTGACGCACTAAAACGCAGTTTGCTAAAAAGATAACTGGGTTGATTTGTTTGAATAACATAAGACAGCAAAACAAGGGATCTGTAGCGAAGTAAGTGGTCAAAAGACATGTTATAGATAATTTTCGTGTAGCTGGATATACCATCAAAATGTTTTAAACCAAAAACATAACGCGCAGTGTTGTTAAAAGCGACATTGAGCTTACGTTTGCTCTTACCATAACAATTACAAAAAATTTCACAACCATAACTGAGAAGAGGAGTAATTAGTGTTTTTGCTAGCAACATACGTGTTTTTAGGGGGGTAAACGAGTGTGACATCCACAGCTGACGTAATATACCATAAACTTTTCCAACCGCCGAATTGATGTGGGTGTCCCACGTCAATTTCTTATTGAAGGCCAATCCCAAATTCCGGGCAGTGTCGACGTATTTGATTTTGGAACCATTGAGCATTATATCCGGAAAGTAGGAAAGGTTGAGTGGCTTTTTACTAATGACAATGCATGTTGATTTAACTGGATTGAGAAAAAGTCCATTTTTCTCTGACCATGTGGCTATCGTCCTCAAATCTATATTCAGAGAGTTTGCGCAATCTTCAATCATACCAAGAGGACAGCTTCGATACAGCTGGACGTTATCAGCATACATATGAACTAATGATGAAGATGACATTAATAAGGGAATCTCATTTACATAAAGGGAGAACAGGGGGGGGTCCAAGAATTAAGCCCTGCGGAGCTCCCCTACAATTTTTAATGAATTCAGACGTATGATGACCCATTGAAACGGCTTGTTTTCAAGACCTGAGGTATGAAGAAATAAGGGTAATTGCTGAACTAGAGAACCCAAAGAGCGTTGACAATTTATTGCACAAATTAGCATGATCTACGGTGTCGAAGGCTTTCGAGAAATCAAGCAGTACTAAAAAGGTTACCATATCATTGTCCAATGATACCCTAATGTCGTCCACAACTTTAATAATCGCTGTATTGCAGCTATGGTTTTTTCTAAAACCGGATTGCATTGGGGTGAGTAAGTTGTTGTTATGAATATGCGAGCTTATTTGTTTTTGCAGCACCCTGTCAAAAACTTTGGAGAAATATGGTAGAATAGAAATCGGCCGATAATCTTTACTATTTGAATTTTTTGGAATAGGTATGATTTTTGCAGTTTTCCATTGCTCAGGGTAAACACCGATTATAATTATGAAATTAAAGACATGCACCAAGGACGGAAGAAGGACTGGCAGAATTATTTTCACAGTTCTTGGATGTATTCATAAATACAACGCCGTCAAAACCAACGGCGTTCGATTCAACCGACAATAAACACTCAACAAAATCTGTGTCATTAATACAGGCGAACTCAAGGACATTAATTAACGAGTTTAAACCACTACAGACGGATGCATTGGCGGGAACTGTATTAATTTTAGGAAAAGGCAGTGCAACAAAATTTTTGTTCAGCTGGTTTATGTCGAGATCTGTATCAAAATTTTATTTGCTTTTATTGTTTCCTATTCCGATTTATCGTAGATTTTTCCAAAGTTGGCGACCATTCATTGATGTAGTGAGCTTGGATGCATAAAAATTGCGTTTAGCAGTTCTAATTTTTGCAACAACATGATTACGCAAGGAGCGATAGATTTCTTGCTGTACGGTCAACCTGTAACGCTTCCACTCATTGTAGGAACGATTTCGCTGTTCGATAAGTAGCCGAATTTCTGAGTTAAACCAAGGACATTGACCATATTTTACACATTTCGATTTAATTGGGATGTGATTGTCAAAGAGGGCATTGATATTTATATTAAGAAAGTTTACTTGATCATATGTAGATGGCATGAAAAACACTCGACCCCACTCAATATTGCGGGCCTCGGACTCTAGTTCATTATACTTTATGCTTTTAAAGTCTCTATACTCATAGTTGGAGGCTATGAGGCTATGAGGGCTATGAGGCTATCACTAAGAAGTCGAAGGTAAGAAACAGAAGTTCATGTCTGGAGAAAGCTGGTGCGGAGAGCTGGTCATAAAAAAGTATTTCATCACGAATACTAACAAAAAAGACATCCAAAGGAGTACTCGATTCTTTGGTAAAATGAGAAGGACTAGTCGTGTTGACCGGAAGCAAATTCAGAGCCATCATACTGTCAGTAATAGTCCTCTCAGCCAGAAAGTTGCTGTTTAGGTCATCGGCAATTAAGATCTTAGGATAGAGTACGGAAATTGATTCCAGCAGATAGATGACTGGGGAAAAATCAATATAATCTTTAGGCCTATACACTTAACCAATCAAGAGATCACCATTATTTGATTTTAGTTCCACAAACACATAGTCAATTTCACTTCCAGAAGTTGATTTACATTTCAGATAACACCTCAAATCTTCTTTCACGTATGTTGCGACACCACCACCACCTCTTCCTATCCTATCACCGCGAAAAAGCCTAAAACCGTTTACCTTGTATGCTTCATTTGTAATTCCGTGAACAAACCACGATTCTGTGACACAAACAACATCAACCTTAGAACCTTCAAACAAATTCCTAAACTCATCCAATTTGGGAGTCAAGCTTTGCGCATTAATATGGCATACCCGAAGCCCTGTCTTATGGTCGCTCAGAACACTCAACATAGAACGAAAGATCTCGTTTCTATTTTGGCCCATGGAACTGCCACCACGCACAAAATTAGGCCGCGAAGTATTATAAATTAAAAGAAAAAGTGGAAAAATTATGTGATAAAAGACAAGCAGCATAATGGGTTTCTTGAGATAACGTCGCCTTTCCATAATTCCGACCAAATCGGAAAATTTCATATTTAACAAAGAAAAGAAAAAAAAAAACAGAAATGTAGTTGTATGAAAAACAAAAGGGTTTAATTTAAGTGCAAGTTAAAAACTAAAATAAAATAAAAACAAATTATTTAATAAAAAAATAAAATCAATTAAAGACAAAAAAGAAAAAAAAATATATATATATTTTAATTCAGGAAATAGCGAAATAAGATATAGAGTTAATACAAGTACATGTATATTTCTTGATGTATAGTTTAGACCTTTTAGAGATATGAATGGGACCGACAGGAGAATCGATTAAGCCATGTCTGTCCGTCCGTCCGTCCGTCCGTATGTAAACAACTTTTAGGCCTTAGAGAGCTGAAATTTTGTGGGTTGGTTAAAGATAGGTACGCAGATACGTCCACTACAGGCCTGTATGTGCGACAATCTCTAATTTAAAAAAATACATTTTGCAAATTTTAGCTATGTTTCAATGGCGCCAGCGCATTCATTTTTGGTACGTAACATTGCCTTATAATTGTCTTTAAGGTAGCCAAAAAATTTTAGCTTTTTCATTGACCATGCCCACTTTTTAAGGGATTTTAACTTAAAATGACTGCTTTTCAATAAATATGTATGAAATTCGACAAAAAATTATGTGACAAAAGCTGTAGATACTAACATTTTCTAGCTTATATGTATATATCGTATGTGCCTTCGCCCACTTTTGTGTGCGTGGCGTTAAAAAGTGATTTTTTTAGTTAAAAAGGCGGAGTTTTAGGTCGAAATGTATACACCTTTATACCACCTAGTATAAAGCATTCAACAGTTATATTTTTATATCCCGCCCACTTCTTGGAGGCGTGGCCGTTTTCTTTTTGATATGGTCGGGTATTTTGCAATCCGTCGTAGATGGATTGAAGCTTTTTCATACCCACTGTTGCACTTTCCCACTTGTTTTCTAACAGATTAATATAATAATTGGTGGATATAACTGGATTTATCAATTGGTTTTGCAACTGGATTGTGGTGGTTTTCCAAATCGCCAGTTATGTTCTGGAATTTATTGAACTACGCTTTGTTGTAAGCATATAGCAAAAGGTCTTTGATCGAATCCTATGACTCTTGGCCTACCTTGACATGGAAATTTGAGCATTATTGTACTCCATACATAATGACAGGGATAAGTTTCGTAAATGGATAACAAATGTTGACTTTATCTCACGAACACTTTGTTTTACATTAATTTAAAGATAGGAAGGACCTAATGGACCTTGTCACTTTTTTTTTAGTAAAACTCGAGGACTTCGACACCCCGCCCCCGCCTTAAGCCACGGTGGAGAAGTGGCAGACGGGCATATTTTTTCATCGCTCTACTTATTTATTATTTTAAGAAAGGTTTCAATCGTGTACCTTATGCTCACTTTTTTTTTGTTGCCAGCTCTGGGTCTATAAGTAAGCATAAGAAATAAGATTTAGCACATTAGCTTCATCGGGTTCTATACTAGATTTCGTTCCTACAAAGTTTTCGGCCACGCGCATGTTTCGATGTTGATATTACGAAATTGTTGAATTTTTACCAAAAAATTACATATTTTGCATCGAATTAGATAGTAATTTTTTGTTCCAAATCGAAAAATTTTTAATTCATGTAATGTAGAAAATATTAAGTTCTGCATTTGGTTCATACAAAGTTTTGGGACACACCCATATTTAGAGGCACAATTCCATAAAAACCTATAAATTTCCAGAAAAACATGGATTTCCACTGCTTTTAAGCTTTACTAAGTATAGAATAATAAATAAAATTTACCAACACCGGATGCTATTTTAGATTCCGTTCATACAAAGTTTTCGCCCACGCCCATCTGTAGAGGTCAATTTTACAAAACTATTAAATTTGCACCATTTTGCGTACATTTTAGCCGCAAACTTGGACATTTCTATGCTAATATTGATTTTCGGTTAAAGGGGTTGGACATGCCACCCCCCGTTTTTATACCCCATCCCATAGGATAGAAGGTATATTAAGTTTGTCACATAGTTTGTAACACAGTGAAATAAAAATGGTAGATCCCAAAGACCTTAAGGGCATATGATCGAGACCGAACTCTGAATCGAATGAGGCATGTCCGTCCGTCCGACCGTCCGTCCGTCCGTTTGTATGTCACATGTTTTTAGGCCTTAAATTTTGAGCTAGGGTGCTGAAACTCCGTACGTGAGGTCTACGTTATGCGAAGCAGTACAAGTGTAGGAAATAATCCGCCCAAAGACACGCCCACAATCGGTCTAAATGTGCAACTACCTCCAGAGTTTTCAAAACTGTAAGACGTTCTAAAAGGCTGAAATTCGACATTTGGCATCTCCTGATGAATGTTAGATACAAAAAAGACAAATTAATTTGGTAAACCTCCTCTAGTGGGCGTGGCATCTATTTTAAGGGTAAATTTTCAAATGCAGTTTACTCAATATTTTTGCTCGAAATTGAAAAAAATTGCAAAATATTTTATGTAGAAAACGCTTAGTTTCACATTTTGCTCATACAAGAATTTGGACCATGCCCACATTTGGAGGCAGAATTGAAGAAAAACCTAAAATTTTCCGGAAAAACTTTATTTCGACTGGCCTTGAGCCTAATTTAGGAAAGCATGATATAAAAAAAGTAGCAGGTTAGGTAAACTAGACTCAGTCCAGATTTCGTTCATATAAAGTCTTTAGCCACGCTCCCTTTAAGGGGTTGATTTTTCAAAAATATTGAATTTGAACCAAAAAATTGCATTTTTACGTACATTTAAGTGTAACTTGGAAATATCTTATAATTAATAGCTTGTAATTAGGGGCGGTTGGACCACGCCCATTTTCGAAGTTTGCATTAGTTATAAAATGTCAAAAAATAACTATGCCATCAGCATTTTACAATGCTGATGGCATAGTTACAAAAGGATACATTTTACAAAAGGATGGGGTATTCAACGGTCTGTTTTACGGACTGTAACTTCTGCGTACACACGGTGTGTTTTTTTAAAATACACTCACTGGTTAAAAAAAAAAATTAACAAAAACTTAAAAGGAAGGTTTTTTTTATATTTCAAACTATGGTTTTCACGGTTGTGGGACATTGTAAATTTTAAAGTTTTTCGGACTTAACGCGACGAATATTAAAATTTTCAATATATTCTCGAAACGTCGGGTGTTTTCATAATATGGTGATTATTTTAATATTCGTCGCGTTTTTTTTATTAAAAATGATGCATAAATGGTAACAGGATGGGGATAGAAGACAATAAACGAATGAAAAGGAGAAAACGAATGGAAAGGAGAAAAGGAAGGGAAAGGAGAATAGGAATGATAAGGAGAATAGGAATGATAAGGAGAAAAGGAATAGGAATAGGGTATACCGCGGTCCGTTATAGACGGACCGAGGCTATTATATAGGCAGTGTTGCACTAACTGGTTTTTCATATAAGAAACTTGTAAACGAAAACTATAAACGTAGAAACTATAAACGTGTATACAAGAACAACTCGGATATAAGAAGCAAATTTTGCTTCTTTAAGTTGTTTCTTGTATCCGTGTTGGACTGTATTAGTGTTTACATTGTTCTCAGTCTTAGGAGCATAATTTCGTGCAACCATAAGACAAATCTTCTCTATTTGTCTTATGGTTGCACCAACGCTTAAATGTTTCTATTTTGTTTTCTGTTAATCAAACGTTTATGTTATTACGAAGAACTATGTTGCGTAATGCTTCGTGACCTACCTTAATAAAAATTAAAAGGAAAAAGTTTTACTTCTCATACTCAAAAATGAGGTGCTTAACTTTTTATACCCGACCCAGGGTATATTAGGTTTGATATATAGTTTGTAACGCAGTGAAATAATCACCGTAGACCCATAAGACCTTTTATAGATATGAATGGGACCGACAGGAGAATCGATTAAGCCATGTCCGTCCGTCAGTCCGTCCGTCCGTATGTAAACAACTTTTAGGCCTTAAATTTTAAGGCATAGAGCTGAAATTTTGTGGGTTGGGTGGAAGTCTAATCCTTCAGATCAAGTTTGAAAATAATCCGCAATCAAACAGACACGCCCACTACAGGCCTGTATGTGCGACCATCTCTAATTTAAAAAAATACATTTTGCAAATTTTAGCTATGTTACAATGGCGCTAGCGCATTCATTTTTGGTACGTAACATTGCCTTATAATTGTCTTTAAGGAAGCCAAAAAAATTTAGCTTTTTCATTGACCACGCCCACTTTTTAAGGGATTTTAGCTTAAAATGACTGTTTTTCAATAAATATATATGAAATTTGACAAAAAATTTTATGACAGAAGCTGTAGATATTAGCATTTTCAAACTTTTATGTATTAATTGTATGTGCCTCCGCCCACTTTTGGGGGCGTGGCGTTAAAAAAAGTAATTTTTTTAGTTAAAAAGGCGGAGTGTTAGGCTGAAATGTATGCAACCACCTAGTGTAAAGCATTCAGCAGTTATACTTTTATACCCCGCCCACTTTTTGGAGGCGTGGCAGTTTTCTTTTTGGTATGGTCGGGTATTTTGCAATCCGTCGTAGATGGGTTGAAGCTTTGCATACCCACTGTTGCACTTTCCCACTTGTTTATATTGGAGTTTAACAATTATCATTTTAAAGGCCTTTTCATACAAATATTCCAAGCACTTTTCTGATATACTATTTTCCCGCATTCACGTTGCACTCACCCTTCTTAATTTTCTTTGCATGTAAGTCGATTTAATTAAAACTCTAGTGGGATGGTTACAATCCGCTTAGGCGAATCGTTGGATACCTCAACCCAACTGACCTCTATGAAGCTCCAAATTGCGTCAAAATTCTTGGTTGTTAAATTTCAGTTTCTATTTACTTTACTTGTGTTCAAAATTTGTCAGTAAAGCACATTTTTTCTTATAAAAGGGGCTTGACATCAACCCCTATTCAAATATTACCATATTTTTTATCAGATGTGGTACACACGCGTTGATTGCAGTTTTATGTAAAAAAATTGTTTTTTACTTAAAAACGCCCCAAATATACGTACATATCTGAACATTTTGTGGAGCAAATTTTTTGGATTTAAAGCAGATACATAAAAAAAAAACGATTATAAAAGTAAGTACGCTAATAAGTAAAGTGGGCGTGTCAGTCGGCGGATTTCAAAAAATTTTACGCCTGTACTGCCTCGGGATCTAGGAAGAACATATATCAAGTTTCAAGTTCCTAGCTCAAAATGTAAGGACTAAAAACTACCGACAGACGGACAGACGGACATGGCTCATTCAACTTACAAGTCGGTCTCGATCATATGATCAAATTTTCCTGAAAAACTTTATTTCGACTGGCCTTGAGCCTAGTTTAGGAAAGCATGAAATAAGAAAAGTAGCAGGTAAACTAGACTCAGTGCAGATTTCGTTCATATAAAGTCTTTAGCCACGCTCCCTTTAGGGGGTTGATTTTTCAAAAATATTGAATTTGAACCAAAAAATTGCATTTTTACGTACATTTAAGTGTAACTTGAAAATATCTTATAATTAATAGTTTGTAATTAGGGGCGGTTGGACCACGCCCCTTTTCGAAGTTTGCATTAGTTATAAAATGTCAAAAAATAACTATGCCATCAGCATTTTACAATGTGGGATAGGATGGGGTATTCAACGGTCCGTTTTACGGACTGTAACTTCTGCGTACACACTGTGTGTTTTTTAAAACACACTCACTGGTTAAAAAAAAATTAACAAAAACTTAAAAGTGAGGTTTTTTTTATATTTCAAACTATCGTTTTCACGGTTGTGGGACATTGTAAATTTTAAAGTTTTTCGGACTTAACGCGACGAATATTAAAATTTTCATTATATTGTCGAAACGTCGGGCGTTTTCATAAAAATGATTTTATTAAAAATTTTTTTTATTAAAAATGATGTATAAATGGCAACAGGATGTGGATAGAAAACAATAAACGAATGAAAAGGAGAAAACGAATGGAAAGGAGAAAAGGAAGGGAAAGGAGAATAGGAATGATAGGGAGAATAGGAATGATAAGGAGAAAAGGAATAGTAATAGGGTATACCGCAGCTAGACCGAAGCTATTATATAGGCAGTGTTGCACTAACTGGTTTTTCATATAAGAAACTTGTAAACGAAAACTATAAACGTAGAAACTATAAACGTGTATACAAGAACAACTCGGATATAAGAAACAAATTTTGCTTCTTTAAGTTGTTTCTTGTATCCGTGTTGGACTGTATTAGTGTTTATATTGTTCTCAGTGTTAGGAGCATAATTTCGTGCAACCATAAGACAAATCTTCTCTATTTGTCTTATGGTTGCACCAACGCTTAAATGTTTTTATTTTGTTTTCTGTTAATCAAACGCTTATGTTATTACGAAGAACTATGTTGCGTAATGCTTCGTGACCTACCTTAATAAAAATTAAAAGGAAAAGTTTTACTTCTCATACTCAAAAATGAGTTGCTTAACTTTTTATACCCGAACCAGGGTATATTAGGTTTGATATATAGTTTGTAACGCAGTGAAATAATCACCGTAGACCCATAAGACCATTTATAGATATGAATGGGACCGACAGGAGAATCGATTAAGCCATGTCCGTCCGTCAGTCCGTCCGTCCGTATGTAAACAACTTTTAGGCCTTAAATTTTAAGGCATAGAGCTGAAATTTTGTGGGTTGGGTGGAAGTCTAATCCTTCAGATCAAGTTTGAAAATAATCCGCAATCAAACAGACACGCCCACTACAGGCCTGTATGTGCGACCATCTCTAATTTAAAAAAATACATTTTGCAAATTTTAGCTATGTTACAATGGCGCTAGCGCATTCATTTTTGGTATGTAACATTGCCTTATAATTGTCTTTAAGGAAGCCAAAAAATTTTAGCTTTTTCATTGACCACGCCCACTTTTTAAGGGATTTTAGCTTAAAATGACTATTTTTCAATAAATATATATGAAATTTGACAAAAAATTTTATGACAGAAGCTGTAGATATTAGTATTTTCAAACTTTTATGTATTAATTGTATGTGCCTCCGCCCACTTTTGGGGGCGTGGTGTTAAAAAAAGTGATTTTTTTAGTTAAAAAGGCGGAGTGTTAGGCTGAAATGTATGCAACCACCTAGTGTAAAGCATTCAGCAGTTATACTTTTATACCCCGCCCACTTTTTGGAGGCGTGGCAGTTTTCTTTTTGGTATGGTCGGGTATTTTGCAATCCGTCGTAGATGGGTTGAAGCTTTGCATACCCACTGTTGCACTTTCCCACTTGTTTATATTGGAGTTTAACAATTATCATTTTAAAGGCCTTTTCATACAAATATTCCAAGCACTTTTCTGATATACTATTTTCCCGCATTCACGTTGCACTCACCCTTCTTAATTTTCTTTGCATGTAAGTCGATTTAATTAAAACTCTAGTGGGATGGTTACAATCCGCTTAGGCGAATCGTTGGATACCTCAACCCAACTGACCTCTATGAAGCTCCAAATTGCGTCAAAATTCTTGGTTGTTAAAGTTCAGTTTCTATTTACTTTTCTTGTGTTCAAAATTTGTCAGTAAAGCACATTTTTTCTTATAAAAGGGGCTTGACATCAACCCCTATTCAAATATTACCATATTTTTTATCAGATGTGGTACACACGCGTTGATTGCAGTTTTATGTAAAAAAATTGTTTTTTACTTAAAAAAGCCCCCAAAGGTGGGCGTGGCAAAAATTAATTCAATTAAGTTGATAGCTCACGTACATATCTGAACATTTTGTGGAGCAAATTTTTTGGATTTAAAGCAGATATATAAAAAAAACGATTATTAAAGTAAGTACGCTAATAAGTAAAGTGGGCGTGTCAGTCGGCGGATTTCAAAAAACTTTACGCCTGTACTGCCTCGGGATCTAGGAAGAACATATATCAAGTTTCAAGTTCCTAGCCCAAAATGTAAGGCCTAAAAGCTACCGACAGACGGACGGACGGACATGGCTCATTCAACTTACAAGTCGGTCTCGATCATATGCCCTTAAGTTCTTGTGGGTCTACGGTGATTATTTCTTTATGTTACAAGCTATGAATCAAACTTAATATACCTCCTATCCTATAGGATGGGGTATAAAAAGTTGTGTTTGTAGAATACAGGAACTATGGTTTTTTAATTGCAGACCACTCATTGGCATACGCGCCAGTAATTGAAGATATTCGCCAATTTTTGGGCATGCTTGTAGGCATTGTGGGCAGCATATTCTTAGTGGCACTTATTATTGTTATCATTGTTCGAATAAGGGGATCATCCGGTCATGATAGAAACAACTATTCACAACCAGTTAGCAGAGCTGAAAATCTACACAATGGTTCGTTGACTCAAGATATTCGAATAGTACGGGGATCGTGCCATACCAGCAGCTTAGATAGCATCGACAAAAACCCTGATATAATACCGCAAGGTAATAACGATAATATTAAACTTTATGACTTCTTGACTCATTTTGGTGCGATTCTTTTTCCATAGATGGTCGCGACGAAGAGGATGAATGGACAACAAATGGACACGGTCGGGCATATGCAACGGCAGCTTTAGCTGAACAAAATTTAGCAACTACGTCGTCTACATACAATCGAATACCGAGCTATGCGGTGGTAGAAAAACAGACAATAAAAAACTATTTTCACGAACAAATGCAAAAACAAGAGGCTGATCAGCAACATTTTGCTCATCACCATAGTACACCACAATACATTACAACATATAACACCCTAATACCTGCGGGTAAATTAAGTTACCGTGCTCAACAGCTACATCAAGTTAATAAGGTAAGTGGATAAGAAGGACGAGGATATACCTACATGGCTTTAAGTCGCCAATAATTCATGGCCATTCAAAAGTAGTAGTATATGTGTGTGAAGTTGGCACCGCACTTTTCGATTTTTGCAAAAAAGAAGTTGTTCTGTACTACAAGTGTGCTATCACGTACATACCGTATTGGACATTCTTTATACCCGACTCAGGGTATATTAAGTTTGTTGTATAGTTTGAAACGCAGTGAAATAATCACCGTAGTCCCCTTAAAACCTTTTAGAGATATAAATGGGACAGACAGGAGAATCGATTAAGCCATGTCCGTCCGTCCGTATGTAAACAACTTTTAGGCCTTAAATTTCAAGGAAGAGAGCTGAAATTTCGTGGGTTGGTTGGAAGTCCAGACCTACAGACCAACTTTGAAAATAAGCTGAATCCGCCCACTACAGGCCTGTATGTGCGACCATCTCTAATTTAAAAAAATACATTTTGCAAATTTTAGCTATGTTACAATGGCGCTAGCGCAATCATTTTTGGTACGTAACATTGCCTTATAATTTTCTTTAAGGTAGCCAAAAAATTTTAGCTTTTTCATTGACCACGCCCACTTTTTAAGGGATTGCAGCTTAAAATGACTGTTTCTCAATAAATATATATGATATTTGACAAAAAATTATATGACAAAAGCTGTAGATACTAGCATTTTCCAACTTTAATGTATATACTGTATGTGCCTCCGCCCTATTTTGTGGGCGTGACGTTAAAAAAAGTGTTTTTTTTAGTTAAAAAGGCGGAGTTTTAGGCCGAAATGTATGCAACCACCTAGTATAAAGCATTCAACCTTTATATTTTTACATCCCGCCCACTTGGTGGAGGCGTGGCCGTTTATTTTTGGTTTGTTCGGGTATTTTGCAATCCGTCGTAGATGGATTAAAGCTTTTGCATACCCACTGTTGCACTTTCCCACTTGTTTTTTTTTTCAAAAGTTCGGTTCTTATAGGGTATTGTTTTTCTTGGTGTGAAATTGGCACCGCACTTTTTTTTAAATGAAACGTTAAGAAACCGTTATGCAAAGAAAAATTTTCGTATATCGGTAGTTTTTACGGTGAGACGCTTCTTAAAAAAAAAATAATGAAACCTTTTTTGTCCCCAACATGTACTGCTATGTGCCGCTAGACATATCAATTTTTTCCCCAGAGTTTGGCTTTTATAGGGTGAAGAGTTTTTTTTTTGAAAATGGGTTAGTCACACTTTTCTTTTTTCAAAATATAAAAGTTGTGCTGCGATGTGCTCGAGATGTGCTGCTATGTGCCGTATTGCAAAAATAAATATTCGTAGCCCTTCCGTAAAACATATGTAGTTTTTACGGAAGGGCACTTCTTAAAAAAAAAGTAGTGATATATTTTTTTTGTTTATCCTAAACATGTGCTGCCATGTGCCCCAATTCATTTTAATCTTTTCTGGAGAGTTTGCTCTCTATATTGTAAAGTCTTTTTTCTTTGAAAATATGTTAGCCACACTTTTTGTTTTTTATAGCCCATCCCATAGGAAAGGAGGTATATTAAGTTTGATTCATAGTTTGTAACATAGAGAAGTAATCACCGTAGACTCCCAAGGCCTTAAGGGCATATGATCGAGACCGAATTGTTAGTCGAATGAGCCATGTCCGTCCGTCCGTGTCTCGGTAATTTTTAGGCCTTAAATTTTGAGCTAGGAGCTTGAAACTTAATATCTGTTCTTTCTGAGTCCCGAGGCAGTATAAGTGTAAAAAATTTTTAAATTCGCCCAGAGACACGCCCACTTTACTTAATAACATGAAAATTCAAAGTTGTCGTAGGAAGCTGAAATTTGGTACGCGTTATCCTCGCTTAAGCGTATTGCGATTGACATGTCAAAACAAGGCAAAACCCGCCCCCTTTTGGGCGTGCTCATAATTCATTTGCATTTTAATAAACGGTTTTTATTCGATATATTTTCTTGGAATCCAAAAAACTTGCGCTATAAAAGGTTCAGATATTTTAATTTCAATTTATTTACAAATAATCGACTTACACATTAAGATAATATCTTATAAGATTGTGAAGCGTTTAAAAAAAAAATTAAGAAAAAGAAGAACCTTAAATGATACATTTAACGTTACATATAGCATTATAAATAGAAAAAAAGATAAATAAATAATTAATCTATCAATCTAAGTGCAACTACATATACTGCCCAATGAATGGAATGCAAAACTAAAAATGTGCACCGGCCAAGTGCTTTAGTAGCGAAGTTTTAAACTGACTTGTTTATTCAATTCTTCTCAAACGAACTGGGAGGGAATTCCATAGGCGGACTGCATAAACGAAAAACTGACGTTCAGAGGTCTGGCAAAAGTATCTCGGTTGAATTAAAGCATATGATCTATTAGATTGGGCGAATTTTATTTTATTATATAGGTATGCGGGTTGTCCTGATGTCATGACTTCATGAAGATATAAGAGAGCTTTAAATTTCAACATTTTTCTAGCGTACTCTGAGATATGATCAAAACGTTTCTTATTTAATACATAGCGGGCGAATATACATAGTTAGGACTGCAGAAGATCACAACCATACAGCAAAACGGGCAGAAGAAGAGTTTTTACAAGCAGCATCTTTGTTTTTACTGGTATTATTGAAGCAGTTTGCCACAAATACCGGAGGCTTCCATAAACTCTTCCTACTGCTAGGTCAATATGATCACACCAAGTCAGGGTACTGTTAAATGTAAGCCCCAAGTTTCGCGCGCTCTCTATGTATTCGATAACTGACGAGCCCAATAAGATAGGGGTAAGGTAAGCTGGATTGAGTTTCAAGCTGTGAATAGTTATAGCTTTTGATTTAGCTGGATTCAAGTGAAGGCCATTTGCACACGAGCATCTCCGAATACACTCAAGATCCTCGTTAATATTTGCTACACATCTGTTAATGTCAACGATCGGGCTGCTCAGATGTAACTGTAGGTCATCGGCGAACATGTGGACCTCAGAGTTTCTAGCGACGTTTGGTAGTTGATGTACAAACATAAGAAAGAGGAGCGGTCCCAGGACCGAACCCTAAGGCACGCCATTAGGAACAGAGCGGAAATTTGATGATCGACCATTTACGAAGATTTGTTGGGATCTGCCTACTAGGTATGAAAGAAAGAGCTTAGCCGAATTCCTAGAAAACTTAAACCCGCTTAATAACTTCTTTAAATACAACAACCTATGGATAACTGTATCAAAAGCCTTTGAAATCCAAAAGCGAAAGTATTTGTCTAGGGCAGTTTGAATCTGGCCTGCGACAAGCAAAAGAACAGATTTGCAGCTTCACTTGAAGAGAAAGCATGAATGCTTGCAATTGAGTAAGCTGCTTCGTTGCAAATAAGCCGGTACTTGGACCAGGACTCCCTTTTCGAAAACCTTAGACAAAACGGGGAGTATCGCTATTGACCTGTAGTCATCAAGGGTACAAGTTTTGTTTTTAGGAATCGGTAAAATCTGCCTTTTCCAAGATTTGGGAAAGACGGATGTGGTTAGAATGCTATTGAAGATGTGTGTGCCAAAAGGGAAGTATGAACGGTAGGATCAGTCTAATAAATTTCAGATTCAAGTCATTCAACCCAGTAGCATTAGACTTTATATCCAATACCGCTTGTACAACATCTTCATAACACACTCTTATAAATTTGAAAGCGCCATTCTCTTCGGCAGTTATGGTGTCACTCAACGTTTCTTTATAAACACAACTTGCACTACTGAAGGTGACAAAAATTTCATTAAGTTTTTCCAGGTCAATATCGTCTGCAGCTATTGCTCGTTGTCGGCCGATACCTAGCTGGCCCAAATTTTTCCATAACTTCGCACCTGGAAGCGAGGTATTGAATTCAGATTCATAAAACTGAGTCTTGACCATTTTTATCTTAGAGACAACAATGTTGAGTAGGTTGCGATACGTATTCTTCAGTTCAATAAGCTTAAATCGTTTCCATCGTGCCTAAGCAAGATCATGCGCTCTCATGAGTGATTGAATTTCATTGGTGAACCAAGATTTAGAAATTTGTCTTGAGGTTTTGGTCTTCAGTGGTACATGCTTGTCGAATAGAACTTTTATTTTCTCTTGAAGATAAAATCTCGGTACTTTCTAGGTTCAAAATGAGAGAATCATAGCTTATGTTTTTAAAATCCCTGTATTGGAACCTGCCGATCAGTGTGGGTGTGTCATCAGTGCTGGTTTTAATGTAAACAAGACCTCTAGCGGTCTTAGACCTACTAACTTGTCGCGAATTGCTTTTTCGGAAGTGAAAATTGTTATGTGTTTCATGACGACGGCTTTATCATACAGTAGCCGAAATAAGTATAAAGACACTCGTTGTCAAACTGTTCAATTTGACGTGGAGGCTTAACGCCTGAACATATGCAAACATAATGTTACCCAAATTTGTAGGTAATTCCATTCTCTCTCAAACAAAACCAAAATGTTACCGTTATCTACAATAGAATTTCAGAAACAGGGTGATTCGTCATAATGAATAACTACGAAATAAGTAAGAAGACACTTAAGATATTTCAATTTTGTTGATATTTTTCTAATTTTTTTTCTAGTTTTAAGTGTGTTAAAATATTAAAACGGTATTTTTCAAGGTCACAAAGAGCACAGCCTATGAGACCGTTCAATTGTGATTTAAATAAGGTGATCTGTTTCCGTTATCTGTAAAACAAATAGATGAAAATTGTGCCAGAAGTTATGATCGACCACGCCGTTTGACCTTTCACAGCTAAGATGCTGTTTCTGACGAAGCAAGCCGAAATAAGCTGTTAACCGATCAGATAAGTCGAAAGTTAAATCTTCCAATGACAGTAAAATCAAAGGAGAATTTGTTTAAATTGTGACTCAAATTGTACGAAAATCATGAAAAAGACACATTTGCAGCGGCATTATAAGAAGGACAGGCTAAGGTTTAACATCACACTTCCGTTTCAAAAGTGCCTTTCACTTAAAGAGTGTTATTTTATCTCGAAACATGGCAATAAAACCTGAAATTGTCGGGATCTTTGAAATTAATTTTGAATTCATCACTTAAAATTACTGGTTGCAGCCCTCACCCCATGCTATGCGATCCCTTGAAAACCTTAACCCGACGTCCTAATTAGATGCTGCTGCAAATGTGTTTTTTTATGAGATTCGTGCAATGGGAGTTAGGATTTTTCTTTAACACATTCTCCTGTGTTTTTACCGTTACTGCAAGAACTTAGTTCCGACTCATTAGATCGGTTAACAGCTTATTTCGCCTTGCATAGTGAAAAACAGTGAGAAAAGTCGATCAGAACTTCTAGCAGTGGCACCATTTTCACCTAATTTTTTAAAAATACAGATAACGAAAATAGATCACCTTATTTTCATCACAATTGAGAAGTTTGATACACTGTGCTCCTTGTGTTTTTATTAATTGACCTTTTCTTTCGGTATCAAATGAGCTCCGCGAGGCGTTGCTAAGTAAGTAATTTTTTATTAAGGTCTTAAGTTCGAATTCGATAAAAAATACCGTTAAAATATAACACACTTAAAACTAAAAAAAATTAGAAAAACTTGCAACAAAATGGAAATATCTTATGTGGACCGAAATTTTATCACAATAACAGAGTCGGATTTCGGTTTAGTGCGAAAAATTCTGTTTATGTCGAGTGAATGAAGGTCGATTGATGGACATAAGCGGCGGAATAGGACTTCGAAGGAACTCCGGAAGGAACACCCACAAGAATGGCATCAGTAGTAATGGATTTGTTGCTTAGGGTATCCAGCTGTTGCTTAAGGTAGCCGATGTCAGAATTTGTGCTTGTGTTGCTTTTGTGGAAAGTGTTTTCTTTGTCGACTAAGCTTTCAAGTGCAGAAACTCTATCCTTTAGTGTTGTGATTTCTTTGTCAACCAGCGAAAGTTTTGATGAAATGGTGTCTTGAAAATCCTTAATTTTTGAAAGCAGGTTTGACTCCGTGGCGGTTGGTTTTTTCATAATTGCTGAGCTCTGGTTCTCGAGATTAGCCATTTTTTTGACAGGTAAGCGTTGGTGGCATTTAGCTCTGGTGTTCTCGTACTTGAGCTGAGAACCTTTTGAGTCAGAGATGACCGCTTCTGTATGGGTGTATTGAGGTTCTGCTGTTTGGTATTCAGTCTGGTGATTCTCTCTCAGTCGAGAATCTTCCAACGGCATTGTTGGAAGATTTTGAGTGAGTTTTACTATAGACTTTCCGATTTTGCTCAGAGCGGAATAGCAGCCAAAGCAAAGAAATGTTGTTTGTGAACTATAGGTAGGTGTATGTTGATGATTGATTTTAAAAGTTCGGATTTAAGACAAGAACTCAACTAAAAGTATAAATTTAGCGACTACCGATCGGTGAACTGGGTTGCACAAGACAAATTTAGACGGTTAATTTTATTTTGATTAATTTCTGACGCATTTAAAGCTTAAAGCGACTGGCTCACTACAAAAGACGTGTTATTGCCATTGACTTTTAATTACCACTCACACAGATATGTGTGAAAGCTATTAACTGAAATGTATAAATTTTTGTGACGCCCTATTTTGGGGGAGTTTTGAAGTATTAACCAAATTTTTAATGTGAAAATGCAATCAAGACGTGTATACCACTTCTAATAAAAAATATAAACAAAAAAACGATGTAATTGAAAAGGGGTGGATGCCACGCCCCTTTTTGAGGGAGAAGATTCTTTAACTGAGAAATTCTAAATACAGTTAATAGAAGTTAATAGAAACTGAAATTTAACAACCAAGATTTATGACACAATTCGAAGCTTGAAACTGGTCAATTGGGATGGGGTATCCGACGATTCGCCTAAGCGGATTGTAACCCTCCCACTAGTTTTTTTTTTTTTTTTTTTTTTCAAAAAATAAAAATTGTGCTGATATGTGCCGTAATACAAAAAAAATCGTTTATATGTAGTTTTTACGGATGGACACTTCTTAAAAAAAATTTAGCGACACCTTTTGATTTTTATTATTTTGTTCCCAACATGAATGGTTTTTCCCCTTAGTTTGCTTTTTATAACACAAAAAAATTTGTTGTAAACACCTGTTGCATAAACCAGCATAGACCACACAAACAAATTTGAAGAAACTCGAAAAATTTATTAACCGCAAACAAGGAGAAAAAAATCCTTAAATAAAATTAAGCTGTGCGCCTACCCCAATATCGTCGATGAAATTTGACTGGCGTACATACTACGTTTGTATGTACGTTTGCAGCAGGCATGTCTACACATACGAATGAGTGACACCTCCTGATCCTGCCTAAATCAAAGTCAAAGTTTCTTCGTTCCCCAAAAAAAGTTTTGTTGGGGAAACAAACAAAAGGAATATAAATAAATAAGTCAATCAGACTCTTTTTCCAAAATGCTAGCGAAACCTTTAATTTTTCGCTATTTTTTTAAAAATTTTTTTAAAAATTTTTTAAAAATTTTTTTAAAAATTATGATTTTAATTTGATTTACAACATAAATCAAGAATAGGCCTACGCCTATCTTCAAACGACCTTAATTTAACTACAGTATAAACCTACCTAATATCCTACATTATTTACAAGTATAATGTATTGTCGATGTATCTAATTCCAATACCAACGATTGAACAAACATAGTGTTAACCCTTTTGCATTATGCAGATAGACGCCACTGGCATCATAATAATGTAATTATGTTTTTGCCTTTCGCTTTTATGGGCCATGTGTGCTTTTTTTCTTCGTCTCGCACAACGCAATATAAGATACGCAAAGAATTAAGTAAGGCACCAACTTACTTAGGTACAAGTGCGTATACTGAAAAGGAAACGCACTATGATATCGCTATGACTCTACCTGTTGGCGTATTGCCAAAATGTATATCAGCACAGAGTGGATTCGCTCAGTATCAGACTATAGTGTGCTCAAGCAAATGCAGAGAAAAATACCTATTGTTTCAGAGCAGACTCTGAATTTCTGAGTTGGTATAAATTTTGCTCAACAATCTAAGAGCAAAGTATATGCGATTCCAGAAAAAACCCCTTCAGCTGTTTTGTTGCCTACGACTCTGTGACCAACAGGAACCACAGAATAGATACCACAACTGATTTGCTCTGTACAGACTATTTGTTGTTGTAACACATTTGTAAAGTAAAATACTTACCTACTTACTGTGTCAGAGCAAACGCTGCTGGTTTTCTGGGTTGGGTTGGTATTTTTTGCTCAACAATTCAAAGCAAAATAATGAATTCTGTAGTACGGTGAAATAATAAAATAATAGTCTGTAGTACGGTGAAATAATAATGGTGGACCAAGGGCATATGATCGAGACCGAAGTTTGAATCGAATAAGCCATGTCCGTCCGTCCGTCCGTCCGTCTGTATGTCACATACGTTTAGGCCTTACATTTTGAGCTAGGGGGCTAAAATTTCGTACGTAAGGTCCACGTCATGCGAGTCAGTACAGGTATAAATTTTATATATATAATTTTATATGTATAATTTTTTTGAAATCCGCCCAAGGACACGCCGACAATCGGTATAAATGTGCAACTACCTCCAGAGATTTCAGAATTCTAAGACGTTCTAAAGCCTGGAATCTTACATTTAGCATCTCCTAATCATTGTTAGACACAAAAAAGAAAAAATAAATTTTTAAACCTCCTCCAGTGGGCGTGGCATCTAATTTAAGGATACATTTTCAAATGCACTTTACTCAATATTTTTGCTCCAAATTAAAAAAATGTCACTCATAATGTTATGTAGAAAACGTTTAGCTCTACATTTTGTTCAAACAAGACTTTGAGCCAAGCCCACTATTGGAGGCGGAATTGGAGAAAAACCTAAAATTTTTCAAAAAAACGTAATTTCGACTGGCCCTGAGCCAAAATTTGGAAAGCATGAAACAAAATAAGTAGCGGCTAAGGTAAACACGCCCTCCTTCAGGGGTCGATTTTTCAAAAATATTGAATTCAAACCAAACAAGTGGGAAAGTGCAACAGTGCGTATGCAAAAGCTCCAGTCCATCTACGACGGATTGCAAAATACCCGACCATACCAAAAAAAGCTGCCACGCCTCCAAAAAGTGAGCGGGATACAAAAATATAAATGTAGAATTCTTTATACTAGGTGGATGCATACATTTCGGCCTGAAACTCCGCCTTTTTATACCCCATCCCATAGGATAGAAGGTATATTAAGTTTGTTACATAGTTTGCAACACGGTGAAATAATAATGGTAGACCCCCAAGACCTCAAGGGCATATGATCGAGACCGAATTCTGAATCGAATGAGCCATGTCCGTCCGTCCGTCCATCCGTCTGTATGTCACATGTTTTAGGCCTTAAATTTTGAGCAGTTATTAATTTATCGAATTCAGAAATTGTAAAAAAAAATGTTTTTCAAGCAGTTTTTCATACTTATTTTGAAGTTTTGTCGTAAAATGTTCATGGAATAATAGTATTTACCCGGATAAATAAAATATTTTTATGCCCCATCCCATAGGATAGGAGGTATATTAAGTTTGTCACATAGTTTGTAACACGGTGAAATAATAATGGTAGACCCACAAGACCTTAGTTCTGAAGCGAATGAGTCATGTCCGTCCGTATGTATGTCACATGCTCTTAGGCCTTAAATTTTAAGCTAGTGTGCTGAAACTTCGTACGTAAGGTCCACGTCATTCGAAGCAGTACAAGTGTAAAAATTTTCTAAATATGCAACTACTCCAGAGTTTTCAAAACTGTAAGACGTTCTAAAAGGCTGAAATTTGACATCTAGCATCTCCTAATAAACTTAAGACACAAAAAAGACAAATTTAATTGTTCAACCTCCTCTTGTGGGCGTGGCATCTATTTTAAGGGTAAATTTTCAAATGCAGTTTACTTAACGTTTTAGCTCAAAATTGAAAAAAATTTCCTTTATGTTTTATGTAGAAAACAAAAAATTATAGTTCAAAATTTTCTTCGTGCAAGGCTTTGGACCACGCCCACATTTGGAGGCAGAATTAAAGAAAAACCTAAAATTTTCCTGAAAAACTTAATTTCGACTGGCCTTGAGCCTAATTTAGGAAAGCATGAAAAAAAACAAAGTAGCAGGTTAGGTAAACGAGACTTCAGTCCAGATTTCGTTTATACAGTGTTTTTAGCGTTTATATAGTAGTTTTTAAGGGTCGATTTTTCAAAAATATTGAATCTGAACCAAAAAATTGCATTTTTACGTACATTTAAGTGTAACTTGGATATATCTGTGGTTTCTAATTAGGGGCAGTTTGCGTTACATATAAAATGTCAAAAAATAACTATGTCATCAGCATTTTACAATGTGGGATAGGATGGGGTCCGTTTTACGGACTGTAACTTCAGCGTACAAACTGTAGCACTTACTCACTGGTTTATCAAAAATTGGTTCAAAATTTACTCTAAAAATGTGAAAAATTACCGAATTCTGAATCGGAGCCATGTCCGTCCGTCCGTCCGTCCGCCTGTATGTCACATGTTTTTAGGCCTTACATTTTGAGCTAGGGGACTGATGAATCGTACGTAAGGTCCACGTCATGCAAGCCAGTACAGGTGTAAAAATCTTTGAATTCCGCCCAAGGACACGGCCACAATCGGTATAAATGTGCAACTACCTCCAGAGATTTCAGAGCTCTAAGAAGTTCTAAAAGCCTGGAATTTCACATTTAGCATCTCCTAATGAAGGTTAGACACAAAAAAGAAAAAAATAATTGGTAAACCTCCTCCAGTGGGAGTGGCATCTAATTTATGGTTAAATTTTCAAATGCAGGTTACTCAATATTTTTGCTCCAAATTGAAAAAAATGCCACTTAGTATGTTATGTAGAAAACGTTTAGCTCTACGTTTTGTTCATACAAGACTTTGGGCCACGCCCACACTAGGAGGCGGAATTGGAGAAAAACCTAAAATTTTTCAGAAAAACGTAATTTCGGCTGGCCTTGAACCCACATTAGGAAAGCATGAAACAAAAAAAGTAGCAGGTAAGGTAAACGAGATTTAATTCCAGATTTTGTTTATTAAAAATTTAAAGCCACGCCCTCTTCTACGGGTCGATTTTTCAAAAATATTGAATTCAGACCAACAAGTGGGAATGTGCAACAGTGCGTATGCAAAAGCAGTCCATCTACGACATATTGCAAAATACCCGACCATACCAAAAAACTGCCACGCCTCCAAAAAGTGGGCGGGATACAAAAATATAACTGTATAATTCTTTATACTAGGTGGTTGCATATATTTCGGCTTGAAACTCCGCCTTTTTAACCTAAAAAAAAATCACTTTTTCTAACGCCACGCCCACAAAAGTGGGTTGAAGTACATACAACATACACATGAAAGTTAGAAAATGCTAATATCTACAACTTAATTTATATAATTTTTAGTCAAATTTTACATAATATAACTTATTTTGAAGTTTTGGGTTAAAATGTTCATGGAATCATATTATTTACCCGGGTAAATAAAATATTTTTTATCACAAAATTGGTTCAAAATTTACACTAAAAGTGTGAAAAATTAAATGCTCAATGTGATGAATTATATGTGTTTTGATCTACATGTACATATGATGTATGTATTAAAAAAAATTAAAAAAAAAAATACAAAGAAACATTGATCTACGTAAGTTGTGAAGTGATGTCGGTGGCCCCATATGGCAACCCTCATACTTTGTCTGCTTGAAAATGTGTTGTATGCACACTGGCTTCTTGCATTAAATACAAGCCTGCCGTGCAGATCTCTAAGGCTAAGATTTTCGGTAGTATATGAAAATACCACCTTTTTGTCTTATACGCCCACCTTTATCACATTCTGCTCATCAGCTGCAAATTATTCAACTTCGTTATTCAAAACGGAAATTGTCTCGTCTATTAAAAACGTAGAATAAGGTATAAAGCTTCATTCACAAATATTTCAAAAACACCCAAAACATCAATATACCCAATATACTGGCTGACTATCAAAAGTTTTTGGGCATGAATCTTTATTTAGGGATGCATAGAAATGTACCCAAGCTCTAAACGAACGCTCTTTGTCCAATTTTTTTAACTTCACCGTGTGGATTGTTTGTTGAATATAGGCAATATTGCTTATATCCAAAAAGTTGTAAAAAAATGGCTAGTGGCCAACGTGTTGTTCCTCTTTTTGAAGTATATTGTGACACAATGTCCACCCCGCTCTTTGTCTTATTATAAGACAAGATGATTTTTTGGTTTTGTTTATAATTCGGCATATATGAATCTCGATCCATTGACAACATAAGAACTACAGCTTTTCCCTTGGCTGGAACATACGACCACACTGTTGCATTGATTCCAAATCCAAACTCACTGGAAAGCACCAGGAAAACACCGCTTGTTTTTCTTCAAAGTCCTCACTTTTGTTATTTTTCATGTGACTAGTTCCTGGAGCAATGACAGCGAAGTGAAGAAATTATCAACCGTTACCTTATGGGGTGCAATTAGGTCCTTAACGATCCGCTCGCCTGGGATCACGTCTCTAGTCCTCCTTATTTCAGCAGTGTAAAATTGGCCGTTTGGAGGATAAAATGTTGAAGCATCGCAAGCCCAGCAGATTTTGATTCCATAATTTGCCGGTTTCCATATATTATATTCCATAAGTCATCTTGTGTACAATATTACAAACAACTGCACATCCATGGTTATATTCTTATAAGGTCAAAAAAGCGCTCTCAAATTCGAGTTGATCATTTCGAAAATGCCCTTATCGGTACAACCTTTTCTTCCGATTGATAAACAAAAAAGTGCTAAAATAAAATCCTCTCACTTTTTCCTGCGGTACTTACCTATTGGAATTGTGCGGTAAAGGATCAACTATTTTGAAATATATTATGCTAAGTTTCCACTTGTCGATTTGTAATTGACAAATGACTTATTCTCAGATTATATTGAAAAATTGGCAAGTGGAAATAGTGTGTCTTTGAATTGACTGAGGTGTTTGTCAATGATTGGCAATGAATTTGCAAGACAAGTAGAAATGGCCGCATTGACATATCGAATGTCACTTTGTCTTTTAACTGACACTGAAAATTGATTGGCATACATGTTGCCAATTTTGTCAATTCAAAGACCCACATCTTGACAAACCGCGCATGCTGAAGTTTGTTTTTCAATTGCTGTTTTTTTTAACCTAATAATTTTCAATAGTTTAAAAAGTTTTTATAAAGTGTGTTTAGATTGGAAGCATGCCAAGTAGAAGGCGAACCAAAAAAGAGTCGCATTCGCAAGTCCAACTTCGAATGGAGCATGGAGTTGTCGTCTGCTATCATTCGTGACAAATTCTGGATCCAGAACTCGGGTTTCTTCCTTTTTTGCACTGCCTCATCTCTGCTTCAAGCTCAAACTGGATTCCGCCCAAAACCACGAAGGACGCAAGAGAAATTCGTTTTTTTAGCATGGTTAAACTATGGGTAGGGAAGAAAAACAATTTAAGGTTTAAAAATTTTTTTAAATAATATTTTGAATTGAAAATACAAACCTTTTTGCAGAAAAATTAATTTCAGTCGAAGCACTTTACACAAAGAAAACCGCATCTCTCAAAATTATTTCATTGAAATTGACAGTTGTGATGTTTAAATAAACAACAATTAAAAGTCCGTATATTAAATTTATTACTAATTCTTTTAATTTCACTTAAAGGTAAGCTTAATTTTGAGCAGAGCAATGAGTGATGGTGTCGCGTGTCAGGACGGTAGGCAACTGGCACTTATTGGTTAAGTGCAAATGTATATAAATGTCTAATATGAACTTTACGGTGACTCTATACGTGCTTAGGGCAACTAC
The DNA here is from genome assembly GCA_947623515.1 of Neoascia interrupta. Classification (NCBI taxonomy): domain Eukaryota; kingdom Metazoa; phylum Arthropoda; class Insecta; order Diptera; family Syrphidae; genus Neoascia; species Neoascia interrupta. The sequence continues at coordinate 120,332,530 of OX392462.1, forward strand.
TTCAATACATTACAACTCTCCCCTCTCTGATTGTTCTGTTACTTTTTATATTTATAAGTTACAATTCTATTTCTTAGTTTTCTATTTTCAAAACTAAATTCATCTGAATCTCGCCGCTGTGATGAAAGTATGCATTTCTTCTCTGCATTTCTTCAACCAGTTCTACTTTTGTCAGGCTTTTACGAGTATTTGATGTTCTATTTTCAAAATTACCAGTATTATTTTTATATTCTTCAATATTTTTTGTTATATGATCTTCAACAGTGCTCTGATTTCTTTTCGTGTTACTTATATCTACACTATCATTTACAGATTTACGAAGTTAAATGTTCAATTCCATTTTTTTTTTTTAATGTGAAAATTCTCTTGATTCGAATTGTGTACCGTTATCTGTTACCATTATATTTGGGAGACCAAAACGCGCAAAAATGCATCTCTATTGGTCGATTGTACATTTACTTGTAATGGATTTTTTCATGTCGATACATTCGATCCATTTACTATGAGAGTCCAGTAATATTAAAAAGAATCTGTCGAACACTGGACCCATGAAATCTACATGGAGCCTTTCCCAAGGCTTTGTTGGCCAATCCCAGGGAATTAGTTCATTTTTTTAAGGCTGTGCGGTATAAGTCAAACACTGATCGCAGCTCTTAACTAATTCTTCTAACTGTTTGTTGATTTCAAGCCACCAAAGATATGCTCTGGCCAAACCTTTCATTTTTGCTATTCCTAAATGCGATTTATGCATCTCCTGTAAAACCTTCTTTTGCATATTTGTGGGTATAACTAATCTGTATCCCCACCACAAAACGTCTTGAAAAACCGATAGCTCACTTTTTTCTTAAAAAGAAAGCCTTTAGATTTGGATCACTTGACTTGTTTGGCCAGCCCCTGTTGACCAGGTTCATAACCCTAAGCAAAATTTCATCCTTTGCTGTTTCTCGTTGAACGTCCGCAAAAATCACGGTCGTAGAATTTTCCTTACTCGAAATATAGTTAATGAAAACGTCGTTCGAAATCATTCCTGGAATGCTTAGCTCTGTCTCCTCAATATTTTCAACTGCCCGAGAGAAAAAATCCGCTATATTGTTTTTCGATTTCACATATTGTCGATATATATTGTCGATACATATTTCGATATTTTAAAAGTCGCGAGATTACCAACTACCTCGAAAACTTGACTGTCGATAGAGGGTCAAACTATTCACTTTGGAAAGCCGTGAAGTCCATTTAAAAGCCCATAGTACACTCGGCGACAAAAAGAAAAGATAACGGTGAATGGGTAAAAGGCGACAAAGAGAAGGCAGATGTATTTGCAGAACATCTATAAGAAACATTCAAACCGTTTGACGGGGAGCCGTTGGTCGACGATCTATATTGCAATGCGGAACTAGACAATTATCGAATGAAAACCGTGACACTATCTGAACTTCGTCAAACAATCCGAAATTTGAAGAATAACAAAGCTCCAGGCTACGACCTAATTACTGGGGAAATTTTGAATGATCTACCGAAAAGAGCGTTAGTCATGCTTCTCTACATCATAATGATGTCATAATCATGTCTCTACGCATCAATTAGAATTTCATACGTTCCACGGCAATGGAAAGTCGCAGAGGTAATAATGGTTCTGAAACCAGGGAAATGCCCGAACGACAAAAAAACATATAGACCGATTTCGCTTCTGCCGATTATATCTAAAGTCTTCGAGAAACTTGTGCTCAAACGACTGCAACCAATAATTGAAGAAAGACAATTGATTCCGGATCACCAATTCGATTTTAGGGTCAAACATTCAACAATTGACCAGGTCTATCGAATAACTAATGAAATTGAGAAAGCCTTAGGAGCGTAAATGATATGTTCTACCGCTTTTCTTGACGTATCCCAAGCCTTTGATAAAGTTTGGCACGAAGGCCTAAAATATAAGCTACGGAAAGTTTTGCCGGAAAAAATGTATGGACTCTTAGAGTCTTATCTTGACAACAGACTATTTCGAGTGAGATACGGGAGCGAATTCTCAGAATTCAAAGAAATACAAGCCGGCGTTCCACAAGGTAGCGTCCTCGGTCCAACACTGTTTTTACTTTTTACAAGAGATGTACCCCAAGTAGAGACAACGACTGTAGCCACGTTCGCTGACGACACGGCTATCCTCGCTACGGATAAGACAGTCGAACTATCAACGGGAAAGCTCCAACGCGCTTTGAATATATATATGCAAATCCTCCTAAGTGAGACAAAATCAACGCATGCAAATTTTACTTACAAGAGGGTAATCAACTTACCTCTATTTATAAACTCGGTACAAATTCTGTACGCAAACGAGGCGAAATATTTAGGCATGACCCTAGACGCAAAACTTAAGCCACACGTTGAAAAGAAACACGATGAACTTGAAATTAAGCTACGAGAACTGAATTGGCTTATCGGACGTTATTCGAAACTAAGCGAATATAACAAACTGCTATTGTATAAGCAAGTGCTAAAACCATCTTGGACGTACGGTATACAAATTTGGGGTTGTACCAAACCAAGCAACATATCTATTTTAGAAACTTTTCAGAAAAAGACACTAAGAGCAATCGTAAATGCACCATGGTATATAAGAAATAGCGATTTACATCAAGATCTAGGCATAGCAAACGTGACCGACGAAGTAAGAAACTTTGCTCGCAAACTTCACACTCGCCTTCACGGCCATTGCAACCACGAAATAATCCGCACTCTGGATCAGACAAATCTTGCACGCCGACTACAACGAACAAGACCGTTGGATCTAGCGTCGTAGGAGGAAACCACACATAATGACGGTATTGCAGGTGCTGTCGTTGGAAGGTAGCCTGCCAAACGCGATTACTATACAGAAGCTTGAACTACTTGTTAAGGAAACTTAGTAGTAGTCTTACAAAGATTGGGAGGTTTTTTAGTGAGTAAGAATCTCACACTACTATGAGCACGCGCGTTTGATTCTCATAGTGCCTATGAAGCTTTTAACCTACCCACGGGGGAAAAAAAAATATCGAATTGTGTAGTTGTAACCAGATAAAAACAGCGCATACCTTTGCAGCCTATTTGCTGCCATGACTGGAATCCCCTTTTTATCCCCAAATATGGAAATTAAGGGTTTATTATCTGAAACTAAAACAAATCTTTTACCGAAGAGATACTGGTGGAATTTAGTTACACCAAAAACGATCGCTAAGGCTTCCCTTTTCACTTGCGAGTACTTCATTTCCGTTTCTCACAGCCTCTTAGACGCTGTGCTTGTACATCACCATACTGATGTACAAGCACTGCGCCTACTGGGCTTGCATCCACAATTAATTTTACCTTAGCAGCAGGGTCAAAGTGCGCGAGAGAAACATCGGATGCCATGATTTTCTTGACTGACTCAAAAAAGTCTTTTTGAGGTTGTCCCCAAACAAAGTTACCGGACAGGTTATCGTAAAGAGCTGCTTTTGTTGCCAAATCTAGCATAAACTGACGATAAAAATTAATAATACCTAAAAACGATTGAGCTTCATGTATGTTCTTCGGCTCAGACAAGGTCATAACAGCCTTTACCTTGGCTGGACCTTTACGTAAACCGTGCTTGTCTATTACGTGACCAAGGTAGTAAACATAATCTTTAAAAAACTCGCATTTATTTTTAGAGACTTTCAAACCTGCCTTATAAAGTTTTGAAAGAACCAACGACAACGTTTTGAGGTGGTCCTTTTTAGTTTTACCCGTAACTAATAAATCATCCATGAAAATAGTAACTCCGTCTATTCCACTCAATAAAGATTCAATTTTTTCTTGAAATATTGATGGTGCTGTCGCGATACCGTAAACCATTCTTGTATATTCGCCCAATCCTTTCGTGGTGGATGTTGTGATTAGTTTTCTCGAATCTTTATCAAATGGTAATTATTGGTAAGCCATTGTTAAACCTATCTTTGAGAATTTCTGTCCCCCATGAAGGCTGGCAAACAGCCCATCAATCCTTGGAAAAGGATACTGGTATGGTTCTAAATGTGTGTTTAACATGACTTTATAGTCACCACAAATTCTGACTGTGCCATCTTTTTTCATAATGGGTACAATCGGTGTTCCCCACTCACTATAGTTTACATATTTGAGAACCCCAAGGCTAACAAGTCTATCAATTTCTGACTCCACTTTGTCTTTGATTGCGAATGGCAATTTCCTGGGGCGGGAAAACCTTGGCGTAGCACCCTCTTTTAGCTTCAGAGAAACTGTGCCATATTAAAAGGTTCCCAGAGTTCCATCGAAAAGGTCTTTATAATTTTCTAACACTTTGCTTAAATCATTTTCTAGATCCTGTATATCATTTAAATAATTTACGTTTTGAAAGCCTATGTTGAATGCTTTCATCCAACTCCTCCCCAATATCGGTGGGGATTCCATTTTTAATTATAAAGATATCTACTATTTTTATCACGTTTCTGAATTGAACATTCATCTTACATACTCCAACAGGTTTAATTATAGCGCCATCATAAGTTTTTAAAGATATACCTGAATCCGTCATTTTGAGATTACTAAAATGCTGTCGGTAAATATTTTCAGAAATTGCGGAGATGGGAGCTCCACTGTCGATTTCCATTTTCATATCAATTCCATTCATAGTAACTGTTGTAGTGATCGGCTTGAACCAATTATCTTCTCTGCAATAAAAAATTGATAATTCATTACTTTAATCCTCTAAATAATTACATTTATAATTCTTATCATTGTTTCGTTGATTTCTACACATTTTTTTTAGATGACGTTTTTTACCACACTTCTGGCAAATGTAATTCTTGAAGCGACAATTGTCCGCTATGTGATTTTTTAATCCACATCTGGTACACAGTGCCTGCTGCGTTATTGTTTTCGCTTGTGCTGTCCCTGGATACTGTTGCTTATGAGATGCTGATGACGACTTTTTGTACTGCGAATTTAGTCGGAAAACTTCTGGCTCAGTTTTTATTTCCACGTTAGGTGCTTCGTATTGGCGTCGGATGCATTCGACTGCTAAAGAAATTTCCATAGCCTTTTCGAACGTTAATATAGTCACATCCTCCATGAACAATTTATCTTTTTCTGGACCTTTATCCAATCCCATTATAAATTTGTCCCGTAACGCATTGTTGAGATGTTCGTCGAACTTGCAATTCGCTTCTAAGGAGCGAACACTTGCTGCCCACTGCCGAAGAGTCTCAGGCGATAACTTCTTTGCCTCGTAGAATTTTAGCCTCTCCGCAAAAGCAGAGAAAGCTGGTTTGAAGAGATTTCCCAATTTCGTCATCAAGTCACTATATGCTATCGAAGCGGCGGTGGCTGGAGCAACGAGGTCGGACAAGAGTTTCAGGGTATCATCGTGTAACGAAATCAACAGAAGCGCTCTTCTTTGCTCTACACTTGCTGCTGCCACTTTGTTGCCAATAAAAGTGGCAGTCCTCGTCACCAATTTGTGATGTTTAAATAAACAACAATTAAAAGTCCGTTAAATTTATTTAATTCATTTAATTTCACTTAAAGGTAAGCTTAATTTTGAGCAGAGCAATGAGAGATGGTGGCGCGTGTCAGGACGGTCGGCAACTGGCACTTATTGGTTAAGTGTAAATGTATATAAATGTCTAATATGAACTTTACGGTGACTGTATACGTGCTTAGGGCAACTACTTGAATATATTACAACAGTGGAAGTGGAAATGGCTGTCTTTGAACTGACCGAGGTGTTTGTCAATAATTTTTTGTCAATGAATAGACACACGTTTTTTGTGACAATTAAAGACGCAAGTGGAAATGAATTGGCATTAGTGTCGATAATTGACAAAGGGGAGAGCTGTCAAACTTTGTCAATTCATCGACAAATGGAAACTTAGCATTAGAAGCATACCGACGACTGCCGTACAGAGCTTTACCGTAATAAAACCAGTGAGTAAGTGCTACAGTGTGTACGCAGAAGTTACAGTCCGTAAAACGGACCGTTGAATACCCCATCCTATCCCATTAAACGCATTCTTATTTTCTCACATTTTATAAGTAATTCAAACTTCGAAAAGGGGCTTGGTCCAATCGCCCCAAATTACAAACTATCAATTATAAGATAAACATATAAATAAATAAATAAATAGAGTGGCGCAACAGCTCGATGTGAATCAGGGCCAACTTCTCAACAATGTATGCTGTGTGTGTTGATTTCTTCACATACAAGGGGACCTTCAATTTTTTGCCGAATCCGAACGGCAGTTTGAGAAGTTTGTCAATACAATTGATACTCTCGGAGGGCTTGTCAAACCCTCGCGGAGGTGGGGACCGTGAAAAAGAACAAGTCTTTTTTTTCAGGTGACAACGGCAGGATTCGAACCCAGAACTCCGGCGTAGTAAGAACACACACCAACCACTACGCCACGGCACCACACTATCAATTATAAGATATTTCCACACATATTTCCAAGTTACGCTTAAATGTACGTAAAATGCAATTTTTTGGTTCAAATTCAGTATTTTTAAAAAATTGACCCCGAAAAGGGGGCGTGGCTAAAAACTTAATATGAAAGAAATCTGGACTGAAGTCTCGTTTCCTAACGTGCCACTTTTTTTGTTTCATGCTTTCCTAAATTGGGCTCAAGGCCAGTCGAAATTTTTTCTGGAAAATTTTAGGCTCTTCTTCAATTCAGCTTCCAAAAATGGGCGATGCCGGAAGTCTTGTATGAACAAAATGTAGATCTATGCGTTTTCTACATTTAGACCGATTGTGGGCGGATTTCAAAAATGTTTACACTTCTACTGCTTCCCATGACGTGGACCTTACGTACGAAATTTCAGCACCCTAGCTCAACACTTAAGGCCTAAAAACATGTGACATACAGACGGACGGACGGACATGGCTAATTCGATTCAGAATTCGGTCTTGATCATATGCCCTTTAGGTCTACCATTATTATTTCACCGTGTTACAAACTATGTGATAAAGTTAATATACCTTCTATCCTATGGGATGTGGTATAAAAATAAACCCAAATAAAAGTGGATGACCGAATATTAGAAATTCGGAAAATATTTATTTAGCTACCTAAGTTTGGTACTAGATATTAACCTTTTTACGTACAGCCCCTTCGATGACCTATGACACAGGCGGTCATGGTCGAACTTGAATTATCGCTAGCCGTGAACCGTAATAAAGATAGAAAATAATTTATAAAATAAATTTAATAAAAGTAGGCGTTCAGTTTTGGTTTAGAAAAAAATAATTGTTTTTCTCGGCCAGAAAATATCTGGGCTGTTAGCCATAAAACTATTACCATCTGGACAGCTCCTTTGATGCTGCATTCGGAAAGTCCGGTCTTCGTGTTACACATCGTCGCTTGCCAAAAACCGTAATAAAGCAAAAAATGACAAGAAAGGAGGCGTTGGGTTTATTACAAATGTATTGTTTTGCTTGCTTATAACAAATCTACCTATCTAGGAAATTATTGACCGCCTTGGTTAACCCTTTTGAAGCTACATGTAGGGTTACCGTATGACTTGAAAGAAAAGGTCGTTAGCCATACACCGAACCCATTTTACTATAAACTAGTGGGAGGGTTACAATCCGCTTAGGCGAATCGTTGGATACCCCATTCCAATTGACCACTTTCAAGCTCTGAATTGTGTCATAAATCTTGTTTGTTAAATTTCAGTTTCTATTAACTTCAATTGTATTTAGAATTTCTCAGTTTAAGAATTTTCTTTCTTGAAAAGGGGTGTGGCATCCATCGCATTTTTGTTTATATTTTTTATCAGAAGTGGTATACGCGTGGTGATTGCATTTTCATACTAAAAATTTGGTTTGTACTTAAAATGCCCCCAAAAGTGGGCGTGGCGAAAATTTATCACTTTCCCTAACTTACCTATACCTACTTAAATTAATGAATTCAAAACGGAGCATAGAATAGTTAGCTGAATCTCCATCTCCTTCCAATCAACCACAAAAAATATCAACACATTCACGAAAAAAGGCACCAGAACGTTCAATTACACCACAGTCAGAATCTTCACTGATGTCACATAAAACAAGTGAGTAAGTGCAAGAGTTTGTCTGTGACAAACTTCTATATACTCGCCCCAAAATACGGTGTAACACCAAATCTTAAATTTTTTTGTACCGAATTCATAAATTATTTATATAGACCACGTCCCCAAACGTGGGTCTGGGCTAAAAATTAAAATCAATTAATTGTAATTAATGCAAAAACCCGTTTTTTCCTAAACACGCCCCTTAAAAGTGGGTGGAGCTCAATACTTTGTATAGAGCGAACCTAGCAAATAGTAATATCCTATATTTTTTATAGAATTTTTTTCAATTTGGAGTAAACTTTTCGAGAAATCGGGTTTTTAAAGATCTAACATGGTAAAAGTGGGCATGGTCGATATTGTGGGCAGTCCAATTTTTGCCCTCTTAGAGGTTTTGGGCCCTTATTGCTCTATACCACAATTTGAGCTCCTACGCTTTGTCTAACTTGACAAAAAGGCACTTTGAAAGAAAATTTGAAATTGAGGACGGACGGACGGACGGACGGACATAGCTCAATCGACTCACCTGTCGGTCTCGATCATATTTATAAAAGGTCTTAGGGGTCTAAGTCCCCCCCATAAGCAAGTGCAAGAGTTCGTCTGTAATGGACTTCTAAATACCCGACCCTCTTTATCCATTAACACCAAATTTTTAATTTTTTGGTCTGCTTCATATACTGAATGTCAACTATTTGTATTGGACACGCTCCTAAAAAGGGCGTAGGCCAAAAACTAAAATCAATTAACTCTATTTTCGTTTGAATCACGAGAAAATGCGTTAAAAGCCAATACTAAGACTCAAAAAAACTCAATGCTTAAAAGACTCAATGGAGCTCAATGCTTTGACCTTGCTCAGTCAAATATTAACTTGTTAATTTTAGTCTGATCGTCATGTTTTTCCAAGACTACAGCTAGAATCTGAGCCACCGCATCTGTTTTGGACGATCTTGCACTGTTTTCGTCTGCTGCCTCTTCCTCCTCCTTAGTCAGATAAGTACTAGCTAATGGCTTGATGCATAGTCTGACAGGATTTGGGAGAGTAAACATCGGCTCAAGCGCTGCCCCCGTCGGCTTTAGATCAGTGGTTGGCGCCTCCGATCCAAGTCCCGGCAGGCTATGGCATGTCACAGACTTGGACAGATTTGTCGAACCCTCCATGCTTTCCTCTTCCTTTCAGCTAGTCTCAAGAGACGGGCAATAGGCATGCCATCTCCCGTCGACACGCTTGCAAGGAAGTCCAAAGCGTTTTTAAGCCTTCTCTGCTCAAGTTCACTTAGTTGCTGCTGCGTATTCCCTAGTCTCTTAACCGTCAATTTGCAGTTCTGTACTCTGTTGCGTATTGACTTGGTCGACGAGATCGAGAGTCTGGACGGGCTAAGTATCTATCAGTTATCATCGTCACTGAGAAATAGCTTCCCGAAGTTGAAATCAACTTTTTCCCCACACTAACTTCGTCCGAAGCTTGAGCCCAAGCTGACGGTTCCTGGAGTAAGAGGCTGTTCACCTTCTCCGTCAGAATTTCAATAGAGTTTGAGTCGGTTGATTTAAATCTAGGAGTGCCCGACTCACTCACACCCTTCGCGAAAGATTTTTTGTTTTTATACCCTATCCCATAGAATAGGAGGTATATTAAGTTTGTAATATAATTTGTAACACGGTGAAATAATAATGGTAGACCCCCAAGACCTTAAGGGTATATGACCGAGACCCAATTCTGAATCGACACGCCCCCAATTGTGCAACTACCTCCAGAACTTTAAAAGAGATCTTAGAAGCTTGAACTTTGGTATTTATTTTCTCCTGTTTATTATAGGACACACAAAATAAAAGTTTAATCACCTTACCTCCCCAAGTGGGTGTGGCGTTGATTTAAAAGTTAATTTTTCAAATGCATTTTATTCAAATTTTTTTGTTCCAAATCGAAAAATATTTACTTAATTTATTATGTAAAAAATACAGAGTTCTATAATTCGTTGATAAACGACTTTGAGCCACGCCCACATTTGGAGGCAGATTTGAAGGAAATCCTAAAAAATTCCAGAAAACGTGATTTCGACTGGCCTTATTTAAAAAGCATAAAGCCTAATTTAGGAAAGAATAAAAAAAAAGTTTAGCAAGTTAGATAAACGGGATTTTTTCTAGATTTCGTTCCACACTCCTTTTAGGGGTCGATTTTTTTAAAATATTGAATTTGAAGCATAAAATTGCGTTTTTACGTTAATTTAAGCGTAACTTTGAAATATCTGCGTTATAATTGATGGTTTGTAATTAAGGGCGGTTTGCACTTCTTGTAAAACGTCAAAAAACAACAATAACTTCAGCATTTTACAACGTTGGATAGGATTGGGTATTCAACGGTCCGTTTTACGGACTGTAATTTCTGCGTACACACTGTAGCACTTAATCACTGGTTAAAGAATTAATTTTGTTCCCACGAGTAAGGGGGGAGATCATGTCCATCTGTACTCAACCCTTGTATACAGACAAGGGGAATTTGAACACCTACCTGTGGGAAAGTTGTGCACCTATTTGTGCGCGGCTGAGCACCGTAACCACGCAGGTCTCGGCATGCATACCTTACTTGGGTCCCCTCCTCCTTGGACCGGGCTAAGGACTGGCTGAACACCATCGAAGTTCTAGCATTTAGGGATCCCTGATGGTGCACAGGCGGAGTTAAATTAAAGAGTCGGGTATATAGAAGTTTTTCACGGACAAACTCTTGCACTTACTCACCTTTTTTGTCCAAAAATCCAAAACAAATGAGTTATTGCAAGACTTCGTCTGTACCGAACTTCTTTAAACCAGACCCTATTTACCGTGCAACACCAAATCTAAAAGTTTTTTGCCCAAATTCATACACGGTATGTCTTCTTGTATGTCTACGGTATATTTTCTTGTAAATAATGCCAATGAAACCTTTGAATGTTCCTTATGATTTGCTTCTCCTCTCACTCTCCTTGAAAAAAAAAAAAATGCCAACATTTTAAGTAACGTGGGAGGAAGTCCCCCAGGTAATCATAGAAACGAGAACATGCATTCCATGGTTCGTATTCTCTGTGCACAAAAAAAAAAGGTTTAAAAATTTGTCATTTAAATACACAAAGCTTGCACAAGAGTTTGAAACTAGAAGAATTTAAATATCTCTTTGTGGGTTTTAAGGATGATGTTGTCTGTGTGTCTGAAACCTGGTTCCACCCCGATATTGACGATAGTGTGTATGACATGTCAGGTTTTAGAATTTACCGTGGCGACAGAATAGCTCGTAGCGGTGGAGGCTCTGCAATTTATATTCGCGAAGGTCTAAAATTTACACCCGTTTGTAAATCAGCGCAGGAGACCGGGCTTGGTTATTGCTTTGTTTACATCATGTGCGAGACTTAAAAAATATTGCTAGGTACTGCGTACAGAGCAAATAAATATGTAACTATTTTTCAATAGTGAATGTATTTGAACAATACTCTTGTAGCGCCTCGCATGTTGTTCTATGTGGCGATCGCAATTGCAAATTAATCGACACTAATGCCTCCTCGAATTTGCTAAATAGTTTCAAATAGCTTGGTTTGTTTCCAGTTAATACTACTGTTCCTACACATTTCCAGGGCGACGCGAAAACACTGATTGACCATTTCTTTGTAAGCAACATAAAAAAGGTCATACTTTATAACCAAATCCAAGACCCTGGCTTCTCCAGACACGACATGATCTTTTTAACATTAGATTTTCAAAATAAGCCAGCGGAGATTAGGTACCAGTTCAGAGATTTTAAGAATATAAACTATCAAAGCTTAAAGCTTAGATTTTAAGAATATAAACTATCAAAAAGGTGCATGATTTACAGCGTACCGATTGGAATAATGCTCGCTGTATACAGTCAGTAAATGATAAAGTACGATTTTTCCAAGAGCAGTTGAAATTCCTTTTCCATAAATACGTTGCACTGAAGTCAAAAGTTGTTCGTAGATCGTCGCCACCTTGGCTAAGCAGTAGTATTATGCAACTGATGAAAGATCGAGACAGGGCTTATACTAATTGGAGGCGATACAAAATCGGAACATTGCACCGCGATTACTGCCGTTTGCGTAACCAAGTATTATTAGAGATGAGAGTAGCGAAAACCACTTACTAAGAAAATCGGTTTAATCAAAGTAGGGCGACAAAGAGTACCTGGAAAACCTTAAAAAAACTCAAAATTGTGTTTGATGACATTGATTGCGAACTTCCTAATAAAAAATTTGTCACAACGCCATCATCTCTCGCAAGTGAAACTGAGCAAACTACCTTTGATCCATCGGATATTAGCGCCCCAAATGAATCTTTTGGGTTCATATGTGTGAGTGATGCAGATGTTGTTGAGGCTGTATTATCTATAAAGTCCAATGCAACAAGTATTGATGTAATCGATCCCAGATTCGTAAAACTTCTGCTCCCATACGTTCTTCCGGCCTTGACTCATGTTTTCAATTGTATTATTACCACCTCTGAATATCCACATGAATGGAAAAAGGCAAAAAATATCCAAAAAAGACCTATTGCCATTCTGCCTTTTCTGAGTAAGGTATTCGAAAAATCTTACTAAGTAGAGATATGGCAATGTGTTGTGGTTAACGAAAGGTCTTCCAGCTTCCTCAAAGTCTCGAGTGGGGTTCCACAAGGATCAATAATTGGGCCTATTTTGTTTTCAATGTACATCAATGATTTGTCTCTAATTCCTCGACCTTCCCTGATCCATATGTACGCCGATGATGTCCAACTATTTCTGAGTGGTCCTGTTGATGCTTTGCTTGAAGACGTTGCAGAGATAAACGGAGAGTTAAATGATATCTTTTTCTGGGCCGAACATAACTTCCTTAGCCTGAATCCCGCAAAATCTAAAGTCCTTGCAATAAATAGAAAGGCACTAGGCATTTCGGTCTTGCCGCCGATCACACTTGGTCAAGAAATCGTCCCATATACCAGAACTGCTTAAAATCTGGGAGTTGTTTTTAATGACACACTAACATGGGATGACCATATGACAATGCTGTTATCGGGAAAGTTTGGGGAGGTCTTCGATTGCTCTGGTCAACAAAAATGTTTACACCACTCACAATAAGGAAAATGCTGGCAAAAACGCTTTTATTGTCAATTTTATTGTATGGATGCGAGGTTTATGGTAAGGTTGATTGTATAAGTAAAAGAAGGCTTAATGTTATATACAATAATATAACTCGCAATGTTTATGGCCTTCGAAAATATGATCGCGTGTCATCCTTCTCCAAATGTCTTGTCGGGTGTTCGTTCGACAACCTCTTAGCTTTTCGTTCTTTACCTTGTTTGCAGGATATTATTCAGACACATCAACCTGAGTACCTTTACTGTAGACTAGCTTTTCCGAGCTCGCAAAAGACTTTCGCTTTAATACCAACAAAATTTACTTGCTTGACCTCGGAACGCCAGCTCTTCGTTCACGCTATGCGCCTGTTGAATTCCCTGCCCATTGAAGTGAGAGGAGTGAGAAATAGAGAAAAAAACATAGAGAAATAATCACCGTAGAACCCCAAGACCTTAAGCGCATAATGATCTAGTCCCTAAGCAGTACAAGTGTAAAATTTTTTGAAATCCCCCCACTGAAACGCCCACTTGACCTATTAGCATGGAAAATCAAAGTTGTCGTAGAAAACTGAAATTTGATATGTGATATCCTCAAAATAAAAGCAAAAACCGCCCCTTTGTAGGCATGTTTATATTTAATATGCATTCTAATAAACGGTTTTTATTTGATATATTTGCTTTAAATCCAAAAAACTTGCACCATAGAATGTTCGAATATGTGCGTAAGCTATCAACGCAAATGAATAAATTTTGCCACGCCCACCCGTGGGGGCGTTTTTAAGTAAAACAAATAAGTAAGTACAAGAGTTCGTCTATAATGAACTTCTAAATACCCGACCCTCTTTACTTATTAACATCAAATTTAAAATTGTTTGGTCTGTTTCATGTACTGAATGTCAATTGCTTGTATTAGCCACGCCCCTAAAAAAGGGCGTAGGGTGAAAATAAAATCAATTAACTCTAATATCGTTGGAATCAAGAGAAAATGCATTGAAAACCAAAATTAATACTTAAAAAAAAAAAACAGTTTTATTTTCCAAAAACGCCCACTTAAAGTAGGTGGAGCTCAATGCTTTGTATGCAACAAACTTAGCAAATGATAATATCTTTAATATTTGTCATGCAATCTTTTATCAATTTAGAATGAATTTCCCGAGAAATCAGGTTTTCAAAGATTTCAGATGTTAAAAGTGGGCATGGTCAATAGAGTGTGCGACCAAGCAACGCTGCCAGTTTCAGTTTCCTAGCTCAATTTTAAAGACCTCAAACTGCACATATTCAGACAGACGGACAGACGGACGGACATGGCTTAATCGACCTACATGTCGCTCTCGATCATATATCTTACAAGTCTTAGGGGTCAACGGTGATTATTTCAATTTGCTACAAACTATGCATTAAAATTAATATGCCCTCGGTCGGGTATAAAAACAAATTTTTACCAGTGAGTAAGTGCAACAGTGCATATGTAATAGCTTCGGTATAACCTACTCCTATTCTGTTCTCCTTTCCATTCCTATTATCCTTTTCATTCCTATTCTCCTTTGCAATCCTATTCTCGTCATTCCTATTCTCCTTTCCATTCCTTTTCTCCTTTCCATTCCTATTTTCCTGTCATTCGTTTATTTTCTTGTTTTCCATCCCAGTCCCGTTACCATTTGCATCATTTTAAATAAAAAAAAATTATTCCCTACAAGTTTTTGTTTACTTTTTTTTTAAAAAAAGGGGCGTGGCATGTCCAACCCCTTTAACTTAAAATCAATATTAGCATAGAAATATCCAAGTTTGCGGCTTAAATGTACGCAAAACTTTAATTTTTTGGTTCAAATTCAATAATTTTGTGAAATCGACCTCTAAGGATGAGCGTGGCCGAAAAGTTTGTACGAACGAAATCTGAAATAGTATCCGGTGTTCTTTATGTGGTAAATTTTATTTCTTATTATATACTTAGTAAAGCAGTCGAAATCCATGTTTTTTCTAGAAATTTATAGGTTTTTATGGAATTATGCCTCTAAGTATGGGTGTCGCCCAAAACTTTGTATGAACTTAATGTAGAACTTAATATTTTCTACATAACATATTAAAGAAAAAATTTTCAATTTGGAACAAAAATTTTGAATAAATCGCATTTGAACAATTACTCTTCAATTCGATGCCAAAAATACAATTTTTTAGGAAAAATCAACAACCTCGTAATATCAACTTCTAAACATGGGCGTGGCCAAAAACTTTGTAAGAATGAAATCTAACATAGAGCCCGGTGAAGCTAATGCGCTTCATTTTATTTCTTATTTTAACTTAAGTTTTTCTTAAATTCTGCCTTCACATGTGGGCGTGGCCCAAAACTTTGTATGAAAAAAATTTAAAAAAGTGTTTTCTACACAATATATCAAGTAAATTTTTTTCGATTTGGAACGAAAATATTGAATAAATTGCATGTGAAAGATAACACTTTCAATCGACGCCAAGCCCACAAGGGGCGGTCTGCGGACTTTATTTTTATTTTTTATGACTTGTAATCATTAGAAGATGCTTTATAATAAATTTCAGCTTTTCACGACGTCTTACAGTCTTGTAAGCACCGGAGGTTGTTGCACATTTAGACCGATTGTGGGCGCCAGACAGACGGACATGGCTCATTCGATCAGAATTCGGTCTCGATCATATGTCCTTAAGGTCTTGGGGGTCTATCGTCATTATTTCTCTATGTTACATTTTCGCGTGTAGCAAACTTAAAATACTATATTCCTGTGGGATAGGGTATAAAAACCGCGACTAACACGTGTATACCACATCCGATAAGAAATATGATAAAAACCAGTGAGTAAGTGCTACAGTGTGTACGCAGAAGTTACAGTCCGTAAAATGGACCGTTGAATACCCCATCCTATCCCACATTGTAAGATGTTGATATCATAGTTATTTTTTGACATTTTATATGTAATGCAAACTTTGAAAAGGGGCGTGGTCCAACAGTTTACCTAACCTGCTACTTTTTTTGTTTCATGCTTTCCTAAATTGGGCTCAAGGCCAGTCGAAATTAAGTTTTTCTGGAACATTTTAGGTTTTCTTCAATTCTGCCTCCAAATGTGGGCATGGCCTGAAAGTCTTGTATAATCACCGTAGACCCCCAAGAACTTAAGGGCATATGATCGAGACCGAATCGTGATTCGAATGAGCCATGTCCATCCGTCCGTCTGTCCGTCCGTCCGTCCGTCCGTCCGTCCGTCCGTCCGTCTGCCCGTCCGTCCGTCTGCCCGTCCGTGTGTCGGTGGTTTTTAGGCCTTAAATTTTGAGCTACGAGCTTGAAACTTGATATTTGTTTTGTATTTCTTTCTAGGTCCCGGAGCAGTACAAGTGTAAAATTTTTTGAAATCCACCCACTGACACGCCCACTTTACTTAATAGCATGAAAAAACAAAGTTGTCGTAGGAAGTTCGACTTGGTCGCTTAAGTTATAACTTTTTTATTACTTTATTATTACTTTTTTTTTGTTTATTTCTTATACCAATATATATTTCTTTATTATCAATTTCGTTCTGTTTAGCTAAAAAAAATTATTTTATTATGGCTTGTTCAGCTGAAAGGTGCTGTGAAAGCAAGACTAACATTCCTCATTTTTCTTGTTATGGTTACCACTGCAATTCTTGAGAAGCCTTTTGGTACTGCCCTCCATGCAAAAGGATATCGCTCTCCCAGTTAGCTTTTAAGATATCTTCCTTCAAGCAGGATATCACTAAGCTGTCTAATAACTTCAGTGATTTACTGCAGAGTTTTAATTAAGTAGTAGCAGACGTCGCCTCATTCTCTGAGTACAATTACTCGTGTGACGCTTCCACTTCGACAGATCTTAAAAATCACTCTTACGTTAAATTCAGGATTCCCGGTCGGCGCCTGTTGTCCGGGTTAGGATCGGCCGAATTCAAACCTGGCAGCTAGGTATAAAGTTTACGATCGACTTGGCTCTGTCGTCGTCGCCTCATTCTCTGAGTACAATTACTCGTTTGATGCTTCCACTTCGACAGATTTTGAAAATCACTCTTAAGTTAAATCCAGGAGCGTCTGTCTCGGGACGAGCGGCTTCCTGGTCGGCGTCTGTTGTCCGGGTTAGGATTGGCCGAATTTAAACCTGGCAGCTAGGTATAAAGTGCACCCCCCCCCCCCCCCCCCCCTTAACCATGAAAAGAAAACGAAAACAGCCTCGGACATTTGCTGATCCTGGTAATCCAGGACACCCTCTCGGCATCCGAACGGGTTTAACCCGAAGAAGTTACGAGCAGCCAGTCAATGGTGCCGCTATTCATTACGGGGGGCGGAGGGGGACAGCGCCAAGTCAAAATGAGGGCTTAGGTGGAAACTCTACAAATCGACAACGGCACCAACTCAAAATTGGCACGTGGAATGTCTCATCGCTAACGAGGAAGGAATTTGAACTGGTTGAGGAGGCCAAAAAGTATCTGCTCGATGCAACTGGCATCTCCTCAACTAAGTGGAAGGGTTCTGGAACCAAAGACTTAATGATGGGTGGAAGCTCTTCTGATCTGGCGTCCCAAATCACATGATTGCACAGGCGGGTGTGGGTATACTCACAAGTCCCAGGTTGTCAGAAAATGTATTCGATGTCATTCCGTTAGGGGGAAGGATTCTGATCTTAAAGCTTAAGCTTGAACGATTGACTCTGGCTCTGGTTAAGGTTTATGCACCAAATCGAGAGTCAGAGTATGAGTCCTTTTTGAACGAAGTTGATGCTGCCCGGGACAGAGTGGCAGAAATGTACTTCTTTCTCCTGATAGGTGGTAACTGTGTAGCAGCAAAAGTCGCCTCATTCTCTGGGTACAATTACTCGTTTGACGCTTCCACTTCGACAGATTTTGAAAATCACTCTTAAGTTAAATCCAGGAGCGTCTGTCTCGGGCGGCTTCCAGGTCGACGTCTGTTGTCCGGGTTAGGATCGGCCGAATTTACTTGGCCGCTAGATCTAAAATGCACCCCCCCCCCCCTTAACCATGAAAAGAAAACGAAAACAGCCTCGGACATTTGCTGATCCTGGTAATCCAGGACACCCTCTCGGCATCCGACCGGGTTTAACCCGAAAAAGTTACGAACAGCCCGTCAATGGTGCCGCTATCCATTACGGGGGGCTGAGGGGGACAACGCCAAGTCAAAATTAGGGCTTAGGTGGAAACTCTACAAATCGATAGCGGCACCAACTCAAAATTGGCACGTGGAATGTCTCTTCGCTAACCAGGAAGGAACTTGAACTGATTGAGGAGGCCAAAAAGTATCAGCTCGATGCAACTGGCATCTCCTCAACTAAGTGGAAGGATTCTGGAACCAAAGACTTCGATGATGTGTGGAAGCTCTTCTGGTTTGGCGTCCCAATTCACATGACTGCACAAGCAGGTGTGGGATACTCACAAGTCCCCGGTTGTCAGAAAATGTATTCGATGTCATTGAACGATCGACTCTGGCTCTGGTTCAGGTTTATGCACCAAATCGAGAGTCAGAGTATGAGTCCTTTTTGAACGAAGTTGATGCTGCCCTGTGCAGAGTGGCAGAAATGGACTTCTTTTTCCTGATGGGTGACTTCAATGCACATGTGAGTACGGACGACAGTACTTGGAGGAGTGTGATCGGGAGGCACGGTGACCCGGATCAAAACAGGAACGTGGGAAGGGAAAGGGAGGGAAAGTGTTGGACTTTTGCTGTGCATATGGCTTGTCCATCATGAACACCTTTTACCCACACAAAGCCATTCACAAATACACATGGTACAAGCACAGTTTAAATCAGAGGTCACTGATTGATTTCTTTGAATTACCATCGTGTGTTCAAAGAATGATTTGTGATGTTCGAGTTTTCAGGGGAGCTGAGTTGTCAACTGATCACCACTTAGTGCTGTGTAAATTGTTTTTCAGTGACAGTGTTCCTTTGCCACCCAGGCATACGTCTTACGAATTTGAATACTTTTGACCTTGATAATTTCATGTTTCATTTCAGTGAATTCAATGCTCTTGCAGATCGTTTTTTGTTATAACTATGTTTCCCAAATTGGTTCAGATTTGAAAACTAATCCCAGAGAATTTCGGAAGTTTGTTAAATCTAAGAGAAAAGTTGATGGCTATCCTTCCACTCTCAAATATAATGGAACTTCTTCTAACGATCTTGGCACGATATGGAATTTTTTCGCTGATCACTTTTCTAAATCATTTAGAGATTCTCCATTTACTGTCGACACTGATTATTTTAAATATCTCACAGAATCTGCTCAAGTTAATTTTTGTGATATACAAGTACATTTAGAAACTATTTATGAGCTCTTATCTAAAAACAGCTCTTCGTTAAAAACATGTCTACCGTAACTAACCTTTTATCCTTTTATAGAAAATGTTCTGATGCAGTAGAAAATGGCTTCGAGGTTGATTGCGTTTACACAGACTTTTCCAAAGCTTTCGATTTGATTTCGCATGAAGTTATTGGTTCTAAGCTTACTTCTCTTGGCTTTCTACCAAATTTCATCTGTTGGATTATGTTTTATCTTCATTTAAGATCATACCAAGTTAAATTTAGAAGACTTTTTTCAGTTTCTTTTCCTGCTATTTCCGGCGTTGCCCAGGGAAGTCATCTAGGCCCACTCTTATTCATTCTTGCTATAAACGATGCACCTTCGTGTTTGCTCATAGCGAAATTCTATCATATGCAGACGATATAAAGATATCTAGAACTATAAAGAGTTCTTATGACCATGTTCTTCTTCAGACTGATATAAACAGCTTTGCTCCATGGTGTAACAAAAACGGTCTTTTCCTCAATCCAACTAAGTGTCAAGTTATCATTTTTTCTAAAAAGCGTATCGTTACAACATTCTCTTACTTCATCAGTGAGCATGCTCTTTGCCGTGTTGAACATTTTAAGGATCTTGGTGTTTTCTTTGGTCAAAACCTTGACACACATAAACTACATTATAAATAAATCCAATTGCATGGTTGGGTTTATTAAGCGTTGGTCTAAAGAATTTAATGACCCTTACGTCACGCTTTCCCTTTACAATAGCTTTGTTCGTACACACCTTGAATACGCTTCACAAGTGTAGTCTCCATCGCAAGTATGCCATACGAATAGGATCGAGGCGATCCAGCGGAGATTCATTCGGTTCGCGCTCAGGGTACTTCCCTGGGAAGATCCACACAATCTCCCCTCATTCTTCGATCGGCTTTAATTGCTTAACATTCAAAGTCTCTCCCAAAGACGTATAAATAAAGACTAGATTTTTATTCAGCAATTGGTCCAAAGTCTAATAGATGCACCGGACCTTTTATCTAGTATCAACTTTAAATTTCGTGAAGGCTCTCATAACCTCCGAAGAATACAGCTTTTACACGTAAGACGGCACAGAACTAATTATTGGAAAAATTATTCCCATAATTGTGTTTGTAACTTATTTTTATCTGTTGTAATAATAATGTTTCCATCATTTGCTTTTTTGTAATTCTTAGTGTTTTGTGTTTGGTGTTAGTTTATGTTTAATTTATTAACCACTAACACTTGCACTAACTGATGAGCCCGTGTTGGCAGTTTTCTGCTTGGCAAATTTCTGCTGCAGATATTGTTTGTATTAAACAAACTGCATCACAGTTCTGATAGTGTTATAAGTGCATTGTGATGGACATTTAAAACTAGTGAGTAAGTACTACAGTGTGTGCGCAGAATTTACAGCCCGTAAAACGGACCGTTGAATACCCCATCCTATCCCACATTTGTTAAATGCAGATGGGATTATTATTTTTTGAGATTTTATAAGTATTGCAAACTTCGAAAAGGGGCGTGGTCCAACCGCCCCTAATTACAAACTATTAATTATAAGATATTTTCACAGATATTTCCAAGTTACACTTAAAAGTACGTAAAAATGCAATTTTTTGGTTCAAATTCAATACAATCTGTCTTGTTTCATGTTTTCCTAAATTAGGCCCAAGGCCAGTCGAAATTACGTTTTTCTGGAAAAGTACAGGTTCTTTTCAATTCTGGCTCCAAATGTGTGCGTGGTCCAAAGTTTTGTACAAAGAAAATGTAGAACTAAGCGTTTTCTACAGGAAATGTTTAGCGAAATATTTTTAAATAAAGAAAAGATCAAATTTGGTCTTTACCCTAGTACTAAAACCACCCTCTGTTTTGCCCGCAATCATGGTTTATGCTCATCTATGGGTAACACTAAGATTGCTTACCCATAGAGATGGCTTTTCGGGTGAAGCCGAACCAAACTTAAAACTTACACTCCAATAATGCAGTGTAAATTTTAAGCCCTACACGAATGCCCAATTCGAACATTTTGTTTGTGTAGAAATTTACTGCCGTGACCAGCATAAAATATTTAAGTTTCCAAAAATTTACCATACGCATTAACTATTGCTGGTCAATGCGCATGTGTGGTTTTTAGGGTTTATTCATATAAAATCAAGAAAAGATCGAATTTGGTCTTTACCCTAGTACTGAAACCACAGTCTGTTTCGCACGCAATCTTGGTTTATGCTCATCAGTGGGTAACACCAAGATTGCTTACCCATACAGACGGTTTTTTCGGTTGAAGCCAAACCAATAACTTAAAACTTACACTGCAATAATGCAATGGAAATTATAAGTCCTACACGCTTAATTCGAAAATTTTTTTCGTGTAGGAATTTACTGCCGTGACCACCATAAAATATTTTAGTTTCCAAGAATTTACCATACTGAATTTTGGAAACTCAAATTTGATATGTCATATCCTCGCTTAAGTGTATTGTGATTGACATTTAAAAAAAAAATAGGAAAAACCGCCCCTCGGAGGTGTATTTATATTTAATACGAATTCTAATAAACGGCTTTTATTTGATATATTTTCTTTAAATCCAAAAAACTTGCACCATAGAATGTTAAGATATGTGCGTAGGCTATCAACTCAAATGAATAAATTTTTGCCACGCCCACCCGCGGGGGCATTTTTAAATAAAAAAAGAGTAACAAAAAAATTGAATAAGTTGCATTTGAACAATTACTCTTTAATTTCATGCCAAAAATATAATTTTTTGGTTAAAATTCAACAATTTCGTAATATCTACCTCCAAATAAGGGCGTGGCCCAAAACTTTGTAGGAACGAAATCTAGTATAGAACACGTTGAAGCTAATGTGCTTAATTTTATTTCTTATTTTTACTAAAGTTAGGCTAAGAAGTAGTCGAAATCCATGATTTTTGGAAAATTGGAGGTTTTTCTTAAATTCTGCCTCTATATGTGGGCGTGGCCCAAAACTGTGCATGAAAGAAATTTAAAAAAAGTGCTCTCTACATAATATATTACGAAAAAATTTTTCGATTTGGATGCAAAAATATTGAATCAATTGCATTTTAAAGATTACACTTTCAATCGATGCCACGCCCACAAGAGGCGGTCGGCGGACTTTATTTTTATTTTTTATGACTTGTAATCATTGGAAAATGCTAAATAATAAATTTCAGCTTTTCACGACGTCTTACAGTCTTGAAAGCACCGGAGGTTGTTGCACATTAAGGGCGGTATTCACGAAGCAATCTTAAACTATGAGCTTCGTAAGTCTATGCACCAACGGTTTTTAACGTCAGTTTATGAGCACTCATAAAACTTACGAGTAGTCATACCCACTTTTGAGTTAAGAGCAGTATTATGTTCGAAAATTCGACTGTGATTTGTGATACAAATATTTCAATCTTGTTCTCGTTTGGTTTCACTTTACGAAATGAAGTGTTATGTGCGTCAATGATGGTGTTCCTGCTTGCCTGCATCATACACTGTGATGCAGGCAAGCAGGAAAGAATCATACATTGTGCACTAAAAAATGAGTGTAATTCTTGAGTTTAACTGCGATCTGTATCGATTATGATAATCGAGATTTTAAGCAGTCAGTCTGAAAAATAAAAGATTATGTCAAATGCCATCTTGTCCATACAACAATAATTGCTGGGCAAACCTTATAGCTTCCACGAGGATGTTCACTTGTTCCTTTTGATATTAAAACAAGCTGAGGTGTCTACAAAGTTACGTGCGACAATTGCCCCAAACACTACATCGGTCAGACAGGCTTTCAAGAGCGGTTCATAGAGCACAAACCAAAACAAGGCCCAAAGTATGCTTTGCACCTCATCGACAGCCAGCACAAATATACAAGCTTCGAGTCAAACCTTTCTGCATTGGACATATGTAGAAAAGGCCGACTACTTGACGCATTGGAGGAGTACGAAGTCTACAAATCCAACAAGATAGAACAAGATAACATACTAAATGACAAATTAATTTTAAAAACAAACGCATTGTTCGAGACTGCGCTCAAACACTACGAGAGGAGGAAAGAGAGAAACATAACCAACAGAAATACATAACAACAGATAAGACAGTCGATGAAAATCAACACAACGAGATGTTCGGGGCTATAGCAATACAAAAATATTTTTTATACCCCATCCCATAGGATAGGAAGTATATTAAGTATGTCAAATAATTTGTAACACGGTGAAATACTAATGGTAGAAGCCCAAGACCTTAAGGGCATATGAGCGAGACCGAATTTCGAATGAAATAAGCCATGTGCGTCCGTCCGTCCGTCTGTATGTCACATGTTTTAAGGCCTTAAATTTGGAGCTAGGGTGCTGAAACTTCGTGCGCAAATACACGCCCAAAATCGGTCTAAATGTGCTACTACCTCCAGAGATTTAAAAACTGTAAGACGTCTTAAAAGGCTGAAATTTGACATCTAGCATCTCCTATTAAATCTAAGACACAAAAAAAAAAGCTAATTGGTAAACCTCCTCCAGTGGGCGTGACATCTATTTTAAGGGTTAATGTTCAAATGCAGTTTACTCGAAATTGAAAAAAGTTCGCTCAGTATTTTATATAGAAAACGCATAGTTCTACATTTTGTTCGTACAAGACCTTCGGCCCCGACTGGCTCGACTGGCCTTTAGCCTAATTTAGGAAAACATGAAACAAAACAAGTAAGTAAGTGCAAGAGTTCGTCTGTAACGAACTTCTAAATACCCGACCCTCTTTCCCCATTAACACCAAATTTTATTTTTTTTTGTCTGTTTCATATACTGAATGTCAGTTATTTGTGTTGGCCACGCCCCTTAATAAGGGCGTAGGCTGAAAATTTAAATCAACTAACTCTAATTTCGTTGGAAACACGAGTAAATGGGTTAAAAGCGAATATTTATACTTAAAAAACAGTTTTTTTTTCCCTAAAACGCCCCCTAAAAGTGGGCGGAGCTCAATGCTTTGTATGCAAAAAACTTAGCAAATGGTAATATCTTTAATAACGAAATCTAGTATCGTCATATTGTCATATAATTTTTTTTTTTCAATATAAATTGAATTTCCCTAGAAATCAGGTTTTCAAAGATTTCAGATGTTAAAAGTGGGCATGGTCAATGGAGTGGGCGGTGCAATTTTTGCCTAATTAAAGGCTTCTGATTGTTATTGCTCTCCACCAAAATTTGAGTTCATAAGCTTTGTCTATCTTTACCAAAAAGTATTTTGAAATAAAATGTAAATTTGAGGTTGTCTGACATTCACGCCAATTGTGGGCGTTTTTCATACTTTGTCTGTACAAAATAAAAACCAAGCAACGCTGCAAGTTTCAGCTTTCTAGCTCAATTTTAAAGACCTTAAAACTGCATACATACGGACAGAATGACAGACGGACGGACGGACATGGCTTAATCGACTTACCTGTCGGTCTCGATCATATCTCTAAAAGGTCTTAGGGGTCTACGGTGATTATTTCACTGTGTTAAAAACTATGCATTAAAATTAATATACCCTCGGTCGGGTTTAAAAAGTGGCACGTTAGAAAACGAGACTTCAGTAAGACTCAGTAGGATATGATCGAGATTGAATTCTGAATAGAATAAGCCATGTCCGTCCGTTAGCCTAGTTACACGTTTTCAGGCCTTAAATTTCAAGCCTGGAAGCTGAAACTTAGTGCATAAGCTCATTTTTATCAGAAGCAGTACAAGAGTAAAACTTTTTGAGAGCCCCTCACAGACACGCCCACAATCGGTGCAATTTAGCAAACACCTGAACTTTGGTACTTCATATCTTCTATTTATTGTAAGATACAAAAAATAAAAATTTTTTTTTAAAATATTTTTAAATAAAGAAAAGATCAAATTTGGTCTTTACCCTAGTACTAAAACCACCCTCTGTTTTGCCCGCAATCATGGTTTATGCTCATCTATGGGTAACACTAAGATTGCTTACCCATAGAGATGGCTTTTCGGGTGAAGCCGAACCAAACTTAAAACTTACACTCCAATAATGCAGTGTAAATTTTAAGCCCTACACGAATGCCCAATTCGAACATTTTGTTTGTGTAGAAATTTACTGCCGTGACCAGCATAAAATATTTAAGTTTCCAAAAATTTACCATACGCATTAACTATTGCTGGTCAATGCGCATGTGTGGTTTTTAGGGTTTATTCATATAAAATCAAGAAAAGATCGAATTTGGTCTTTACCCTAGTACTGAAACCACAGTCTGTTTCGCACGCAATCTTGGTTTATGCTCATCAGTGGGTAACACCAAGATTGCTTACCCATACAGACGGTTTTTTCGGTTGAAGCCAAACCAATAACTTAAAACTTACACTGCATTAATGCAATGGAAATTATAAGTCCTACACGCTTAATTCGAAAATTTTTTTCGTGTAGGAATTTACTGCCGTGACCACCATAAAATATTTTAGTTTCCAAGAATTTACCATACTGAATTTTGGAAACTCAAATTTGATATGTCATATCCTCGCTTAAGTGTATTGTGATTGACATTTAAAAAAAAAATAGGAAAAACCGCCCCTCGGAGGTGTATTTATATTTAATACGAATTCTAATAAACGGCTTTTATTTGATATATTTTCTTTAAATCCAAAAAACTTGCACCATAGAATGTTAAGATATGTGCGTAGGCTATCAACTCAAATGAATAAATTTTTGCCACGCCCACCCGCGGGGGCATTTTTAAATAAAAAAAGAGTAACAAAAAAATTGAATAAGTTGCATTTGAACAATTACTCTTTAATTTCATGCCAAAAATATAATTTTTTGGTTAAAATTCAACAATTTCGTAATATCTACCTCCAAATGAGGGCGTGGCCCAAAACTTTGTAGGAACGAAATCTAGTATAGAACACGTTGAAGCTAATGTGCTTAATTTTATTTCTTATTTTTACTAAAGTTAGGCTAAGAAGTAGTCGAAATCCATGATTTTTGGAAAATTGGAGGTTTTTCTTAAATTCTGCCTCTATATGTGGGCGTGGCCCAAAACTGTGCATGAAAGAAATTTAAAAAAAGTGCTCTCTACATAATATATTACGAAAAAATTTTTCGATTTGGATGCAAAAATATTGAATCAATTGCATTTTAAAGATTACACTTTCAATCGATGCCACGCCCACAAGAGGCGGTCGGCGGACTTTATTTTTATTTTTTATGACTTGTAATCATTGGAAAATGCTAAATAATAAATTTCAGCTTTTCACGACGTCTTACAGTCTTGAAAGCACCGGAGGTTGTTGCACATTAAGGGCGGTATTCACGAAGCAATCTTAAACTATGAGCTTCGTAAGTCTATGCACCAACGGTTTTTAACGTCAGTTTATGAGCACTCATAAAACTTACGAGTAGTCATACCCACTTTTGAGTTAAGAGCAGTATTATGTTCGAAAATTCGACTGTGATTTGTGATACAAATATTTCAATCTTGTTCTCGTTTGGTTTCACTTTACGAAATGAAGTGTTATGTGCGTCAATGATGGTGTTCCTGCTTGCCTGCATCATACACTGTGATGCAGGCAAGCAGGAAAGAATCATACATTGTGCACTAAAAAATGAGTGTAATTCTTGAGTTTAACTGCGATCTGTATCGATTATGATAATCGAGATTTTAAGCAGTCAGTCTGAAAAATAAAAGATTATGTCAAATGCCATCTTGTCCATACAACAATAATTGCTGGGCAAACCTTATAGCTTCCACGAGGATGTTCACTTGTTCCTTTTGATATTAAAACAAGCTGAGGTGTCTACAAAGTTACGTGCGACAATTGCCCCAAACACTACATCGGTCAGACAGGCTTTCAAGAGCGGTTCATAGAGCACAAACCAAAACAAGGCCCAAAGTATGCTTTGCACCTCATCGACAGCCAGCACAAATATACAAGCTTCGAGTCAAACCTTTCTGCATTGGACATATGTAGAAAAGGCCGACTACTTGACGCATTGGAGGAGTACGAAGTCTACAAATCCAACAAGATAGAACAAGATAACATACTAAATGACAAATTAATTTTAAAAACAAACGCATTGTTCGAGACTGCGCTCAAACACTACGAGAGGAGGAAAGAGAGAAACATAACCAACAGAAATACATAACAACAGATAAGACAGTCGATGAAAATCAACACAACGAGATGTTCGGGGCTATAGCAATACAAAAATATTTTTTATACCCCATCCCATAGGATAGGAAGTATATTAAGTATGTCAAATAATTTGTAACACGGTGAAATAATAATGGTAGAAGCCCAAGACCTTAAGGGCATATGAGCGAGACCGAATTTCGAATGAAATAAGCCATGTGCGTCCGTCCGTCCGTCTGTATGTCACATGTTTTAAGGCCTTAAATTTGGAGCTAGGGTGCTGAAACTTCGTGCGCAAATACACGCCCAAAATCGGTCTAAATGTGCTACTACCTCCAGAGATTTAAAAACTGTAAGACGTCTTAAAAGGCTGAAATTTGACATCTAGCATCTCCTATTAAATCTAAGACACAAAAAAAAAAGCTAATTGGTAAACCTCCTCCAGTGGGCGTGACATCTATTTTAAGGGTTAATGTTCAAATGCAGTTTACTCGAAATTGAAAAAAGTTCGCTCAGTATTTTATATAGAAAACGCATAGTTCTACATTTTGTTCGTACAAGACCTTCGGCCCCGACTGGCTCGACTGGCCTTTAGCCTAATTTAGGAAAACATGAAACAAAACAAGTAAGTAAGTGCAAGAGTTCGTCTGTAACGAACTTCTAAATACCCGACCCTCTTTCCCCATTAACACCAAATTTTATTTTTTTTTGTCTGTTTCATATACTGAATGTCAGTTATTTGTGTTGGCCACGCCCCTTAATAAGGGCGTAGGCTGAAAATTTAAATCAACTAACTCTAATTTCGTTGGAAACACGAGTAAATGGGTTAAAAGCGAATATTTATACTTAAAAAACAGTTTTTTTTTCCCTAAAACGCCCCCTAAAAGTGGGCGGAGCTCAATGCTTTGTATGCAAAAAACTTAGCAAATGGTAATATCTTTAATAACGAAATCTAGTATCGTCATATTGTCATATAATTTTTTTTTTTCAATATAAATTGAATTTCCCTAGAAATCAGGTTTTCAAAGATTTCAGATGTTAAAAGTGGGCATGGTCAATGGAGTGGGCGGTGCAATTTTTGCCTAATTAAAGGCTTCTGATTGTTATTGCTCTCCACCAAAATTTGAGTTCATAAGCTTTGTCTATCTTTACCAAAAAGTATTTTGAAATAAAATGTAAATTTGAGGTTGTCTGACATTCACGCCAATTGTGGGCGTTTTTCATACTTTGTCTGTACAAAATAAAAACCAAGCAACGCTGCAAGTTTCAGCTTTCTAGCTCAATTTTAAAGACCTTAAAACTGCATACATACGGACAGAATGACAGACGGACGGACGGACATGGCTTAATCGACTTACCTGTCGGTCTCGATCATATCTCTAAAAGGTCTTAGGGGTCTACGGTGATTATTTCACTGTGTTAAAAACTATGCATTAAAATTAATATACCCTCGGTCGGGTTTAAAAAGTGGCACGTTAGAAAACGAGACTTCAGTAAGACTCAGTAGGATATGATCGAGATTGAATTCTGAATAGAATAAGCCATGTCCGTCCGTTAGCCTAGTTACACGTTTTCAGGCCTTAAATTTCAAGCCTGGAAGCTGAAACTTAGTGCATAAGCTCATTTTTATCAGAAGCAGTACAAGAGTAAAACTTTTTGAGAGCCCCTCACAGACACGCCCACAATCGGTGCAATTTAGCAAACACCTGAACTTTGGTACTTCATATCTTCTATTTATTGTAAGATACAAAAAATAAAAATTTCATCGCTTTACCTCCTCTAGTGGCCGTTGCGTCAGTTTAAAAGGTAATTTTTCAAATGCCTTTTAGTTTTTAGTTTTTCAGTTCAGTTTTTATACCCTATCCCATAGGATAGGAGGTATATTAAGTTTGATTCATAGTTTGTAACATAGAGAAAAAGTCACCGTAGACCCCCAAGGCCTTAAGGCATATGATCGAGACCGAATTGTTAGTCGAATGAGCCATGTCCGTCCGTCCGTCCGTCCGTGTGTCGGAAGTTTTTTGGCCGACGAAATTTTGAGCTAAGAACTTGAAACTTAACATCTGTTCTTTCTAGGTCCCGAAGCAGTACAAGTGTAAAAATTTTCAAAATCTGCCCACTGACACGCCCACTTTACTTAATAGCAAGAAAAATCAAGGTTGTCGTAGGAAGCTGAAATTTGGTATGCGATATCCTCGCTTAAGTGTTTTGGCATTTAAAAAAAGCGAATACCGCCCCCTTGTAGCCGTGTGTTTTCGTGGGTTTTTATTTGATAAATTTGCTTTTAATCCAAAAAACTTGGACCATATCAGATATGTACGCAAGCTATCAACTCAAATGAATAAATTTTTGCTACGCCCACTTTTGGGGGCGTTTTTAAGTATAAACCAAATTTTAAATGTGAAAATGCAATCAAGACGTGTATATCTTCTGATAAAAAATGAATACAAAAAATAGATGTAATTGAAAAGGGGTGGATGCCACGCCCCTTTTTAAGGGAGAGGATTCCGTAACTGAGAAATACTAAATACAGTTGAAGTTAATAGAAACTGAAATTTAACAATCAAGATTTATGAGACAATTCGGAGCTTGAAAGTGGTCAATTGGGATGGGTTATCCAACGATTCGCCTAAGCGGATTGTAACCCTCCCACTAGTTTTTTAAAAAACTTTCGTTATATTTTGTACAAAAAGCACTTAGTTCTACATTTTGTTTTAATACGACTTTGCGCCTTGCCCACATTCGGAGGCAGAACTTAAGAAAAAAATAAAATTTTCCAAAAAGAACGTAATTTCGACTGGCCTTAAAAATAATTTAGGAAAGAATATAAACAAGTAAGTAAGTGCAAGAGTACGTCTGTAACGAACTTCTAAATACCCGACCCTCTTTACCCATTAACACTTAATTTAAAATTGTTTGGTCTGCTTCATATACTGAATGTCATTTATTTGTATTGGCCACACCCCTAAATAAGGACGTAGGCTAACAATTAAAATCAATTTACTCTAACTTCGTTGGAATCACGAGAAAATGCGTTAAAAGCGAATATTAATACTTAAAAAAAAAACAGTTTTTTCCCAAAAACACCCCCTAAAAGTGGGCGGAGCTCAATGCTTTGTATGCAACAAATTTAGCAAATGGTAATTTGCTATTTGCAAATTTTTCAATTTAGAATTAATTTCCCAAGAAATCAGGTTTTTAAAGATTTCAGATTTTAAAAGTGGGGATGGTCAATAGAGTGGGTGGTCTAATTATACCCCATCCCATAGGATAGGAGGTTTATTAAGTTTGATTCATACTTTGTAACATAGAGAAGTAATCACCGTAGACCCCCAAAACCTTAAGGGCATATGATCGAGACCGAATTGTTAGTCGAATGAGCCATATCCGTTCGTCTGTCCGTCCGTCTGTCAGCAGTTTTTAGGCCTTAAATTTTGAACTAGGAACTTGAAACATGATATCTGTTCCTTCTCGGTCCCGAAGCAGTGCAAGTATAAAAATGTTTGAAATCCACCCACTGACACGCCCACTTTACTTAATAGCATGAAAAATCAAGGTTGTCGCAGGAAGCTGAAATATATCCTCGCTTAAGTGTATTGTGATTGGCATTTAAAAAAAAGCGAATACCGCCCCCTAGTAGTCGTGGTCATACTTAATATGCATTCTAATAAACGGTTCTTATTTGATATAAAATAAATAAATAGAGTGGCGCAACAGCTCGAGGTGAACCAGGGCCAACTTCTCAACAATGTATACTGGTGTGTTAATTTCTTTTACATACAAAGGGACCTACAATTTTTTTGCCGAACCGAACGGCACTTTGAGAAGTTTTTCAAGACAAATGATACTCTCGGAGGGCTTGTCAGAACCTCGCGGAGTTGGGGACCGTAAAAAAGAACAAGTCTTTTTTTTCAGGTGACGATGGCAGGATTCGAACGCGGTCCTCCAGCGTAGTAAGCACACACACTAACCACTACGCCACGGCACCCCATGGCGTAGTGGTTAGTGTGTTATTGATATATATTGATATATATTGATATATATTATGATATATATTATTTGAAATATTTGCTTTAAATCCAAAAAAAATTTGCACCATCAAATGTTCAGATATGTGCGTAAGCTATCAACTCAAGTGAATAAATTTTCGCCACGCCCACTTTTGGGGGCGTTTTTAAGTATAAACCAAATTTTTATTATGAAAATGCAGTCAGCACGTGTATACCACTTCTAATAAAAAATATGAACAAAAATACGATGTTGTTGAGAAGGGGTGGATGCCACGCGTCTTTCTTAGGGAGAAGATTCTTAACTGAAATTTAACAACCAAGATTTATGACACAATTCGGAGCTTGGCAGTGGTCATTTGGGATGGGGTATCCAACGATTCTAGGCGAAACGGATTGTAACCCTCGCACTAGTTATACCCCATCCCATAGGATAGGAGGTGTATTAAGTTTGATTCATAGTTTGTAACATAGAGAAATAATCCCCGTAGACCACCAAGACCTTAAGGGCATATGATCGGGACCGAATTGTAATCGAATGAGCCATGTCCGTCCGTCCGTGTGTCGGTAGTTTTTAGGCCTTAAATTTTGAGATAGGAACTTGAAACTTAATATCTGGCCTTTCTAGGTCCCGAAGCAGTACAAGTGCAAAAATTTTCATAATCCGCCCACTGACACGCCCACTTTACTTAATAGCATGAAAAATCAAGGTTGTCGCAGGAAGCTGAAATTTGGTATGCGATATCCTCGCTTAAGTGTATTGTGATTGGAATTAAAAAAAAAGCGAATACGGCCGCCTTTAGTCATTTTAATTAACGGTTCTTATTTGATATATTTGTTTTAAATCCAAAAAACTTGGACCATAAAATCTTCAGATATGTACGTAAGCTATGAATTAAAATGAATAAATTTTTGCTCCGCCCACTTTTTGGGGCGTTTTTAAGTATATCATGTATACATGTGTATATCACTTCTGATAAAAAATGAAAACAAAACCAGTAAGTAAGGGCTACAGTGTGTACGCAGAAGTTACAGTCCGTAAAACGGACCGTTGAATACCCCACCCTATCCCACATTATTAAATGCTGATTGATCTTTACCAAAAAGTATTTTGAAATAAAATGTAAATTTGAGGTTGTCTGACATTCACGCCAATTGTGGGCGTTTTTCATACTTTGTCTGTACAACATAAAAACCAAGCAACGCTGCAAGTTTCAGCTTTCTAGCTCAATTTTAAAGACCTTAAAACTGCATATATACGGACAGAATGACAGACGGACGGACGGACATGGCTTAATCGACTTACCTGTCGGTCTCGATCATATCTCTAAAAGGTCTTAGGGGTCTACGGTGATTATTTCACTGTGTTAAAAACTATGCATTAAAATTAATATACCCTCGGTCGGGTTTAAAAAGTGGCACGTTAGAAAACGAGACTTCAGTAAGACTCAGTAGGATATGATCCAGATTGAATTCTGAATAGAATAAGCCATGTCCGTCCGTTAGCCTAGTTACACGTTTTCAGGCCTAAGATTTCAAGCCTGGAAGCTGAAACTTAGTGCATAAGCTCATTTTTATCAGAAGCAGTACAAGAGTAAAACTTTTTGAGAGCCCCTCACAGACACGCCCACAATCGGTGCAATTTAGCAAACACCTGAACTTTGGTACTTCATATCTTCTATTTATTGTAAGATACAAAAAACAAAAATTTCATCGCTTTACCTCCTCTAGTGGCCGTTGCGTCAGTTTAAAAGGTAATTTTTCAAATGCCTTTTAGTTTTTAGTTTTTCAGTTCAGTTTTTATACCCTATCCCATAGGATAGGAGGTATATTAAGTTTGATTCATAGTTTGTAACATAGAGAAAAAGTACCGTATGCCCCCAAGGCCTTAAGGCATATGATCGAGACCGAATTGTTAGTCGAATGAGCCATGTCCGTCCGTCCGTCCGTCCGTGTGTCGGACGGACGGACGGTTTTTTGTTTTTTGGCCGACGAAATTTTGAGCTAAGAACTTGAAACTTAACATCTGTTCTTTCTAGGTCCCGAAGCAGTACAAGTGTAAAAATTTTCAAAATCTGCCCACTGACACGCCCACTTTACTTAATAGCAAGAAAAATCAAGGTTGTCGTAGGAAGCTGAAATTTGGTATGCGATATCCTCGCTTAAGTGTTTTGGCATTTAAAAAAAGCGAATACCGCCCCCTTGTAGCCGTGTGTTTTCGTGGGTTTTTATTTGATAAATTTGCTTTTAATCCAAAAAACTTGGACCATATCAGATATGTACGCAAGCTATCAACTCAAATGAATAAATTTTTGCTACGCCCACTTTTGGGGGCGTTTTTAAGTATAAACCAAATTTTAAATGTGAAAATGCAATCAAGACGTGTATATCTTCTGATAAAAAATGAATACAAAAAATAGATGTAATTGAAAAGGGGTGGATGCCACGCCCCTTTTTAAGGGAGAGGATTCCGTAACTGAGAAATACTAAATACAGTTGAAGTTAATAGAAACTGAAATTTAACAATCAAGATTTATGAGACAATTCGGAGCTTGAAAGTGGTCAATTGGGATGGGTTATCCAACGATTCGCCTAAGCGGATTGTAACCCTCCCACTAGTTTTTTAAAAAACTTTCGTTATATTTTGTACAAAAAACACTTAGTAGTTAATTAAAACAAAATGTAGAATTTTGTTTTAATACGACTTTGCGCCTTGCCCACATTCGGAGGCAGAACTTAAGAAAAAAATAAAATTTTCCAAAAAGAACGTAATTTCGACTGGCCTTAAAAATAATTTAGGAAAGAATATAAACAAGTAAGTAAGTGCAAGAGTACGTCTGTAACGAACTTCTAAATACCCGACCCTCTTTACCCATTAACACTTAATTTAAAATTGTTTGGTCTGCTTCATATACTGAATGTCATTTATTTGTATTGGCCACACCCCTAAATAAGGACGTAGGCTAACAATTAAAATCAATTTACTCTAACTTCGTTGGAATCACGAGAAAATGCGTTAAAAGCGAATATTTATACTTAAAAAAAAACAGTTTTTTCCCAAAAACACCCCCTAAAAGTGGGCGGAGCTCAATGCTTTGTATGCAACAAATTTAGCAAATGGTAATTTGCTATTTGCAAATTTTTCAATTTAGAATTAATTTCCCAAGAAATCAGGTTTTTAAAGATTTCAGATTTTAAAAGTGGGGATGGTCAATAGAGTGGGTGGTCTAATTATACCCCATCCCATAGGATAGGAGGTTTATTAAGTTTGATTCATACTTTGTAACATAGAGAAGTAATCACCGTAGACCCCCAAAACCTTAAGGGCATATGATCGAGACCGAATTGTTAGTCGAATGAGCCATATCCGTTCGTCTGTCCGTCCGTCTGTCAGCAGTTTTTAGGCCTTAAATTTTGAACTAGGAACTTGAAACATGATATCTGTTCCTTCTCGGTCCCGAAGCAGTGCAAGTATAAAAATGTTTGAAATCCACCCACTGACACGCCCACTTTACTTAATAGCATTAAAAATCAAGGTTGTCGCAGGAAGCTGAAATATATCCTCGCTTAAGTGTATTGTGATTGACATTTAAAAAAAAGCGAATACCGCCCCCTAGTAGTCGTGGTCATACTTAATATGCATTCTAATAAACGGTTCTTATTTGATATAAAATAAATAAATAGAGTGGCGCAACAGCTCGAGGTGAACCAGGGCCAACTTCTCAACTATGTATACTGGTGTGTTAATTTCTTTTACATACAAAGGGACCTACAATTTTTTTGCCGAACCGAACGGCACTTTGAGAAGTTTTTCAAGACAAATGATACTCTCGGAGGGCTTGTCAGAACCTCGCGGAGTTGGGGACCGTAAAAAAGAACAAGTCTTTTTTTTCAGGTGACGATGGCAGGATTCGAACGCGGTCCTCCAGCGTAGTAAGCACACACACTAACCACTACGCCACGGCACCCCATGGCGTAGTGGTTAGTGTGTTATTGATATATATTGATATATATTGATATATATTATGATATATATTATTTGAAATATTTGCTTTAAATCCAAAAAAAATTTGCACCATCAAATGTTCAGATATGTGCGTAAGCTATCAACTCAAGTGAATAAATTTTCGCCACGCCCACTTTTGGGGGCGTTTTTAAGTATAAACCAAATTTTTATTATGAAAATGCAGTCAACACTTGTATACCACTTCTAATAAAAAATATGAACAAAAATACGATGTTGTTGAGAAGGGGTGGATGCCACGCGTCTTTCTTAGGGAGAAGATTCTTAACTGAAATTTAACAACCAAGATTTATGACACAATTCGGAGCTTGGCAGTGGTCATTTGGGATGGGGTATCCAACGATTCTAGGCGAAACGGATTGTAACCCTCGCACTAGTTATACCCCATCCCATAGGATAGGAGGTATATTAAGTTTGATTCATAGTTTGTAACATAGAGAAATAATCCCCGTAGACCACCAAGACCTTAAGGGCATATGATCGGGACCGAATTGTAATCGAATGAGCCATGTCCGTCCGTCCGTGTGTCGGTAGTTTTTAGGCCTTAAATTTTGAGATAGGAACTTGAAACTTAATATCTGGCCTTTCTAGGTCCCGAAGCAGTACAAGTGCAAAAATTTTCATAATCCGCCCACTGACACGCCCACTTTACTTAATAGCATGAAAAATCAAGGTTGTCGCAGGAAGCTGAAATTTGGTATGCGATATCCTCGCTTAAGTGTATTGTGATTGGAATTAAAAAAAAAGCGAATACGGCCGCCTTGTAGTCCTGGTCATATCTAATATGCATTTTAATTAACGGTTCTTATTTGATATATTTGTTTTAAATCCAAAAAACTTGGACCATAAAATCTTCAGATATGTACGTAAGCTATGAATTAAAATGAATAAATTTTTGCTCCGCCCACTTTTTGGGGCGTTTTTAAGTATATCATGTATACATGTGTATATCACTTCTGATAAAAAATGAAAACAAAACCAGTAAGTAAGGGCTACAGTGTGTACGCAGAAGTTACAGTCCGTAAAACGGACCGTTGAATACCCCACCCTATCCCACATTATTAAATGCTGATGGCATAGTTATTTTTTGACATTTTGTAAGCAATGCAAACTTCGAAAAGGGGCGTGGTCCAACCGCCCCTAATAACAAACTATTAATTATAAGATATTTCCACAGATATTTCCAAGTTACACCTAATTGTACGTAAAAATGCAATTTTTTGGTTCAATATTCAATATTTTTGAAAAATCGACCCCTAAAAGGGGGCGTGGCTAAAAACTTTATATAAACGAAATCTGGACGGAAGTATAATTTACCTAACCTGCTCCTTTTTTGTTTCATGCTTTCCTAAATTAGACTCAAGGGCAGTTTTTCTGGAAAATTTTAGGTTTTTCTTCAATTCTGCCTTCAAATGTGGGCAAGTCCCAAAGACTTGTATGAACAAAATGTGGAACTGAGCGTTTTCTTCATAAAATATTAAGCAAATTTTTTCAATTTCGAGCAAAAATACTGAGTAAACTGCATTTTGAAAATTTACCCTTAAAATAGATGCCACGCCCACTAGAGGAGGTTTACCAATTAAATTTGTCTTTTTTGTGTCTTATATTCACTAAGAGATGATAAATGTCAAATTTCAGCCTCTTAGAACGTCTTACAGTTTTGAAAAATCTGGAGGTAGTTGCACCGGTAGTTGTAGACCGAGTTCGGGCATGCCTTTGGGCGGATTTCTAAAATATTTACATTATTATTTCACCGTGTTACAAACTATGTGACAAACTTAATATAAATACCTCCTATAATAAGGGATGGGGTATAAAAATGATTGCTTATTATATTGCTTATATATATTTGCTATATATATATTAGATATATTTGCTTTAAATCCAACAAACTTACACCATAAAATGTTCAGAGATGTGCGTAAGCTATCAACTCAACTGAATAAATTTTTGCCACGCCCACCTTTGGGGCCGTTTTTAAGTATAAACCAAATTTTTAATATGAAAATGCAATCAACATGTATACCACTTCTGATAAAAAATATAAACAAAAATACGATGTTATTGAGAAGGGATGGATGCCACGCCTATTTCTTAGGGAGAAGATTCTTGACTGAGAAATTCCAAAAACAATTGAAGTTGAATGAAACTGAGATTAAACAAAGCTGTTGCTTGAGGTCGAAGAGGATGTGGAAGGTCAGTGAGGATTAGTTCCTATATAAGAGGAAGCCCGGCAGGAGCAACCGGTTTCCGCTCGCGTTAGAATTTGGGGGGAGGGTAGGGGTAACCGATGCAGTATAAGCCCGTACCAGTGAGGATTATGTCTTGGTGATCCCGTCGGAGAGGTGGAGAGGTGAGGGCAACCGAAGCGGTATAAGCCCACACCGATCCAGCCCTGTAAGCGAAAACACTGGGATATGGTGGGGAGTGGAGAGATGAGGAGAATGGCAATTACTGTAGGAGTACTACTAATTACGTCCGGTGCGGTGTGGGGGACAAATAGGGTATCTTTCCCTCGCGTCGAGTTTATTTAGATCTTTGGTTTGCTATTTTGCCCCTTAGTGAGAGCTAGCCTTAAGGATTGGAGAGCGCGGTGGGGGAACTGTTGCCGGAGGATGTTTCTTCGTTGAGGACGCTGAGGTAGGGTAACCTTTTCGGTGTAAACCCGTACCTCAGGTGACTCAAGAATAAGCCTTTGGGGGGGTGGGGGGGGAGGGGTTGGGGTTAATAGGGGTGGTAGGGGTAACAGAAGCGGTATAAACCCGTACCAGCGGGATTATGTATTAGGCAACCGAATCGGTATGAGCCCTCACCAGGCCGGTTCTGTTGGGAAAGAAGCTTGTGGGGGTATATTTGGCGGTTCTGTTGGGAAAGAAGCTTGGGGGGCATATATTGGGGTATATTGGGCGCTTCACTGTAAGTTGCTTGCTCGCCTACAGAGTTTCCATATGGAGGCGGGATAGGTTTTGTGATACACAATTATTTGTTTAGCCAGTTTGACCCGGAGATG
The DNA here is from genome assembly GCA_947623515.1 of Neoascia interrupta. Taxonomy (NCBI): domain Eukaryota; kingdom Metazoa; phylum Arthropoda; class Insecta; order Diptera; family Syrphidae; genus Neoascia; species Neoascia interrupta. Next base: position 120,371,134 of record OX392462.1, read on the forward strand.
AAGTTCATTATCCTCTTTAGATCGAGTCGCGCTAGATCATTAAGATCATCGAAGAAGTATCTTCTAAAGTTTTCCTTCTCAGTGCCGATAGGACAGTTGCACAGAAGATGAATCATTGTCTCTTCTTCCTCCTCATCCTTGCAACTTTTGCAGAAATCGTTGAAGGGAGCACCAAGTCTTCTGGCATTTCGCCCTACTAGACAGTGGCGTGTGAGGGCCCCAATTATCTCTCTAAGATTCAGCCTATTGAAGGAGATGAGTCTCTTTGTTTTCCTACGATCGAGCTCTGGCCAGATTGTTTTGGAAGAGAGACATGTGCTGATGTGATTCCACCTTATGTTTGCCATTGTGATGGCTTCGACGTCCAGGTTTAACTTTATTGAGTTTATGGGTGCTGCCGGTTCTGTTGTGTGAGTCGGGTTAGGATTAGCTTTTCTAGCTAGTTTGTCTGCTCTGCAGTTGCCTGGAATATCTCTGTGGCCTGGAGCCCAGCACAGGGATACGTCGCACCTGACAGTAATCTCGTTGAGAGATTCGAGGCATTGCTTTACCAACTTGGATCGTATCGTTGGTGATTCCAAGGCTTTTATTGCAGCTTGGCTGTCTATATAGAAAACAATAGCGCTGCAGTCTATTGAGTTAACTGAAAACCAGGCCGCGGATTCACGGACGACTGTAATTTCTGCTTGAAACACACTGCAGTGATCTGGTAGGTGCTTGGAGATACATAGGCCTAGAGTCCTGGAAAAGACTCCTGATCCTACTCCAAGTGCTGTTTTCGATCCGTCAGTGTAGATTTCTTATGCAGTTGCATTGAAGACCTCACCAGACTAGGCGGTTCTGCTTGGAAATTTGGTCTTGAATTTGATATTGAAGTTGAGGTATGGGACGACGTAGTTCGAGTTGCGAAGGACGGTGTCGTGGCCGTTCAGGATGCTAGCATGTCCTATGTTGTCACGAGTCAGTTACGAGGATTCCTTAAGCGTAAGTGCTGCTGTCGCTGCCATCCCTCTACCGAAGATGTCAACGGGAAGAAGATGGAGCATTGTGTCAAGCGCAGCCGAGGGAGTTGTTCTTAGAGCATCTGTGATGTAAATACAGGATAGTCTTTGAACTTTCTCTAATATAGCAATGTTGCTACCCTTGTCTAGTGCCTTCCACCAGACTTGTACTGCGTACATAAGTATGGGTCTGACGACAGCCCTGTATATCCAGTGCACAATTCTGGGTTGGAGCCCCTAGTTTGGGCCTAGGATTTTTCTGCAGGAATACGGGGCAATAGGGGACTTCCTTGCATGGTCTTGTGTATTCAGTTTCCAACTAAGTTTCTTATCTAATATAACTCCCAGGTATCTAGCGTGATCTGCGAGTGACAGTTCATCGCCTTTCAGTGTTGGTGGAGTTATGGAAGGTATTTTAAACTTTTTTGTGAACAGTACTGTTTCAGTCTTTGCTGGGCTTACTACGAAACCGACGTTATCGGTCCACCTAGCTAATTTGTTAAGTGCAAATTGCATTATGTCCCTAATAGTGGGGAGGAAGTTGCCTGTTACCGCTATCGAAATATCGTCAGCATAAGCTATAACTTTAAGGCCGTTTTCTCTAGGGTCGAGAGTAGTTCGTTAACTACGAGGAGCCATAGTAGTGGCGATAATACCCCGCCTTGTGGGGTTCCTCTGCACAAGGACCTGTCAGCTAGACAACTCCCCAGCTCGGCATGGACGAGGCTGCTTTTAAGCATTTCCTCGATCCAATTGCAGACATAGTTGTCAACCTTCAGCTTAAGGAGTGCAGTTGTAATAGCTTCCATTCTGACATTGTTGAAGGCTCTATAAATGTCAAGGAATGATACTAGAGTGAAATCTCTGCTCTCAAAGGATTTCTCAATAATGTTAACGAACGAGTGTAGGGCCGTCTCTGCCGATTTTCGCTTGCGGTACGCATGTTTGGAGCACGAGAGAAGACTGCTGTCTATGTTGGTTCTGATGTAGGCGTCGATGAGCCTCTTAAGGGTTTTTAATAAGAAAGAAGAAAATTTGATTGGGCGAAAGTCTTTAGGAGCTGCATGGGAGATCTTACCAGCTTTTGGAATGAACACCACCTGGGCTTTCCTCCAGGATTTGGGTGTATAGCCAAGGTTAAGAGAGCCCCTAAAAATAGCTTGGAGCCAAGGACTCAGTATTCCGAGACCTTGTTGGAGTTCCACTGGTAGTATACCATCGGGTCCAGGAGATTTGTACGGAAGGAAGCTGTGCACGGCCCACTGTATTTTCTTGGGTGTGACAACATCTTCGGGTAAAGTGTATTGAACTCTATCGTGGCCTATTTAAGAGTACATTGTCCCCGCTTTGCTACCAGGAAAGTGGGTATCCATGAGAATGTCTAAAATTTCTTTGCTGGACATTGTCCAGTTTCCATCTGGCTTTTGTAGCTAGGAGTTACTGGAGATTTAGATAGGGTTTTCCTAATCTGGGATGAATCACTAGTTTTCTCTATGTTTTCACAGAAAAGATGCCAAGGAAATGTTGTGATTTTCTTATCTCCGTCTTAAATTTTCTTGTACTGCTTTTATACAGGTCCCAGTCGACTGGGTCCCTAGAGCGTTTGCTTGATTAAAGAGTTTCCTGATCTCTCTTCAAAGCCTGCTTGCCCCATTTTTGTGTCTGGAGATAGGGCAAGATTCGTGGAGAGCTAAGTTCATTGCCTACGTAAGCCTACCCACCATCAGGTCTAGTTCCGACGGTGATTGCGGCTGAGTGGGAGTAAGGTTTCCAAGATGACTTTTCGACTTTGTGTTGTAAGTTTCCCAATCGGTCCTTCTGGGGTTCCTGAAGATAGACTTTTCGGGAGGCTTAAAGTCAATACCGAACTGAGTGAAACGATGGTCGGAGAATGATACATCACTTGATACAGTCCAGTTGTTGACGGTTATGCTAGGGGATGTCGTGACCAGGGTCACATCAATGACTTCTTGCATGATTCTGGTGATGAGGGTGGCATCTGATCCCTTGTTGCAAATAATGAGGCTAGTAGCTATTATATAATCAAAAAGGCACTCACCCCGATCGTTTGTGTCACTGCTGCCCCAGGCTGTATGGTGTGTATTTGCATCACAGCCTATCACATGGGGATGTCTTTCCCTCTCGGCTCGGCTAATAGTGCTTCGGATTATTTCCGCTGGTGTGGGTCCTGTCGCATCGTAGGGCATGGATGCCAATGCTACCCCGATGGGTTCCTCTTTCCCGCGTTCTACGCTGACGCAAACAAAGTCTGCATCACTGAGATTGAGTAAAAGAAAAATTTTAAGGCTTTTCTTTGCAAGAATAAGGGCCCTGGTTTTACCTGGTACTTTTGAATAGAAAGGCGCATAGTCTCTTTAGTCTCTTGCCCTCAGTCCAGCAACTGTGTGGCCATCAATAACCCAGGCCTCTTGGATGAGGGCGATGTCTTTTCCACCTTCTTGTAGGCGGAGCAAAAGGTTTGCAGAGGCTATTTTAGCGTGGTGTAGATTAATTTGTAGCAACCGAAGTATAATTGCTAGTCGCTACAGACTTCTCTACAACTGTGGTGTCGCAGTCGTCCGAATCAGAGGATTGCTCGCCACCATCCTGCTTCTCTGGAAGCTTACCTTGGGACGGGCGGGCCAGAAACTAACTTACCGTCCCTCTCATAGACCTTCATGTGAAGTATCTCTATCCCAAAGAATAACTTGAACCTCCTTGCAGCCAAGGGGGCAATAGACTCTGGGTTCAGTAGTAATAAAACTAATCACCCGGCATCAGTTGGCTCCTCGGCTTTGATAACCTTCCAATTTTTCGTCGGAAGGTCGGGGTTCTGTACTCTCATGAGTCGGAGAATGTCTATTGGGTCACTAGGGCCCGGAGGCCCAGACTCTGGCTCTCGGTCTGACTGGAATGTGTGCTTTCTTTACTGCCTTAAGCTTAGCACCGGGCCATACAGCGCCAACCTCTGAGACCGCCGTTCTGATGTAGTCAGCAGAGGTCTCATTACTGCAAACCAGAAGTTTGACACCCGTCTGATGCCAGCCCCCGTCCATAAAGGTAGGAGGTGACAAAGCCGGATTGGCCAGGCAGTGCTGAAGAATGCCTGAAGAAAGCTGAGCCTTCAGGAGTCTCCAGTTCTCTGAGCCAATTCTGCCCTCATCTTCACCTTGGTCCATGATACCCAGTATCAGAGGTTAACTCGCAACCTCGCTGAAGGACCTTGCCACCATTGAAGATGTCTTGGCCTTCTTTGGGGTTTTTGAAGGGCCGTCTTGAGACCTGGGTCTCTTGGACGTCGGTTTTGAGGTAGACGGCTTGGTAGAGGGCCTTCCCGAAGCGAGTTGACTCCTCCTCCTAGTGCTGTTAGGGAGCCCTCCCGAAACGAGTTGACTTCCCTTAGCAGGTGCCTTACCAATGGGGTTTGCCGTAACCAGTTGATTGACTGAGCTCTCATCGGGTTGCCCTCCCGAAGCAGGTTGACAACACGCGATGAGGGCTTCAGCTAGTTTTGCGGACAGTTTTTAAAACTGAGCACTGGGGCTCAGTTTTTTACCCGCGTTTTTTCCCGCCACAGAGCAGCCCGCTGTAGCAGCTGCAGGTTCCACAGCCACTGCTTAGCAGCTGTTTCAGTAACGGGATGCGGCCTCCGAAGCGGAAGACGAAGAGTCCTTGTCCGTGAGGGAGATGAAGGCATCGTCGTCGATGGTCAGCCTGTAGAGCTGTTTCTCCACCTTCCTTGTCTCACGTCATTTCCTTTGTCGTGAAGTATAAGTCGTCGTCGTTGTCGTAGTGTTGGTCATCACAGTGTTCGTAGCCATTGCGCCCGCTAGGGCTGAGTGAGGGCAAGCCTCAGTAGTCAATTCGTTTGATGTTTTGTTTAAAAAATTCATTAGTTGGTCCCACGAGTAGGCCGGTAGGAAAACGTCCATCCGCAAAAATGCCAGTTTTATTGGGATAAGGCACTAATACGTCACGCCTTGCCAAGGGCACTTGAAGTAGCTCATTCGTGACTGATTTAGCCCTCAGCCTTGAATCTTTCGGCACAGTTTGCTGTATGCTTACACCACCACTGGAATCAGGCTTGGCAAAGCTTAGTTCGCCGCACCTCTCAGCCGACTGTGAACGGTGAGTCGATGCAACTTAAGCCTCCGCACCGGCGTCATTGGAAGTGACGCACTCGTCAAGGTGTCTGCCGAAAACGGAGGGGCCCATCCCTAAACATGTGAAATTTCCTTAGTCTGAGCTAGAACATATATTGAAAGACATACTTGTTCTTCATATGACTATGTCCTTTTCTTGACACTATCAACGATTTCGGAGAGTTCAAAAAAGTTTTTACTTCTCTCTTAAATTGTATTTTAACCCATTTCCTCACATTTTTGTAAAGCTTGCCATCAAATGCTTTGCTTTGTCAAAGTAAAAGTAAAATAACGTCAAATACCAAAATTTGAATTTCGATGTCAAACTGAAGTAACGCGGAATGCATTAGAACTAATAAAAATTTGATAAGTTTTTTTAATCGATTAATAAACGGTATAGAATTTTCTTTAATGATGCATTTTTATACTTTCATTTGACCCATCAACTAATAAAACAACTCACCAAACTTATAGGATAATTTAGCGTGTGCAGAGATATCTACTACATCAGGTAAAAGGATACCGTATTGCAGTGCGACCGTTGTCCGACTCAGACAATGCGATGTGAAACGGGATAAACCGTATATTTACTCCCAGGTAATCCCAACAAAATAATGCACATAATCCCCTTTACAAAAAAGCGGTACGTTTGTTAGTAAGCACACCTATAACGAAAATAAAACCAGTGAGTAAGTGCACCAGTGCGTAGTGTAAAAGTTTTGGTCCGTATGCAACGGACCGCAGTATACCCTATTCCTATTCTTCCTTCCATTCCCTTATTGTTTATACCCCATCCCATAGAATAGGAGGTATATTAAATTTGATTAAGACCTTAAGGGATCCTTAAGGGACCTCACGAATGTGTATTGTGAGTCGCTTAAGTGAGCGTATTGTGATTGACATTTTAAACCAGTGAGTAAGTGCTACAGTGTGTACGCAGAAGTTACAGTCCGTAAAACGGACCGTTGAGTACCCCATCCTATCCCACATTGTAAAATGCTGATGGCATAGTAATTTTTTGATATTTTATAAGTAATGCAAACTTCGAAAAGGGGCGTGGTCCAACCGCCCCTAATTACAAACTATTAATTATAAGATATTTCTACAGATATTTCCAAGTTAGACTATGTACGTGAAAATGCAATTTTTTAGTTCAAATTCAATATTTTTTAAAAATCGACCCCTAAAAAGGGACGTGGCTTAGAACTTTATAAGAACGAAATCTGGACTGAGGTCTCGTTTATACAGGTAGGTTAATTGATTAAAATATTTCCATTGATTGTTTCATTACGCTTTGGAAATAAGCTTTGCAATATTGATTTTTAAATGGCCATCAATGATTGATTTCCATTTCAAGAGTAATCATTGCCATAAATCTACGTGCCAATGAGTTTGAAAATGACATTTGAAACTTAAATTTAATATTTTCGGCTTCAACGTCGAAACACATAAAATGTAATTTAATGTAATAAAAAAGTCTGAACGACTGACAAACGCAGTATTTTTTGTGGGTGTATTGTCACAGGAAGTCGGTTAGGCCCTATGAAGTCTTTATGCTCTAATTGGCTTTATTTTATCATAACCATTCTTATATCATTATTTTATCATTCGCTTCAAGCGATTGACCATACTTTAAGTTTGTGCCTACAGCAACACTTAACCTAAACTGTTCTAAATCTTAGAACTATAGTAGCAGCTCCACCTTACACCGCCGTATTTTGGTGATAACAACCATTGGTTATCACCATAACTAATCGGTTATGGCGGGGTAAAGGAAATTTTTGCCGCATTTTCTACATAAAACATTAAGAGTTTTTTTTTTCAAAAATATTGAGTAAACTGCATTTGAAAATTTACCCTAAAAATAGATGCCACGCCCCATAGAGGACGTTGAACAACTAAATTTGTCATTTTTGTGTCGTACATTCATTAGGAGATGCTAAATGTCAAATTTCAGCCTTTTAGAACGTCTTACAGTTTTGAAAACTCTGGAGGTAGTTGCACATTTAGACCGAATGTTTACACTTGTACTGCTTCGCAAGACGTGGACCTTACGTTTTAGAACCCTAGCTTAAAGTTTAAGGCCTAAAAACATGTGACATACACACGGACGGACGGACGGACATGGCTCATTCGATTCAGAATTCGGTCTCGATAATACGCCCTTAAGGTTTTGCCATCAGCATTTTACTATGTGGGATAGGATGGGGTATTCAACGGTCCGGTTAACGAACTGTATCTTCTGCGTACACACTGTAGCACTTACTCACTGGTTTAAATGCATTTTATTCAACGCTTCTCAAAGTCGCCAGAAGACTCACAGTGTCGTTGTTTCCGTGTACCATAGGGATCTCGATGGTCGATACCTTAATACTAAAATCACCTCATGTGCTTTCACGAAGTCCAATGATGCACTCGTCGTATATATCAGCTAGCAAGAACTCTTGTGAGAAAGTCAATCCCTCTAGTTGTATCTGTAGAAGCACCTCCCATATACTTTCTCTGCTTCTCCTGAAGCTGTCTTAAGACTGTGCAGCTAGTGCTATGCATCCAAGAAGTCTGAACAAGGTCTCTTCTGATCGTGGAGGCCGCAGCACCCGTACCGATGGTGGCCACACATTTCTGTTGGCGCGACTGCCTCCACTGTCAGACTTTTGTTGTGGCGTTTTGTTTGTGAAACTTGGGTGATGTTCCTGTCGGCGCCAATTCCATCAACCAACTTCTGCACCGCGAAGTTGGTCCTTAGGAATTTTCCGACTGCTGTTGCTCCGAAGCATGTTCAGCAGGTAAAATATCGGCCCTGCTTTCAGATGCTTCGTCATTTTGTCTTCTCCTAGAGCAATGTGGGCAGCTTGCTTGCCTTGGTGGAGCTCATTGATTATTATTATTGGCAAGCTCGTTGATTATTTCCCCGTTGGCATTTGGGTAAGATAAATACGATATACGTTCGATGTCCGCTTGCAATTGTTGTAGCGTTTTGCCTCTTGTCTGGACCTTTCGGCGCACCTGGACACGGTAAACTTGTTGCATGTGGTCGTGTCCAAACCTCATTTTAAAGGCCTTGACCATGGCGTGATAGTCCCGTTGTTTTTCTTCAGGAATAGTTTGCAGCAATTCTGCGGCTGTTCCTCTTAGCGTAAGCGTGAGTGTAATAGACCTTTCTTCGTTGTCCCAATTGTTCGTCATAGCGGCAACTTCGAACTGCTTCTTATAAATCGGCCATGATGTTTGACCATCAAAGACAGGAGGCTGCATTTCTTTTCGTCGTGGACCATCGGGCAAATTTGCTCGAAATTTTTCTTTCTTAACCAATTCGAGTTCTTAGCAGTTGTTCTACTTCCGATTTGACTTCAGTGAACTTTTCCTCCACGCTTTCAATTTTAGATCTATAGTTTGGAACTTTTCCTCAAAGAGTGCGTTCTGGGAATCGAGTTTGCTTTCTACAATTTTTTTCTGCTCATCGAACTTAGTATCCAGCTTGTCGAACTTCTCTTTAAGAGCATTTTTTTGTTCTTTCTGGCTCTCTAGTATTTCTAATTTGCTTTCTAGAGTATTCGTTCGTGGTTTCTGGCCGCTCTCTAGCATTTCTGATTTGCTTCCGAGAGCATTCTTTTGTTCTTTCTGGCCGCTCTCCAGCTTCTCGAATTTCTCCAAAAGCAACTTCATAAAAGCGGGCATTTCATCGGCTGTACTACCCAGATTTATTTATTCATGGGTAGAAAAATAGCCAAATGCAAATCCTGTGCAATTTCTTTTCCAATGTGATAGGTAAACACATCAAAAGGAAGAAGATTAAGCAAAATAAAACAAGTTGGAAAGTGCAACAGTGCGTATGCAAAAGCTTCAGTCCATCTACGACGGATTGCAAAATATCCGACCATACAAAAAAAAAAACCGCCACGCCTACAAAAAGTGGGCGGGATACAAAAATATAACTGTTGAATGCTTTAAACTACTAGGTTGGGGTTAGAATAGCCTTGGGGCCGACTATAGAGCCGACTATAATCCGCCTTAAGAAGTAGATTCATATATAAGGTTTATTTTAAGCCTTTTCGAGGAGGCAGGCCCTACGGGTTCTGGGGAGAGCCTATTACTTCTTAGAAATCGTTTGAGAAAAGGACCATACTAAATCGATCACCAACTCCTAGATCGAACATGTCCGGGAAAAGCAGTCCACCGGTTAACCAGGACTCAGTGAAAATTGAAAGCTTAGAAAAGGAAAACAATGAATATACATTATATTCATACATTATATTCATCCAATATTCATTTCGGCCTAAAACTCCACTTTTAACTTAAAAAATTACTCTTTTAAACGCCACGCCCACAAAAGACGGCAGAGGCACATACTACATATATACACGAAAGGTAGAAAATGCTAATATCTACAGCTTTTGTCATAAAATTTTTAGTGAAATTTCATATATATTTATTGAAAAACAGTTATTTTAAGCTAAAATCCCTTTAAAAAGTGGGCGTGGTCAAAAAAAAGCCCAACATTTTTTAGTCACTTCAAAGACAATTCAAGTCACTTCAAGAGATAGAGACAGAGATAGAGATAGAGATAGAGATAGAGATAGAGATAGAGATAGAGATAGAGATAGAGATAGAGATAGAGATAGAGATAGAGATAGAGATAGAGATAGAGATAGAGATAGAGATAGAGATAGAGATAGAGATAGAGATAGAGATAGAGATAGAGATAGAGATAGAGATAGAGATAGAGATAGAGATAGAGATAGAGATAGAGATAGAGATAGAGATAGAGATAGAGATAGAGATAGAGATAGAGATAGAGATAGAGATAGAGATAGAGATAGAGATAGAGATAGAGATAGAGATAGAGATAGAGATAGAGATAGAGATAGAGATAGAGATAGAGATAGAGATAGAGATAGAGATAGAGATAGAGATAGAGATAGAGATAGAGATAGAGATAGAGATAGAGATAGAGATAGAGATAGAGATAGAGATAGAGATAGAGATAGAGATATAGATATAGATAGAGATAGAGATAGAGATAGAGATAGAGATAGAGATAGAGATAGAGATAGAGATAGAGATAGAGATAGAGATAGAGATAGAGATAGAGATAGAGATAGAGATAGAGATAGAGATAGAGATAGAGATAGAGATAGAGATAGAGATAGAGATAGAGATAGAGATAGAGATAGAGATAGAGATAGAGATAGAGATAGAGATAGAGATAGAGATAGAGATAGAGATAGAGATAGAGATAGAGATAGAGATAGAGATAGAGATAGAGATAGAGATAGAGATAGAGATAGAGATAGAGATAGAGATAGAGATAGAGATAGAGATAGAGATAGAGATAGAGATAGAGATAGAGATAGAGATAGAGATAGAGATAGAGATAGAGATAGAGATAGAGATAGAGATAGAGATAGAGATAGAGATAGAGATAGAGATAGAGATAGAGATAGAGATAGAGATAGAGATAGAGATAGAGATAGAGATAGAGATAGAGATAGAGATAGAGATAGAGATAGAGATAGAGATAGAGATAGAGATAGAGATAGAGATAGAGATAGAGATAGAGATAGAGATAGAGATAGAGATAGAGATAGAGATAGAGATAGAGATAGAGATAGAGATAGAGATAGAGATAGAGATAGAGATAGAGATAGAGATAGAGATAGAGATAGAGATAGAGATAGAGATAGAGATAGAGATAGAGATAGAGATAGAGATAGAGATAGAGATAGAGATAGAGATAGAGATAGAGATAGAGATAGAGATAGAGATAGAGATAGAGATAGAGATAGAGATAGAGATAGAGATAGAGATAGAGATAGAGATAGAGATAGAGATAGAGATAGAGATAGAGATAGAGATAGAGATAGAGATAGAGATAGAGATAGAGATAGAGATAGAGATAGAGATAGAGATAGAGATAGCCGCTTATTTTCAAAACTGGTCTGTTCCAATGGATTTCCAGCCAACCCACAAAATTTCAACTCTCTCCCTTAAAATTTAAGGCCAAAAAGTTGTTTACATACGGACGGACGGAAATGGCTTAATAGATTCTCCTGTCGGTCCCATTCTCTAAAAGGTCTAAGGGGTCTACGGTAATTATTTCACTGCGTTACAAACTATACATCAAGCTTAATATACCCATGGGTCGGGTATAGAAATATCAATACATTTACTTCTTCACCCAATACATTCAAATTTCAAAAGCACAGAAAAATAAGACAAAATAATAAATTTTCGCTTCGCTTTTGTTTCAACATAGTAAGCAAGCAAATCACCATAAATTTGAGATTTGTTCATTCCGATATATTTCCCCACTAGCAAGAAACCATCTTCACCTTGCAATTAAAAGAGAGGCTAGCAAATCCAAAAACCATGCCACAAAATGTGAGAAACCCCTGGACAAAGGTGAATATTTTTATCGATTTAGCACTGTTCGTCGATGTTGAGGGAAAATTCATTCGTTCTACATCGTGGGGAGTAAAACCGGTTTTCAGTCGAGGTCGTTGTCCTTCGTTCGTAACGGATGGAGTGCGAAAGAGCAAAAATTTTCAATTGCCGTTTATTCTTTGCTATTCAGTTAATGGCAATGAAATTTAACTTTTCCTTTTGTGCCTCATGGGCATAAGACACAAGCGTAAATTTTTATACCCCATGCCATAGGACAGGAGGTATATTAAGTTTGATTCATAGCTTGTAACATAGAGAAATAATCACCGCATACCCCCAAGACCTTAAGGGCATATGATCGAGACCGAATTGTAAGTCGAATGTGTATTTCGTTTTAAAAAAAAAACGAGAACGGCCCCCTGTAGGCGTGGTCATATTTAATATGCATTCTAATAAACGGTTTTTATGCCCCTTTCCATAGGATAGGAGGTATATTAAGTTTGTCACATAGTTTGTAACACTGTGAAATAATAATGGTAGACCCCCAAGACCTTAAGGGCATATGATCGAGACCGAATTCTGAATCGAATGAGCAATGTCCGTCCGCCCGTCCGTCCGTTCGTCTGCATGTCACAAATTAGTTAGTTAGTTAATTAGGTACTTTATTTTCTAAAATAATTCATTAAAGTTTACATTTTGTACAACTTAAGCAATGGCTTTGCCTTCTGCCGTAGAATGACAACAATTTATGCATTATTAAAAATTTCTAAAACAATAACTTTGTTTTGTTTTGTATTTTGTTAAAACTGCTCTTCTAGTATATTTTTTCTATATCTAAAGGCAACATGGTAATAAGCTGCGAGGGATTTCCAGTTTCCACCATTAAGTAGTTCGTTCATCTTTTCTCGTCCAAGACGATCTTTTCCAAAGTATCTTCTGCGTACACACTGTAGCACTTACTCACTGGCTTAAATGCATTTTATTCATCGCTTCTCAAAGTCGCCAGAAGACTCACAGTGTCGTTGTCTCCGTGTACCATAGGGATCTCGATGGTTCGATACCTTAATACTAAAATCCTCTCATGTGCTTTCACGAAGTCCAATGATGCATTCGTCGCATATGTCGGCTACCAAGAACGCATGTGAGAAGGTCAATCCCTCTAGTTGTATCTGTAGAAGCACCTCCCCGTATACTTTCGCTGCTTCTCCTGAAGCTGTCTTAAGACCGTGCAGCTAGTGCTATGCCAGATGCTTCGTCATTTTGTCTTCTCCTGTGGGCAATGTGGGCAGCTTGCTTGCCTTGGTGGAGCACTGCACTTTCTGTAGGTATCCCATTTTGTTGCAGTTCCAACATCTGATTTGTCCTCAAGCGTTGCTCGTGTTTTGTCTTTCGATGTCTTCACGTTGATATGAACACTCTACCGTAACTATTCCCCTGATGCGATGGCTTCCTTGCGGAGCTTGAGCTGCTGCTTCCATAGTCAGGGCCAATGCCAAGGCCTCAGGGAGCATTTTCTTGCCTGCTATTCTTACGGCCAATTGCAATTTCCCGTCCGCGATGGCATTTGTGAAGGCATCGGTTGCAAGCTCGTTAATTATTTCCCTCTTGGCATTTGGGTAAGATAAATACGCTAAACGTTCGATGTCCGCTTGCAATTGCTGTAGCGTTTCGCCTCTTGTCTTGACCTTTCGGCACACCTGGACACGGTAAACTTGTTGCATGTGGTCGTGTCCAAACCACATTTTAAAGGCCTTGACCATGGCGTGATAGTCCCGTTGTTTTTCTTCAGGAATGGTTTGCAGCAATTCTGTGGCTGTTCCTCTTAGCGCAAGCGTGAGTGTAATAGACCTTTCTTCGTTGTCCCAATTGTTCGTCATAGCGGCAAATTCGAACTGCTTCTTATAAATCGGCCATGATGTTTGACCATCAAGACAGGAGGCTGCATTTCTTTTCGTCGTGGACCATCGGGCAAATTTGCTCGAAATTTTTCTTTCTTAACCAATTCGAGTTCTTAGCAGTTGTTCTACTTCCGATTTGACTTCAGTGAACTTTTCCTCCACGCTTTCAATTATAGATCTATAGTTTGGAACTTTTCCTCAAAGAGTGCGTTCTGGGAATCGAGTTTATAAATAAATAGAGTAGCGCAACAGCTCGAGGTGAACCAGGGCCAACTTCTCAACCATGTATGCTGTGTGTGCTATACTTTTTTTCACATACAAGGGGACCTACAATTTTTTGCCGAATCCGAACGGCACTTTGAGAAGTTTTGGGAATCGAGTTTGCTTTCTACAATTTTTTCTGCTCATCGAACTTAGTATCCAGCTTGTCGAACTTCTCTTTAAGAGCATTCTTTTGTTCTTTCTGGCTCTCTAGTATTTCTAATATGCTTTCTCGAGTATTCGTTTGTGGTTTCTGGCCGCTCTCTAGCATTTCTGATTTGCTTCCGAGAGCATTCTTTTGTTCTTTCTGGCCGCTCTCCAGCTTCTCGAATTTCTCCAAAAGCAACTTCATAAAAACGGGCATTTCATCGGCTGTACTACCCAGATTTATTCATTCATGGGTAGAAAAAAAGCCAAATGCAAATCCTTTGCAATTTCTTTTCCAATGTGATAGGTAAACACATCAAAAGGAAGAAGATTAAGCAAAATAAAACAAGTTGGAAAGTGCAACAGTGCGTATGCAAAAGCTTCAGTCCATCTACGGCGGATTGCAAAATATCCGACCATACCAAAAAAAAACCGCCACGCCTACAAAAAGTGGGCGGGATACAAAAATATAACTGTTGAATGCTTTATACTAGGTGGTTGCTTACATTTCGGCCTAAAACTCCGAGTTTAGGCTCTTTACTTAAAAATTTTTTTTTGTACTGCCACGCCCACAAAAGACGGCGGAGGCACATACTACATATATACATGAAAGTTAGAAAATGCGAATATCTACAACTTTTGTCGTAAAATTTTTAGTGGAATTTCATATATATTTATTGAAAAACAGTTATTTTAAGCTAAAATCCCTTTAGAAAAAGGGCGTGTTCAAAGAAAAGGCTAACATTTTTTAATCACTTGAAAGACAATCACAAGGAAATGTTACATACCAAAAATGAATGCGCTAGCACTATTGTAATAAAGCTAAAACTTAGAAAAAGTATTTTTGAAAATTAGAGATGATCGCACATACAGGCCTGTAGTGGGCGTGTCTGTGGGCGGTTTCGGCTAGTTTTCAATCTTGATCTGGTCCAATGGACTTCCTGCCAACCCACAAAATTTCAGCTCTCTACCTTAAAATTTAAAGCCTAAAATTTGTTTATATACGGACTTAATAGATTCTCCTGTCGGTCCCATTCATAACTCTAAAAGGTCTTAGGGGTCAACGGTGATTATTTCACTGCGTTACAAACTATACATCAAACTTAATATACCCTGGGTCGGGTATAAAAATATTACTACATTTACTTTTTCACACAATACATGCCCCATGACAGACTTCCTTGACAAGTCATGCTAGCCGAGATGCGAGCGCGTCGCCCCCCTGGTAGGCCAAGAAACAGGTGGTTGGATCAGGTAAAGAACCTTTTTGAGTCGCCTGGGGATTGCGCCGGAGTCTCTTGAGTTGGTGGTGGAGGATCGAGAAAGATGGAAGGACCATTTAGCCACCCTCGCTCCGCGACCCTTTTAAAGGATAAGCGGCATCCGAAAATGATGATGATGATGACTCAATACATTCAAATTTCAAAAGCACAGAAAAATAAGACAAAATAATTAATTTTCGCTTCGCTTTTGTTTAAACATAGTAAGCAAGCAAATCACCATAAATTTGAGATTTTTTCATTCCGATATATTTCCCCACTAGCAAGAAACCAACTTCACCTTGCAACCAAAATAGAGGCTAGGAAATCCAAAAACCATGCCACAAAATGTTAAAAACCCCTGGACAAAGGTGAATATTTTTATTGATTTAGCATAATTCGTCGATGTTGAGGGAAAATTCATTCGCTCTACATCGTGGGGAGTAAAACCGGTTTTCAGTCGAGGTCGTCATCCTCGTCGTTCGTAACGGATGGAGTGCGAAAGAGCAAAAATTTTCAATTGGCGTTTATTCGTTGCTGTTAAATTCATGGCAATGAAATTTGCTTTTTCCTTTTGTGCCGCATGGGCATAAGACACAAGCGTAAATTTTTATACCCCATCCCATAGGACAGAAGGTATATTAAGTTTGATTCATGGTTTGTAACATAGAGAAATAATCACCGTAGACCCCCAAGACCTTAAGGGCATATGATCGAGACCGAATTCTGAATCGAATGAGCAATGTCCGTCCGTCCGTCCGTCTGTATGTCACATGTATTTACCTAATTACCCTACCTAGATAAACTAGACTTCAGTCTAGATTTTGTTCATATAAAAATTTTAGCCACGCCCCCCTTTGGGGGTCGATTTTTCAAAAATATTGAATTTGAACCAAAAAAATGCATTTTTAAGTACATTTATGTGTAACTTTTAAATATCTGTGGAAATATCTTATAATTAATTGTTTATAATTGGGGGCGGTTGGACCACGCCCCTTTTCGAAGTTTGCGTGACTTATAAAATGTCAAAAAATATCTATGCCATCAGCTTTTTACAATGTGGGATAGGATGGGGTTTCAGCGATCCGTTTACGCACTGTAACTTCTGCGTACACACTGTAGCACTTACTCACTGGTTATTTGATATATTTGCTTTAAATCCAAAAAACTTGCACCATAAAATGTTCAGATATGTGCGCAAGCTATCAACTCAAATGAATTAATTCTTACCACGCCCACCTTTGGGGTGGGTGGGTATTTATGAAAAATATCAAATTTTTAATATAAAACTGCGATCAACACGTGTATACTACATCTGATAAAAAATATGATAAAAAAATAATGTTATTGAAAATGGTTTGGTGCCACGCCCCTTTTTTAAGAAAGAAGATTCTTAACTGATAAATGTTAATTTAAACTGAAATTTAACAACCAAGATTTTTGACGCATTTTGGAGCTTTACAGTGGTCAATTGGGATGGGGTATCCAACGATTCGCCTAGGCGGATTGTAACCCTCCCACTAGTTTTTGCTTTATCTTTGTATTCTTGTGTATGAGGGAGATATACAATAGGGGCTTTTTTCTCTAAGAGGAATGATTTTTGTGTCTTTGCACATTTATTAGACCTACATTAACATTTAAATATGAGGTAGTTCGGGCTCAGTAGATTAAAAATACTCCAGATTTTTTTTGCTGGTTGCTTGGGGTGGGGTTTGTCGTTTGTATTACATATTTTTCAGCAGACGTTTAGGTATGTTGATGTTCATCACTGTGCTGATCGACATATCGCACACATCATACAATACTGTTGTATAACCCAAAATTCGGCTTTTTCCAAAAAAGGCGAAAAATTTAATACTCATTTCATATCCTGGATTTTTAAAAGCTGAATACCTACTATACCTTATTAGGGTTCTTCAGAAATATAAAACAATAACCTATCTACCAATAAGCCTAAATACATTTAGCAGAAAATAATTAAACTTTCATTTTCAGCGGTCCGTCCAAAAATGGAAAAGGGACCTCTTAGGCCCACAATTCGCTTTTAGTTGCAAATTGTTTGATTGCCTGAGTGAGTTGCTATGGACTTTTATGAGAGTGCGCTCACATACGCAACTGATCGAACATCAGTTTAGCGCAACTTTCGAATCTGTGTTTTGTCACAAATTATGTTTTTGCTCGTTGTCATAAATGTGATTTGTAACATCACGCAAACCTATGGATATGCGCTGACATGCAACTGAAGTTTTTGAAAATCTCAGCAATACCCCTTTGAAGTGCAAATGAGAAGGCAATACAAAAAAATATCTTCTTTCATCAAACATTTTAAAAAGGGAAACGTAGCACAAAATTTCGCATCATTCCTTCTCTCTTTGAAAGGGTGGTTGAAGATCGTGGCAACGCAGCGGTTGAAAATCTTTGTAACTCACAGGATTTAAGGCATGTGCGCCCACTATCAACTACACAGTAGGAAACTATTTTACGTGTGTGTGTGCCAACAACCCAAGCCGCCCTTAGTGCGAAGAGGTATGCGGTAAACCATTTTTTTTCTGAAGACAGTGTGAACGTGAAGTGCGAATGAGAACATGATTGTTTCTTTGGTGAAATTTCCGATAAGGATAGAACATTTTGCCTTTCGTACTGGGTTTTTTTTCATTTGTCGGAGGTTGCTACTATCCAATGGAGCACTCATACACAACTACTGGCAAATTTTACTTCCACGCGGACACCTTACTTTAATGTACTAGAATTAGTCTGTAATCGAATCTCCTGAGAGATAGAAGCAGCCACGCCAACGAGCCCTGTGCTCACGAGAAACCCAAGTATCAATGGCAGACGTGACAACAGATGCAGACAGGCATAAAGCAGGTTCGGGTCCTGAGAAAACCTCTTCTGAGCCTTGTGTGGCAAGCTCATCAGAGATCTTATTTCCCTGGATAACAGCGTGACCAGGAGCCCAAACAAGATTCACTGCATTTAACCTTCCGACTAAGTTCAACGAATACTTGAGTTCGAGCACTATCTTGGACGAGGTAAGAGGGTGGAGCAAAGCATTTAGAGCGGCTTGGCTGTTACTGCAAACGTATATGCTTCTCGCCCTCCACCTGTTAGTCACAATATAGTGCATAGCCATTAGGATAGCGAAAATCTCCGCTTGGAAGACAGACGCATATTGCGTCAGAGGGCATGTCCATAAGAGAGGGGTCGAAGGACCATTCTCAAACAAGTTCTTCAAAACTCCAATGCGTGTGGTACCAAAAACCACCTCTCTTTAAGCGAAAGATGGTTTTCAGCGTACAACCCATGATAAATATATCAAGGGGGGGATGTTCATCAGAGCATCTAGAGCAGAGCCCGGCGTACTAGGGAAGGCCCCTGTGCAGCCAAGACAAGCCGTTCCTTGGAGTTTGGCGAAAGAGGCAGTAACACGTTTCCGCGAAAGCCTGTTCCACCACACAACCGATGCATATGAGAGGAGTGGTCTTATTATGGCCGTATAGATCCAGAGGACTCCTTTCGGAGATAGGCCCCATATCTTACTAAAAGTCCCTCTACACTGCCAGAAAGTAGACAGTGCGTTTTCGGTTTTGGATTGAACATGCTCGGACCAAAGAAGTTTTCTATCAAGGATTACTTCCAAATATTTGACTTAATTGGATATTGGGATAGTGACACCTTTAAGCACGAGTTGAGTCAGACCGGTGACATTTCTCCTTCTCGTAAAGAAAACAACCGTAGTTTTAAAAGGACTCACTGAAAGCCCATTCCTAGTGCACCAATCATCGATCAAGTCTAGGGATCTCTTCGTCTAAGAGCACACAGTCCCTAGGTTTAAGCCGACCGAAAAAACGGCGGCATCAACCGCGAGTGCTTGTGTGTAGGTTCCAGAAAGCTTGAGAGCCGATAGAAGAGAGTCTTCTACCATGCACCATAAAAGGGAGACAGAACGCCACCTTGTGGAAAGCCCCTGTTTACCAAAGTTATGACGCACTTGCCACAATCGGCCTCGGTTATCAGCGTCCTGTGCATTAGCAATGCCCTTATCCATTGAACTAATGTTCCATATACACCGTGTTGTCTGCCTGAGTTGCACAACCAGAAATGACTCTTAAAAAAAATTTTGTGAGGAGATCGGAAAAAAATATTTACTGCAAGCCTCGCCTTGGCTTACATTCCCACCCTTTGGTGCATGGTTAAAGTCGTATTCATACCAAAACCCGGTAAGTCTGACTATAGCCTAGCCAAAAGTTTTAGACCGATAAGTCTATCTTCCTTCCTGCTGAAAAGCTTGGAGTGACTGGTTGATCTGGGCGTATGCAAGGTTGCTCTTCGATTACATCCTCTTTCTGAGATGCGACACGCTTATCAGCGCGGAAAATTCTGCGAAACTGCGCTTCAAAACCTTGCTGGTAGGATTGAATGTGCTCTTGACCAGAAGGAGTACGTGCTGGGCGTTTTCGTCGATATTGAGGGTACTTTTGATAGCGCGACGTTTGAAAGCATGTGCAAATCAGCCAGACAACATGGTGAAGATGAAACATAAGTTCAATGGATTAGGGCAATGCTAATGCGCAGGACGCTGATAGCCGAGGCAGATTGTGGCAAGTGCGTCATAGCTAAGGTAAACAGGGGCTGTCCACAAGGTGGTGTTCTGTCTCTTCTTTTATGGTGCATGGTGAAAGACTTTCTTCTATCGGCTCTCAACGTTCCTCGAACCTACACACAAGCCTACGCGGTTGATGCCGCCATTTTTTCCGTCGGCTCAAACCTAGGGACTGTGTGCTCTTAGACGAAGAGATCCCTAGACTTGATCGATGATTTGTGCACCAGGAATGGGCTTTCAGTGAATCCTCTTAAAACTACGGTTGATCTCTTTACGATATAGGAGAAAAGTCACTGGTCTGACTTAACTCGTGCTTAAAGGTGTCACTATCCCGATATCCGATGAAGTCAAATATTTGAAAGTAATCCTTGATAGAAAACTTCATTGGTCCGAGCTTGTTGAATCCAAAACCGAAAAAGCACTGTCTACTTTCTGGCAGTGTAGTGGGGCTTTTGGTAAGATGTGGGGCCTATCTCCGAAAGGGGTCCTCTGGATCTATACGGCCATAATAAGTGGCTCCTCTCATATGCAACGGTTGTGTGGTGGAACAGGCTTTCGCGGAAACGTGTTACTGCCTCTTTCGCCAAACTTTAAAAAACGGCTTGTCTTGGTTGCACAGGGGTCTTCCCTAATACGCCGGGCTCTGCTCTAGATGCTCTGATGAACATCCCCCCCAATGATATATTTATCATGCAGTGTACGCTGAAAACCATCTTTCGCTCAAAAAGAGGTGGTTTTTGGTACCACACGCATTGAAATTTTGAAGAACTTGTTCGAGAATCCTTCGACCCCTGTCTTATGGACATGCCTTCTGACGCAATGACCCCAAAAATCCTTTGCGACAAAATTACCAAGTCGACTTTCCTCAGGTAATGGAATGGCTTCGGCCAGACTCTGAGCCAGGGATGAATGCCATCGTATTTTCACGGATGGCTCCAAAACCGGAAAGGGGTCTGGTGCTGGAGTCTTTGTGGAAATATGTGTCTGTCTTCCAAGCGGAAATTTTCGCTATCCTAATGGCTATGCACTATATTGTGACTAACAGGTGGAGGGCGAGAAGCATATGCGTTTGCAGTGACAGCCAAGCCGCTCCAAATGCTTTGCTCAACCCTCTTACCTCGTCCAAGATAGTTCTCGAACTCAAGTATTCGTTGAACTTAGTCGGAAGGCTAAATGCAGTGAATCTTGTTTGGGTTCCTGGTCACACTGGTATCCAGGGAAATGAGATCTCTGATGAGCTTGCCACACTAGGGTCAGAAGAGTTTTTCTCAGGACCCAAACCTGCTTTATGCCTGCCTGTATCTGTTGTCACGTCTGCCATTAATACTTGGGTTTCTCGTGAGCACAGGGCTCGCTGGCGTGACTGCGATGGGTGCAGACAGACTAAACGACTACGCCCGGATATCTCCGAGGCGTCAGCGTCTTTTCTTCTATCTCTCAGGAGAATTGATTGCTGACTACTTGTAGTACATTAAAGTAAAGTGTCCGCGTGGTAGTAAAATGCACCAGTAGCTGTGTGTGAGTGCTCCATCGGATAGTAGCAACCTCCGACAAATGAAAAAAAAAACCCCAGTACGAAGGGCAAAATGTTCTATCCTTATCGCAAATTTTACCAAAGAAACAATCATGTTCTCTTTCGCACTTCGCGTTCACACTGTCTTCAGGAAAAAAATGGTTTGTTTAATTTTTTTTCGCACTCGTTAAAAAGGACTCGTTCGCATGTTAAAAAGGAACAGCAGACGTGAATATCGCGCATACCTCTTCGCACCAAAGGCGGCTTGGGTTGTTGACACACACACACGTAAAATAATTTCCAACTGTGCAGTTGATAGTGGGCGCACATGCCTTTAATCCCGTGATTTACAAGCATTTTCAACCATTGCGTTGCCACGATCTTCAACCATCCTTTCAAAGAGAGATGGAATGATGCGAAATTTCGTACTACGTTTCCCTTTTTAAAATGTTTGATGAAAGAAAATATTTTTTGTATTGCCTTCTCATTTGCACTTCAAAGGGGTATTGCTGAGATTTTCAAAAAGTTTAGTTGCATGTCAGCGCATATCCATAGGTTTGCGTATGTTACAAATCACATTTATGACAACGAGCAACCACATAATTTGTGACAAAACACAGATTCGAAAGTTGCGCTAAACTGATGTTCGATCAGTTGCGTATGTTAGCGCACTCTCATACAAGCCCATAGCACCTCACTCAGGTAATCAAACAATTCGCAACTAAAACCGAATTGTTGGCTAAAGAGGTCACTTTTCCATTTTTGGACGGACCGCTGAAAATGAAAGTTTAATTATTTTCTGCTATATGTATTTAGGCTTTTCTGAAGAACCCTAATAAAGTATAGTAAGTATTCAGCCTTTTTAAAATCCAGGACATGAAATGAGTATTCAATTTTTCGCCTTTTTTGGAAAAAGCCGAAAAAAGAACTTTCACTGCTCCCGAAACTGATATGGAAAGAAAGAGACAAAGCCAAGTATCAAAACAAATTAGAGGAGTGCATTGACACTCTAGAGCCTGATTGGAGAAATGCACTAAGGTACACGAGTATTTTAACGAGTATTATACGATCCAGCACGCAGTCAAAGGAAACTGGAGGAGGCAAGAAGTAGCAGAGAGTTATGGTCCATAGCAAAAAGACTTAATAGGAGCACTCATAAGCGCGGAAACGTGATGGAATCGAAAGAGCTTATGCAGCATTTCAAAACAATGCTGAATCCAGCGGAGTCCCTGGTCCTATTTCAGTACGCAATGCCGCAAACACATGACATTTATCTAGATAGACCACTTGAAGGGACTGAACTGCTTGAAGTGCTGGCAAACGCGAAACAAAAAATAGCGCCTGGGGAGGACGGCATTCTATACGAATTTTTTCAAAATGCTACTCCGACGTTTCAGGAGAATCTGCTATCGGCTTCTAATAGGAACTACAACAGTGGTATAGTACCAGTGGAGTTTCAAAAAGCAGTTATTTTCCCAATATTTGTAGGAAACCTTTTGTATTCCAGAACAAAAAAAAAATTATTACTAATAATATTCAGTAATAAAAACCCCTTAAGTGTGAAAATATCCTTCACGCCTATAACACTAAGTAAATGTATTGAGGATCGTATCGAGCCCTGGAAAGCTGAAGAATTCTGGGTTTTGAGATTTTTGATTTCCCCAGCAAGGCGTGGTTTGAGGTATATAGCGAATGGTGGAGAGCAAACATGAAGAGATTTGGGAATTCCCAAGGCATGGCAAGAAGCCCACGACATGCGTTTTTGGTGGATTCTTGCAAGCGGACCGGGGTGGAAGACGCTTGCTTATCGGATGGTTTTGGGAGGACCGTTGTGTCCATCGCGCGAGATCATGTAAAAACCCAAAGAAACGTGACAAACAAGCTAATCTGGGTCGAAAAGCAGCTTGGCAGAGTCAGTTGGGTGTAAGTCGTCTTAGCAAAAAGGTCTGCAGCGTGGAGTTCGGGTTATTTTGTGTTCGGCCTACCCTAAACTCTAAGTTTATTGGATTCGGTTTGGTAAAAAACTATCAGATGAACCGGCGAACTAATTATATAATAGTAAAAAATAAAAAAACAAGAAGACCTATCGTCTTGACTCGATTTATAAAAGTGCGCGAACAAGAAAGAAAAAACCGTATAAATAGTTTGACCCGCTTTTTGTCCCAAGTTAAACGTAATTTTGACCTTAAGATTCCCAACAGTTAATGTAGGAAAAAGGTGAACCAGTTAGATTTCGCCCATAAAACTTCACAAAAAAATAAAAACAAATAAACAACTCCCCCTTCACCACATCATCGACCGCCTGAGAAATAGCGATCGTCCCGCTAGTCTAAGTCCCTCATGGGATCGAACGCAAGAGTCGCCGATCGCAACGAAGAACATCCGCATGATCAATTTGCATCCCTGCCCGCGGAATTATAACTCCCGCCTTCGTAAGGCACCTGCTAATCCCAGAGCCACCACACAAACTACCGACGAGTGAGTAGACTCCCACACATCGCCACACCCTTCTTTCATCGGCCAACGAATTTTGGTACACGAGCAAACACACAGCTCCGAAAGCTCGGCCTAAGAGAGCTCCTCCGCTTCATTTCTCCGCTACGAAAAGTCATCGGGATTCTTACACCGCAACGCCCACAATAGATAGAAGATCCAGCAAGAGCATCGCTCAGCGGAACAAACCCTATGTGCCAGACGAAGTATTTCACCTCAACCGCAGCTCGGTGACATCGAATACACCTCTCTGTATCATCAGCCTCAGCACGAGCCATTGCAGCTTACTCAGCCTCTGTCATTGGGAAAGAAATTTAAAAGAAAAAGGATCTATACAAACATTTTGTGTATTTGAATCTATAGTTAGTTTTGCTAGTGTTTTAATTTGCTTTTTCTAATTTTTTTTAACTGGTTACATTGTGTAAAGTGAGCGAATCTAAATTTGGTTTAACGGTCGTTTATAATTAAATTCTGCTATCCTATGAGGAATTTTATTTTTCTATAAAATAGTATCACCTTCGCTAGTGACATTGTGAAGATCCTGTGCACAGCATCGTTCCGGAGTCTGCGTAACAACAACATATGGTGAGTGATTTGTTTACATCACTTTTTTTTTACGTATAGCAATTTTTATATTGGACGATCATTTGAATTGAAAAAAAAAAACAAAGGCGTAAAGTAATAGTTTCTCATCGCACATTTGTCATTTCTTTTAGATTTTTTTTTTTTTTTTCGAATTGTATTTAGTATCCTACACTGAAGGTTAACCAGTTCTTAAAGAACTGAAAGGATTTAAATTCGTTGCTTTCAAGTTTTTAAATTTAACTTTAAAAGCCAGATCAGTATAGCAAAAGCGATTAAGCTCTTGATAAATTTAATTAAGCTCTTTTTGATAAGGAATAACGTAGTGTTGCTATCATTTGTTATCTCTTAATTTTTTTATTTCGCGGCTTACTATTAGTTCGTGTATCAGAACCTTAATTTTCTTAAACTTTAGAGTACATTTAATTTATATATTTATGAAATCTAAGGTAATTTAATTTTGGCTTAATAAACAAGAAGATTGTTATGTCCTGGAAGGATTAAAAATTGTTTTTGGCTTTCCTCTTGATTGAGGTGTAATGCGTAAAGATTTCAGCATGAGCGCCATTGACATTGATATGGCTTTCTAAGGAAACTGTGTTTAAGGATGTGCATTGTGAAAAAATGGATAGCTGACGGTGGTAGATGGTAAGGTAGCCGAATTTTAGTTGCTTCCTTGCACTTTAGGGGTTGCTACTAATACGGAGACGTACGCAACCATGGTGTATACCCCTTGGTATACCGAGGGAGGGTTCCTCCAGGGGCACGCACACCTATGCCCCCTTTTGTTTTTTTTCGGTCGTCAATGAGCTTCAGTTAATTTTAAACTTTTCGGGTTCCCATTCACTTATATGTTTGGTCGGTTTCCACCTATTCGGCTTTGATTTTTTTTTGGGTTTTTTTTTTCAAAGTGTTAGAGTACATAGGCCTGAAAAAAAGTAACACCGTCCCCTTCCTGGCAGTAAGTCCCATCCCATCGACGAGCTAGATCCAGGAATATGCAAGCCGGCCAATTGCTGCTATGGATTGGGACAGCCCTACCACATTTCTGCCCGGATGTACCGAAGGGTTCTGTGACTTCGGTTCTAAGGGTGGGTAAGGTGGGGTAGGGTTTGACAAGTTTTGATATCCCGTGAATCGGAGCAGAAGCACCGTGGTATCGAAGAGCAAAGAAACGTTACAGATGGCGCCCAACGTGGGGCCCGAGCTGTTTATTTTTTCTGATAATATGCTCATTGTCTAGAGGTTGTGACACCTTCGCTCGATTAACATCAATATTTTTTTATTATTATGATTTTTTTTTATATAGGTCCGGAAGTTCAGGACTTTGTTTCTTGCCTTCGACTGCTGCCTTCTTATATTGTAGAGAGATCGTGGGCGAAATTACCCTTTACCTTTGTCTTTGACCGGAAGCTAGCAGTGGAGAAGCCTTTATAGTGGATCCATAAGATGTTCATCAGCTGCAGCAGACAATTGTAGGGGGTGTTAAAGGATAATAAGAAGACTCTGCAGGTAGTGAGGATGAAGTCCGGTAGATTGGTGAAGATGATCCTAATCTACGACTGAAGCTTATCCTTGACTGTCCTGCATTCTTAGTCCACACCTCAAGAGCGAACATCACCGAGCGCTGTCCGATAAGTTTGAGTTCGACACAGACTTAATTTAGCTGCTGCGCTTACCGAATATTTTGCTGTCTTACGCCATGAAAAAAAGAAAACAATCGCATTTCATTTTAGCTTTCGAAAGCCATCCCTTATTTTTTTTTTGCACATCCGAAAATCATGCATGCTTAAAATTTAAATTAAATCGAGTTTCCTTCGTATACAAACAGTTTATTTTTTTTGAATTTTTTTTTTTAATTTTTTTTTTGCCCCAACACAATTTTTTATTGAGCAATTTTGGTAGTCGCTATTAATAATAATAGAAGTAGAATTTAACGTATACTTTGAAGTTCTTATTTTTTTTGATTAGAATCATAGTAGGTTAGCTGATTTTTAAGTTAATTGGCTATTAACCGATTTGATACACATAGGATGCCCGGTCGAGGCAAAACAGATGTAAGAAGTTTGTATCGTTTTCGTAACGCAAGAAGGCACCCATTCAGTAATTTTTAGTTATCTGGTAACATGTCCACCTTACAAAGTAATGTTAATGATATCGTTCCAGAGCCAGATCCCCCAGGATCAGGAAGCTCTCAAATTATCACTGCACAAGTTCATTCTGACGGTCCAGCCAACAACAGCAATGCAGAGGCCAACGAATCGCATGTGTCTAGCGAGGCCGAACAATTCGAGCACTATGTTCAAGAAGTCGTAACCGCTACTGTTGGTCTTAGGCAAATGGAGGGCATGAGATTCATTCAAAAAGAACTGGAGAAGAATCGCTTAGCTCTCCGGAAAGAAATGGCAGCGATAGTCCGGGAGTCTCTGTCCGCTTTAAGACCGCAATCCGTGCCAGAAGTCCCTAATCCTAGGGGTCTGTCCGCAGTAACTAATCCTGCGCCTGTACCACCCAGGGTTGTTCCCCCTCCCTTTAATGCAAGTAGGCAGCTCAACCGTCCTTTGGGACCCGAATCTAACATCAATGAACAAGTATATCCCGTTGACATGGCTCGGGGGTCGAATGTGGACAACTTTTTGTCTCAACTCAGTCAGCTGAACGTGAACGATCCCTCACCTCGCTCTGATGCTAAACCGCGGATGCTATTTCCATCTAATTCTTATACCAGATATCCCAACTATCACAAGTGGGGTATAAATTTTGATAACAAAAATATTACAGTCGACGACTGTCTGTTTCGCATTGAAAGACTGAAGGAGAGTTATAACGTCAGTTGGGACGAAGTACTACTCAACTTCCACCATTTTGTAGCAGACAGGTTGAGACATGGTTTTGGATGTTCCTCAAAATCAATCCAGCTGCAACCTGGTCGACGCTTCGGCTAGCACTCATCGAGCAATACAGAAGCATCGACGCGGATTTTGAACTCTCCAGAAAGATGGCCGAAAGAAAACAAATGCCACAAGAGAGTTTTGATGATTTTTATTCGGAACTTGTCCAATTAAACTCAAGGTTGTGCGTTCCTAAACCGAACCGCGAATTAATTGAGATCATCAAGCAGAATGTCAGGCAGCGAATTGGCGAACTTTTAATCATATTTTCCACGCACAGTCTGTCAGAGATGGTCTACGTCTGTCGGACCGTGGAAAAGTACCTTCAAACCCATGACATGTCACGTCCCAGAATTCCCCCACAAGTCCAACAACCCAACTGGCAACGTCGTAATGTCAGTGAGTTAGCGATTCTCGAAGACCAATCCTCTATATCACTCGAAGTCGTCGATTTCCGTCGAAGAGAGGTAAGCCAGCTTAAATGTTGGAATTGTAAAGTCGCTGGTCACACGTACCACGACTGTCGAGAGCCGCGTGCCTTGTTTTGTTACAGGTGTGGGCTAGAAGAAACAACATCACCTAATTGCAAGCGCTGCCAGGGAAACCTCCTGAAGAACAACCCTCGGTCCGGGGAGAGTTGTTCAGTTCAGAGAGCCCCGGAAGCATCGAACTAAATAAATCTGCCAAAACCATAACAATTCTTCCACGCCAACCAACCGATCAACCCTCTACTTCAAAAGTAAAACCTTTACCAGAATCTTTGTCTGCTGTACCCAAGAAAACGCTGCACGAACGCCAGCTTGCGTATTTTGAAGCTCGAAACAGAATATTTGGTGCTCAAGTCCCGCTAAAAATAAAAAAGCTACGAGCAAAATTTAAAAATAAGAGGAAGCAGTATTGTGCTATTGCCGCGACTACTCTTAGCGATTCCGAAGATCCGCGTCCATAGGGCTTTATAGCTCGGGCTTCTTGACAGTGGTGCTGCTATCAGCTGTCTCGGTGGAGGAGGGCTCGAAATGCTAAAAGGAAAAGGTATACCCTGTCAAGCAATTGTCGGCAAAGTCACGGCTAAAATCAATTATCGTAACCGAGAGGAGATTCTCGATCTATATTTAGTTCCATCTCTAAAGCAAAAGCTATACCTTGGTATAGACTTCTGACGAGCATTTCAGTTAGCACCGGATATAATATCCGACATTTCGCCTCAACCAGAGCCTTCCCAAATAGAAAAAAAAGTCCTAATGCACGCTCACCAACTATCACCGAATCAGTCAAAAAAATTGGAGGGGGTCATCAAAGAATTCCCTTCAATCGCAAAGCTTGGGTTGGAAAAACCTCCTTAATCGAACATGTGATTGACACCGGGGATGCCGCGCCAATAAAACAGCGCCATTATCCTCTTTCTCCAGCGGTTCAAGCGCTTGTATATGCGGAAGTGGATCGTATGCTTCAACTGGGGATCATCGAAGAGAGCTCTAGCGCATAGATCTCGCCAATTGTGCTTGTGGGAAAACCGGGAAAAAATCGCTTATGCCTAGACTCTCGGAAAGTGGATACGTCCACCAAGAAGTGGGCGTATCCACTTGTGTATATAGATGCTCTGCTAAGAGACCTTTCAGAAACACACTACATTTCTAGTGTGGATCTGAAAGATGCTTTCTGGCAGATACCGCTGGAGAAAAGTTCGAGTGAGAAGACGGCATTCACGATCCCCGGTAGGCCCTTATATCACTTCAAAGTGATGCCTTTCGGCTTGTGCAATGCGCCACAGTCCCTGTCCAAGTTAATGGATATGGTCATTCCGCACGAACTCAGAGGACAAGTGCTTGTTTATTTAGATCACTTGCTTATCGTCTCCAGAACCTTTGAAGACCATTTGAGAATTCTCTCTATTATTGCTCAGCGATTGCGTGCAGCAGGCTTTACTATAAACGTAGAGAAATCGAAGTTTTGCTACAGGGAACTAAAGTACTTAGGTTTCGTAGTGTCCGATGGCTGCCTGAAAACAGATCCAGCGAAGATTTCTGCGATACTCGACTTTCCTATTCCTAAATCACCACGGCAAGTAAGAAGATTCAATGGTATGGCCGGATGGTACCGCAGATTTGTCAAAGACTACTCTTCCTTAGCGTCTCCCATCACTGATACGCTGAAGAAAGGAGTAAAGTTCCAGTTTGATGAAAAAGCTATTGAGTCTTTTAATGAGATTAAATCTCGCTTAACTTCCGCTCCTGTTTTGGTGAACGCTGATATTGGGAAAGAGTTCATCATTCTCTGCGATGCCTCTGCCACTGGCATTGGATGTGTCCTCTGTCAGGAGGATGAGGATGGAGTCGAGAAGCCAATTTGCTATTACTCGTATAAATTAAATGCAGCTCAGCGTAAACATACGGTCACCGAACGCGAATGCTTAGCGGCCGTAAAAGGGATAAAGAATTTTCGGCCTTACGTGGAAGGCCACAAATTCAAGGTGGTAACGGACCACGCCAGTCTTAAGTGGCTAATGACGCAGATTTGTTAAAGACTACTCTTCCTTATCGTCTCCCATTACTGATACACTGAGAAAAGGAGTAAAGTTCCAGTTTGATGAAAAAGCTATTGAGTCTTTTAATGAGATTAAATCTCGCTTAGCTTCCGCTCCTGTTCTGGTGAACGCTGATTTTGGGAAAGAGTTCATCATTCTTTGCGATGCCTCTGCCACTGGCATTGGATGTGTCGAGTCGAGAAGCCAATTTGGTATTACTTGTATAAATTAAATGCAGCTCAGCGTAAATATACGGTCACCGAACGCGAATGCTAAGCGGCCGTAAAAGGGATAAAGAAATTTCGGCCTTACGTGGAAGGCCACAAATTCAAGGTGGTAACGGACGACGCCAGTCTTAAGTGGCTAATGACCCTAAAGGACCCGTCGGATAGATTGGCGCGCTGGAGCTTAAAACTCCAGGGATTCACGTTTGATATCGAGCACCGCAAGGGCACTCAGCTCGTTGTCCCCGACGCTCTTTCGAGAGTACACGAGGTAGACGCGCTGGAGCCCGGTTGTTCCATATCCACTGATCCCATCGATGTTCTTCATCTAGATCTTTCGGATCCGAGTTTCAACTCGGAGGACTACCTGAAGATCCGTGAACACGTCGAAAAGCATCAAGATCAGCTACCGGACCTTCAAGTCTCGAACGGTTTCGTGTACAAGAAGGTCAAACATAGCACAAGAAATCCAATCCAAGACGACCTGACATGGAAGATTTGGATTCCAAGCGCGCTAACTCACCGTCTAGTCCTTTTGGCTCATTGCCCACCCACTAGCCATATACGTTTCCTGCCCAACGAGAAACATATTTAAACCAACGTATCACCAAGCGACCAGAAGGAGCATTCAAGCATTTCCAACGAGCACCATAAAAAACATCCTTGCCGAAGCAGGGATACCCACAGTAGAAGAACGTAATATTGAATTCAGTGCCTAACTCCCACCAAAGCTTAACTTTCTAACCGGATCAGTAATCGATAAATATATTATGCAGGATGTTTCTCATAAACGATCAAAACGCATTCCCTTCACAATCCACACCATCTTGGACCTCGGCAAAAGTCTGGAACTGCCATACAAATGCAACGCTAAATACTCCCCGTCGCACCCATCCTGGTCTTTAGATAGCACCTCCATTATTCTCAGCCTATGTGAACTTAAAAATCAGAATACCAGTGCAACAATACAAAATCAGTTTTTTTTATGGAAACTGTATCACCGCTAACAAAAAAAGGTTGGAAACTTTTATTTACAGACGGCTCAAAAACACAACATAGTACTGCCTTTGCAGTTGTTTGAACAGATGGCAACATATTAGTTCAAGGCACTTTACCGAACAGTACCTCAATGATTACAGTCGCAGCTGTAGCAACACTCGAAGCTGTTAAGAAATTCACCAACACCTCAGGAAAATGGACGATCTGCTCGGATACCCTCCCGGTCCTGGAAGCAATTTGGAATCCTATGATCAATACCGTTATTGTATCCCAAATTAGGGATGCTCTAATAGCAAAAACATCCAAACTTATATTAATGTGGACTTCAGGACACGTTGGAATATATGGTAATGAGCTGGCCGAAAATGCTGCCAACAATGCTCACTTGGTTCCAGTATATATGTTTGATCGATACTCGCGGGAAGACCCTCAACGAGTTATACAAAACAAAATACATGAGAAATACCTGCAAGAGTGGACAGAATACCAACATCACTACAAATCATTCAACCCCAACAAACACCTTCCGAATCATCCAACAACCGTACCGATGGAATGGAGAACCAATTTCGTTCGCCTCCGACTGGGTCACACAACCTAAACACACCAACACCTCCTCAAAAAAGAACCATCTGCCATTTGTCCTACTTGCCAAAGCAGCCCTACATCTAGCGACTTGCTGAGTTCTTGTCTACTTTCACCAGACAACGTACTTCATCACTTCTATCATAGCCAAAATATTATGGATATCTTAAAGGAGATTACCAGGCTAGCATAGAAATTGTTAATAAAATATTATCTGTCCAGGGCAGCATTAACTTCGTTCAAAGTAACGGGAACAAATCGGAAGCGATGGCTGTTTCCCGCACTCCTGTGCAGTGTACCCTGCACATAAATGGATTTCCATTAAAACAGGTGGAGAAGTTTAAGTATCTCGGGGTCTTTTTCACGAAAGATGGGAGGAGTGATACTGAGTTGTCCTGTAGAATTGGCCAAGCTGGAGCAATAGTAAGGGAACTGCGCCGGCCGGTCATCAGGAAAGGTGAGCTTGGAGTAAAAGCAAAGATCTCAGTTTTTAATTCAGTGTTCGTTCCGACCCTCATCTATGGTCATAAAATTTGGGATATGACCGACAGAATTAGATCACGGGTACAAGCTATCGAAATAAGATTCCGAATGTGCGTTGCTGGTGTCACTCCAAGGGATAGAGTGAAAATCGTCAGAACTCGTGGGAGTCTTAATGTTGAGCAGCTACTTCTCCGAGTGGAGCGATCGATTCTTCGATGGTTTGGACACGTTGTTCGCATGCCCCCTGACAGACTTCCTAGACAAGTCATGCTAGCCGAGATGCGAGCGCGTCGCCCCTCTGGTAGGCCAAGAAACAGGTGGTGGGACCAGGTAAAGAACCTCTCTGAGTCCCGCCTGGGGATTGCGCTGGAGTCTCTTGAGTTGGTGGCGGAGGATCGAGAACGATGGTAAGACCATTTAGCCACCCTCGATCCGCGACCCTTTTAAAGGATAAGGGACATTCGAAAATGATGATGATGATGATGATGTTATTATCTGTACCAAGAAATGAGATATAATATTTCACTTTTTTTTATAACACACTCGCGTTCAAGGGTTTATGGCTACCCTTATAATATTTTAATATAAAGAGAGTGGAAGGGATCAGAGGAGAAAGAGAAGAGGTACTGAGGCACATTGGTTTTAAATTGTTAAGGGCAAAACTGACGAGGAAAGATCTTCTGTGGAAGCCAGTTCCACATTCGTGATGTTCTGCTAGAAAAATAACTCCAAGACAAAGCGGTACGCCAAAAATTATTTTCAAGGATAAACTAATGGGCGCGGGTCCTTGTGCGTCTATTGCGGCTGAACTCTTTAAGAGGTGGAATGCAGCAAGCGATTTCACTGGAACAATCCTTGTAAAAACCAATGAGGAAGTGCAGCAGAAGTTACAGTCCGTAAAACGGACCGTTGAATACCCCACCCTGTTCCATATTGTAAAATGATGGCAATGTTATTTTTTGACATTTAATAAGCTATGCAAACTTCGAAAAGTGGCGTTGTCCCATCGCCCTAATTACAAACTATCAATCATAAGATATTGATAGTGGGGTGCCGTGGCGTAGTGGTTAGTGTGTGTGCTTACTACGCCGGAGGCCTGGGTTCGAATCCTGCCGTCGTCACCTGAAAAAAAGACTTGTTCTTTTTCACGGTCCCCACCTCCGCGAGGGTCTGACAAGCCTTCCGAGAGTATCATTTGTCTTGAAAAACTTCTCAAAGCGCCGTTCGGATTCGGCAAAAAAATTGTAGGTCCCTTTGTATGCAAAAGAAATTAACACACCAGCATACGTTGTTGAGAAGTTGGCCCTGGTTCACCTCGAGCTTTTTATTAAAGAAATTTTTTATTATAAGATATTTCCAAGTTACGCTTAAGTGTGCGTAAATATGCGTGGCTTAATACTTCATATGAACGAAATCTGGACTGAAGTCCCGTTTACCTAACCTGCTACTCTTCCTGCATTAGGCTCAAGGCCAGTCGAAACTACATTTTTCTGAAAAATTTTAGGTTTTTCTTCAATTCTACCGCCAAATATGGGCGTAGAACTAAGCGTTTTCTACATAAAATATTAGGCAATTTTTTTTTTTCAATTTCGAGCAAATATATTGAGTAAACTGTGTTTGAAAATTTGAATTTAAAATAGATGCCACGCCCCCTGGAGGAGGTTTACCAATTAAATTCTTCTTTTTTATGTCTTATATTTATTAGGAGATGCTCAATGTCAAATTTCAGCCTTTAAGCACGCCTCACAGTTTTGAATTCTCTGGAGGTAGTTGCATATATAGACCGATTGCGGGCGTTTCTTTGAATTTCAAAAATTTTTACACTTGTACTGCTTCGCATGACGTGGACCTTAGGTACGAGATCTCAGCAGCCTAGCTCAAAATTTAAGGTTTAAAAACATGTGACACACAGACGGTCGGACGTGCATGGCTTATTTGATTCAGAATTTGGTCTCGATCATATGCCTTTAAGGTCTTGCGGGTCTACCTCCTATCCTATGGGATGGGGTATAAAAAGCGGTAAAGCAAAGAAAGACAAGAGACATTGCGACGATGCTCCATAGAGTCGAATGACTTTTTTATGTTAAAGTCACCTATAAGTTTAAAAGCTTTTTTTTGAACCCTATCAAGAAAAAGTAAGGTGGTCTTTGGTGCACCTGCCCAGACATGACAGTTAAACTCATGTTTGGGGCGTATAAATACTTTACAGATTTGAGCCCGATCGGAAGGTGTGAAATATTTTTTGCATCGCTTAAGGAAGCCTAAGCATTTCGCGGTATTTTTGGCGATCTCGTATATGTGATCATTCCAACGAATGTTGTCATTCACCTACATTCCGAAAATAGAAAGCTTATCGGTTTCCGCAATGCTAATTCCATTCATAGTTAACGACTGAAGATTTCTATTTTGTTTAAAGGACAGTAAGCAGCTGAGTTTTGGACTTGAGTTTTGGACGCGTTGAATTCTACATTATTCATATTCATTTAATTCATATTATTAAAGAGACCCCATGCTGTTATGATGTTGAGGTCAGTGTTTAGTGAGTTATACATACGCAATCGTTTCATTTCAAAGTTCATTTGACTAGGGCGTTTTCCTGAAAAAGGGTATGTGTAGCTCAGAGTGCTGTCGTCAGTGAAGGTCTCAATTGGGTTGGTAGTGGAGCACAATAGATCGTTAATAAATATTAAAACAAGCGTTGGAGATAAAACTGAGCCCTGCGGCACACCAGCGTTATTGTGGTGAATGTTAGATTTGAAACCGTCTAGAACCACTTGGATTGAGCGGTTCGAGAGAGAATTTCCTAGTCCACCGAATGAGAAGATTATCAATACCGAATGCACTCATTATACCCTATTCCACAGGAATGAAGTAGGTATAAGTTTGATACAGGCAAAAAGGTAACATAGAGAAATAATGACGATAGACCCCCAAGATCTTAAGGGCATATGATCGAGACCGACATCTGAGTCGAATGAGCAATGCCCATCCGTCCGTCCGTCTGTCTGTCCGTATGTCACCAATTATTAGGCCTTAGATCTTAAGCTAGGAAGCTGAAATTTTGTATTGCTCCGAAGCAATACAAGTGTTAAAATTTTTTAAATCCGCCCACAGACACGCCCACTATCAGTCTAAAAGTGCAACAACCTCCGGTGCTTACAAGACTGTAAAACGTCGTCAAAAGCTGTAATTTATTATTTAGCATCTTCTAATGATCACGAGTCACAAAAATAAAAATAAAGTCCGCAGACCGTCCCTTGTGGGCGTGGCATCGATTGAAAGTGTAATCTTTCAATAGCAATTTATTCAATATTTTTGTTCCAAATCGAAAAATTTTTTCTGAATATATTATGTAGAAAGTAATTTTTTTTATCTTTTTTTATACAAAATTTTGGGCCACGCCCACATTTGGAGGCAGAATTTAAGAAAAACCTCTAATTTTCCAGAAAAAATGGATTTCGACTACTTTTTAGCCGAACTTAAGTAAGAATAAGAAATAAAATTTAGCACATTAGCTTCATCGTGTTCTATACTAGATTTTGTTTTACAAAGCTTTTGGCCACGCCCATGTTTGGAGGTAGATATTAAGAAATTGTTAAATTTTAGCCAAAAAATTAGATTTTTGGCATCGAATTAAAAAGTAATTGTACAAATGCAACTTATTTAATATTTTTGTTCCAGATTGAAAAATTTTTACTTAATATGGATTATGCAGAATTCTGCATAGATTATGCAGAAAATACACACCCACATTTAGAGGCAGAATTCCATAAGAACCTATAAATTTCCAGAAAAACATGGATTTCGACTGCTTTTAGCTTTACAAAGGATAAAATAAGAAATAACCAGTGAGTAAGTGCTACAGTGTGTACGCAGAAGTTACAGCCCGTAAAACGGACCGTTGAATACCCCATCCTATCCCACATTGTAAAATGCTGATGGCATAGTTATTTTTTGACATTTTTTAAGTAATGCAAATTTCGAAAAGGGGCGTGGTCCAACCGCCCCTAAGTACAAACTATTAATTATAAGATATTTCCACAGATATTTCCAAGTTACACCTAATTGTACGTAAAAATGCAATTTCTTGGTTCAAATTCAATATTTTTAAAAAATCGACCCCTAAAAGGGGGCGTGGCTAAAAACTTTATATAAACGAAATCTGGACGGAAGTATTGTTTACCTAACCTGCTGCTTTTTTTGTTTCATGCTTTCCTAAATCATTCTCAAGGGCAGTCGAAATTAAGTTTTTCTGGAAAATTTTAGGTTTACCTTCAATTGTGCCTCTAAATGTGGTCGGGGCCCAAAGTCTTGTATAACCAAAATGTGGAACTAAGCGTTTTCTACATAAAAAATTAAGCAAATTTTTTTCAATTTCGAGCAAAAATACTGAGTAAACTGCATTTGAAAATTTACCCTTAAAATAGATGCCACGCCCACTAGAGGAGGTTCACCAATAAAATTTGTCTTTTTTTTGTCTTATATTCACTAAGAGATGCTAAGTGTCAAATTTCAGCCTTTTAGAACGTCTTACATTTTTTAAAAATCTGGAGGTAGTTGCATATTTAGACCGATTGTGGGCGTGTCTTTAGGCGGGTTTAAAAAATATTTACACCTATACTGCCTCGCATGACTTGCACCTGACGTACGAGGTTTCAGCACCCTAGCTCAAAATTTAAGGCCTAAAAACCCTAAACGCCCCTTTTTAAAAAAAAAAAGTAAACAAATACTTATAAGGAGTCTATTTTTTTTCTATATCAAATGATGCGAATGGTAACGGGACGGGGTTGGAAATTCAAGAAAATAAACGAATGGAAAGGAGAATAGGAATGGAAAGGAGAAAAAGAATGTAAAGGAGAATAGGAATGGAGAGGAGAATAGGAATCGAAAGGATAATAGGAATGGAAAGGATAATAGGAATGGAAAGGATAATAGGAATGGAAAGGATAAAAGGAATGGAAATGATAATAGGAATGGAAAGGATAATTAGAATGGAAAGAAGAAAAAGAATGTAAAGGAGAAAAGGAATGGAGAGGAGAATAGGAATGGAGAGGAAAATAGGAATGGAAAAGAGAATAGGAATGGAAAGGAGAATAGGAATGGAAAGGTTAATAGGAATGGAAAGGATAATAGGAATAGATAGGATAATAGGAATAGAAAGGATAATAGGAATGGAAAGGATAATAGGAATGGAAAGGATAATAGGAATGGAAAGGATAATAGGAATGGAAAGGATAATAGGAATGGAAAGGATAATAGGAATGGAAAGGATAATAGGAATGGAAAGGATAATAGGAATGGAAAGGATAATAGGAATGGAAAGGATAATAGTAATGGAAAGGATAATAGGAATGGAAAGGATAATAGGAATAGATAGGATAATAGGAATAGAAAGGATAATAGGAATGGAAAGAATAATAGGAATGGAAAGGATAATTAGAATGGAAAGGATAATAGGAATGGTAAGGATAATAGGAATGGAAAGGATAATAGGAATGGAAAGGATAATAGTAATGGAAAGGATAATAGGGGTGGAAGGGATAATAGGGATGGAAAGGATAATAGGAATGGAAACTATAATAGGAATGGAAAAGATAATAACGGGTGATTTCTTAAGAGGTTGAGAACTTTTTAAAAAAAAAAAAACACAAAAAATTCGAAAAAATTAATGAAATATTTATTTGAATAGATAGTTTGAACCTTGCAATTTAATGTTTAAAAATAATTTCACGCAAATGTTGACCGCGGCTGCGTCTCAGGTAGCCCATCCGCTGAGTCCAATTTTGGCATACTCTTTCACACATATCGGCCGGTATCTCACGAATGAATGCATGGATGTTGGCTTCCAGTGCGTCAATCGAAGCGGGCTTGTCCCTATAGACATTAGCCTTGACATACCCCCACAAAAAATAATCTAATGGTGTCAAATCGCACGATCTAGGCGGCCAATTGACCGGCCCGAAACGTGAAATTAACTTTTCACCAAACTCGCCTCGCAATTGCGCCATTGTTTCGCGTGCTGTGTGGCATGTGGCACCGTCTTGTTGAAACCACATTTCATGCAAGTCAAGAACTTCCATTTCGGGCAAAAAAAATTTTGTTATCATCGCTCGGTAGCGTTCACCATTGACAGTAACGCTGCGATTCGCATCATCTTTGAAGAAATATGGCCCAATAATGCCGCCGGCCCATAAACCGCACCAAACAGTGGCTTTTTCGGGATGCATTGGTAGCTGTTGCAATGCTTCTGGCTGATCTTCACTCCAAATGCTGCAATTTTGCTTACTTACGTACCCATTCAACCAAAAATGAGCCTCATCGCTGAACACAATTTTTCGATAAAAAAGCGGATCCTCGGCCAGCTTTCCAAGAGCCCATTCACCAAAAATTCGGCGTTGTGGTAGGTCGGCTGGCTTTAGTTCTTGCACCAGCTGTATCTTAAAAGGCTTTACGCCCAAATCCTTCCGCAAAATTTTCCACGTAGTGCTGTAACAAAGGCCTAACTGCTGGGAACGGCGCCAAATCGACATTTCGCGGTCTTCTGTCACACTAGCTGATACGGCCGCAATATTTTCATCACTACGCACAGTACGTAAACGTGTTGGTGGTTTAATGTCCAACAAAGTAAATTTGGTGCGAAATTTGGTCACAATCTTCCGAATAGACTGCTCAGAAGGTCGAGAATGCCGACCATAAAATGGAAGCAGCGCGCGATGAACATTTCGAACCGAGCACGAATTTTGATAGTAAAATTCAATAATTTGTAAGCGTTGTTCATTTGTAAGACGATCCATGGTTAAATTGCAAACCAAACTGAAGCCTGTCACTGTTTGACAGTGACACAAGGTACTAAACACACGTCAGCTGTCAAAACCAGTGTTGCCAAAACCAAACCAGCTAAAAAATCACCCTTTAGGAATGGAGAGGATAATAGGAATGGAAATGATAATAGGAATGGAAAGAATAATATGAATGGAAAGGATAGAAGGAATGGAGAGGAGAATAGGAATGGAGAAGAGAAAAGGAACGGAGAGGAGAATAGGAATGGAGAGGAGAATAGGAAATGAAAGGATAATGGGAATGGAAAGGATAATAGGAATGGAAAGGGTAGTAGGAATGGAGAAGAGAATAGGAATGGAGAGGAGAATAAGAATGGAAAAGAGAATAGGAATGGAAAGGAGAATAGGAATCGAAAGGAGAATAGGAATGGAAAGGAGAAAAAGAATGTAAAGGAGAATAGGAATGGAGAGGAGAATAGGAATGGAGAGGAGAATAAGAATGCAAAGTTTAATAGGAATGGAAAGGATAATAGGAATAGATAGGATAATAGGAATAGAAAGGATAATAGGAATGGAAAGGATAATAGGAATAGAAAGGATGATAGGAATGGAAAGGATAATAAGAATGGAAAGAATAATTGGAATGGAAAGCATAATAGGAATGGAAAGGATAACAGGAATGGAAAGGATAATAGGAATGGAAAGGATAATAGGAATGGAAAGGATAATAGGAATGGAAAGGATAATAGGAATGGAAAGGATAATAGGAATGGAAAGGATAATTGGAATGGAAAGGATAAAAGGAATAGAAAGGATAATAGGAATGGAAAGGATAATAGGAATGGAAAGGATAATAGGAATGGAAAGGATAATAGGAATGGAAAGAATAATAGGAATGGAAAGAATAATAGGAATGGAAGGGACAATAGGAATGGAAAGGATAATAGGAATGGAAAGGATAATAGGAATGGAAAGGATAATTGGAATGGAAAGGATAATAGGAATGGAAAGGATAATTGGAATGGAAAGGATAAAAGGAATAGAAAGGATAATAGGAATGGAAAGGATAATAGGAATGGAAAGGATAATAGGAATGGAAAGGATAATAGGAATGGAAAGGATAATAGGAATGGAAAGGATAATAGGAATGGAAAGGATAATAGGAATGGAAAGGATAATAGGAATGGAAAGGATAATAGGAATGGAAAGGATAATAGGAATGGAAGGGATAATAAGAATGGAAAGGATGAAAGGAATGGAAAGGATGATAGGAACGGAAAGGATAATAGGAATGGAAAGAATAATTGGAATGGAAAGGATAATAGTAATGGAAAGGGTAGTAGGAATGAAGAAGAGAATAGGAATGGAGAGGAGAATAAGAATGGAAAAGAGAATAGGAATGCAAAGCTTAATAGGAATGGAAAGGATAATAGGAATAGATAGGATAATAGGAATAGAAAGGATAATAGGAATGGAAAGGATAATAGGAATAGAAAGGATGATAGGAATGGAAAGGATAATAGGAATGGAAAGAATAATACGAATGGAAAGGATAATAGGAATGGAAAGGATAACAGGAATGGAAAGGATAATAGGAATATAAAGGACACAATAGGAATAGAAAGGATAATAGGAATGGAAAGGATAATAGGAATAGAAAGGATGATAGGAATGGAAAGGATAATAGGAATGGAAAGAATAATTGGAATGGAAAGGATAATAGGAATGGAAAGGATAATAGGAATGGAAAGGATAACAGGAATGGAAAGGATAACAGGAATAGAAAGGATAATAGGAATTTAAAGGATAATAGGAATGGAAAGGATAATAGAAATGGAAAGGATAATAGGAATGGAAAGGATAATAGGAATGGAAAGGATAATTGGAGTGGAAAGGATAAAAGGAATAGAAAGGATAATAAGAATGGAAAGGATAATAGGAATGGACCGGATAATAGGAATGGAAAGGATAATAGGAATGGACCGGATAATAGGAATGGAAAGGATAATAGGAATGGAAAGGATATTAGGAATGGAAAGGATAATAGGAATGGAAAGGATAATAGGAATGGAAAGGATAATAGGAATGGAAAGGATAATAGGAATGGAAAGGATAATTGGAATGGAAAGGATAAAAGGAATAGAAAGGATAAAAGGAGTGGAAAGGATAATAGGAATGGAAAGGATAATTGGAATGGAAAGGATAAAAGGAATAGAAAGGATAATAGGAATGGAAAGAATAATTGGAATGAAAAGGATAATAGGAATGGAAAGGATAATAGGAATGGAATGGATAATAGGAAGGGAAAGGATAATAGGAATGGAAAGGATAATTGGAATGGAAAGGATAAAAGGAATAGAAAGGATAATAGGAATGGAAAGGATAATAGGAATGGAAAGGATAATAGGAATGGAAAGGATAATAGGAATGGAAAGGATAATAAGAATGGAAAGGATAATAGGAATGGAAAGGATAATAGGAATGGAAAGGATAATAGGAATGGAAAGGATAATAGGAATGGAAAGGATAATAGGAATGGAAAGGATAATAGGAATGGAAAGGATAATAGGAATGGAAAGGATAATAGGAATGGAAAGGATAATAGGAATGGAACGGATAATAGGAATGGAAAGGATAATTGGAATGGAAAGGATAAAAGGAATAGAAAGGATAATAGGAGTGGAAAGGATAATAGGAATGGAAAGGATAATTGGAATATAAAGGATAATAGGAATGGAAAGGATAACAGGAATGGAAAGGATAACAGGAATGGAAAGGATAATAGGAATATAAAGGATAATAGGAATGGAAAGGATAATAGGAATGGAAAGGATAATAGGAATGGAAAGGATAATAGGAATGGAGAGGATAATGGGAATGGAAAGGATAATTGGAATGGAAAGGATAAAAGGAATAGAAAGGATAATAGGAATGGAAAGGATAATAGGAATGGAAAGGATAATAGGAATGGAAAGGATAATAGGAATGGAAAGGATAATAGGAATGGAAAGGATAATAGGAATGGAAAGGATAATAGGAATGGAAAGGATAATAGGAATGGAAACGATAATAGGAATGGAAAGGATAATAGGAATGGAAAGGATAATAGGAATGGAAAGGATAATAGGAATGGAAAGGATAATAGGAATGGAAAGGATAATAGGAATGGAAAGAATAATTGGAA
This sequence comes from Neoascia interrupta, assembly GCA_947623515.1. NCBI lineage: Eukaryota > Metazoa > Arthropoda > Insecta > Diptera > Syrphidae > Neoascia > Neoascia interrupta. The sequence continues at coordinate 120,413,086 of OX392462.1, forward strand.
TGGAAAGGATAATAGGAATGGAAAGGATAATAGGAATGGAAAGGATAATAGGAATGGAAAGGATAATAGGAATGGAAAGGATAATTGGAATGGAAAGGATAAAAGGAATAGAAAGGATAATAGGAATGGAAAGGATAATAGGAATGGAAAGGATAATAGGAATGGAAAGGATAATATGAATGGAAAGGATAATAGGAATGGAACGGATAATAGGAATGGAAAGGATAATTGGAATGGAAAGGATAAAGGGAATAGAAAGGATAATAGGAGTGGAAAGGATAATAGGAATGTAAAGGATAATTGGAATATAAAGGATCGAGAATGCCGACCATAAAACGGAAGCAGCGCGCGATGAACATTTCGAACCGAGCACGAATTTTGATAGTAAAATTCAATAATTTGTAAGCGTTGTTCATTTGTAAGACGATCCATGGTTAAATTGCAAACCAAACTGAAGCCTGTCACTCTTTGACAGTGACACAAGGTACTAAACACACGTCAGCTGTCAAAACCAGTGTTGCCAAAACCAAACCAGCTAAAAAATCACCCTTTAGGAATGGAGAGGATAATAGGAATGGAAATGATAATAGGAATGGAAAGAATAATATGAATGGAAAGGATAGAAGGAATGGAGAGGAGAATAGGAATGGAGAAGAGAAAAGGAATGGAGAGGAGAATAGGAATGGAGAGGAGAATAGGAATGGAAAGGATAATGGGAATGGAAAGGATAATAGGAATGGAAAGGGTAGTAGGAATGGAGAAGAGAATAGGAATGGAGAGGAGAATAAGAATGGAAAAGAGAATAGGAATATAAAGGAGAATAGGAATCGAAAGGAGAATAGGAATGGAAAGGAGAAAAAGAATGTAAAGGAGAATAGGAATGGAGAGGAGAATAGGAATGGAGAGGAGAATAAGAATGCAAAGTTTAATAGGAATGGAAAGGATAATAGGAATAGATAGGATAATAGGAATAGAAAGGATAATAGGAATGGAAAGGATAATAGGAATGGAAAGGATAATAGGAATAGAAAGGATGATAGGAATGGAAAGGATAATAGGAATGGAAAGAATAATTGGAATGGAAAGCATAATAGGAATGGAAAGGATAACAGGAATGGAAAGGATAATAGGAATATAAAGGATAATAGGAATGGAAAGGATAATAGGAATGGAAAGGATAATAGGAATGGAAAGGATAATAGGAATGGAAAGGATAATAGGAATGGAAAGGATAATAGGAATGGAAAGGATAATAGGAATGGAAAGGATAATTGGAATGGAAAGGATAAAAGGAATAGAAAGGATAAAAGGAGTGGAAAGGATAATAGGAATGGAAAGGATAATTGGAATGGAAAGGATAATAGGAATGGAAAGGATAATAGGAATGGAAAGGATAATAGGAATGGAAAGGATAATAGGAATGGAGAGGATAATGGGAATGGAAAGGATAATTGGAATGGAAAGGATAAAAGGAATAGAAAGGATAATAGGAATGGAAAGGATAATAGGAATGGAAAGGATAATAGGAATGGAAAGGATAATTGGAATGGAAAGGATAATAGGAATGGAAAGGATAATAGGAATGGAAAGGATAATAGGAATGGAAAGGATAATAGGAATGGAAAGGATAATAGGAATGGAAAGGATAATAGGAATGGAAACGATAATAGGAATGGAAAGGATAATAGGAATGGAAAGGATAATAGGAATGGAAAGGATAATAGGAATGGAAAGGATAATAGGAATGGAAAGAATAATTGGAATGGAAAGGATAATAGGAATGGAAAGGATAATAGGAATGGAAAGGATAATAGGAATGGAAAGGATAATTGGAATGGAAAGGATAAGAGGAATAGAAAGGATAATAGGAATGGAAAGGATAATAGGAATGGAAAGGATAATAGGAATGGAAAGGATAATAGGAATGGAAAGGATAATAGGAATGGAAAGGATAATAGGAATGGAAAGGATAATAGGAATGGAAAGGATAATAGGAATGGAAAGGATAATAGCAATGGAAAGGATAATAGGAATGGAAAGGATAATTGGAATGGAAAGGATAAAAGGAATAGAAAGGATAAAAGGAGTAGAAAGGATAATAGGAATGGAAAGGATAATTGGAATGGAAAGGATAAAAGGAATAGAAAGGATAATAGGAATGGAAAGGAGAATAGGAATGGAAAGAATAATTGGAATGGAAAGGATAATAGGAATGGAAAGGATAATAGGAATGGAAAGGATAATAGGAATGGAAAGGATAATTGGAATGGAAAGGATAAAAGGAATAGAAAGGATAATAGGAATGGAAAGGATAATAGGAATGGAAAGGATAATAGGAATGGAAAGGATAATAGGAATGGAAAGGATAATAGGAATGGAAAGGATAATAGGAATGGAAAGGATAATAGGAATGGAAAGGATAATATGAATGGAAAGGATAATAGGAATGGAACGGATAATAGGAATGGAAAGGATAATTGGAATGGAAAGGATAAAGGGAATAGAAAGGATAATAGGAGTGGAAAGGATAATAGGAATGTAAAGGATAATTGGAATATAAAGGATCGAGAATGCCGACCATAAAACGGAAGCAGCGCGCGATGAACATTTCGAACCGAGCACGAATTTTGATAGTAAAATTCAATAATTTGTAAGCGTTGTTCATTTGTAAGACGATCCATGGTTAAATTGCAAACCAAACTGAAGCCTGTCACTCTTTGACAGTGACACAAGGTACTAAACACACGTCAGCTGTCAAAACCAGTGTTGCCAAAACCAAACCAGCTAAAAAATCACCCTTTAGGAATGGAGAGGATAATAGGAATGGAAATGATAATAGGAATGGAAAGAATAATATGAATGGAAAGGATAGAAGGAATGGAGAGGAGAATAGGAATGGAGAAGAGAAAAGGAATGGAGAGGAGAATAGGAATGGAGAGGAGAATAGGAATGGAAAGGATAATGGGAATGGAAAGGATAATAGGAATGGAAAGGGTAGTAGGAATGGAGAAGAGAATAGGAATGGAGAGGAGAATAAGAATGGAAAAGAGAATAGGAATATAAAGGAGAATAGGAATCGAAAGGAGAATAGGAATGGAAAGGAGAAAAAGAATGTAAAGGAGAATAGGAATGGAGAGGAGAATAGGAATGGAGAGGAGAATAAGAATGCAAAGTTTAATAGGAATGGAAAGGATAATAGGAATAGATAGGATAATAGGAATAGAAAGGATAATAGGAATGGAAAGGATAATAGGAATAGAAAGGATGATAGGAATGGAAAGGATAATAGGAATGGAAAGAATAATTGGAATGGAAAGCATAATAGGAATGGAAAGGATAACAGGAATGGAAAGGATAATAGGAATATAAAGGATAATAGGAATGGAAAGGATAATAGGAATGGAAAGGATAATAGGAATGGAAAGGATAATAGGAATGGAAAGGATAATAGGAATGGAAAGGATAATAGGAATGGAAAGGATAATAGGAATGGAAAGGATAATAGGAATGGAAAGGATAATAGGAATGGAAAGGATAATAGGAATGGAAAGGATAATAGGAATGGAAAGGATAATAGGAATGGAAGGGACAATAGGAATGGAAAGGATAATAGGAATGGAAAGGATAATAGGAATGGAAAGGATAATAGGAATGGAAAGGATAATAGGAATGGAAAGGATAATTGGAATGGAAAGGATAAAAGGAATAGAAAGGATAATAGGAATGGAAAGGATAATAGGAATGGAAAGGATAATAGGAATGGAAAGGATAATAGGAATGGAAGAGATAATAGGAATGGAAAGGATGAAAGGAATGGAAAGGATGATAGGAACGGAAAGGATAATAGGAATGGAAAGAATAATTGGAATGGAAATGATAATAGGAATGGAAAGGGTAGTAGGAATGAAGAAGAGAATAGGAATGGAGAGGAGAATAAGAATGGAAAAGAGAATAGGAATGCAAAGTTTAATAGGAATGGAAAGGATAATAGGAATAGATAGGATAATAGGAATAGAAAGGATAATAGGAATGGAAAGGATAATAGGAATAGAAAGGATGATAGGAATGGAAAGGATAATGGGAATGGAAAGAATAATTGGAATGGAAAGGATAATAGGAATGGAAAGGATAACAGGAATGGAAAGGATAATAGGAATATAAAGGATATAATAGGAATGGAAAGGATAATAGGAATGGAAAGGATAATAGGAATGGAAAGGATAATTGGAAAGGAAAGTATAAAAGGAATAGAAAGGATAATAGGAATGGAAAGGATAATAGGAATGGAAAGGATAATAGGAATGGAAAGGATAACAGGAATGGAAAGGATAACAGGAATGGATAGGATAATAGGAATATAAAGGATAATAGGAATGGAAAGGATAATAGGAATGGAAAGGATAATAGGAATGGAAAGGATAATAGGAATGGAAAGAATAATAGGAATGGAAAGGATAATAGGAATGGAAAGGATAATTGGAATGGAAAGGATAAAAGGAATAGAAAGGATAATAGGAATGGAAAGGATAATAGGAAAGGAAAGGATAATAGGAATGGAAAGGATAATTGGAATGGAAAGGATAAAAGGAATAAAAAGGATAATAGGAGTGGAAAGGATAATAGGAATGGAAAGGATAATAGGAATGGAAAGGATAAAAGGAATAGAAAGGATAATAGGAATGGAAAGGATAATAGGAATGGAAAGAATAATTGGAATGGAAAGGATAATAGGAATGGAAAGGATAACAGGAATGGAAAGGATAATAGGAATATAAAGGACACAATAGGAATAGAAAGGATAATAGGAATGGAAAGGATAATAGGAATAGAAAGGATGATAGGAATGGAAAGGATAATAGGAATGGAAAGAATAATTGGAATGGAAAGGATAATAGGAATGGAAAGGATAATAGGAATGGAAAGGATAATAGGAATGGAAAGGATAACAGGAATGGAAAGGATAACAGGAATGGATAGGATAATAGGAATATAAAGGATAATAGGAATAGAAATGATGATAGGAATGGAAAGGATAATAGGAATGGAAAGAATAATACGAATGGAAAGGATAATAGGAATGGAAAGGATAACAGGAATGGAAAGGATAATAGGAATATAAAGGACACAATAGGAATAGAAAGGATAATAGGAATGGAAAGGATAATAGGAATAGAAAGGATGATAGGAATGGAAAGGATAATAGGAATGGAAAGAATAATTGGAATGGAAAGGATAATAGGAATGGAAAGGATAATAGGAATGGAAAGGATAACAGGAATGGAAAGGATAACAGGAATAGAAAGGATAATAGGAATTTAAAGGATAATAGGAATGGAAAGGATAATAGAAATGGAAAGGATAATAGGAATGGAAAGGATAATAGGAATGGAAAGGATAATTGGAGTGGAAAGGATAAAAGGAATAGAAAGGATAATAAGAATGGAAAGGATAATAGGAATGGACCGGATAATAGGAATGGAAAGGATAATAGGAATGGAAAGGATATTAGGAATGGAAAGGATAATAGGAATGGAAAGGATAATAGGAATGGAAAGGATAATAGGAATGGAAAGGATAATAGGAATGGAAAGGATAATAGGAATGGAAAGGATAATTGGAATGGAAAGGATAAAAGGAATAGAAAGGATAAAAGGAGTGGAAAGGATAATAGGAATGGAAAGGATAATTGGAATGGAAAGGATAAAAGGAATAGAAAGGATAATAGGAATGGAAAGAATAATTGGAATGGAAAGGATAATAGGAATGGAAAGGATAATAGGAATGGAAAGGATAATAGGAATGGAATGGATAATAGGAAGGGAAAGGATAATAGGAATGGAAAGGATAATTGGAATGGAAAGGATAAAAGGAATAGAAAAGATAATAGGAATGGAAAGGATAATAGGAATGGAAAGGATAATAGGAATGGAAAGGATAATAGGAATGGAAAGGATAATAGGAATGGAGAGGATAATGGGAATGGAAAGGATAATTGGAATGGAAAGGATAAAAGGAATAGAAAGGATAATAGGAATGGAAAGGATAATAGGAATGGAAAGGATAATAGGAATGGAAAGGATAATAGGAATGGAAAGGATAATAGGAATGGAAAGGATAATAGGAATGGAAAGGATAATAGGAATGGAAAGGATAATAGGAATGGAAAGGATAATAGGAATGGAAAGGATAATAGGAATGGAACGGATAATAGGAATGGAAAGGATAATTGGAATGGAAAGGATAAAAGGAATAGAAAGGATAATAGGAATGGAAAGGATAATTGGAATATAAAGGATAATAGGAATGGAAAGGATAACAGGAATGGAAAGGATAACAGGAATGGAAAGGATAATAGGAATATAAAGGATAATAGGAATGGAAAGGATAATAGGAATGGAAAGGATAATAGGAATGGAAAGGATAATAGGAATGGAGAGGATAATGGGAATGGAAAGGATAATTGGAATGGAAAGGATAAAAGGAATAGAAAGGATAATAGGAATGGAAAGGATAATAGGAATGGAAAGGATAATAGGAATGGAAAGGATAATAGGAATGGAAAGGATAATAGGAATGGAAAGGATAATAGGAATGGAAAGGATAATAGGAATGGAAAGGATAATAGGAATGGAAACGATAATAGGAATGGAAAGGATAATAGGAATGGAAAGGATAATAGGAATGGAAAGGATAATAGGAATGGAAAGGATAATAGGAATGGAAAGGATAATAGGAATGGAAAGAATAATTGGAATGGAAAGGATAATAGGAATGGAAAGGATAATAGGAATGGAAAGGATAATAGGAATGGAAAGGATAATAGGAATGGAAAGGATAATTGGAATGGAAAGGATAAAAGGAATAGAAAGGATAATAGGAATGGAAAGGATAATAGGAATGGAAAGGATAATAGGAATGGAAAGGATAATATGAATGGAAAGGATAATAGGAATGGAACGGATAATAGGAATGGAAAGGATAATTGGAATGGAAAGGATAAAGGGAATAGAAAGGATAATAGGAGTGGAAAGGATAATAGGAATGTAAAGGATAATTGGAATATAAAGGATCGAGAATGCCGACCATAAAACGGAAGCAGCGCGCGATGAACATTTCGAACCGAGCACGAATTTTGATAGTAAAATTCAATAATTTGTAAGCGTTGTTCATTTGTAAGACGATCCATGGTTAAATTGCAAACCAAACTGAAGCCTGTCACTCTTTGACAGTGACACAAGGTACTAAACACACGTCAGCTGTCAAAACCAGTGTTGCCAAAACCAAACCAGCTAAAAAATCACCCTTTAGGAATGGAGAGGATAATAGGAATGGAAATGATAATAGGAATGGAAAGAATAATATGAATGGAAAGGATAGAAGGAATGGAGAGGAGAATAGGAATGGAGAAGAGAAAAGGAATGGAGAGGAGAATAGGAATGGAGAGGAGAATAGGAATGGAAAGGATAATGGGAATGGAAAGGATAATAGGAATGGAAAGGGTAGTAGGAATGGAGAAGAGAATAGGAATGGAGAGGAGAATAAGAATGGAAAAGAGAATAGGAATATAAAGGAGAATAGGAATCGAAAGGAGAATAGGAATGGAAAGGAGAAAAAGAATGTAAAGGAGAATAGGAATGGAGAGGAGAATAGGAATGGAGAGGAGAATAAGAATGCAAAGTTTAATAGGAATGGAAAGGATAATAGGAATAGATAGGATAATAGGAATAGAAAGGATAATAGGAATGGAAAGGATAATAGGAATAGAAAGGATGATAGGAATGGAAAGGATAATAGGAATGGAAAGAATAATTGGAATGGAAAGCATAATAGGAATGGAAAGGATAACAGGAATGGAAAGGATAATAGGAATATAAAGGATAATAGGAATGGAAAGGATAATAGGAATGGAAAGGATAATAGGAATGGAAAGGATAATAGGAATGGAAAGGATAATAGGAATGGAAAGGATAATAGGAATGGAAAGGATAATAGGAATGGAAAGGATAATAGGAATGGAAAGGATAATAGGAATGGAAAGGATAATTGGAATGGAAAGGATAAAAGGAATAGAAAGGATAAAAGGAGTGGAAAGGATAATAGGAATGGAAAGGATAATTGGAATGGAAAGGATAAAAGGAATAGAAAGGATAATAGGAATGGAAAGAATAATTGGAATGGAAAGGATAATAGGAATGGAAAGGATAATAGGAATGGAATGGATAATAGGAAGGGAAAGGATAATAGGAATGGAAAGGATAATTGGAATGGAAAGGATAATAGGAATGGAAAGGATAATAGGAATGGAAAGGATAATAGGAATGGAAAGGATAATAGGAATGGAAAGGATAATAAGAATGGAAAGGATAATAGGAATGGAAAGGATAATAGGAATGGAAAGGATAATAGGAATGGAAAGGATAATAGGAATGGAAAGGATAATAGGAATGGAAAGGATAATAGGAATGGAAAGGATAATACGAATGGAAAGGATAATAGGAATGGAAAGGATAATAGGAATGGAACGGATAATAGGAATGGAAAGGATAATTGGAATGGAAAGGATAAAAGGAATAGAAAGGATAATAGGAATGGAAAGGATAATTGGAATATAAAGGATAATAGGAATGGAAAGGATAACAGGAATGGAAATGATAACAGGAATGGAAAGAATAATAGGAATATAAAGGATAATAGGAATGGAAAGGATAATAGGAATGGAAAGGATAATAGGAATGGAAAGGATAATAGGAATGGAGAGGATAATGGGAATGGAAAGGATAATTGGAATGGAAAGGATAAAAGGAATAGAAAGGATAATAGGAATGGAAAGGATAATAGGAATGGAAAGGATAATAGGAATGGAAAGGATAATAGGAATGGAAAGGATAATAGGAATGGAAAGGATAATAGGAATGGAAAGGATAATAGGAATGGAAAGGATAATAGGAATGGAAAGGATAATAGGAATGGAAACGATAATAGGAATGGAAAGGATAATAGGAATGGAAAGGATAATAGGAATGGAAAGGATAATAGGAATGGAAAGGATAATAGGAATGGAAAGAATAATTGGAATGGAAAGGATAATAGGAATGGAAAGGATAATAGGAATGGAAAGGATAATAGGAATGGAAAGGATAATTGGAATGGAAAGGATAAGAGGAATAGAAAGGATAATAGGAATGGAAAGGATAATAGGAATGGAAAGGATAATAGGAATGGAAAGGATAATAGGAATGGAAAGGATAATAGGAATGGAAAGGATAATAGGAATGGAAAGGATAATAGCAATGGAAAGGATAATAGGAATGGAAAGGATAATTGGAATGGAAAGGATAAAAGGAATAGAAAGGATAAAAGGAGTAGAAAGGATAATAGGAATGGAAAGGATAATTGGAATGGAAAGGATAAAAGGAATAGAAAGGATAATAGGAATGGAAAGGAGAATAGGAATGGAAAGAATAATTGGAATGGAAAGGATAATAGGAATGGAAAGGATAATAGGAATGGAAAGGATAATAGGAATGGAAAGGATAATTGGAATGGAAAGGATAAAAGGAATAGAAAGGATAATAGGAATGGAAAGGATAATAGGAATGGAAAGGATAATAGGAATGGAAAGGATAATAGGAATGGAAAGGATAATAGGAATGGAAAGGATAATAGGAATGGAAAGGATAATAGGAATGGAAAGGATAATATGAATGGAAAGGATAATAGGAATGGAACGGATAATAGGAATGGAAAGGATAATTGGAATGGAAAGGATAAAGGGAATAGAAAGGATAATAGGAGTGGAAAGGATAATAGGAATGTAAAGGATAATTGGAATATAAAGGATCGAGAATGCCGACCATAAAACGGAAGCAGCGCGCGATGAACATTTCGAACCGAGCACGAATTTTGATAGTAAAATTCAATAATTTGTAAGCGTTGTTCATTTGTAAGACGATCCATGGTTAAATTGCAAACCAAACTGAAGCCTGTCACTCTTTGACAGTGACACAAGGTACTAAACACACGTCAGCTGTCAAAACCAGTGTTGCCAAAACCAAACCAGCTAAAAAATCACCCTTTAGGAATGGAGAGGATAATAGGAATGGAAATGATAATAGGAATGGAAAGAATAATATGAATGGAAAGGATAGAAGGAATGGAGAGGAGAATAGGAATGGAGAAGAGAAAAGGAATGGAGAGGAGAATAGGAATGGAGAGGAGAATAGGAATGGAAAGGATAATGGGAATGGAAAGGATAATAGGAATGGAAAGGGTAGTAGGAATGGAGAAGAGAATAGGAATGGAGAGGAGAATAGGAATATAAAGGAGAATAGGAATCGAAAGGAGAATAGGAATGGAAAGGAGAAAAAGAATGTAAAGGAGAATAGGAATGGAGAGGAGAATAGGAATGGAGAGGAGAATAAGAATGCAAAGTTTAATAGGAATGGAAAGGATAATAGGAATAGATAGGATAATAGGAATAGAAAGGATAATAGGAATGGAAAGGATAATAGGAATAGAAAGGATGATAGGAATGGAAAGGATAATAGGAATGGAAAGAATAATTGGAATGGAAAGCATAATAGGAATGGAAAGGATAACAGGAATGGAAAGGATAATAGGAATATAAAGGATAATAGGAATGGAAAGGATAATAGGAATGGAAAGGATAATAGGAATGGAAAGGATAATAGGAATGGAAAGGATAATAGGAACGGAAAGGATAATAGGAATGGAAAGGATAATAGGAATGGAAAGGATAATAGGAATGGAAAGGATAATAGGAATGGAAAGGATAATAGGAATGGAAAGGATAATAGGAATGGAAGGGACAATAGGAATGGAAAGGATAATAGGAATGGAAAGGATAATAGGAATGGAAAGGATAATAGGAATGGAAAGGATAATAGGAATGGAAAGGATAATTGGAATGGAAAGGATAAAAGGAATAGAAAGGATAATAGGAATGGAAAGGATAATAGGAATGGAAAGGATAATAGGAATGGAAAGGATAATAGGAATGGAAAGGATAATAGGAATGGAAGAGATAATAGGAATGGAAAGGATGAAAGGAATGGAAAGGATGATAGGAACGGAAAGGATAATAGGAATGGAAAGAATAATTGGAATGGAAATGATAATAGGAATGGAAAGGGTAGTAGGAATGAAGAAGAGAATAGGAATGGAGAGGAGAATAAGAATGGAAAAGAGAATAGGAATGCAAAGTTTAATAGGAATGGAAAGGATAATAGGAATAGATAGGATAATAGGAATAGAAAGGATAATAGGAATGGAAAGGATAATAGGAATAGAAAGGATGATAGGAATGGAAAGGATAATGGGAATGGAAAGAATAATTGGAATGGAAAGGATAATAGGAATGGAAAGGATAACAGGAATGGAAAGGATAATAGGAATATAAAGGATATAATAGGAATGGAAAGGATAATAGGAATGGAAAGGATAATAGGAATGGAAAGGATAATTGGAAAGGAAAGTATAAAAGGAATAGAAAGGATAATAGGAATGGAAAGGATAATAGGAATGGAAAGGATAATAGGAATGGAAAGGATAACAGGAATGGAAAGGATAACAGGAATGGATAGGATAATAGGAATATAAAGGATAATAGGAATGGAAAGGATAATAGGAATGGAAAGGATAATAGGAATGGAAAGGATAATAGGAATGGAAAGAATAATAGGAATGGAAAGGATAATAGGAATGGAAAGGATAATTGGAATGGAAAGGATAAAAGGAATAGAAAGGATAATAGGAATGGAAAGGATAATAGGAAAGGAAAGGATAATAGGAATGGAAAGGATAATTGGAATGGAAAGGATAAAAGGAATAAAAAGGATAATAGGAGTGGAAAGGATAATAGGAATGGAAAGGATAATAGGAATGGAAAGGATAAAAGGAATAGAAAGGATAATAGGAATGGAAAGGATAATAGGAATGGAAAGAATAATTGGAATGGAAAGGATAATAGGAATGGAAAGGATAACAGGAATGGAAAGGATAATAGGAATGGAAAGGATAATAGGAATGGAAAGGATAATAGGAATGGAAAGGATAAAAGGAATGGAAAGGATAAAAGGAATGGAAAGGATAATAGGAATGGAAAGGATAATAGGAATGGAAAGGATAATAGGAATGGAAAGGATAATTGGAATGGAAAGGATAAAAGGAATAGAAAGGATAATAGGAATGGAAAGGATAATAGGAATGGAAAGGATAATAGGAATGGAATGGATAATTGGAATGGAAAGGATAAAAGGAATAGAAAGGATAATAGGAATGGAAAGGATAATAGGAATGGAAAGGATAATAGGAATGGAAAGGATAAAAGGAATAGAAAGGATAATAGGAGTGGAAAGGATAATAGGAATGGAAAGGATAATTGGAATATAAAGGATAATAGGAATGGAAAGGATAATAGGAATGGAAAGGATAACAGGAATGGAAAGGATAACAGGAATGGAAAGGATAATAGGAATATAAAGGACAATAGGAATGGAAAGGATAATAGGAATGGAAAGGATAATAGGAATGGAAAGGATAATAGGAATGGAAGGGATAATAGGAATGGAAAGGATAATAGGAATGGAAAGGATAATTGGAATGGAAAGGATAAAAGGAATAGAAAGGATAATAGGAATGGAAAGGATAATAGGAATGGAAAGGATAATAGGAATGGAAAGGATAATAGGAATGGAAAGGATAATAGGAATGGAAAGGATAATAGGAATGGAAAGGATAATTGGAATGGAATGGATAAAAGGAATAGAAAGGATAAAAGGAGTGGAAAGGATAATAGGAATGGAAAGGATAATTGGAATGGAAATGATAAAAGGAATAGAAAGGATAATAGGAATGGAAAGGATAATAGGAATGGAAAGAATAATTGGAATGGAAAGGATAATAGGAATGGAAAGGATAATAGGAATGGAAAGGATAATAGGAATGGAAAGGATAATTGGAATGGAAAGGATAAAGGAATAGAAAGGATAATAGGAATGGAAAGGATAATAGGAATGGAAAGGATAATAGGAATGGAAAGGATAATAGGAATGGAAAGGATAATAGGAATGGAAAGGATAATAGGAATGGAAAGGATAATAGGAATGGAAAAGGATAATAGGAATGGAACGGATAATAGGAATGGAAAGGATAATTGGAATGGAAAGGATAAAAGGAATAGAAAGGATAATAGGAGTGGAAAGGATAATAGGAATGGAAAGGATAATTGGAATATAAAGGGTAATAGGAATGGAAAGGATAACAGGAATGGAAAGGATAAGAGGAATGGAAAGGATAATAGGAATATAAAGGATAATAGGAATGGAAAGGATAATAGGAATGGAAAGGATAATAGGAATGGAAAGGATAATAGGAATGGAAAGGATAATAGGAATGGAAAGGATAATAGGAATGGAAAGGATAATAGGAATGGAAAGGATAATAGGAATGGAAAGGATAATTGGAATGGAAAGGATAAAAGGAATAGAAAGGATAATAGGAATGGAAAGGATAATACTAATGGAAATGATAATATGAATGGAAAGGATAATAGGAATGGAAAGGATAATAGGAATGGAAAGGATAATAGGAATGGAAAGGATAATAGGAATGGAAAGGATAATAGGAATGGAAAGGATAATAGGAATGGAAAGGATAATAGGAATGGAAATGATAATAGGAATGGAAAGGATAATAGGAATGGAAAGTATAATAGGAATGGAAAGGATAATAGGAATGGAAAGGATAATTGGAATGGAAAGGATAAAAGGAATAAAAGGGATAATAGGAGTGGAAAGGATAATAGGAATGGAAAGGATAATAGGAATGGAAAGGATAAAAGGAATAGAAAGGATAATAGGAATGGAAAGGATAATAGGAATGGAAAGAATAATTTGAATGGAAAGGATAATAGGAATGGAAAGGATAACAGGAATGGAAAGGATAATAGGAATGGAAAGGATAATAGGAATGGAAAGGATAATAGGAATGGAAAGGATAAAAGGAATGGAAAGGATAATAGGAATGGAAAGGATAATAGGAATGGAAAGGATAATTGGAATGGAAAGGATAAAAGGAATAGAAAGGATAATAGGAATGGAAAGGATAATAGGAATGGAAAGGATAATAGGAATGGAAAGGATAATTGGAATGGAAAGGATAAAAGGAATAGAAAGGATAATAGGAATGGAAAGGATAATAGGAATGGAAAGGATAATAGGAATGGAAAGGATAATAGGAATGGAAAGGATAATAGGAATGTAAAGGATAATTGGAATGGAATGGATAAAAGGAATAGAAAGGATAAAAGGAGTGGAAAGGATAATAGGAATGGAAAGGATAATTGGAATGGAAATGATAAAAGGAATAGAAAGGATAATAGGAATGGAAAGGATAATAGGAATGGAAAGAATAATTGGAATGGAAAGGATAATAGGAATGGAAAGGATAATAGGAATGGAAAGGATAATAGGAATGGAAAGGATAATTGGAATGGAAAGGATAAAAGGAATAGAAAGGATAATAGGAATGGAAAGGATAATAGGAATGGAAAGGATAATAGGAATGGAAAGGATAATAGGAATGGAAAGGATAATAGGAATGGAAAGGATAATAGGAATGGAAAGGATAATAGGAATGGAAAGGATAATAGGAATGGAAAGGATAATAGGAATGGAACGGATAATAGGAATGGAAAGGATAATTGGAATGGAAAGGATAAAAGGAATAGAAAGGATAATAGGAGTGGAAAGGATAATAGGAATGGAAAGGATAATTGGAATATAAAGGGTAATAGGAATGGAAAGGATAACAGGAATGGAAAGGATAAGAGGAATGGAAAGGATAATAGGAATATAAAGGATAATAGGAATGGAAAGGATAATAGGAATGGAAAGGATAATAGGAATGGAAAGGATAATAGGAATGGAAAGGATAATAGGAATGGAAAGGATAATAGGAATGGAAAGGATAATAGGAATGGAAAGGATAATAGGAATGGAAAGGATAATAGGAATGGAAAGGATAATTGGAATGGAAAGGATAAAAGGAATAGAAAGGATAATAGGAATGGAAAGGATAATAGGAATGGAAATGATAATATGAATGGAAAGGATAATAGGAATGGAAAGGATAATAGGAATGGAAAGGATAATAGGAATGGAAAGGATAATAGGAATGGAAAGGATAATAGGAATGGAAAGGATAATAGGAATGGAAAGGATAATAGGAATGGAAATGATAATAGGAATGGAAAGGATAATAGGAATGGAAAGTATAATAGGAATGGAAAGGATAATAGGAATGGAAAGGATAATTGGAATGGAAAGGATAAAAGAAATAAAAGGGATAATAGGAGTGGAAAGGATAATAGGAATGGAAAGGATAATAGGAATGGAAAGGATAAAAGGAATAGAAAGGATAATAGGAATGGAAAGGATAATAGGAATGGAAAGAATAATTTGAATGGAAAGGATAATAGGAATGGAAAGGATAACAGGAATGGAAAGGATAATAGAAATGGAAAGGATAATAGGAATGGAAAGGATAATAGGAATGGAAAGGATAAAAGGAATGGAAAGGATAATAGGAATGGAAAGGATAATAGGAATGGAAAGGATAATTGGAATGGAAAGGATAAAAGGAATAGAAAGGATAATAGGAATGGAAAGGATAATAGGAATGGAAAGGATAATAGGAATGGAAAGGATAATTGGAATGGAAAGGATAAAAGGAATAGAAAGGATAATAGGAATGGAAAGGATAATAGGAATGGAAAGGATAATAGGAATGGAAAGGATAATAGGAATGGAAAGGATAATAGGAATGGAAAGGATAATTGGAATGGAAAGGATAAAAGGAATAGAAAGGATAATAGGAATGGAAAGGATAATAGGAATGGAAAGGATAATAGGAATGGAAAGGATAATAGGAATGGAAAGGATAAAAGGAATGGAAAGGATAATAGGAATGGAAAGGATAATAGGAATGGAAAGGATAATAGGAATGGAAAGGATAATTGGAATGGAAAGGATAAAAGGAATAGAAAGGATAATAGGAATGGAAAGGATAATAGGAATGGAAAGGATAATAGGAATGGAAAGGATAATAGGAATGGAAAGGATAATAGGAATGGAAAGGATAATAGGAATGGAAAGGATAATAGAAATGGAAAGGATAATAGGAATGGAAAGGCTAATAGGAATGGAAAGGATAATAGGAATAGAAAGGATAATAGGAATGGAAAGGATAGATGGAATGGAAAGGATAAAAGGAATAGAAAGGATAATAGGAATGGAAAGGATAATAGGAATGGAAAGGATAATAGGAATGGAAAGGATAATAGGAATGGAAAGGATAATAGGAATGGAAAGGAGAATAGGAATGCAAAGTTTAATAGGAATGGAAAGGATAATAGGAATATAAAGGATAATAGGAATGGAAAGGATAATAGGAATGGAAAAGAATAATTGGAATGGAAAGGATAATAGGAATGGAAAGAATAATTGGAATGGAAAGGATAATAGGAATGGAAAGGATAACAAGAATGGAAAGGATAATAGGAATATAAAGGATAATAGGAATGGAAAGGAAAATAGGAATGGAAAGGATAATAGGAATGGAAAGGATAAAAGGAATGGAAAGGATAATAGGAATGGAAAGGATAATAGGAATGGAAAGGATAATAGGAATGGAAAGGATAATAGGAATGGAAAGGATAATAGGAATGGAAAGGATAATAGGAATGGAAAGGATAATTGGAATGGAAAGGATAAAAGGAATAGAAAGGATAATAGGAATGGAAAGGATAATAGGAATGGAAAGGATAACAGGAATGGAAAGGATAATAGGAATATAAAGGATAATAGGAATGGAAAGGATAATAGGAATGAAAAGGATAATAGGAATAGAAAGGATGATAGGAATGGAAAGAAGAATAGGAATGGAAAGAATAATTGGAATGGAAAGGATAATAGGAATGGAAAGGATAACAGGAATGGAAAGGATAATAGGAATGGAAAGGATAATAGGAATGGAAAGGATAATAGGACTGGAAAGAATAATTGGAATGGAAAGGATAATAGGAATGGAAAGGATAACAGGAATGGAAAGGATAATAGGAATATAAGGGATAATAGGAATGGAAAGGATAATAGGAATGGAAAGGATAATAGGAATGGAAAGGATAATAGGAATGGAAAGGATAAAAGGAATAGAAAGGATAATAGGAATGGAAAGGATAATAGGAATGGAAAGGATAATAGAAATGGAAAGGATAATAGGAATGGAAAGGATAATAGGAATGAAAAGGATAATAGGAATGGAAAGGATAATAGGAATGGAAAGGATAATAGGAATGGAAAAGATAATAGGAATGGAAAGGAAAATAGGAATGGAAAGGATAATACGAATGGAAAGGATAATAGGAATGGAAAGGATAATATGAATGGAAAGGATAATAGGAATGGAAAGGAGAATAAGAATAGGAATAGGGTATACCGCGGTCCGTTACAGACGAGCCAAAGCTATTACATACGCACTGTTGCACTTACTCACTTGTTTGAGATAGAAGAGCTTGATGCCAAACTCGGTCGAATGCTTTAGAAATGTCAAGCGCAATGACCTTGCTTTCACCTAGTAGACGAACAGAGTGGTTCCACTTTTCGGTGAGATAGGCCATCAGATCACCAGTAGACCTTTTAATTCGAAAGCCGTACTGTCGGTCACTGAGGAGCTACTGAGATTCGAGATATTTCATAAACTTCTTACCAAAGAACCGTCTTTCGCTGCTCTTCATTATAAAGAGCACTAGCACTAAGTCTTTCGTTGCTTTATTATAAATATTGATAAGATATGTTAATTTGTTATAAAAAAGAATAAAAAAATAATAAATAAATAATAAACTCAGAACCTGAAGCCCTGCAAGGTCGGGTTTAAAAATAGCCTTGCGATAGGGTATGCCTGTCGCAAAAGCGGACTAAAATCCACTCTATCACTTATCTCTAGGCATAAGTGATGCTGTCCAGGAGTATAAACTGCTTGTGGGGCCACCCTTGGCAGTAAAGTTATAACTGTAAAAGATGAACCCGAAGGTTTAAATAAAATCCAGTAGCGTCTGTTACATATTGTGCGGCTAGTTGGTCAGCGTCTGATCCCAGAGGGACGGCTGAATTTCAAAGAACAGAAATCCATGAGCGTCTGTTTCGGGACGAGCGGCTTCCTGGTCGGCGTTTGTTGTCCGGGTTAGGATCGGCCGAATTTAAACCTGGAAGCTAGGTATAAAATGCAGAATGATTTGTGGTGATCGAGTTTTCAGGGGAGTTGAGTTGTTAACTGATCACCACCTGCTGTGTAAATTGTTTTTCAGTGACAGTATTCCTTTGCCACCCAGGCGAAAACCAAGAATGATGACCCGCATATGGTGGGAAAGGTTGCAGGATGCTGACTCTGATTTCAGAGAGCGTTTTGCACAGCATGTTACGCAGAAGTTTGAACAAATTCCAACTGACATTTTGAATGTAAGAGGAGGAATGGCAGTTGTTTTTATCGGCAGTAATTTCCTCTGCAGGAAATCTTTGTGGAGTAAAGCGGCTTGGGGTAGCGGCTGGTGGTGAGAAAAGAACTGCTTGGTTTAAAACACCTGGAGTTCAAGATAAGAGTAAAAAAAAAAAAAAGATAAAATTCTGACGAGATAAGGGCGGTGAATAGTCCCACAGTAGACAAAGTCACTGAAGCGATTAAATCGCTAAAAGTTGGCAAGTCTGCTGGAGTTGATGAAATCCGGCCAGAAATACTCAAGGCAATGGGTGAAGAGGGTGTTAACTGGCTAACACGTGTCAATAAGGTGGCCTGGAATAGCGGGAAGGCACCTAGCGATTGGCAAACGGGAGTTATAGTGCCCATTTTTAAATCCCGTCCTTTTGATGTGCGCGTTGGACTTCGCCAGGGCTGTGTTCTGTCGCCGCTCCTTTTCATAGCATATATGGACTGGATGGTGAAGCGCAGTCTTGGCGAGCAATGTTTCGAATTGGCTGGCATCAGGATGAGCCATCTGCTTTTCGCAGATGATTTGGCCATCCTTGCATTTTCCAAAGAGGAATTTCAACGAGCACTGGATAGGTTTGCAGCCGTCTGTGGTGATGCTGGGATGAAAGGAAACGTGAACAAATCGGAAGTGATGGTTGTTTCCCGAACTCCTGTACCCTGCACATGAATAGAGTTCCATTAAAACAGGTGAAGTTTAAGTATCTCGAGGTCTTTTTCACGAAAGATATGAGGAGTGATTCTGAGTTGTCCTGTAGAATTGGCCAAGCTGGAGCAATAGTAAGGAACTGCGCCAGCTGGTCATCAGGAAAGCTAAGCTGGGGTGAAAGCAAAGATCTCAGTTTTTAATTTAGTGTTCGGTTCGACCCTCATCTATGGTCATGAAATTTGGGTTATGACCGAAAGAATTATATCGCGGGTACAAGCTGCCGAAATGAGATTCCTGAGGGCGTTGCTGGTGTTACTCTAAAGGATAGAGTGAGAAACGTCAGTATCCCAGTTCAGGGGAATCTTAATGTCCACTTCTCCGAGTGGAGCGATCGATTCTTCGATGGTTTGGACACGTTGTTCACATGCCTCCTGACAGACTTCCTAGACAGGTTATGCTAGCCGAGATGCGAGCGCGTCGCCCCCCTGGTAGGCCAAGGAACAGGTGGTGGGATCAGGTAAAGAACCTCTCAGAGTCCCGCCTGGGGATTGCGCCGGAGTCTCTTGAGCTGGTAGCGGAGGATCGACAAAGATGGAAGGTCCGCGACCCTTCTAAAGGATGAGCGGCATCCAAAAATGATGATGATAATATACCCTGCACGCCTGCATCGGGTATAAGAATTGAGTATGATTAATATGAAAAAAAAATTCGCCAATTTGTTTTCGATTATTTGAGAAAATGGGAATAATTTTTATTTTTTCTTTCTATGTTCTACGCTTTGACATATTCCAAACGCTTACTTCACTAATCCAATCTGGCATTATACTAATAATTAATTGGATTATAAACAATATAGATATTATGGATATCCAAACATTATGGATAACATTTTAAAAATTATAGAAATCTTAAAAGAGACTACCCAGGCTAGCATAGAAATTATTAATTAAATATTATCTGTACTTAGAATTAAGATATAATATTTTACTTTTTTTTATGATACACTCGCGTTTAAGGGTTTATGGCTACCCTTATAATGAGTTAACATAACGAGAGTTTCAGGGATCAGAGGAGAAAGAGGGGAGGTACTGATGCGCATTGGTTTTAAATTGCTGAGGGCTTAACTGACGAGGAAAGATCTCCTGTGGAAGCCTGTCCCACATTCGTGATGTTCTGCTGAAAAAAAGAACTCCAATACAAAGCGGTACACCCCAAATTGGTCTCAATTTACTGATGGGCACGTGTCCTTGTGCGACTATTACGGTTGAACTCTTTTGGAGGTGGAATGCAGCAAGCGATTTCACTGGAACAATCTTTGTTAAAAAAGCGGTACAACAAAGAAAGACAAGAGACATTGCGACGATGCTCCAAAGAGTCGAATGACCTTGTTATGTTCAAGTCAACTACAAGTTTAAAAGCTCTTTTTTGTATCCTTTCAAGAAAAAGTAAGGTGGTCTTTGGTGCGCCTGCCCAGACATGATAGTAATACTCTACTTTGAGGCGTATGAATACCTTATAGATTTGAGCCAGATCGAAAGGTGTGAAATATCTATTTCATCGCTTAAGGAAGCCTAAGCATTTCGCGGTATTTTTGGCGATCTCGTATATGTGATCATACCAACGAAGGTTGTCATTCACACACATTCCGATAATAGAAAGCTCATAGGTTTCTGCAATGCTAATAGCCTTCATAGTTAACGAGTAAAGATTTCTGTTTTGCTTATAGGACAACATTTGTTTATAAGCAGCATTGAGTTTTGGATGCGCTGAATTCTACTCTATTATACTACTCTACTGCTGTTATGATGTCGAGGTCAGCGTTTAGTGAGTTATACATACGCAATCGTTCCATTTCAATGTCCATTTGACTAGGGCGTTTTCCTGGAAATGAGTATGAGTAGCTCAGAGCTCTGTCGTCGGCGAAGTAATGACTTGGGTTGGTAGTGGAGCACAATACATCGTTAATAAATATTTAAAAAAAAACCGCTGGGAATAAAACTGAGCCCTGGGGCACAGCAGCGTTAATGTGTTAAATGTTAGATTTGAAACCGTCCAGAAACTTGTATTGAGTGGTTCGAAAGAAAATTCCTAGTCCACCGAATGAGGAGATCATTCATTACCGAATGCACTCATTTTAGATAGAAGAGCTTGATGCTAAACTCTGTCGAATGCTTTAGAAATATCAAGCGCAATGGGCTTGCTTTCACTTTGTAGGTGAACAGAGCGGTTCCACTTTTCGGTGAGTTAGGCCAGCAGGTCACCAGTAGACCTTTTGATTCGGAAGCCGTACTGTCGGTCACTGAGAAGCTTCTGAGATTTGAGATATTTCATAAACTTCTTACCAAAGAACCGAAAGTCTTTCGCTATTTAAAGTTTTTTTAAAGTTTTTTTTTAAATAAATATTGATAATTTCTTATAAATGTTGATAAGAAATTTTAATTTGTTATTGAAAAGAATAAATAAATAATTAACTTATAATATACCCTGCGTCGGGTATGAAAATTGAATATGATTAATATGAAAAAAAAATTTCGCCAGTTTGTTTTCGATTATATGAAAAAATGTGAATAATGTTTATTTTTTCTTTCTATACTCTACGCTTTAACAAATTCAAACGCTTGTTTTTCTAATCGAATCCGGCATTCTACTATTAATTAATGGGATCATGTTGTTCACTTCGCTTTTCTATACCGAATTTTAAAAATATAATGAAAAAACAATACCGCACCAGTTTGACCTGGCGCATCATCCAATGTACTCGACTAGTCCTATAATTGGGACTGGCTCTGTCACTGGAGTAACTATGTCACATCCCTCCCAAATGGCCACATTCTCAACACCAATATTCGCAAGTCATAAGACTGGGATGAATTCTGGAAAAATTCTAACGGGAACTATCAGCAATCCGATAAATATTGTTGACGGTCATGCCGGTTATAGTGAACACGGAAGCACTGGAATTAGTAAACAATCCCCGGTTAGTGCTGGAAGTATGAAGACTTTAACGGGTTTGACTGGAGGATATGCAAAAACGAAACAGCAAGTTTCATCGTCAGGAATTATTGTCCACTCGAGTTCAACACCAGCAACATCTGGTCTCAGCAGCGAATGTCATAACATGGGAATTTCTTCAGCAGTGACAGCATTTCGTTTTGGAGAAACGGTAAATTTCTTTTTCACTAGATACCTACATAAGATCACTAGATACCTACCTTTTTCGACCACCATCTTTTTTTGTTCCATCCATCTTCCTTATTTTGTTAAGACGATTTTACTAACCAAACCAGTGAGCATATAATGATTTTGTTTTCTATATGATACACTGGCCCATCTGTTAAATGTAAATAACAAAATACTGTACTTAATAGCAGTAACTAAGTAATAACTTAAAAAATTCATTAAACTACCTTTTAGGTAAATGCTCTCCGTCATCCGCACTCATCTCACTGTTATAATTATTTTATTAAACAACGAAACACGCTATTTTTCTACATAGCTTATTTCAATTCAATTTACAATTGTGTCACCTTTATCATTTACCAGTGAGTAAGAGCGCAGAAGTTACAGTCCGTAAAACGGACCGTTGAATACCCCATTGTTATTTTTTGACATTTGAAATTGATAGGGGGCCTCCAACCGCCCCTAATTACAAACTATCAATTATAACACAGATATTTCCAAGATACGCTTAAATATACGAAAAATGCGATTTTTTGGTTCAAATTCAATATTTTTGAAAAATCGACCCCTGAGAGGGGGCGTGGATAAAAGCTTTGTATGAGCGAAATCTGTAATAAAGTCTCGTTTATCTAACCTCCTGCTTATAACCCATCCCATAGGATAGGAGGTATATTTAGTTTGTCACATAGTTTGTAACACGGTGAAATAATAATGGTAGACCCCCCCCAAGACCTTAAGGGCATATGATCGAGACCGAATTCTGAATCGAATTAGCCATGTCCGTCCGTCTGTCTGTATGTCACACGTTTTTATGCCTTAAATTTTAAGATAGGGACCTGAATTTCGGTACATAGGTTCGTTGTCATCCGAAACAGTACAAGTATAAACATTTTCCGAATCCGCTTACAGTCACGCCCACAATCGGTGCAATTGCGCAACTACCTCCAGAATTTTCAAAGCTGTTAGACGTCCTAAAAGCCTGAAATTTGGTATTTTCTATCTCCTGTTTATTGTAATATATACAAAGTAAAAATCTTATCGCTTCGCTTCTCCTAGTGGGCGTGGCAATGATTTGAAGGTTAATTTTTTAAATGCATTTTATTCAATATTTTTGCTCCAAATCGAAAAAAATTTACTAAATATATATAATGTAGAAAACACATAGTCCTACATTTCTTTCATACAAGACTTTGAGCCACGCCCACAGTTGGAGGCAGAATTGAAGAAAAAGCTTGAAATTTCCAGAAAAACGTAATTTCGACTAGCCTTAATCCTAATTTAGGGACGAATAAAAAAACAAATTAGCGAGTTAGATAAACGGGTTTTTATTTTAGATTTTGTTTAAATTTCATTCTAGGATTTTGTTCAATTCTGCGTCCAAATGTGGGCGTGGCCCAAAGTCTTGTATGAACAAAATGTAGAAACTAGTGTTTTCTACATAATATAATATGAAAATAACTTTTCAGTTAAATATTACCATATATATCAACGCCCACTAGGGGAGGTGAAGCGATAAAATTTTTATTTTGTGTATCTAACAATAAAAAAGTGTTAGTTAATACCAAATTTCAGGCTTTTAAGATGTCTTACAGCTTTGAAAGATTTGGAGGTAGTTAAACAATTGCACCGATTGTGAGCGTGTCTGTGATCGGATTTAAAATTTGTTTTCGCTTGCACTGCTTCGGATAACAGTGAACTTATGTACCAAGTTTCAGTTGCCTAACTTAAAAGCAAGTAAGTTAGTGCAAGAGTTCGTCTGTAACGAACTTTTAAATACCAGACCCTCTTTAGCCACTTACAAAAATTTAAAACTTTTTGGTCTGTTTCATATACTGAATGTCAATTATTTGTTTTGGCCACGCCACTGGCGTAAAAATGGGCGTAGGCTGAAAATTAAAACTAATTAACTCTAATTTCGTTGGAGTCTTGATAAAATGCATTAAAAGCGAATATTTATACATAAAAAACAGTTTTTTCTTAAAAACGCCCCCTACAAGTGGGCGGAGCTCAATGCTTTGTAAACTTAGCAAATGGTAATATCTTTATTATTTGTTATAGTTTCAATTTTTTTCAATTTAGAATCAATTTCCCGAGAAATCAGGTTTTCAAAGATTTCAGATCTTAAAACTGGGAATGGTCAACAGAGTGGGTCTGTCGGTCCAATTTTTGTCTAATTAAGGCTTCTGGTCGATATCGCTCTCCACCAAAATTTGAGTTCATATGTTTTGTCTATCTTGACCAAAAGGCATTTGGAAATAGAATGTTAATTTGAGATTGTCTGACATTCACGCCAATTGTGGGTGTGGCTGTGGGTGGATCTTCTCAATTTCCATACTTTGTCTGTACAAAATGAGGACCAAGCAACGCTGCAAGTTTCAGTTTCCTAGCTCAATTTTAAAGACCTCAAAACTGCATACATACAGACAGACGGACAGACGGACGGACGAACATGGCTTAATCGACTTACCTGTCGGTCTCCATCATATCTCTAAAAGGTCTTAGGGGTCTACGGTGATTATTTCACTGTGTTACAAACTATGCATTAAAATTAATATACCCTCGGTCGGGTATAATTAAGGCCTTAAAACGGTGACATACAGACAGACGGACGGACGTATGGACATGGCTTATTCGATTTCGAATTTGAATGTTGGGGGCCCCAAAGGTGTTCGGGGCATAATGATTGAGACCGAATAAATTAAGAAATAATATATAAATATTTAACAATTAAGATAAAATAAAACAGTAAGTAAGTGCAAGAGTTCGTCTGTGACAAACTTCTATATACCCGACCCTTTATACCGTGTAACATAAAATAAAACTAAATAAATAGAGTGGCGCAACAGCTCGAGGTGAACCAGGGCCAACTTCTCAACAATGTATGCTTGTGTGTTGATTTCTTTACATACAAAGGGACCTACAATTTTTTGCCGAATCCGAACGGCACTTTGAGAAGTTTTTCAAGACAAATGATACTCCCGGAGGGCTTGTCGGACCCTCGCGGAGGTGGGGACCGTGAAAAGAACAAGTCTTTTTTTCAGGTGACGATGGCAGGATTCGAACCCAGACCTCCGGCGTAGTAAGCACACACACTGACCACTACGCCACGGCACCCCCCTTTACCGTGTAACACCAAATCTTTAATTTTTTTGTCCCGAATTCATATATTATTTGTACAGGCCACGCCCCCAAAAGTGTATCTCGGCTGAAAATCAAAATCAATTAATTGCAGTTTCATTGGAATCATGACAAAATGCTTAAAACCGAAAATTATTGCTGAAAAAAACGTTTTTTCCTAAACGCGCCCCTTAAAAGTAGACGTAGCTCAAAACTTTGTATGGAGTGAACCTAGCAAACAGTTATATCTTGAATATTTGTTGCATTTTTTTTTTTCAATTTTTAGTAAACTTTCCGAGAAATCGGGTTTTTAAAGATCTTACATGGTAAAAGTGGATTTGGTCGATATTATGGCCGATCCAATTTTTTCCTTCTTAAAGGTTTTGGGCCACTATTGCTCTATACCAAAATTTGAGTTCCTACGCCTTGTCTAACTTGACCAAAGTCATTTTGAAAGAAAATTTGAAATAGTGGTTGTCTTACATCGAGGCCAGTAGTGGGCATGGCCGTCAACGGATTTCATAAATTTTCACTCTATGTCTGTACAAAATAAGAACCAAGATATACTCTAAGTTTGAGCGTTCTAGCTCAATTTTGAAGACCTTAAAACTTCTCACATATGGACAGACGGACAGACGGATGGACGGACGGACGAAAAGGGCTTAATCGACTCTCTTGTCGGTCGCGATCATATCTCTGAAAGGTCTTAGAGGTCTACGGTAATTATTTCACTGTGTTACAAACTATCCATTAAAATTAGTATACCCTCGATCGGATATAAAAAGGGAAAGATGAATACGAATGCAGATAGTTAGTGTCGGGAATTGCATTTGTAATGCAATTCCGTTGTCGGGTGTCCAGGTTGCGGACATGTTCGTTCCCGTCGATATGCCATCGACATGCCTTGAACTCGGGTGAATTCCCTCTGGTCAAGGCGCGTGTACCCGTGCGTGTTAGCTCCTCCCACTTCAGAAATCTGCGTCTCGCAGATCTTAGGCTACCTTCAGGTCAGGCTACTTCAGGAACTTTTTCTAATGCTTGGTCCTCGCAGATTCTGAAGTTATTGATCGAGAAGCAATTTCCTGTGATACCGTTAGTCGTTCTGTGGTTAACAAGTATTTTTTATACCCCATCCCAAAGGGTAGGAGGTATATTAAGTTTGCCACATAGTTTGTAACACGGTGAAATAATAATGGTTGACCCCTAAGACGTTAAGGGCATACGATCGAGACCGAATTTTTTTAGTTAGTTCGTTAATTAAATTGACTTTTATTTCAACAAAAAATTTACAATTAAATAAAGATTTTAAGTCATGATGGGCTTGGCCTAGAGGTTGACAAACATATAAGCTAAAGCTTTCAAATTATAAATCTACTTCCATAATACGCTTTCTATAACGAAGTGCTGCTACTGTGTAGTTATATAAGGAATCCCATCCTTTTTCACCATTCAAGATATTAATTGTCTCATCAACCTCCAAAACACGTTTTCCAAACATCAATATTCGAAACTCTTTTAGAATTAAGCAAACAGCCAAGAAGTGCAAGACATCTTCTCTCTCTTTCATGTTGCAGAGGTCACAAATCTAAGTATATCAGTTCACCTCTCATTTGAAAGATAGTACTAATTTACTAATAATTTTTTAGCTGTGTAGCTGTTAAGGAAATACGTTTTTTCCTTTAAGCCAGTGAGTAAGTGCTACAGTGTGTACGCAGAAGTTACAGTCCGTAAAACGGACCGTTGAATACCCCATCCTATCCCACACTGTAAAATGCTGATGGCGTAATTAGTTTTTGACAATGCAAATTTCGAAAACGGGCAAGGTCCAACCGCCCCTAATTACAAGCTATTGATTATAAGATATCTCGACAGATATTTCCAAGTTACACTTAAATGTACGTAAAAATGCAATTTTTTGCTTCAAATTCAATATATTTGGAAAATCGACCCCTAAAAGGGGGCGTGGCTATAAGCTTTATAAGAACGAATTCTGGACTGAAGTCTCGTTTACCTAAACTGCTACTTTTTTTTGTTTCATGCTTTCCTAAATTAGGCTCAAGGCCAGGGCTGTGTTCTGTCGCCGCTCCTTTTCATAGCATATATGGACTGGATGGTGAGGCGCAGTCTTGGCGAGCAATGTTTCGAATTGGCTGGCATCAGGATGAGCCATCTGCTTTTCGCAGATGATTTGGCCATCCTTGCATTATCCAAAGAAGACTTCAACGAGCACTGGATAGGTTTGCAGAGTGAGAAACGTCAGTATTCGTAGGAATCTTAATGTTGAGCAGCTACTTCTCCGAGTGGAGCGATCGATTCTTCGATGGTTTGGACACGTTGTTCGCATGCCCCCTGACAAACTTCCTAGACAGGTCATGCTAGCCGAGATGCGAGCGCGTCGCCCCCCTGGTAGGCCAAGAAACAGGTGGTGGCATCAGGTAAAGAACCTCTCTGAGTCCCGCCTTGGGATTGCGCCGGAGTCTCTTGAGTTGGTGGCGGAGGATCGAGAAAGATGGAAGTACCATTTAACCACCCTCGCTCCGCGACCCTTTTAAAGCATAGGCGGCATTCGAAAATGATGATGATGATGAGGCTCAAGGCCAGTCGAATTTACGTTTTTCTGGAAAATTTTAGGTTTTTCTTTATTTTACAAATGTGGGCGTGGCCCAAAGTCTTGTTTGACCAAAATTTAGACCTAAGCGTTTTCTACAGAAAATATTACGCAATTTTTTTTCAATTTCGAGCAAAAATGTTGAGTAAACTGCATTTGAAAATTTACCCTTAAAATAGATGCCACGCCCACTAGAGGAGGCTTACCAATTAAATTTGTCTTTTTTGTGTCTTACATTCATTAGGAGATGCTAAATGTCAAATTTCAAACTTTTAGAACGTCTTACAGTTATGAAAACTCTGAAGGTAGCTCATTTAGCACATTTAGACCGATTGTGGGCGTGTCTTGGGCGGCTTTCAAAAATTTTATACTTGTACTGCTTCGCATGACGTGGACTTTACGTAGGAAGTTTCAGCACCCTAGCTCAAAATTTAAGGCCTAAAAACATGTGATATACAGACGGACGGACGGATGGACATGGCTCATTCGATTCAGAATTCGGTCTCTATCATATGCTCTTAAGATTTTGGGGGTCTACCATTATTATTTCACCGTGTTACAAACTATGTGACAAACTTAATATACCTCCTATTCTATGGGATGGGGTATAAAAATTGTTGAGTTTGCTATAGTAATTTCTAGAAAGTGACGATTCGGCTTCCTCGATATAGTGGTCATACATTTTGTCTGCCAAGATTCTCCAAAATAAAATTGAATTTTTCTCTCAAAAGATAGGGATGTTCATTCGCCTGAACTGTCAGATTCATTCCACATTCGGATGCTACTTTCTGGCATTCCTCGCAAATATTTCCATTTGTTCTGATTATGTTTTTTAACACTAGGCTCGGTTTTCTGGATGCATTCATCTCCAGTAACTTTAAAATATAGTTGAAGTGCATTTTGAGAGTGTACAAGCGCAGGGAAGGAGTTCCAGTTTCAAAGTGTAGCATATAGTTAGGGTTTAAAAGAACAAAAATATGCGTTATAACAATTATACGACATTTATTTACTTTACTTTAACAATAAAAAGACGCAACTTAACATTAAAATTATGAACTTTGTTTCAATAAGGCGCGACGCGTTTCAATAGAAATCCCATCATCAGGCGCGATGAATATGCCACTGGTGTAGTCTCTTCTTGTGCGGTGAGTCATCTCTTGTTGTGTTTTCGCGGCGGTCTCTTCACTCGTGCAAGTTGGTGAAAGTGAAGTGTAAGTGAAATAATCTATCACGTTTCAAACACATGCCATAGTCACCTGGCAGAATATTCCCACAGAGCGACGACCCCAAATCGGAGCAGAGAACGACGCATTCGCCCGAAGCATTCGCACGGGCAAATGACACCGACCGATGTCGACGTGCGATTCCAGGAAATTCACCTGTGCAGCAGAAATGCAGTGGCTGCAGATAATTAGTATTTAAGGTAGTCGTAAGAACATTATATTGTCATTCATAGTCATTCATAGCTTAAGAGGCGGAATCGCTGCCGGTCTGTTTCCAAAAAAAATAAAGTTTTTTTTAATTTATTTATATGTAATATTTCTAACTGGCGCCCGAGCAGGGACCGGGAGTACGGTGCGTGAAAGTTTTAAATCGTTAAACTCGTCTTGTCTTTAAACCGAAGCGCTCTCAAGTAGTGCCGTGTTTTGCCAGTGCCCTAAAGAAGTGCCCGCTTACCTACCAGTGCCCTTAAGTAGTGCCCGCGTAGGAGAGTCTGAATAAGCGCAAGGGAGAGAAATTCTCTCCCGGTCCCACGCGTAAATCAGTGTGTAGTGTACCCGTTGGAAAAGAAATAGATAAAAGGCACCCAAGTAAATTGTGAACGGGAGTAGTGTCAGACTGCTGCCGCCAACGAGGGAAATATTATTCAACATGCTGATCATCGCGTGCCTAATGTAAGCTTAGATTAAGTTAGTATTAAGAAATTTTAAAGATATCGAGGAAAAACTTAACTCTTGAGAAAATTTTTTTTATTTTTAAAATTTATCTTTTAACAAACCAATTGAGAATAATCCTTAAATAAACCTTACGTAAACCTTAATAGCAATAAAATCGATTTATTTAAAGGCATTGACAATCAAATTGTCAATCCATAACTCCACTTTGTCATCACAATTCGCATAAAAACTAGAATTATTTGGTTGTTGAATTTCTTTTTCTTTTAAAATGACTAACGACAATTTATTGCGGTTCATCCAACCAAACGCAAAATCAAAACCAAATATAAATCAAAACCAGCCTAAAACCAAATATAAACCAAAACCAGCCTGCAATAAGCCTTCCTCTACAATCCCTTATCGTGTTTATGGTTCGCGAAGGTTTTCAAACAGAAGGTCGTAATCTCGTGCACTCCATTCATAATCCTTATTCGGATCAGTTCACAGGAACTGCTCAAGTTATATTGCCTGACCAACGAAATAATTTTAACGACTTGGACAAAATTCCTGACGTAGTTCGCAGTCTACGCGAATTCTCTGGTTCGCCAGCAGAATTCAGCGTATAGGCACATCTCTCTTTAATCCTAAATAAAGTATTATGCATGGATATCAGTGCCGCTCTAAGCTTGCTAATGCAAACATATAGAGATAAAGCTCTCGATACCTTCATTAGAGGTCTTAAGGGTGACCTTCCCAGACTGTTGGGAATGAAAGAACCCTCGGATTTACCCCAAGCCTTGCACTTGTGCTTAAGGCTAGAAAACCAAAATTTTAGGTCACAATACGCAAACGCAACAAATAACAATAGGAGAATCTATCACCCAGAACCGCCACCAATTCCAGCAAGACGAGGAAATTTCAATCATCCGCAAGGTTCTAACCGCCAACCATTCTACCCAGAACTAACATTTATACCTCGACCACCCAGACAACAGATGCCATACCAATACAATGCTAGGCCTCCTCTACCTCCTTGACTTCACAGACAGTTTGTTCCGCAGCAATACCAACCACAATTTCAACAACAGTTAAATCCAAAATATCAACAACGTTTCACCAATCGCCGGCAACCGCCATAAGAGCCTATGGATGCATCGACAATTCGGACGAACCGAGTTAACTACATAAGCAGACCCCGTGTGAAAAATTGGCCACCAGCACCGAAAAGACCATCAGCTCCTCATTCTCAGCAAGTACATCCTACCAAGATGCAAAGAAATTTTCATGTTGGCACTGCTGTGAGATAAGAAGAGGAAATTCGTCAATACGACGATATACAAGCAAACGTAGACAACTCGGACGAATATGACTAAACTTTACAACAATACACTGACATGACGCAAACGGACAACAACGACTATAACGATATTATGCAATTAACTGATATTCATTTTTTAGATAAACTGATTCTTCGCTGCCATGTTTTGAATGCGCAACGAAGAATGGAGATATATTGAAAATTCTTATTGATACTGGATCCAACAAAAATTATATTCAACCAGCCCTAGTAAAGAACCCTATGACTTCTCAATCCGCTAACTCACTTAACATTAGAACGAACCACATGTCCCCAAATCAAAAAAAATCATTAGAAAAATTATACTTGATTTCCCGAATATCTTTGATGAGCCGGAGGAGAAATAAATCTACTCCACTGTGGCAAAAGGCGAGATCAGGACAACATCTGGCTCACCCGTGTATACCAAATGTTATCCTTACCCTATGTCCCTTAAAGGCGAGGTTGAAAACCAAATTAACAAACTTCTAAACGATGGTATAATTAGGCCTTCACGATCACCGTACAATTCTCCTGTATGGGTAGTGCCTAAAAAAGCCGACGCTTCCGGGAAAGAAAATACAGACTCGTCATAGACTACACGAAGCTAAACAGTATAGCTGTGGCAGATAAATATCCGATTCCCCAAATAAACGATGTGTTAGCACAACTAGGCAAAAACAAGTGGTTTAATGTCATGGACTTAAAGAGCGGTTTTCATCAGATCCCGTTAAAGGCATCTGATATCGAAACAAGTGGGAAAGTGCAACAGTGG
Source organism: Neoascia interrupta (assembly GCA_947623515.1). Lineage (NCBI taxonomy): Eukaryota > Metazoa > Arthropoda > Insecta > Diptera > Syrphidae > Neoascia > Neoascia interrupta. The sequence goes on from OX392462.1 coordinate 120,445,189, forward strand.
GTATGCAAAAGCTTCAATCCATCTACGAGGGATTGCAAAATACCCGACCTTACCAAAAAAAAAAAACTCCCACGCCTACAAAAAGTGGGCGGGATATAAAAATATAACTGTTGAATGCTTTATACTAGGTGGTTGCATACATTTCGGCCTAAAACTCCGACTTTTTAACTAAAAAAATCACTTTTTTTAACGTCACGCCCACAAAAATGGGCGGAGGCACATACAATATATACATAAAAGTTAGAAAATGCTAATATCTACAGCTTTTGTCATATAATTTTTTGTCTGTTATTTAATGAAAAACAGTAATTTTAAGCTAAAATCCCTTAAAAAGCGGGCGTAGTCAATGAAAAATCTAAAATTTTTTCTGTACCTTAAAGACAATTATAAGGCAATGTTACGTACCAAAAATGAATGCGCTAACGCCATTGTAACATAGCTAAAATTTGCAAAATGTATTATTTTAAATTATAGATGGTCGCACATACAGTCCTGTAGTGGGCGTGTCTGTGGGCGGATTCAGCTTATTTTCAAACTTTCAAACAAAATTTCAGCTCTCTGCCTTAAAATTTAAGGCCTAAAAGTTGTTTACATACGGACGGACGGACGGACGGATATGGCTTAATCGATTCTCCTGTCGGTCCCATTCATATCTCTAAAAGGTCTTAGGGGTCTAAGGTGATTATTTCACTGCGTTACAAACTATACATCAAACTTAATATACCCTGGATCGGGTATAAAAACGGCCTTCTCGGTCAACAATGGCAAGTATGAGTTTACGAGACTCCCATTCGGTCTCAAGAATGCTCCATCTATCTTTCAGAGAGCACTTGACAACATATTACGTAAACATATCGGAGTAATTTGCTATGTCTATATAGACGACATAGTCATTTTTAGTAAAGACGAGGCGACACACGAGCAAAATATTCGGAAAGTTTTTCAGACATTACAAGCTGCAAATATGAAAGTGCAACTGGACAAATGCGAATTATACAGGCAAGAAGTAAAATTCCTTGGTTTTGTTATTACACCCAATGGCATTAAAACCAATCCAGAAAAGGTAAGAGCAATCCAAGAGTTCCCTTACCCTCGTAACCTGATGGAACTTCGCTCATTCCTAGGCCTGTCAGGGTATTATCGCCGCTTCATTAGGGACTACGCAAAGCTTGCGAAACCCCTAACAGCCCTTTTAAGAGGGTAGGATGGACGGATGTCCAAAAACCTCTCAAGTAGAAATCTTACCCACCTAGATAAGCCGGCAAAACAAGCTTTTAAAAGAATCAAAAATACCTTAACGTCGGAAGAAGTTATACTTGCATACCCAGATTTTACTAAACCATTTGAATTAGTGACTGATGCCCTAGGAGCTGTCCTATCACAAGAAGACAGACCCATTATCTTCATATCTAGGACGCTCGACTAGACCGAAGAAAGCTATGCAGCAAACGAAAAAGAGATGCTTGCTATCATTTGGGCACTCGACAAATGCAAGACTTATATGTACGGGACAGCGAAACTTACTATTCATACTGATCACCAACCACTTACATACGCCTTAAGTAATAAAAACAATAACTCGAAACTTAAGAGCTGGAAGGCTTTCTTAGAGGAGTAAAACTACGAGCTTAAGTATAAGCCATGAAAAACAAATGTAGTTGCCGACGCTCTCTCCAGGCCCCCCATTTGCTCCGAGGTTAACTCCCTTACTCCAACAGTACCTAGTTCGGACTCCAAGAGTGACGAAAGTTCGTCGTATGGCCTCATAGTCACTGTTGAAAATCCAATAAACGTTTACGAAAATCAAATTTTCCTAAATACTTGTAATAATTTATTTATTTATTAATTTCATCTACTAGCTTAGCTATACAGATTACAAGGTGAGTATGTACAAATATTTATTAACTATTAATTGACGACTAAAGCTATAAGAATGAAAGCAGATCAAGCAAAGCACTTTTGAAGCGATCACGAGAAAAATGTAAATCTACGTAGTTACCGACTTCATTTAATGAAACAATCTATCTGGACATAGGCTCATTAAGGCCATAATTAGTTCTGTGAACAGGTCGAAGGAGAAAATATCTTTCCCTTAAAGGTCTAGCTGGAACTAGCGCCAGAAGAGATGGGCATTTAATATGGTAGCATAACAAGTCCCTAACAAACATGATATCATGAGCTTTTCTTCTAGATCTCAGAGTAGAAATGCCTAATAGTTGGCATCGTGTTTGGTAAGGAATTTCAAAGTTCCATTTCATTTTCCAAAAGATGTGTTTTGTGTAACGCCTCTGGACTTTTTCAATACGATCAGAGTGAATATTAAATGATGGGTTCCATATAAAACTAGCATATTTTAGCAAAGACCTAACAAGTGTAATAAAAAGCGAAATAAGGGTGTAAGGATCCGAAAACTCCTTGCTATTTCGCTTAATAAAACCAGAAAGTTTATTTGCTTTGGCAATAATGAAATCTACATGAGTTGCAAAGGTGAACTTCGAATCAATTATAATCCCAAGATCTTTGACTTGGTCTACTCTATTGAGAACAATGCCATCGATTTCGTATTAAAACTCAAAACGAGAAGAGCTTCTGCCAAAAGTTATTATGAAACATTTTCTAATATTTAATTTAAGCGAATTGTTGATACACCATGCAAATAGGCTTCTAAGATCATGTTGCAGAAACTGGCAATCAAGAGGAGTTTTTATTTTAAGGAAGAGCTTTAAGTCATCAGCATACATCAAGCAATGACAGTATTTTAATACAAGCGGTATATCGTTGATGAAAATTATAAAGAAGAGCGGGCCCAAATGACTACCCTGTGGTACACCCTGTGGTACACCCTGTGGTACACCTTGTGGTACACCCTGTGGTACCTCAAAAGACCGTGACAAGTGATCATCAATTTTAACCCTTTGAATCCTGCCAACCAAATAGGAAGCTAGCCATTTAAGCATTGCTGAGTGGAAACCAAAATTTTCAAGATTTTTGAGTAAAATATAATGATTGACCGAGTCCAATGCCTTACTGAAATCAGTGTATACACAGTCAACCTGACGACCATCTTCGATTGAATTAATCGAATAGTGTGATAAGCAAGCAAGATTCGTGGTAGTAGACCTCCCAGACATAAAGCCATGCTGAGAATCACAAACAAATTCCTTTACAAAAAATTCTAGTTTTGTTTTTACAATACACTCAAAAACCTTAGGCAAAGCAGATAGCTTGGAAATTCCTCTATAATTTTCAATATCGTTCTTAGATTCAGATTTAAGAATTGGAATAAGAAAAGAAGATTTCCATTCTTCAATGAAAATTCCAGATAACAACGACAGTTTGAAAATTTTAATAAGGGGGTTGCAAATTGTTCGAGAACATTTCTTAAGAATAATGGCGGGAATACCATCGGGCCCGGGGCATGAATTGGCTTTCAGATTATCAAGAGCCAGGATAATCTCTTGATAACTTAATTGAATAAGGCCAATTTCAACTTTGTTTTCTGTGGTTTGTACAAAACTAGTTCTATATGGCCTTGAGTACACCGATTCAAAAAATTCAGCAAAAAATTCCAGGGTTGTATTAACATTATTTGATTCAGTGTTTTTATAAACCATAGACTTGGGCAAGCCCGAAAATTTTCTTTTGCTATTTATGAAAGTCCAGAAGTGTTTTGAGTCAGTCCTAATACTGTTTTCTAATTGGAATACATAACTTTTCTGTAGAAATTTACTTAACGCAAGAAAATCTTTACGCAATTTGTCAAAATATTCATAATCCCCAACACTACCCGATATTTTAAAATTTTTGTGTGCCTTGTTTTTGAGATTCTTAAGATGGGAAAGCCTTTTGTTGTACCAGGGGGCTTTGATAAATTCTTCTTTGACCTATAAGGAGCACAAGATTTAAAACCGTGAAACAGCGCAGATTTGAAATAATAATATGACTCCTGAAGGGACAGATGTCTCAGATTACTATTCCAGTCAAGGTTACAATTTAAGGCAGTAAAATCGATTTTATGAAAATCAAACTTTTTTATAGGATCAACCTCAGCTTTTAAAAAGTCGTGTACGTCAATTTCAATAGAAGTTTCATTGTGATAGATTGAGTTGTTTAATAGCGAATAAGGGGCTTCAAAAGCATTTGCCTTGATCTCATCACAGCATATAAAAAATAAATCCAATATTCTATTTTGAGAGTTCGCGATTGAGTTAATTTGACACAAATTATGAGAAAATAAAAAATCGATTAAACTAAATTCAACATCTTTTTTTACATTACATGGCATAAGCATTTTATCATCCTCGGACCAAGACCAAACAATGTCTCCGACATTTAAATCTCCTAAAATGCATACACTATTGGAAGCATTATCATGATTATGAAAAACAAAATCAATATTAGATATGTGTGTTTCATACACGTCTAATTGACTCCCTGAAGGGATATAACTTATAATAAAAATGAGTGAACTCACAACACCTGTGACGTCCAAGGAAAAACTAAGTTGTTCCACTTCACCATTCGGTAAAGGAATTGGCCGGCAGGTAATACCTCGACGAACAGCAACGAGAATTCCTCCCCCGCGTTCTTCTTTGTTTTTACAACGATCAAAACGGAAAATACGATATAATGATTCATTTAAAATTTCATAGTCAGAAATACCGCCATATAACCAAGACTCATTGATAATAATCACATCATAGTCAAGGTTACTCGAACTATTAAATAATTTGTTGACTTTAGTCCGAATTCCACTGGCATTATGATAATAAATCTTAAGGTTTGATAAATTACTATTATGTTTTTCAACTACACAGAGTGGTGAAATGGAACTCTCATTGCGAATCAGTTTTTTGAAGAATGAATAAATGCACGAATCATAACATCATACGGCCAAAAATTGGTATCATAAATTGTTTTGTCAAATCTTACGGGAACACCAATTTTAAAATTTACAAATTTTAGCTTGGAAATATCTTCACCACTTTTAATAAGCTTAGAGCACATAAAGCTAGATTTGTTTACATTTAATTTTGACAAAATAAAGTCTTGTATATTTTCCGCAGTAGTGTTAGGATGAAAGCTAGCGAGATGATACCATTTCAGCTTTCGAACGACATGTAGATCTGATTCCATATGGTTCGTACCAACAATACGTGGTGATCGAGACACAGCAACAGTACCAGCAGTGGGGGGAAGCGGGTTATGTACATCATTAGATGATGCGTTCGGAGTTGGATTTTGTGTAAAATTAGACTGAGTAGCATGGACATCAATGCGTGCAACAGCACTCGAAACGTCTTTATTTGCAGCATTATTTGTGTCGTTATCATTTTTGGCAGGAGCATTAAGAGCGTGATTTTCAAGATGAATAGCAACAGAGTCAAGAACAGCAGTAACAATAGCATTATCGACGTCATCACGTACAGCATTTGAGACACCAGAGTCCGCCTTCGATTGGGACCCCATTGGTGAAGAGGTAGATGACGATGAGTCATTTGCTTTTTTTTCAAGAGCAATATTTTGATGTGCGTTTGATGGAAAGACAAAAGAGCTTTTTTCAAGACGCGGGATAGGGCAGGGGACGAATTTGCGGTTTTTTTTGAGTACTTTAGATGTATTTTCAGTGGGCTTAGATGAATTTCTTTGCGATTTCGTTGTTACACGAAGATCTCTACAAATGTTCAATGCACTAGAATTTTTACTGGGTGCGTCATTGAATTAAAAAGCACTTAGGGGAACAAGAGAGTCAAATTCAGATAAAGCATCTTGTAATGACAAGAAATGCATTTTTAATTTTTTCACACAAGGAAAGGCTGGGAGATCGATACACAGAGCGCATTTCCAAAAAACATTAGCATTTGATTTTATAACTTTAAGCAAGTTAATACGAGAAAGCAAGAGTTAAGTATAGTATTTCCTACATACCACAGAGGAAACAGAGGGTATGTGCATAATAACAGAGGAAAGAATCCAAGGAATGATCCAAGAAGTCTATAAAGACCATTTCCAAAATTATCGCATAAGACTCTCCCAAGTTCTTGTCGAAGATGTGACTGACGAGAATCAGCAGGAAGCGATCATAGTAAGAACACATCAACGCGCACATAGAAACGATCGAGAAAATAAACTACAGATTCCTGAAAAATATTACTTCCCAGGTATGAGCCATACCTCGAGGAAAGTAGGAAGAATCACTAAGTTTGGCATTGAAGTCTATAAAACACCGCCATACACAAGCACCTCAAATGGGCAAGTCGAAAGATTCCACTCGACAATCGTAGAAATCATGCGATGTATCAAATGCGAGCAAACGCTCAGATCCTTCACGGAACTTTTAGAGGCAGCAACGGATGCCTAGAACTTTTCAATACACTCTGTAACCAATAGGAAACCAGTAGACTTATCTTTCAGTAGAAATACAGATCCTGCCAAAACTGACAAAATCCGTTCGGAAACTAAAGACAAATCAAACCAGTGAGTAAGTGCTTCAGTGTGTACGCAGAAGTTGCATTCCGTAAAACGGACCCTTGAATACCCCATCCTATCCCACATTGTAAAATGCTGATGACATAGTTATTTTTTGACATTTAATAAGTAATGCAAACTTCGAAAAGGGGCGTGGTCCAACAGCCCCTAATTAGAAACCACAGATATATTCAAGTTACACTTAAATGTACTTAAAAATGCAATTTTTTGGTTCAAATCAATATTTTTGAAAACGACCCTTAAAAGGTGGCGTGGCCAAAAACTTTATATGAATGAAATCAGGACTGAAGTCTCGTTTACCTAACCTGCTACTTTTTTTGTTTCATGCTTTCCTAAATTAGGCTCAAGGCCAATCCAAATTAAGTTTTTCAAGAAAATTTTAGGTTTTTCTTCAATTCTGCCTCCAAATGCGGGCGTGGCCCAAACTCTTGTTTGAACAAAATGTGGAACTGAGCGTTTTCTACATAAAATATTAAGCAAATTTTTTTCAATTTCGAGCAAAAATATTGTGTAAACTGCATTTGAAAATTTACCCGTAAAATAGATGCCATGCCCACTAGAGGAGGTTTACCAATAAAATTTGTCTTATTTGTGTCTTACATTTGTTAGGAGATGCTAAATGTCAAATTTCGGCCTTCTAGAACGTCTTACAGTTTTGAAAACTCTGGAGGTAGTTGCACATTTAGACCGATTATGGGCGTGTGTTTGGGCGGATTTCAAAAATTTTTACACTTGTACTGCTTCGCATGACGTGGACCTTACGTACAGAGTTTCAACAACCTAGCTCAAAATTTAAGCCCTAAAAACATGTGACATACAGACAGACGGACGGACGGACATGGCTCATTCGATTCAGAATTCGGTCTCGATCATATGCCCTTAAGGTCTTGGGGGTCTACCATTATTATTTCACCATGTTGCAAACTATGTCACAAACTTAATATACCTCCTATCTTATGCGATGGGGTATAAAGACAAACAGCAACGTGATTTAGCTTACCACAATAAAGGAAAACCACCAGTGAAGAACTATTCCACAGGCGACGTTATATACGCCAGAAGAAATAAAAGATTAGGCTCAAAACTAACTCCGAGATACACAAAGGAAATTGTGAAAGAAAATAAGAAAACCGGCAAAGTTGTTCATTAATTGCACATCAAATCCTAATAGTTTTCCATAACTTTCTTTCTAGACACCTGTATCTATACATGACTGACAGCTTAGACCGACGTACAGATACTGGACTATATGAACGCAAGACTGGTGACTATAAATACCGGCACATCTAGACTGCAAGCAGGCACCTACAAAATAATTCATGAGATCGACCTCTCAGTGTACGCCGAAGCCATAGAAAGCATAGAAACATCCTTGACGCAAAATTTACCGACCTCCCACAATAGCTTTCACTTATTATCCGAAGAAATAGCAACAATAAAATCCCTCATAAAACATTTAGTCCCAAACCATCCAAAATCTAAAAGATCAATCGACTTCCTGGGAAGCGCTTGGAAATTTATTACTGGCAACCCAGATAAACACGACTTCCAAATAATTCAAGAAAAGATTAATAAGGTACTAGAAAATAATAATAGGCAGATAGTAATTAACAAGCTTATAATAAATAACATAAATGATGTAGCTAACAGAACTAATGAAATAAGTAAATATGTAAAAGAAAATGGAAACATAAAAGAACAGTTAGTATTTAATATAAAATATAAATTAGATTTATTAAAAGAAGAAATAACAAATGTTGCATACGCTCTACATTAGGCAAGAGCAAATATTATAAATTCATATATCCTGTCAAATATCGAAATATTGAAACCATTATAAATAATAAAGAAATATCATTTAAGAATATAGAAGAGGCCATCGAGTTCTTAGAAATAAAAATAGCATTTAATAATAACGTTTTATTATATATAGTAAGTTTACCAACTGTAAAAGAAGAAATTTGCGAAAAAATTGTTGTAAAAGCAGTAAGAGAAGAAACAAAAATAATAAAAACTGACTTTAATGAAATTATAAAATGTGGAAACGAAATCTATGGAGTTGTAACATATTGTAAAACAATAAAAAAATTCTCAATTTGTCCTAGAATTAATATTGTTAGTATAAGCAACACAATATGATATCCCGAATCTTATAAAGAGTACCCAGCCAACTGTTCTGCAATTAACAGCCAACACATTCTTGCGTTTGAAGAAATATCATCCGACATCATTTTCCTGAATCGCTATGATGGGCAAATCACTATTAACAGAAACACGGTCTCACTCAACGGCACGTTTCTAATAAAGTATCATAAAAGCAGCATACAAAGTGGGAAGAACACGTTTAACTCTATCGAAACCAGTTACTTCAATTTCCTCCCGCCAATCCTACAACCAACTTCGTCGAACAACACACTAGAAAAAGTACTATCACTAGAAATGGTAAAAGAACTACACACCAACAACTTCTCAACAACTTCTCAAGACCAACGTTTAAAATGGTGCGTTACTAAGTTTTGGAGCTTGGCTACTATTTGGCATAGTCATATTTGTTATCTTCCGTAAATTTTAGCAAAGCAACCACTCAGTAGAAAATACCGTCACCAAACCAGAAGAATCGATAGAAGCCCTGGAAACTACAAATATCACGCCTTTACCACAACCAAGAGCAACAACATCTCGCATAAGCCAAATTCCATTTTTTTAAGTGAACGAGGACGTTCACACTTAAGGCCGGAGGAATTAACGTGAAATAATCTATCACGTTTTAAACACATGCCATAGTCACCTGGCAGAATATTCCCACAGAGCGACGACCAAAAACGGAACAACCAACGATCAGCAATGAGACCTGCTTCGAAAGCACTTTCGCACGGGCAAATGACACCGACCGACGACGACGTGCGATTCCAGGAAATTCACCTGTGCAGCAAAAATGCAGTGGCTGCAGATAATTAGTATTTAACGTAGTCGTAAGAACATTATATTGTCATTCATAGTCATTCATAGTTTAAGAGGCGGAATCGCTGCCGGTCTGTTTCCAAAAATAATAATTTTTTTTTTAAATTTATTTATATGTAATATTTCTAACTTGCATTATGCTGTCGTTGTTGGTGGTATCGTGGTGGTTTTTCCTATTGTACAATTTTATGCCTTTCTCCTTCTATCTCGTTGTTTGCTTAAAGGCGGTGTCGTATAGTGCGTTTGGTTTTAATATTAGTTTGTCATTTAAAAGTTTGTCCTGCTCTGTTATGTAAGCTTTGTAGATTTCAAATTCTTCTAGTGCGTCCAATAATTTGCCTTTCTTGGACATGTGCAGCGGGGCAAGATTCGCGTCAAAAGAAGAGTATGTGTGGTTATTTTCCATGAGATAAAGAGCGTAGCTTGATTTAGTGTTAGGCCTAGGTATGTGTTCTATGAATCTTTCGTGAAAAGTTAGCCTTGCAGAAAATTTGCATGTCTGCCTTTGAAGCCAACTGTTCGACAAGTTTTTTTTTGTTTTCAAGAAGAATTTCCTGCAATGTTTCAACACTTAGACCAGAAGAAGATCCCATTTCGAGTTTTGATTTGATTTTACTAGGGTTTTGGTGGCGTTTTTCGTTTCCTGGGTGTTCTGGAGACGTGTGGGATAACCTCCTTTTGACCATTTATAGGTTAACTTTTCAATGAAATTTTTCTTTGCTTAAAAATAGCTTAGTGGTTAAGAACTTTCAAATTTTAATTTATCGAGAAAGAGTTTCTTAGTTTCTTAGTTTATAACATGCATGAGTTTTCTTTATTTATTTGCACTTTAAACACTTTGTTTTGCTATTTTTTAATCGAAAGATAAATTTTTGCTTCCATTTTGACAGATCAAGTTTTGCCAACCCCCCAAATTCTGAATCGAATCGAGACCAAATTCTGAATCGAATAAGCCATGTCCGTCCGTCTGTCTGTATGTCACACGTTTTTAGGCCTTAAATTTCAAGTAAGGGAGCTGAAATTTGGTACTAAGGTTAACTGGTATCCGAAGCAGTAAGTGTAAAAAATTTTCACCTAAAAAAAATCCGCCCAGAGACACGCCCACAATCGGTCTAAATGTGCAACTACCTCTAGAGATTTTAACACTGTAAGACGTTCTAAAAGGCTGAGTTTTAACATTTAGCATCTCACAATTCTGTTGATTTTTTCGGTGTCCAAGAGGAATGTATTGATCAAACCGCTCTTTGCCATTTGACAGGCTCGAACTATTTCGTTTTCTTCGGTTTTAATCATTATGATTTCATCTAGCGTATCTTGTAGAAGTTTTGCGGATGTAATATTTTTAATCCCGTTTTCGTATCTTCCGATGACCGAATTGACTCTTCCGGTTATCTCTCGCGTAATCCCAAAGAGCTTCTCGTTCACCTTGTATTGCTGGTTGTTGTTTTCGACAATCGCTTCTTGGCTTTGCAAAATTTTATTCCAGTCTGCTGCATCTGGCTTGCCTTCTTCCCATTTTCAGACTGATCCGATCCTATCCAACCAATCGATCTTGGCTTCCTTGAGGGTTTACTTTCAACGGTTTAAGACGTTCCCTAATTTGACGAACATGGAAGTCGATTAGGCTTCTCTTATCCTCATCCTTTACGTTGTTATTATCCGTCCCGTTTATTCCATCCATCAACCTATCGAACTGCAAAACATCAATCGTATGGATTAGGTGAAAGCTGCTGTTCACCCCTTGCCTTCCTTCAGTGACACTATGGGTGCTTCGTAGTTGAAGATCTAGAACACTTCGAAAGGGACTAAGAAGAGTATCCTGTGGGGATTTGTTGCCTAAAGTGGCTTATCAGAAATAAAGTTGTTTGCTCGCATATCTATTCCTTATGTGATGCGTATTGTACCTCACGTCATTGTAATTAAAACACCAACTGGTTTTTCTTAAAAAAATGTTTATTATGTGGTGTATCTAACCTAAGCCTTACCAGCAGTTCATTTTTACTTGCCTTTCATGGAGTTTTTTCTTCAATTCTTGATTTATTTTTATTCGAAAATTTGTTAGATTTTGAAAATTAATTCGTGAACTCCTGTTAAAGAAAACGTCGGATGGCTTCTTACCCGTCACTGAGTGAACTGGTCAACAGCAATATTCAGTATTTCCCTAAATCTTAACTCCTTCAAATCTGTCTTGAGACACCTGTTAATTTCTAAAAATGCGGAGTGGAACCGCTCTACTTGGCCGTTCACCTCACTCCGGTCTACGGGGGTCTGATACGTTTGAATATCGAGCATTTTTATAAAGTTTTTTACAATAGGGCTGGGGAGGCCTCTTTCATTATGAGTTACCAAAATTTTTGGCATAGAAAAATAGTGAAGTACCTTAATAATTCCTTACATCTTAAGGATGATGTATTTTTTATATGGAATAGTTAGCAAATTTTGAAAAGTTATCTATGCAGGGTAAAAACTTTTCACCCTGGATTTCCATTATATCCATATGAAGTATTTCACATGGGTAAGATGGAATCGGTGTAGGTTGGAATTCGGGAGTCGACGGGTGTCGATCATATTTATTTGCTAAACACACATCGAAAGACCTTGTATACGCTGTAATTAAGGCATTCATCCTCGGAAAATAATATTTTTCCAAAAGTAGGGTTCCTATGAGCCCTTCTATATTCCTTGCTGATAAGATCCCAGATTCGGTTTTCGTTCGTTACATCCTCCACAAGCCTTTGGGTGTATATTTCTATTGCAGATGCATTTAAGACCTCACCAGACTCCCAGGCGGTTCTGCTTGGAAATTTTGTCTTGTCTTCGTTACATCCTCCACAAGCCTTTGGGTCAAGCGAATCTTGTAGAGGACAAAATGTTCAAGGTATAGTTTTTGCAGAAGTTCCATGCAAGTTTCAGGAATCTTGATTCTGTTTACAATGTTTGGTTTTAGTCTTGTTTTAAGCATTTCGGTCAGGGCATCGTCGTCGAAATGCTCAGCGGCAACATAGTGCCTGAAATAACCAGGGTAAGGTTCCTCGAATATACATACCCCTTTTCCAATTTTTATTATCAAATGGTTCCTGAATACATTAAGGGGAGCCTCCACATGCGAAATGAGGTCTGTGGAGTCTTGTTGCGCGATATGGACTGTCTCATCAGCAGTGTCAGTAACGTTAACCCTATCTTCGGCTGCTTCTGTAGATGGATCATCGTGGATTGCATTCTCCTCTGCGGTTTCCGTACAGGAACCCTTTTCAGAGGCAGAATCTGTTGACGTATTACTAGGTTAGGTTAGGTTAGGTTGGGTGGCTGTCCCCACTGGACAGGGACACACTTAGACCAAAGGAAGTCCATTGTGATACCACTTGTAGGACCGGAGTTACCAGCCCGAGGACCTTAATGATGACTACTCGTTTGAGTGGAAGGGGTCTAGGCAACCAGTGAAGGTGTAGACCTACACCGAAGGTCACCGATCAAGGTTTGTTTGGTTGCGACATACCCGAGGGTAATGAAGGCTGGGGGGTAACCATTTCGGTGTGAACCGCTGTCAACAGAGTTAAGTCGGGCCAGTGAGAGACTTCCTGAAGGAAGGGTGGTCTCGTAACTGTTGGACTCCAGATGGGAATTTGCCTTGTTGATAAGAATTGGGGGAGGGGGGGATGCTTGAGGTCGTTATAGGAGAGGCGGTCTGAACCGAAGCGGTATGAACCCGTACCAGGGGGAATATGTACCTGTGTTCCTACAAGAGCGGAAAGTGAGGACAACCGAATTGGTATGAGCCCTTACCAGGCCGGTCCTCTTGGGGAAAACTTGGGGGATGTGTTTATGGGGTATATTTGGTGCTCCACTGTTAGGCGTTTGCTCGCCTATAAAGTTTCCATATGGAGGAGGGATGGGTTTTGTGATACGCCCCTATGCGTTTAGCCAGTTTGACCCGGAGATAAAGTTCATTATACTCTTTAGATCGCGTCGCGCTAGATCATTTAGGTCATCAAAGAAGTATTCACCTAAAGCTTTCCTTCTCAGTGCCGGTAGGGCGGGACAGTTGCACAGAAAATGAACCATGGTCTCGTCTTCCTCTTCATCCCTGCAACTTCTGCAGAAATCGTTGAAGGGAGCACCAAATCTTCTGGCATGTTGTCCTACCAGACAGTGGCCTGTGAGGGCCCCAAATATCTTTCCAAAATTCAGCCTACTGAAAGAGATGAGTCTCTTTGTTTTCCTACTACGATCGAGCTCTGGCCAGATTTGTTTGAAGGAGAGACAAGTGCTGATTTTATTCCACCTATTGTTTGCCATTGTGATGGCTGCGACGGCCAGGTGGAACTTTATCGAGTTTATGGGTGCTGCCGGTTCCGTTGAATGAGTCGGGTTGGCATTAGCACCTTCTCTAGCTAGTTCGTCGGCTCTGCAGTTGCCTGGAGTATCCCTGTGGCCTGGAACCCAGCACAGGGATACGTCGCACCTGACAGCAATCTCGTTGAGAGATTCGCGGCATCGCTTTACCAACTTGGATCGTATCGTTGGCAATTCCAAGGCTTTTATTGTAGCTTGGCGGTCAATATAGAAAACTATAGCGCTGCAGTCTACTGAGGTAATTGAAAACCAGGCCGGGGCTTTACGAACGGCTGTGATTTCTGCTTGAAACACACTGCAGTGATCAGGCAGGCGCTTGGAGATACATAGGTCTAGAGTACTGGAAAAGACTCCTGATCCCACTCCAAGTGCTGTTTTCAATCCGTCAGTGTATATTTCTATTGCAGATGCATTTAAGACCTCACCAGACTCCCAGGCGGTTCTGCTTGGAAATTTTGTCTTGAATATGACATTGAAGTCGAGGTCATTCAGGATACTAGCATGTCCCATGTTGTTACGAGTCAGTTGCGAGGATTCACTAAGCTTAAGTGCTGCTTTCGCTGCCATCCCTTTAACGAAGATGTCAACGGGAAGAAGATGGAGCATTGTGTCGAGCGCAGCCGGGGGAGTTGTTCTTAGAGCACCTGTGATGTACATACAAGATAGTTTTTGAGCTTTCTCTAATATAGCAATGTTACTACTATTGTCTAGTGCCTTCCACCAGACTAGTACTCCGTACATAAGTATGAGCCTAACGACTGCTGTGTATATCCAGTGCACAATCCTGGGTTGGAGTCCCCAGTTTGGGCCTAGGATTTTCCTGCTGGAATACAGGGCAATGGAGGCCTTCCTTGCACGGCCATCTAATATAACTCCCAGATATCTAGCGTGATCTGCAAGTGACAGTTCAACGCCTTTCAGTGATGGTGGAATTATGGGAGGTATTTTATACTTTCTTGTGAGTGAACAGTACTTGCTCAGTCTTTGCCGGGTTTACTCCGAGACCGACACTATGTGTCCACCTAGCTAATTTGTTAAGGGCAAATTGCATTATGTCCGTAATAGTGGGGAAGAAATTGCCTGTTACCGCTATCGAAATATCGTTAGCATAAGCTATAGCTTTAAGGCCGTTTTCCTCTAGGATCAAGAGTAGTTCGTTAGCTACGAGGAGCTATAGTAGTGGTGATAATACCCCGCCCTGTGGGGTTCCTCTGCCCATGGACCTGTCAGCTAGACAACTCCCCAACTCGGCATGGACGAGCCTGCTTTTAAGCATTTCCTCGATCCAATTGCAGATATAGTTGTCAACCTTCAGCTTAAGGGGTGCAGCTGTAATAGCTTCTGTTTTGACATTGTTGAAGGCTTCTTCAATGTCACGGAATGGTACTAGAGTGAAATCCCTGCTCTCAAAGGATTTCTCAATGATATTAACCAACGAGTGTAGGGCCGTCTCTACTGATTTTCGCTTGCGGAACGCATGTTGGGAGCTTGAGAGAAGACTGCTTTCTATGTTGGTTCTGATGTAGACGTCGATCAGCCTCTTTAGGGTTTTTAATAAGAAAGAAGAAAGGCTGATTGGGCGAAAGTCTTTAAAAGCTGCATGGGAGATCTTACCAGCTTTTGGTATGAGCACCACCTTGGCCTTCCTCCAGGATTTGGGTGTATAACTAAGGCTAAGGCAACTCCTTAAAATAGTGTGGAGTCAAAGACTCAGTTTTCCGAGACATTGTTTGAGTTCCACTGGTAGTATGCCATCGAGTCCAGGTGATTTGTACAGAAGGAAGCTGTGCACTGCCCACTGTATCTTCTTGGGTGTGACAACATTTTTGGGTACAGTGTATTGAATTCTATCATGGCTAATTTCAGAGTATATTGTCTCTGCTTTACTGCCAGGAAAGTGGGTGTCCATGAGAAGGTCCAAAGTTTCCTTGCTGGACATTGTCCAGTTTCCATCTGGCTTTTTAATGTAGCTAGGAATGACTGGGAATTCGGACAGGATTTTCCTAATCCGGGATGAATCACTGCTTTTCTCTATGTTTTCACAGAAAATATGATTACCTTATCTCCGTCTTAAATTTCCTTGTACTGCTTCTATACAGGTCCCAGTCGACTGGGTTCCTGGAGCGTTTTGCTTGATTAAAGAGTTTCCTGCTCTCTCTTCGAAGCCTACTAATTCCAGCGTTCCACCATGGGGGCTTGCCCCCATTTCTGTGTCTGCTGATAGGGCAGGATTTGTGGAGAGCTAGGTTCATTGCCTCCGTAAGCCTACCCACCTTCAGGTCTAGTTCCGACGGTGATTGCGGCTGAGTGGGAGTAAGGTTTGTAAGATGACTTTTCAACTTTGTGTTGTCGATTTCCCAGTCAGTTCTTCTGGGGTTTCTGAAGAGGGACTTTTCGGGAGGTTTAAAGTCAATACCGAATTATATGTAGCGATGGTCGGAGAATGATACATCGCTAGATACAGTCCAGTTGCTGACGGTTATGCTAGGGGAGTTCGTGACCAGGGTCACATCATTTACTTCCTGCCTGTTTCTGGTGATGAAGGTGGGATATGATCCCTTGTTACAGATAATGAGGTTAGTCGCTATTATATAATCAAAAAGACTTTCACCCTGATCGTTTGTGTCACTGCTGCCCCAGGTGTCTGTATGGTGCGCATTGGCATCACGGCCCATCACCAGTGGATGTCTTTTCCTTTCGGCTCGGCTTATAGTGTTTCGGATGATTTCCGCTGGTCTGGGTCCTGTCGCATCGTAGGGCATATATGCCGATGCTACCTAGATGGGTTTCTCTTTTCCGCATTCTATGCTGACGCAAACAAAGTCCGCATCACTGAAATTGGGTAGAAAAAAGATTTTAAGGCTTTTCTTTGCAAGAATAGGGGCCCTGGTTTTACCTGGTGCTTTTGCATAGAAAGGCTCATAGTCTCTTGCCCTCAGTCCAGCAAATGTGTGGTCATCAAGAACCAAGGGGACCTGGATGAGGGCGATGTCTTCTCCACCTTATTGTAGGCGGAGCAAAAGGTTAGCAGAGCCTGCTTTAGAGTGCTGTAGATTAATCTGTACCAACGGAAGCATCATTGCTAGTCGGCACAGACTTCTCTACAACTGTGGTGTCGCAGTCCTCCGAATCAGAGGATTGCTCGCCACCATCCTGCTTCTCCGGAAGCTTACCTTGGGACGGGCAGGCCGATACCTCAGCTGGGCCATAAACTGACTTACCGTCCCTCTCATACACCTTCATTTGGATTGTCTCCAGCCCATAGAAGAACTTGAACCCCTTAGCAGCCAAGGGGGCAATTGACTCCGGGTTCAATAGTAATGAAACTAATCGCCCGGTATCAGTTGGCTTTGACAACCTTCCAGTTTTTAGTCGGAAGGTCGGGGTTCTGTACTTCTTTGAGTCGGAGAATGTCCTTCGGGTCCTGGGTCCCGGAGGGATCCAGACTCTCGATCTTACTGGAATGTCTGCCTCTTTCTGGACGGCCTTAAGCTTACCACCGGGCCATACAGCGCCAACCTCTGAGACCGCCGACTTGATGTAGTCAGCAGAGGTCTCATTATTGCAAACCAGAAGTTTGACACCCATCTGATGCCAGCCCCGTCCATAAAAATAGGAGGTGGCAAAGTAGAATTAGCCAGGCAGTGCTTAAGAATGCCTGAAGAAAGCTGAGCCTTCAGGAGTCTCCATTTCTCCGAGCCAATCCTACTCTCATCATCATCTTGGTCCATGATAGCCAGTATCAGACGATCCTTCGCAACCTCGCTGAAGGGCCTTGACACCATTGAAGATGTCTTGGCCTTCTTTGGGGTTTTTGAAGGGCCGTCTTGAGACTTGGGTCTCTTGGACGTCGGTTTCGGGGCAGACGGCTTGGCCCTCCCGAAGCGAGTTGACTCCTCCTCCTAGTGCTGTTAGGGAGCCCTCCCGAAACGAGCTGACTTTCCTTAGCAGGTGCCTTACTCCCGGGGTTTGCCGTAACCGGTTGATTGACTGAGCTCTCATCAGGTTGCCCCCCCGAAGCAGGTTGACAATACGCAATGAGCGCTTCAGCTAGTTTCACGGACTCGCGATCGCTCGCACTCCAGTTAGCTTCTCCCTTTTTCAGGAGATGCTTTAGAATGAACTCCGCAGACCTGCGATTTTTGTTAAACTGAGCACTGGGGCTCAGTTTTTTACCTGCGTTTCTTCCCGCTGAGAAAGCAGCCCGCTGTAGCAGCCGCAGGTTCCGCAGCCACTGGAGCAGGCTTTTTAGCAGTTATTTTAGTAGCGGTGGCGGCCTCCGAAGCGGAAGACACCGAGCCCGTGTCCGTAAGGGCGATGGAGGCATCGTCGTCGATGCCCAGCCTGTAGAGCTGTTTCTCCTCCTTTCTTGTCTCACGTTATGTCCTTTGTCGTGAAGTATTAGTCGTCGTCGTTGTCGTTGTGTTGGTCGTCTCAGTGTTTGCAGCCGTTGCGCCCGCTAGGGCTGGGTGAGGGTAGTCTTTTCGTTTGATTTTTTGTTTGAAGTGTTCATAGTTGGTCCCACGAGTAGGCCGGTAAGGAAAACGTCCATCCGCAACAGAGCCGGTTTTGTTGGGATAAGGCACTGATACGACAAGCCTTGCCAAGGGCACTTGAAGGAGCTCGTTCGTGGCTGATTTAGCCCGCAGCCTTGCATCCTTAAGCACGGTTTGCTATTTGCTCACACCACCACTGGAATCAGGCCTGGCAGAGCTTAGTTCGTCGCACCTCTCAGCCGACTGAAGCCGGTTGAGTCGATGCAACTTACGCCTCCGCACCGGCGTCATTGGAAATGACGCACTCGTCAAGGTGTCTGCCGAAAACGGAGGTAGTTAGTAGTAGTCCGACGTATTACTATGTAGGGCATTGACTTCATACTCAGGTTCAGTTTCCAGTGAAGTGGTCGAGTCCTCCCTCGTAGTTTTGAGTCTCAACAGAGCATCTGCAACGACGTTTGATTGACCTGGCCTGTAAATCAACTCATGGTTGTTTCGATTTTCGCCTTGCAACGTTTCAATTTTGAGTTGTAATTGTGATTTCCCAAGGCAAACGTTAACGGCTGGTGGTCTGTATAGATCTTTATCTTTTTCGCTCCGTATAAATATAAGCGAAGGTTGTCCAGAGCCCAAACTATTGCCAACATTTCTTTTTCGTTGGTGGCATACATTTCCTCTGTCTTACTGAGGGAACGTGATATGTACCTTATAGGGGTATCTTTACCTAATTCTCCCTGCAAAAGCACAGCTCCAATTGCTAAATTGGATGCATCCGTTGTGAGATTAAAAGGTAACTTAACGTATGCTTGGACCTCTGCCGATGTTAGTAATGTGATAAAGTTTCTAAACGCTTCCAACGCCTCTTTGGTTAGAAAAATGCTTACTTTTTTTAACTGATTTGCCCTTATTTGGGCATTCTCACCCCTTGCTAGGTTGGTCAGCAGTTTGGCAACCTTGGCATAATCGCATATAAATTTTCTGTAATAGGAAGTCATTCCAAGAAACTTTTTGAACTCCTTTAAATTAGTGGGAGGCCGTAGTCCTACTATAGCCTCGACCTTCTTTACATCCTGTTTTTAAACTGTGTTATTTTTTGCATGTTGCATGTTAACTCCGCATTGTTTAAATTAGCCGTGCTGTTTCGTGCTTCATAGACTCTACTCTATTTTTTTTCTGTTGTAGTCTTAGTGATCATGTCTCTCATTATTTTATCATTATTGTTCGCTCTGCTAAGGTAACTTTTTATTTAATTTCTGTTGCATGTGTTTCGGTGTTTTTTACTAACCTCTAACACCAACACTATGTGATGAGCCTGTGTAAGCATATTTTTGCTTAGCAAACCTCTGCTTGTAGATAATGCTTCATCTAAGCGCTCTACAACACAGATCTGATAGTGTTTAATATCCGTTTTAATGCCCTCCGGTGTTATTCCATTTCCTTAAAATTCTACCTCGGGTTGCATGAATTTGGTTTTTTCAAGGTTCACCTCTCGTAGCCTAACGAAAATGGTTCCTGTGTTTTTTAGATGAGACTCAACCGTGTCTCCATAGATGATGATGTCGTCGATATAGGCATAGCATATTTTGCCTATAAACTCTTTTAGGTCGTCGTTGATCATCCTCTGAAATATCGCCGGCGCATTTCTCAAAACAACTGTAAATGCAAGAATTCGTATTTCCGGCTTAAGATCGAATGTAAGAATGCCATCTTGGGTATATCCGACGATTTCATCGGAATCTGGTGGAAGCCCGACTTCGTCCAGAAACTTTTGTAATTCTATCTCCACGATTTCCTGCATACAGGCTGGGTAAGGGTTGCTCTTTGCGTAGATTGGATCCGTTCTGGTCGTAATCTCGGTTCTTACACTCGTTTGGATCATTTCCCTATTACTTATTTGACTAAAGAGTGAAATGTATTTTTCAACTAATGTTGTAAATAGTACAATATTAAAAGATAAAAAAGATAATACAATACACAATAAAAATTTAATTATTCAGACAAGATAAGAAATAAATATAAGAAAGTATCTTGCTCGAGCATATAAGATTATCATATGTTAAGTAAGTCAATCTGAAAACAAAACATAAAATATAGTTATTAAGCATGAACTCATTCATGTAAATGGCATTTATTTAAATTTGAAGATATGTAACAAATATCACTTTTTTAAAAGGGGAAGGATGTAGTGTAATCCAAAGCCATAATTATATTATAATAATAACAAAAAGCATGATCGCGGAAGCAAAATGCTAAGTTCATCGCCACCGCGGTCAGAGCAATTAAACGGGCGCCACAAAGAGTGTCCAATATCACCACTCCAACGTAGTGCTTCTTTATTCTATTTATTCTTCTTCTATCAATGACACAGGTGCAGGGTTATTGCAGTAGGAGTTGAATTACACTATTGACTGTCCCAATTAAATTTCATTTTCATAATTTACCATAGATAAATATTACTCATCAGTCACCGTCTAGCTTCCGTGCTACACGCATCGTCCCAATCGGCGGCTTTCCACTTTGTACTTTTTTCCAATTCCGTTTGCCCGTTAAGAAGGTATATTTTATATATACTTATACACATAGTTTTTTTTTTCTCTTTTTCACTCCATCGCTAGAACTCGTTTCTTACTTTCCCGCGCTAGTGGTAGTGTTTTACTCACTATGACCCCAGGGCCAAAAATGAGACCCGGGAATAGGTTCAGCGGACTCACTGAAGTAGCGCTTTCTGAACCCCGGAATAAAAGAAATACAACAACATATGATAACCTTGAATTGTTCCCCAAACTCCCTAAAACTTCAAACTATTAAAACCCGAGATTTGTTGTGATTGCCCCCCAAAATGAAAGTACACCTCTCACATCAGTTAGCATTTTTGCCTTGAGGAAGGCTATTGATGCAATTAGCACTGAGTACGAGCAGATCTCACAACTCAGAGACGGTAAAATCTTAATTCTAACAAAAAATCAAAAAGTTGCTGACAAATTCATCTGCACACAAAATCTTTCCAACCTTTGTCCTGTCATAATTTGCACAACCAGCTAAACTCCTCAAAAGGCATCGCTTACGCTCCCTGCCTTATTAACGTGCCTGAAGCAGAAATCATTTCAGAAATAAAAACGCAAAATGTAACGGATCTCTACAAATTCACCAAGCTAGTAGAGGGTAAACAACGTCCTACAGGCTTACTGCTGTTCACCTTCGACTCTTTTCAAGTTCCCAGTTCTGTGGAAATTGGCTGGAATAATGCTAAGATCACTGAGTATATTCCAAATCCCATGCTGTGCCGGAATTGTCAACTACTCGGACATACTACTAAAAGGTGCAACATCACACCCATGTGCCACGCATGCAATTTCCCTCCTCACACCAAATCCGATTTGTTTCGCCCCCCGTCCCTCCTCTTCTAGAGATTGCCCAAAGTTCATACAAATGAAAGAGATCTTAAAAATTAAAGCACAGAAAAAGTGTAGTTTAGCTGATGCTACACGCATTTATAACGACCAATTCCCCAGCCACACCCAACTTAATACAAATCATGAATCATTTGCCGATAAGGCTAAACAAACCAATACAACCCATCCCTCCTCCGCAACAGCTGACGTGTTGCCCACTAATGCCATGACAAGCATGAATTTGGCACCAAGCTCCACACTAACAAACGCAACGGACAATCATAACCCCGCTACGATAGAAACACATCCTACCATTATCGATAATGCACAAAAAATTATACCGACCTCCTCTGTCCGACTTTCACCTCCACCACAACCTCGACAAACAAATGGAACCACACAAGCAGTCGCTGCTAAACTCAAAAAAGCAAAACTTACAAACACAACCACTCTTAACGAAAACAATAGCATAGCAAACTCCAATAACTTATTATCTAATGCGCTACCTGTCAAAAACTCAAAGCAAACAGCAGATAACACTAGCTCCTCTCGCTCAGCTTTATCACTCGAATTTAATTTCTTCTCAATCGATCGCAACCCACTCAAATCTCTCTTCCTTATCGAATACGACTCATTCACTTCTTGACAACAACGAATACTCCAATGGACGACTATGAAAGCACATAACACATTAAATAATTCTAAAAACGACGGCTCTGCTTCTCAGCTGTGGAATCCACCGAACTCTACTTCGAGCTCCTTGAATTCAACATCTGTGGACCAGAGCAGAAGCGTAGACACCTCAAACATATCAAATACTCACATTCCACAAAATAATAATATACCACCACATATCGGCACATCTAAGCATAATTCTTCCACCCCTTCTTTGTGCTTATCCAATGAACGTAAGTGTAATCTTTTCAACAAAAATTTGGTTCTCGTAACTTTGCAATGGAGTATGAAGGGTTCCGCAAATAACTACGACGAGCTCAATATTTTGATATCCAGGCACAACCCGTGTCTTGTTTCTCTCCAAGAAACTCATTGTCCCTTTAATACAAACCCAATCATTCCAAAACGTTTCAAAGATTACTTTTTTAATTTTCCCAACAACACCACAGCCAAACAAGGAGTCGGCATAATGATTTTAAAAAACATCCCCCAAAGGCAGGTTCCCATAGTTTCGAACCTCTTAGTGGTAGCTGTTGAAGTTCAACTAAAACCAAAATTCACTTATATCATTATATCATCCACCAAAGCAAGTGTTCACAATAAATGAATTGGATAACATTCTAATGCAAGTAAGTGGTCCCATTATCCTTGGAGGAGATTTTAACGCCTGGAGTGTCCTATGGGGCTCACCATGCACAAACAAAAAAGGAGCTCTTTTAGAGAATTTTTTGAAAAAATCCAACCTTCTTTTATTGAACAATGGTTCTCCTACCAATTTTTCAACACACAAAACTCTAACACATATTGACATCACTTGCTGCTCTCGGGAGCTTTATCCGAAAACGCAATGGAGAATTTTAGGTGATCTGCACAATAGCGATCACTTCCCCATATTAACTAA
This sequence comes from Neoascia interrupta, assembly GCA_947623515.1. Taxonomy (NCBI): domain Eukaryota; kingdom Metazoa; phylum Arthropoda; class Insecta; order Diptera; family Syrphidae; genus Neoascia; species Neoascia interrupta. The sequence goes on from OX392462.1 coordinate 120,468,456, forward strand.
GCTCACATTAAGTAATACGCCGGTATATAAGACAGATAAAGCTAATTGGACTGAATATAAAAAATCTACAACGAACATCTCTCGAACTAAAATCACTCCGAAAAGCTGCTAATCACACAATCCCCCAATCTCATAACAGCAAATCTAAACATTTTATCCCCTGGTGGAATAAGGAACTTAGCAATTTAAGATTTGAGAAAGTAACGGCCGGGAAAAAGTACAAAAAAAAATTGACCTTGGAAAACCTAATTTCATATAAAAAAGCCAACGCGATTTTCAGAAGAACATTAAAAGCGAGCAAAACTAAGGGCTTCAATGATTTCACATCATCCATTAACCCAAACTCCTCTCTAACCAATGTTTGGAATAAGATCAAGAGGCTCAGTGGCTCAGCCTCAGGCTCTTATCATTACATCAGATGTATTGATAGCGACTCGGGGCCGCTTATCGAACCGTCTGATATTAGTAACCACTTCGCCAAAGCTTTGTCCGAATATTCCAAAGACGCAAACTTCCATAACAATTTCCGACTAAAAAAAAACAAAGAGTTATCCGTAATGATACCCCTCTGGTTACGAACACCGCAAGCAAATTTCTCGAGCAACCCTTCTCACTTTTTGAACTAGAATCGTGCACAGGAAATTTCCTATCCAATGTTTAAAAATCTTCCTATGCCAACAAAAATCGTTCTCACCGATCTGTATAACAAAATTTTTGACTCGAGCGTGATACCTCAATACTGGAAAACTTCCACAGTCGTTCCCATTCCCAAGCCTAAGAAGGAGAGAGATAAGGTCAATGGGTATAGGCCCATCTCGTTGTTACCATGTATCTCAAAAATTCTTGAAAAAATGGTTGCCAAGCGCCTCCTTTAGTATATCGACTCGGAAAAGCTTACCTCTTCAAACCACGTCGCTTTCATGCCTAAAAGAGGATGTCAAGATGCTTTGCTTCATATTGATAGCTATATTTCTGGTGCCATCTCAGCTAGGAACCATGTATCAATACTCTCACTCTAATTCGAGAAAGCATTTGATAGAATAGGGGTTCACCTTGTTTTAAAGAAGTTGAGAGATTGGCGCGTAGGCCCAAAAATATATGGATATATCAAGGCTTTTCTTACTCATAGAAAATTTTGTGTAAAAATCAACAACACATACTCCCCCAGCGTCCCTCTTTACAATGGTATTCCACAGGGATCACCCCTATCAGTTATATTGTTTAGAATCGCATTTGACGAAGTCTGCGATATAATAGCGAAATATAAAATTCTATATTCTATTTGTTACGCTGACGATGTTTACATAATTTGTAAAAACAACGACTTAGCAATAACAAAAACAATCTTTTTAAATTTACTCAAAGATATTGCTGATTGGTCGGCTTTTTCAGGTGCCAGCTTATCATTAAGTAAATGCAAGACTCTGCATATTTGCAGAAAAAAAGCTAATTTCAATTAAGTCCTAACTTCAATCTAAGCATAAATGTTGTAGAATTACAATCTGTAAACAATTTAAGTATTTTAGGTATAACTTTTAACAATAAATTTAATTGGAAAAATCATTGCATAGAACTTAAAAAAGCACTTGCTCCAAGGCTAAATGTCATCAAATACAAAAATGTTAATACTAAACAAGATAGACTACGGGCTCAGCATCTACGGTAACTCGCCAAAAACAACAATCAACATCATCAAGCCAACATATCATCAAGCTGCTAGAAGGGCAATAAACGCCTTTCCTACAACGCCAATTAAAAACATGGCTGAAGCTGGCCTGCCATCAATCAACGATAGATATGAGGAAACTACGCTAAAACTGGCTACAAAACTTCTTTTCCCATCGAGACCCATTATAAACAAAGATGCTATTTCTACATTTCGCGCCAAACGGCAAAAGCGAATTCCATCAGCAATTTCATTAATGTGGAACTGCATACCAAAGTTCAATCTACCCACAAAAATCAACAGTGTTCGAACATCATCCTAACCCCCCTGGATGTGTAGATCCGACTCCTTTGAGTTATCTCTATCCGAATACCCAAAAGACTTAACCCCGAATCCCGTGTTTCGTAAAATATTCGACAGCGTAGAAAACGACCTTAAAAGCAGAAACTGGAAATTTTTATTCTCGGACGGGTCAAAAACAGTGCTGTGTTGTTACAACACAGCATGGTGAAATTTTAAGGATTGACCTCCTGCCTGATTATGCATCAATCTTTTCTGCTGAAGCTCTTTATGAAGCACTGAAATACGCCACTTATAAAAAAGGCCAATGGGTGGTCTGCACAGACAGTCTTTCAGTTATCCACGCCACCCTGAACCTCAACAACATCTCTCCGGAAATCCTATCATCAGAGACACCCTGATCAGATCAAAAAATAAAACTTATGTGGGTACCCGCTCGTATAGGCATCATGGGAAATGAGCACGCTGACAAAGCTGCAAATTCTGCCAAACAAGCACCTGTTCTCTTGTTCAATACATACAGTGAAGCGGATTTGTTACGAGTCATCAATTCAGCAATCAGAACTAGCCAGGCGCACAATTGGTCTACATACACTGATCACTACACAAGAATCAATGAAAATGAAAAACAACCAATATACCCTGTTTCAACACCAAAATCAACCATCAACAATATCGTGCGTCTTCGATTAGGCCACACGTCTTTAACCCACCAGTAAATTCTAAAAAAGGAAAATCCTCCCTTTTGCACCGTTTGCTCTGCAGCACTCAACATCGAACATCTCCTAGCCCACATGAACCGTAGCTTGTCTAAGCATAACATTTATGAACTGCTTAAAAATACGAATGTACAAAATTTAGAAACCATCCAACAGATAATTTTAAGACTCAACTTAAGATTATAACTGATTTCTTTTTTCTCTCACAAGTCACAACATAATTCTTTCTACAGCGAGCCGAAAGCCCTTGCAGCTAGTGCTCCTGCATTTTAGTATTAACGTAGCAATTTAAGATTTCTATGTTAATTTGTATAAATAAATAAAATAATATTACTCATAGAATAAAATGCTGATGCATCAAGAATGTATGCATTAGCAGTTTAGCATTAAGTGGGGTTAGCCCAAATTTTATTGAACGGTAAGAAGTATAAATAGTCGTAAGAAACAGAAAATAAATCAGTCTTAAACTTCAAGTGGACTTATCAATTCGGTAGTAATTTTACACCCTTTTTTAGCGTGCTGCGCTTTATACAGCAACGTTGGGGGAAAAGTCTTTAAATGAGAAGTTAAAACATTACCCCCGTTTCAGATAACTCTGATGAGTAGCTTCTGTGCTAGTATAATTGGTTCTAGTGTGCTGAAGTATATCACTCCTCAACTGGATGTACCATATCGTAGCTTCGAGTGCACGAGTCCGTAGTAAATCATTAATAAAACTTTTTTGGAACAATAAGGTCTTAGCAGGTACATATTTCAAGTAACACAAGGTATTTTCATACCCGACCGAGGGTATATTAAGTTTGATATATAGTTTGTAACGCAGTGAAATAATCACCATAGACCCCTAAGACCTTTTAGAGATATGAATGGGACCGACAGGAGAATCGATTAAGCCATGTCCGTCCGACCGTCCGTCCGGCCATCCGTATTTAAACAACTTTTAGGCCTTAAATTTTAAGGTACAGAGGTACAATGTTGTGAGTTGGCTGGAAGTCCATTTCTTCAAGTCAAGTTTAAAAATTAGCTAAATCGGCCCACAGACACGCCCAATACAGACCTGTATGTGCGACCATCTCTAATTTAAAAAAATATTTTTTCCAAACTTCTATATACCCGACTATATACAAATCTTACATTTTTTGTCCCGAATTCATACATTATTTGTATAGGCCACGCCCCCAAAAGTGGGTCTGGCCTAAAAATTTAAATCAATTAATTGTAGCTTCGTTAGAATCATGACAAAATGCACTGAACCCGAAAATTAATGCAAAAAAAACCGTTTTTTCCTAAACACGCCTTTCAAAGGTGGGTGGAGCTCAAAACTTTGTATGAAACAAACCTAGCAAATAGTAATATCTTGAATATTTTTTACTAAACACGCCTTTCAAAGGTGGGTGGAGCTCAAAACTTTGTATGAAACAAACCTAGCAAATAGTAATATCTTGAATATTTTTTATATAATTTTTTTTTTCAATTTGGAGTAAACTTTCCGAGAAATCGGGTTTTTAAAGATCCAACATGGTAAAAGTGGGCATAGTCGATATTGTGGGCGGTCCAATTTTCGGCCTCTTAGAGGTTTTGGGTAATTATTGCTCTATACCAAAATTTGAGCTCATACGGCTTAACTTGACCATAAGGCATTTTGAGAGAAAATTTTAAATAGAGGTTGCCTTACATTGAAGCCAGTAGTGGGCGTGGCCGTCAACGAATTTAACTAAGTTTCACAATTTGTCTGTACAAAATAAGAAACAAGATATACTCTATGTTCGAGCGTCCTAGCTCAATTTAAAAGACCTTAAAACATACTGACGGACGGACAGACGAGCACGGCTTAATCGACTCACCTGTCAGTCTCGATCATATCTCTAAAAGGTCTTAGGGGTCTACGGGGATTATTTCATTGTGTTACAAACTATGTATTAATATTAATATACCCTCGGTCGGGTATAATAATGACAAAAGTTGTAGATATAAGCATTTTCTAACTTTTGTGTATAAATTATATGTGCCTCTGCCCACTTTTGTGGGCGTGGCGTTACACGTTAAATATGGTCGGATATTTTGCAATTTGTTGTAGATGAACTGAAACTTTTGCATACGCATTGTTGCACTTTTCCACTTGTTTAAGCTCAGTTGCATGAGATTTCCAGTTTAAATTTGGTCAATTAGAACTCCTAGGTATTTTAAACTTTTAACTGATTCGATAATAAAACATATTGGAGAACAGAACGGATTTACATGGTAATTGTATTTACCATAAGTATGTTATGAAAAACGACATCACAATCAACTGGCTCACAGGTTTGAAGACTACACATCATAAGCTTTGTTTTTTGCTTATCAGAAGCTCATGGTTTTAAAACCACAGTCTAAAGCTTGACTATGGACTTAAAGAAATTATTACTTGTGTATGTGAATGCTATATCATCCGCAAAAGCTGTTATCCTACTGCTTACATTTTTTTAAAATAAGGAATCAACATATATGTATAAGGAATAATATTGGTCCCAACACTGAACCTTGAGGCACTCCAATATGCATTTCCATCACATCGCTTAATTTATTTTCTAATATCTAGAGAACTGAATCCTGCTTTGTACAGTTTGTCCAACAGGATATCGTGGTTTACCATACCACATGCTTTCGTCATAACAATGAATAAGGCTATTGTGTTGCTTTTGTTGTTTAAGCCAGCACATATCTCGTTGCAAAGTTTTAATTTGGCATCTTCAGTCGAACTTCCTTTTTGGGAACCATATTGAGCATCGCTAAGGAACTGAGCCTTTTGTAAAAAGGAGCCTATGCGTGTTTTCATTAGCTTTTCAAATAACTTCGAGAAGGTTGGTAACAAAGAAATGGGCCTGCATGGGCTTGTTTAAAAATTATATGACAAAAATTATATGACAAATATTAAAGATATTACCATTTGCTAAGTTTATACATTTATAAGGTTCAAGAGAGTTAAAGGATTAAAAAACAAAGCTTCTCCATGAAAACTGATCACAAGTAACGTCTGGATTAGAGTGATAGCCAGAAAGTTGGGGAGTTAGGTTTTGGTTCAGCAGCCACAGATACGAAAAACTTATTGAAGACGTTAGCGAGTCTCACTGGGCATTGATAAGGTCTCATTTTTAACCTCACTTTCCATTACCTTTTTCCTTTTTATACCCGACCGAGGGTATATGAATTTTAATGCATAGTTTGTAACACAGTGAAATAATCACCGTAGACCCTTAAGACATTTTAGAGATATGATCGAGACCGACATGTGAATCGATTAAGCCATGTCCGTCCGTCCGTTTGTGTGAAGGTTTTAGGTCTTCAGAATGAAGCTAGAGAGCTAAAACTTGGTACTCGGCTTAGTTCTTTTGCTATTCAGAAAAAGTGTGAAAATTGAATTAATCCGTCATCGGCCACGCTCACTTCTGGCTTAAATGTGAGACATGCTATATCATCCGCAAAAGCTGTTATCCTACTGCTAACATTTTTTTTAAAAATAAGGAATCAACATATATGTATAAGGAATAATATTGGTCCCAACACTGAACCTTGAGGCACTCCAATATGCATTTCCATCACATCGCTTAATTTATTTTCTTATATCCAGACAACTGACTCCTGCTTTGTACAGTTGGTCCAACAGGACCAACAGGATGGTTTACCATACCACATGCTTTAGTCATATCAATGAATAAGGCTATTATATTGCTTTTGTTGTTTATTTTGCCAGCACATATTTCGTTGCAAAGTTTTAATTTGGCATCTTCAGATGAAATTCCTTTTTGGAAACCATATTGAGCATCGCTAAGGAACTAAGCCTTTTGTAAAAAGGAGCCTATGCGTGTTTTCATTAGCTTTTCAAATAACTTCGAGAAGGTTGGTAACAAAGAAATGGGCCTGCATTGGCTTTTTTTCTTATGGTCGCCTTTTTAAACCCGACCGAGGGTATATTAATTTTAATGCATAGTTTGTAACACAGTGAAATAATCACCGTAGACCCCTAAGAGCTTTAGAGATAAGATCGAGACAGACAGGTAAGTCGATTAAGCCATGTCCGTCTGTTCATCCGTCTGTCCGCCTGTCCGTATGTATGCAGTTTTGAGGTCTTTAAAATTGAGCTAGGAAAATGAAACTCGCAGCGTTGCTTGGTTCTCATTTTTTACAGACAAAGTATGAACATTGAGAAGATCCACCCAAATCCACGCCCACAATTGGCTTGAATGTTAGACAACCTCAAATTCACATTTTATTTCAAAATGCCTTTTGGTCAAGATAGACAAAATATATGAACTCAAATTTTAGTGGAGAGCAATATCGACCAGAAACCTTTAATTAGACAAAAATTGAACCGCCCACTCTATTATTCCCACTTTTCCACTATTCCCACTATTCCAACATCTGAAATCTTTGAAAACCTGATTTCTCGGGAAATTCATTCTAAATTGAAAAAAATTATGTGACAAATATTAAAGATATTACCCTTTGCTAAGTTTATACATTTATAAGGTTCAAGAGAGGTAAAGGGTTCAAAAACAAAGCTTCTCAATGGAAACTGATCACAAGTTACGTCTGGATAAGAGTGACAGCAAGAAAGTTGGGGAGTTAATTTTTGATTCAGCACAGATGCGAAAAACTTATTGAAGACGTTAGCGAGTCTCACTGGGCATTGATAAGGTCTCATTTTTAACCTCGCTTTCCATAACCTTTTTCCTTTTATACCCGACCGAGGGTATATGAATTTTAATGCATAGTTTGTAACACAGTGAAATAATCACCGTAGACCCTTAAGACCTTTTAGAGATATGATCGAGACCGACATGTGAATCGATTAAGCCATGTCCGTCCGTCCGTTTGTGTGAAGGTTTTAGGTCTTCAGAATGAAGCTAGAGAGCTAAAACTTGGTACTCGGCTTAGTTCTTTTGTTATTCAGACAAAGTGTGAAAATTGACTTAATCCGTCATCGGCCACGCTCACTTTTGGCTTAAATGTGAGACAACCTCTATTTCACAATTTTTTTCAAAATGCATTTTGGTCAAGTTAGGCAAGGCACCGAAACTTAAATTATGGTAGTGAGCTATTGTGGCCTAAGACCTTTAACAGGGCAAAAGTTGGACCACCCACAATATCGACCATGCCCACTTTTAACATGTTAGATCTTTAAAAACCCGATTTATCGGGAAGTTGACTCCAAATCGAAAAAAAAATTTATGACAAATATTACAGATATTGCTATTTGATAAGTTTGTTCCACACAACGTTTTGAGCTCCGCCCACTTTTAAGGGGCGTTTTTAGGAAAAACTGTGTTTTTTTCTGAAATAATTTTCGATTCTACCGTATTTTCTCATGATTCTAACGAAATTACAATTAATTGATTTTAATTTTAGGGCCATGCCCACTTTTGGGTACGTGATCTATAGAAATCATATATGAATTCGGGCTAAGAAACTTTACATTGGGCTAAGATTTGGTGTTACATTGTATATAGGGTCGGGTATATAGAAGTTTGTCACAGACAAACTCTTGCACTTACTCACTTGTTTCAGTGAGTAAAAAAAACCTATCCCGACAAGTCCTCTACTTCTTTTTTTATATCACTACAAAAATTGGAAAATTGCAAAGGTCAGTAATTTTAAGATCTAAGACATCAGTTTATAGCGAATGTCTAAACTCTTTATTAAATCTTACCATAATGTGATCAGAATGCATGTTTGGGTTTCATCCGTAAGAAGAGTTGGCTCATTCACAAGCGACTCAAGCCCATATAATGACAACAAAAACAAGTATTTATTGGAGTCATGATCAGTTGTAAGGGTATCTATATTTATATCACCTTAAATTTATAACTTTTTTGACCTGATACCACTAAGCAGGCCATCCATCTGATAAAAAAACACAGATTTGCTTAAATTGTTTTCATGCAAGCGGTAAACACAAAGGATTGAAAAATATTTATTTCTTAGCGAGGAATTTATTTGCAAGATATAAGCACTGCTCATTTTAATACGTTTGATTTCACAATCATCTGCAGTTAAATCCTTTATAAAAACTGCAACACCACCTGCCCTATAGTTATTATTACAGTTGGCAAAAGATTTATAGGCATACATATTATATTTAGATAGCTCATCGTCATATACCCAGATTTCCGATAACATAATAAAGTCGGGTTCAAAATTTAATACCTTCAATGACGTTACAAACGAATTAAAGCCTGCTCAAACTACGAATATTTTGGTCAATAAGCTACAAATTATTTCGCATAGGGCTTGGGCAATTTTTTGCAAAAGAAGGAGAAAAACGCATTTTAGTTTCTTTGGTTTGTTTACAAATAAAAAATTAATCTATTGACCAGAAAGGTCTTTTAAACTCCCCACTTGGATCGCAGCATCTCCCTCTCCTTTCCGCAAAAACATGGAACTGTCTCTCACCCACATGTATTTGTTTTTTTTTTTCGGCCTTGATCTTCTTCGTTATTCTTCGAATTCTGAATCGAATAAGCCATGTCCGTCCGTCTTTATGTCACATGTTTTTAGGCCTTAAATTTTGAGCCAGGGTGCTGAAACTTCGTAAGGGCGTACCACGTCATGCTTGTTCTACGTCATGCGAAGCAGTACAAGTGTAAAAATTTTTGAAAACCGCCCAAAGACACGCCCCCAATCGGTCTAAATGTGCAACTACTTCCAGAGTTTTCAAAACCGTAAACCGTAAGCCTTCTAAAAGGCTGAAATTTGACATTTAGCATCTCCTGATGAATGTTAGATACAAAAAAGACAAATTTTATTGGCAAACCTCCTCTAGTGGGCGTGGCATCTATTTTAAGGGTAAATTTTCAAATGCAGCTTACTCAATATTTTTGCTCGAAATTGAAAAAAAATTGCTTAATATTTTATGAAGAAAACGCTTAGTTTCACAGTTTGTTCATACAAGACTTTGGGTCACGCCCACATTTGGAGGCAGAATTTAAGTGTAACTTGAAAATATCTTATTATTAATAGTTTGTAATTAAGGCCGGTTGGACCACGCCCATATTCGAAGTTTGCATTACTTATAAAATGTCAAAAAATAACTATGCCATCAGCATTTTACAATGTGGGATAAGATGGGGTATTTAACGGTCCGTTTTACCGGTCCGGACTGTAACTTCTGCGTACACACTAGTAGGAAGTGGGGCGATTGGGGATGGGAATTTAGTGTGCCAGTGAGAGGGAAGATGTGACATTGGGGTGACCTCTACGGGTGTTGTCGCGTGGCCTGGTCGGGGGGTTTTGCTTGTAGAGCGGAACAGAGGTGTCATCTTCGTTATCTATTTTTTTATTTGATGTGCCTTCGGCTTGGCGCCACCGGATTTTTTGTTTGATGTGCCGCCGGGGCTTGGCGCCACTGGGGGCGGATTGCGTTGGTCGGGCGGCGGCGGCTTGGTGTGGGAAGAAGTGTGAGATGATGAGAGGGGGAGGGGTGAAGGGGTCGGGGGAAGGGGTTCGGGGGCGGTCGAGTGTGGTCGAGATAAGATTCGCTGTTGGGTTGGATGACTGTGAGTGTGGCTGGATGTCAAGAATGTGCCAGGCCTAGCACACCTTTGAATAATCGTTAAAAAAGAAAGCCAAACAAAATCTGAAAATTTTCATTTTTAGAAATAAACAAGTAGGAAAGTGCAACAGTGGGTATGCAAAAGCTTCAATCTACCTACGACGGATTGCAAAATACCCGACCATACCAAAAAGAAAACTGCCACGCCTCCAAAGAGTGGGCGGGATATAAAAATATAACTGTTGAATGCTTTTTACTGGGTGGTTGCATACATTTCGGCCTAAAACTCCGCCTTTTTATCTAAAAAAAACACTCTTTTTAACACCACGCCCACAAGAGTGGGCGGAAGCATATACAATATATACATAAAAGTTAGAAAATGCTAATATCTACAGCTTTTGTCATAGATTTTTTTGTCAAATTTCATATATATTTATTGAAAAACAGTCATTTTAAGTTAAAATCGATTAAAAAGTGGGCGTGGTCAACGAAAAATCTAAAATTTTTTGGTTACCTTAAAGACAATTATTAGGCAATGTTACGTACCAAAAATGAATGCGCTGGCGCCATTGTAACATAGCTAAAATTTGCAAAATGTATTTTTTTAAATCAGAGATGGTCGCACAAACAGGCCTGTAGTGGCCGTGTCTGTGGGCGGATTCAGCTTATTTTCAAATTTAATCTGAAGGACTGTACTTCCAACCAACCCACAAAATTTCAGCTCTCTGCCTTAAAATTTAAGGCCTAATGGTTGTTTACATACGGACGGACGGACATGGCTTAATCGATTCTCCTGTCGATCCCATTCGTATCTCTAAAAGGTCTTAGGGCCTACGGTGAATATTTCACTGCGTTACAAACTATACATCGAACTTAATATACCCTGCGTCGGGTATAAAAATATGACACTTATTTGTATTGTACTATGTACCTATTTATTTTTTATACCCCATCCCATAGGATAGAGGTATATTAAGTTTGTCACATAGTTTGTAACACGGTGAAATAATAATGGTAGACCCCCAAGACCTTAAGGGCATATGATCGAGCCCGAAGTCTGAATCGAATGAGCCATGTCCGTCCGTCCGTCCGTCCGACCGTCCGTCCGTCCGTGCGACCGTCCGTCCGTCCGTCCGACCGTCCGTCTGTATGTCACATGTTTTTAGGCCTTCAATTTTGAGCTAGGGTGCTGAAACTTCGTACGTAAGGTCCATGTCATGCGAAGCAGTACAAGTGTAAAAATTTAAATGTGCAACTACCTCCAGAGTTTTCAAAACTGTAAGACGTTCTAAAAGGCTGAAATTCAACATTTAGTATCTCTTAGTGAATGTTAGACATAAAAAAGACAAAATTTAATTGGTAAACCTTCTCTAGTGGACGTAGGATCTATCTTAAAGGCAAATTTTTAAATGCAGTTTACTCAATATTTTTGCCCGAAATTGAAAAAAAATTGCAAAATATTTTATGTAGAAAACGCTTAGTTGCACATTTTATTCATACACTTTGGACCCCGCCCACATTTGGAGGCAGAATTGAAGAAAAAGCTTAAATTTTCCAGAAAAACTTAATTTCGACTGGCCTTGAGCCTAATATAGGAAAGCATGAAACAAAAGAAGTAGCAGGGTAGGTAAACAATGCTTCAGTCTAGATTTCATTTATATAAAGTTTTTAGCCACGCCCCTTTTAGGGGTCGATTTTTCAAAAATATTGAATTTGAACCAAAAAATTGCATTTTTACGTACATTTAAGTGTAACTTGCAAATATCTGTGGAAATATCCTATAATAAATAGTTTGTATTTAGGGGCGGTTAGACCACGCCCCTTTTCAAAGTTTGCATTACTTATAAAATGTCAAAAAATAATTATGCCATCAGCATTTTACAATGTGGGATAGGATGGGGTATTCAACGGTCCGTTTTACGGATTGTAACTTCTGCGTACACACTGTAGCAGTAGGACACACTTCTGCGTACTCACTGGTTTATATTTAAAAATTAAATAAGATACATTATTGGAACAATAAAACAAATAAAAAAAAAAAAATCGGGGCGATCGGGGTGGTGGAGTGATTTACAGCCATTCCCTCTGAAATAAAGATATATTATATGTATATAACTTTTTTGATTAATTATATATATATATATCTATCTGATTATTTATTCTTACCTTCATCACCCGTTCTATATCCCTGCATGAGGGGACTTCGGTACCCTCGCTCCTCGCGAGGTAGCGCAGTGCCTTCACTTGGTGATAGGCGGATCGCACTAGATCCACCTCAAAGGCCACTTCTATGCGGCCCACGGTTCTCCTCAATCAGGGCACGTCTTCGGGGTAGTCCCAACTACCCCTTTCGAAATCCAATATAAATTCTGATAAACGGTTAATAAAATCATACATTCTAAGCTCCCTTCTATACAACAAACTAAAATCTCCTAATTACCCAATAAAAAGGGGCCTAAAATAGAAATTAAGAAAAAACACATAATGCTTCTCGAATTATCAGCTTAAGCAGATGTGGCAGCCACCGCAACTACTAACTGAAGGTATGATAAACAAATTAAATATGAGAATTGGTGTCATATTATATCAGCTTCAGCAGGCTGTGGTGGTCACCATAAACTTATCTAAAAAGAATTATAACCTCGCTTGAATCAAGCTTTTGTTTTCCTGGGATATTTAATTTGCTTAAATTGAATCCCGCACGATAAACAATTTAAAAATAACATGGGTACTATCAGCAGCAATTTTTCATTTTTATTAGAATTTTAGACTATAACAGCCTTCTTATCTTTATAGAGATATACGACTTCCTCAAATTTTGCTTTTGTTTCCCAGGGGAATATTTGTCTAATTAAAAAAAAAAAAAACATATTATCGCCCTTTAAAGAGAATTATGAGTTCCTTAAATTTTGCTTTTTGGTGGTCAAAGGATAGACATGTGCACTCAAGAGGATACAAGCATCCACAGGTTTTCTAAACCCACCTCTGTCTATCAACTCCTACTCTCACCTCCCCGTGGTGAACACCGGGTGCCTAGTACCTCAACTGGAGATTGGGTTCCAACCCCTTTGGAAGGTTGTTGGGGGTAGCAGACGAGAGAGGGGGGAAGGAGTGTTCCCACTAAGGCACTTCTTCTTGCATCCGGACGGCAGCGGAGGAATTTCCCAGATGGAATCAACGGTGGCGTCCATAGTTCCAGTCAGGCCGAACTACTTAGTGAACACCTTATATGGGCTACTACGACGTATTCGGAGCTCAGGCCTATAAGGAGCGGGCTATCCGGCTCTCCGTCCTTAGAGCTAAGCAAAGGATCTGGTCCTCCAGGTTGGGGGTCGTGCCGTCGGGGTGACTTCCCGGCCACGTAAAGAAACACCAGTCACGAAGCGGAAACAAGCCTCGGATTCGGACGGATTTACTGTTGACGACCAATGCAAACGAGAAAAAGACAACGAGCTCCGGTTCTGCACGTGGAATGTTAGGTCCCATAACAGACCACGTGCAGCCGAGCAACTAGCGGAGGCCCTTAACGACTGCAAGGCAGACTTTACTGCCATCCAAGAAATGCGGTGGGACGGGCCGGGCAAAAGAAGGATGAAAAACTGCGACATCTACTACGGCGACTGCTATCGGCATCAAAGACAGCGCCTATTTGCATGTGGTTTCGTTGTTGGAGGCAGACTTAGGCAAAAAGTCTTGAGCTTCAACCCTGTAAGCGAGCGCCTCGCGACGATCCGCATCAAGGCTAAATTCGCCAACATTAGCCTGATATGCGCACATGCCCCCACAGAGGAGAAAGATGACGAGACCAAAGATATGTTCTACGAGCTCCTGGACAAAACTTATGAGCAGTGCCCTAGCTACGACATTAAGATTGTCCTAGGCGATTTTAATGCCAAGCTAGGAAGGGAGGGCATCTTTGGTCGTACTGTCGGAAGCCTGCACGACACGACCTCCGATAACGGATTCAGGCTGATCGACTTTGCTGCGGGGCGATTGACTCGGATCACTACCTTGTTGTAGCCAAGGTACGGCTGCGGATATCCCGACCAGCGCCTAGTAATGGAAATACTGTGAGGAAGTTTGACGTCGGCCGACTACAATCGCAAGAGATCGCCAGGTCCTTCTACGAAGTCCTATGCAACCAGCATCAAGTATTGATAGCCAGTGGCAACATTGCCAAAATGCCATCAGAGACGCCGCCTCTGAAGTGCTGGGTTTCACACGGCGACCACAACGAAACCCCTGGTTTGACGATGAATGCCGGCAAGCACATGCAGCTAAACAGGAAGCATACAAAGCGGCGCTGCACAGAAGGACTAGAGCTGCTCGCGAGCTCTACGAGCAGAGGAGGAGAGAGGAGCACCGGCTTCTCCGAAGGAAAAAGAGAGAGCACGAGAAGCGCGCGGTTGAAGAGATAGAGAGATGTTACAACAGGAATGAGGTTAGAAAGTTTTACCAAAGGATCAAAAGGTCCTGCCAAGGGTATAAACTTCGAACTGAAGCCTGTAAGGACCATCAAGGGAACATCGTTGTAGAATCGCAGTCGGTGCTGAGGATTTGGAAAGACCACTTCTGCAGACTGTATAACGGCGAGGACGAACCAAATACCGCTGTCAGGCAGAACGAACCATTCAACCCGGGCGAAGACGTTACCGACGAAGCATACGAACGATACCGCCCACCCGACCTGGAGGAGGTGAAAGTAGCTGTGTCTAAGCTCAAGTGCAACAAAGCAGCCGGAGCAGACGGCCTAGCTGCCGAACTTTTTAAATCCGCTGGCGATGAGCTGGTTAGGAGCATGCACCAGCTCATCTGCAAGATATGGTCAGAAGAAAGCATGCCCGACGAATGGAACCTCAGCATTGTTTGCCCGATCCTGAAGAAAGGAGACCCTCTGAGTTGTGCCAACTACAGAGGCATAAGTCTTCTTAACATCGCATACAAGATCTTTTCTGCTGTACTGTGAGAACGCCTGAAGCCGTTTGTCAACAATCTGATAGGCACATATCAGTGTGGCTTTAGGCCAGGAAAGTCCACCATCGATCAAATATTCACACTGCGGCAGATCTTGGAGAAAACCCAGGAATTCCAAATCGATACACACCACCTCTTCATCGATTTCAAGGCCGCGTATGACAGCATCTATAGAGACGAGCTATATAGCGCAATGTCTAGTTTTGGCATCCCTGCCAAACTCGTCAGTCTGTGCAGGATGACGATGGAAAACTCACGCTGTTCCGTCAAGGTCGGCGAAGACCTCACCGACCCCTTTGATGCCAAAAAAGGATTTAGACAAGGCGACGCGCTGTCATACGACTTCTTTAACATCATACTTGAGAGAATTGTGCAGAACTCTCGCGCCAACACCAGAGGTGCAATCTTTCAAAAGTCCGTTCAACTACTTGCATACGCAGACGACATTGACATAATCGGTAGAACAAAGCGTGATGTCAGTGAAGCCTTCGTGAGTATTGGGACGGAAGCGGCGAATATGGGTTTAGCAGTTAATGAGGGCAAAACCAAGTATATGCTGTCATCAAGAAAAGACACCCAACACCGACGTCTTGGACAAAACATCACCATCGACAGCTATAACTTTGAGGTAGTTAGGGACTTTGTCTACCTGGGTTCCGCTATCAATTCAGACAATGACACCAGCGCTGAAATCGAACGAAGGATAACTCTTGCCAATCGCTGTTTCTTTGGGCTAAGAAGGCAATTGAGTAGCAAAGCCCTCTCTCGAGCAACTAAAGTGTCCATGTATAAGACCCTCATCATCCCAGTCCTGCTTTACGGTGCAGAAGCATGGACCCTGTCAAAGGCGGATGAAAACACTTTAGGCTGCTTCGAGAGGAAAATTCTTCGGACAATTTACGGTCCCGTCTCCATAGACGGAGAGTGGAGGAGGAGATATAACATCGAACTATACGGGCTGTACAGCGATACCGACCTAGCCAAAAGAGTCAAAACACAACGTCTACGATGGCTGGGTCATCTAGAGCGGATGGACACCAACGCCCCGGCCCGGAAAATCTTCGAATCCACACCGCATGGACGACGCGGTAGAGGAGCACCGAGACTCAGGTGGCGCACGCAAGTGGAAGGGGACCTCAGCCAACTTCGCGTGCGAAACTGGAGACGGCTAGCTAGAGACAGAGCTGGCTGGCGAAGCTTGTTGGCTGAGGCCCAGGTCCACCCCGGACTGTAGCGCCACCTTAAGTAAGTAAGTAAGTAAATTTTGCTTTTGTTTATCAGGGGGATATTTGCTAACAATGAATTCTGTACGATACCTAAAAATAAAAAAAACATATCACCGCCCTCAGCAGCTTTGCAGGCGAACATTTCGGACTAAAACTCCGCCTTTTTAATTAAAAAATCACTTTTTTTAAGCCACGCCCACAAAAGTGTGCGGAGGCACATGCAATATATACATAAAAGTTAGAAAATGCTAATATCTACAGCTTTTGTCATATAATTTTTTGTCAAATTTCATACCTATATATATATTGAAAAACAGTCATTTTAAGCTAAAATCCCTTAAAAAGTGGGCGTAACCAATGAAAAAGCTAAAATTTTTTGACTACCTTAAATACAATTATAAGGCAATGTTACGTACCAAAAATGAATGCGCTAGCGCCATTGTAACATAGCTAAAATTTGCAAAATGTATTTTTTTAAATTAGAGATGGTCGCACATACAGGCCTGTAGTGGGCGTGTCTGTGGGCGGATTCAGCTTATTTTCAAACTTGATTTGAAGGACTGGACTTCCAACCAACCCACAAAATTTCAGCTCTCTGCCTTAAAATTTAAGGCATAAAAGTTGTTTACATACGGACGGACGGACAGATATGGCTTAATCGATTCTCCTGTCGGTCCCATTCATATCTCTAAAAGGTCTGAGGGGTCTACGGTGATTATTTCACTGCGTTACAAACTATACATCAAACTTAATATACCCTGGGTCGGGTTTAAAAACGCTATATAACATATATATATACAGTTTATTAGCTCAACATATCAGCGCATTCTGTTGAGAGCGATAATAATGTTATATATATAAAAAAAATTCAGAGTAAAATAGGAGCTTCATATTTGAGGAGAGTTATTAGTTCACTTGAATCGTGCCTACAAAAGCATTCCCTCTCAAAGTAAAAGTAAAAAAAAATAAATATAATGAGTTCAAATCTTCAAAAACTATTTTGGGAAAACCGAAAGAATTGAAGGCGTTAAAATTATTAAGCCCTCTGGTGAAATACAACATCATCAAGGCAGGGCGATACACCACAAAGTACGGGGAGAGAATCCTCGTGGAATTGGAGAAGGAGAAAGTTTTTCTCTCCATACGCTTCAACACCCTGAGTGACAACGATCTGGAGGAGCTACAAGATTGTAGGCTTATGTTCGTGAAAGAGGTCGAGAACTCCTGCGAAATCGAGTTTCACAGCCCCGAAGAAGACGTTTTTGATCTAATTAATGACGAGTCTGAAATGGTACGCGATTACCTTATGGTCAATGCAAATTAAGAAAAACAAGTGGGAAAGTGCAACAGTGGGTATGCAAAAGCTTCAATCCATCTACGACGGATTGCAAAATACCCGACCATACAAAAAAGAAAACTGCCACGCCTCCAAAAAGAAGGCGGGATATAAAAATATAACTGTTGAATGCTTTATACTAGGTGGTTGCATACATTTCGGCCTAAAACTCCGCCTTTTTAACTAAAAAATTCGTACTTTTTTTAACGCCACGCCCACAAAAGTGGGCGGAGGTACATACAATATATACATAAAAGTTAAAAAATGCTAATATCTACAGCTTTTGTCTTATAATTTTTTGTCAAATTTTATATATATTTATTGAAAAACAGTCATTTTTAGCTAAAATCCCTTAAAAAGTGGGCGTGGCCAATGAAAAAGCTAACATTTTTTGGCTTACTTAAAGTCAATTATAAGGCAATGTTACGTACCAAAAATGAATGCGTTAACGCCATTGTAACATAGCTAAAATTTGCAAAATGTATTTTTTTTAATTGGAGATGGTCGCACATACAGGCCTGTAGTGGGCGTGTCTGTGGGCGGATTCAGCTTATTTCAAACTTGATCTGAAAGACTGGACTTCCAACAAATCCAATCTAAGCTCTCTGCCTTAAAATTTAAGGCCTAAAAGTTGTTGTCATACGGACGGACGGACGGACGGACATGGCTTAATCGATTCTCCTGTCGGACCCATTCATATCTCTAAAATGTCTTAGGGGTCTACGGTGATTATTTCACTGCGTTACAAACTATACATCAAACTTAATATACCCTGGGTCGGGTATAAAAAAAATAAAGAGCACATAAAAATAAACAAAATGTTCCTTTCCATGCAGTGTTTTGCAGTTGTGAAAGATTTTTCTTGTTGTAGTAAACGCTTCAGCCTACGAGGGCGCAAAATAGAATTTAGGATCAAGGCGGTCCCGAACGGTGTTGAGCCAAAGTCATGGATAGCGGTTTCTCAAATTTTTCAATACGCTTCTTCAGGCCTAGAGGCTACAGATAAAGTCGAAATAACATTTTGTGGTAAGAACTTCGACGAGCGCGGGGCAGGGTGGATAAATTTCAAAAATGCTTCCGACCTTAAGCTAGAAGATGTGTGGGATATGATATCAAAAATATTTCAAAGCAATTCTACGGGTTTAAGTACCGATACATTTTGCATGAGTTTAACTTCGGTTAAGACCCCCCAGGGAAGTGGCAAAAAGAAAACAGGTATGACGTATAACTCGTTCGACGAAGAATGTACTAAGCGAAGAGGAATCATCTGTATAAAAAATCATTATAATTTGTGCTTACCACGAGCGTTAGTAGTAGCTATTGCACGAGTTGACAGACATCTTGAATACGAAAAAATATTGCTTGTTGAGAGATTGCTTTAGATTTCAATCGCAATCAGCTGAAAAGCTTGTAAAAGATGCCCAAGCTTTTGCACCTCCAGAGGGCTGTGGTATCCCTGAATTACGCACATTTCAAAACTTTTTAAAGATTGCAATATCGTGGTGTATCAATATGATTCAAAAGGTAGAAATGTAATTTTTGAAGGAAACCGCACTAAGAACACGGAAAATCTTAATTTACTCCTCCACAGGGGACATTTGAATGTGATTACTTCGTTAACTGCTGCATTTATGAAAATATAAATAGAGTGACGGAACAGCTCGAGGTGAACCAGAGCCAACTTCTCAACAATGTATCCTGGTGTGTTAATTTCTTTACATACAAGGGGACCTACAATTTTTTGCCGAATCCGAACGGCAAGTTTTTCAAGACAAATGATACTCTCGGAGGGCTTGTCAGACCCTCGCGGAGGTGGGGACCGTGAAAAAGAACAAGTCTTTTTTTTTCAGGTGACGATGGCAGGATTCGAACCCAGACTTCCGGCGTATTAAGCAAACACACTAACCACTACGCCACGGCACTCCACTGCTGCATTTAGCTGTAGTTATTATTGCGAAGTCTGCCACTTATCATACAATAATAAAAAAGATCATAGATGCGGAGGTTCGTGCCCACAATGTCAACAATCGCCTAGCTGCTTCAAGCATCTAGATGATATCTTATGCGGAACTTGCAATAGATGCTTTAGAGGTCAAAAATGTTTCGATAATCACAAACAATGTGGGTCGTCAGGAAGTAAATCAATTTGTCAAACTATAAAAAGATGCAACAAATGTTTGAAAACATGTGAAGCAGAAAAAAAGCATGAATGTGGTGAATATTTTTGTAAAACCTGCAAATGCCATGTTCCTCAAGATCATCTATGTACTATGTTACATTCCATGTGATTACAGAAGTCCTAAGCTTCAGGGTATTTTGTATATATTTTACGATCTAGAAAGTCGACAGCAAAAAATAATTGGCGAAAAAATAATAAGTGGAGACACTATTCATCCAATAAAACAGCATGAACCCAATTTATGCGTCTTCCAGCAAAGGTGTGATATATGTATGTCTAAATGAAAATATTCTACATTTCTGTTAGCGATGTAAGTTCAGAAATAATATTAAAACTAAAGATGTAATATCAGGATTTTTAACGTGACGAAGCTCTATATGATGATCCAAAAGACACCCTTAATTGACGTTACGGTAAAACAGTTGCTAGAACAAAAGGCCTAGAGAATCTCGGGTATGAAGTGATTGAAATGTGGGGCTGTGAATATGAAAAACAAACAAGCGGTAGCAAAGAAGCAGAATACCAGAATACACATTCTCAGTCACTGTGTGCACTTTTTCGAGTCTAGACGCTAATCCACGTAGCGTAAACAGTCGCGAAAAAGTGAAAAAAAAGAACAATATTCCTCACAACAAAATCATCTACGTGTGCCCCTACCTTCAACCATCAATATTAATCTTGCTTATGCATCAACATAAAAAAAAAATAACAATAAAAATCCAATTCAGTGCCGTTGACCCTGTGATTAACAAAAAAAAAAGTCTTATCACACTCCCGTATCGATCAACCACAACATCAGTGATCAGTGCAGTGCATACGCGATAAATTTGTGTTTTTTCCCTTTTCCTCTCCCCTTGTTTCTGTTTTCCATCTTCGCTGCG
Source organism: Neoascia interrupta (assembly GCA_947623515.1). Taxonomy (NCBI): domain Eukaryota; kingdom Metazoa; phylum Arthropoda; class Insecta; order Diptera; family Syrphidae; genus Neoascia; species Neoascia interrupta. The sequence goes on from OX392462.1 coordinate 120,489,265, forward strand.
CCTGCTACTGGTGCTTGGTTGCTGGTTCTGTTGTTCGCATGCAAAAGCATACGGTACAGAGGCAGATGGGCGAGAACTAGAATGCATAGCTGAGTCGTGGGCGTTTAATTTTGCGCTGAATAACGTTGCATATTTCATTTCATTAGGGCATAGTTCAATGAAATTTATGCTCCGTTATTTCACGAAATCTTTCTGACGTCATTCAAAACAGCCACATCAGCAAAAAACACAGACACAAACGTAACTAAGCAGAATCGTGAAATGAAAATTCAACGCACAAATAACGGAGCATAAATTTCATTGAACTATGCCCTAATGAAATGAAATATGCAACGTTATTCAGCGCAAAATTAAACGCCCACGACTCAGCTATGCATTCTAGTTCTCGCCCATCTGCCTCTGTACCGTATGCTTTTGCATGCGAACAACAGAACCAGCAACCAAGCACCAGTAGCAGGCGCAGCGAAGATGGAAAACAGAAACAAGGGGAGAGGAAAAGGGAAAAAACACAAATTTATCGCGTATGCACTGCACTGATCACTGATGTTTTGGTTGATCGATACGGGAGTGTGATAAGACTTTTTTTTGTTAATCACAGGGTCAACGGCACTGAATTGGATTTTTATTGTTATTTTTTTTTATGTTGATGCATAAGCAAGATTAATATTGATGGTTGAAGGTAGGGGCACACGCAGATGATTTTGTTGTGAGGAATATTGTTCTTTTTTTTTCACTTTTTCGCGACTGTTTACGCTACGTGGATTAGCGTCTAGACTCGAAAAAGTGCACACAGTGACTGAAAATGTGTATTCAGGTATTCTGCTTCTTTGCTACCGCTTGTTTGTTATTATATTCACAGCCCCACATTTCAATCACTTCATACCCGAGATTCTCTAGGCCTTTTGTTCTAGCAACTGTTTTACCGTAACGTCAATTAAGGGTGTCTTTTGGATCATCATATAGAGCTTCGTCACGTTAAAAATCCTGATATTACATCTTTAGTTTTAATATTATTTCTGAACTTACATCGCTAACAGAAATGTAGAATATTTTCATTTAGACATACATATATCACACCTTTGCTGGAAGACGCATAATTTGGGTTCATGCTGTTTTATTGGATGAATAGTGTCTCCACTTATTATTTTTTCGCCAATTATTTTTTGCTGTCGACTTTCTAGATCGTAAAACATATACAAAATACCCTGAAGCTTAGGACTTCTGTTATCACATGGAATGTAACATAGTACATAGATGATCTTGAGGAACATGGCATTTGCAGGTTTTACAAAAATATTCACCACATTCATGCTTTTTTTCTGCTTCACATGTTTTCAAACATTTGTTGCATCTTTTTATAGTTTGACAAATTGATTTACTTCCTGACGACCCACATTGTTTGTGATTATCGAAACATTTTTGACCTCTAAAGCATCTATTGCAAATTCCGCATAAGATATCATCTAGATGCTTGAAGCAGCTAGGCGATTGTTGACATTGTGGGCACGAACCTCCGCATCTATGATCTTTTTTATTATTGTATGATACGTGGCAGACTTCGCAATAATAACTACAGCTAAATGCAGCAGTGGGGTGCCGTGGCGTAGTGGTTAGTGTGTTTGCTTACTACGCCGGAGGTCTAGGTTCGAATCCTGCCATCGTCACCTGAAAAAAAAGACTTGTTCTTTTTCACGGTCCCCACCTCCGCGAGGGTCTGACAAGCCCTCCGAGAGTATCATTTGTCTTGAAAAACTTCTCAAAGTGCCGTTCGGATTCGGCAAAAAATTGTAGGTCCCCTTGTATGTAAAGAAATTAACACACCAGCATACATTGTTGAGAAGTTGGCTCTGGTTCACCTCGAGCTGTTGCGTCACTCTATTTATATTTTTATAAATGCAGCAGTTAACGAAGTAATCACATTCAAATGTCCCCTGTGGAGGAGTAAATTAAGATTTTCCGTGTTCTTAGTGCGGTTTCCTTCAAAAATTACATTTCTACCTTTTGAATCATATTGATACACCACGATATTGTAATCTTTTAAAAAGTTTTGAAATGTGCGTAATTCAGGGATACCACAGCCCTCTGGAGGTACAAAAGCTTGAGCATCTTTTACAAGCTTTTCAGCTGATTGCGATTGAAATCTAAAGCAATCTCGTCTTATTTTTTCGTATTCAAGATGTCTGTCAACTCGTGCAATAGCTACTACTAACGCTCGTGGTAAGCACAAATTATAATGATTTTTTATACAGATGATTCCTCTTCGCTTAGTACATTCTTCGTCGAACGAGTTATACGTCATACCTGTTTTCTTTTTGCCACTTCCCTGATGGGTCTTAACCGAAGTTAAACTCATGCAAAATGTATCGGTACTTAAACCCGTAGAATTGCTTTGAAATATTTTTGATATCATATCCCACACATCTTCTAGCTTAAGGTCGGAAGCATTTTTGAAATTTATCCACCCTGCCCCGCGCTCGTCGAAGTTCTTACCACAAAATGTTATTTCGACTTTATCTGTAGCCTCTAGGCCTGAAGAAGCGTATTGAAAAATTTGAGAAACCGCTATCCATGCATGACTTTGGCTCAACACCGTTCGGGACCGCCTTGATCCTAAATTCTATTTTGCGCCCTCGTAGGGTGAAGCGTTTACTACAAGAAGAAAAATCTTTCACAACTGCAAAACACTGCATGGAAAGGAAAAACATTTTGTTTATTTTTATGTGCTCTTTATTTTTTTATACCCGACCCAGGGTATATTAAGTTTGATGTATAGTTTGTAACGCAGTGAAATAATCACCGTAGACCCCTAAGACATTTTAGAGATATGAATGGGTCCGACAGGAGAATCGATTAAGCCATGTCCGTCCGTCTGTCCGTCCGTATGAAAACAACGGACGGATCTCTTAAGGCAGAGAGCTGAAATTGGATTTGTTGGAAGTCCAGTCTTTCAGATCAAGTTTGAAATAAGCTGAATCCGCCCACAGACACGCCCACTACAGGCCTGTATGTGCGACCATCTCCAATTAAAAAAAATACATTTTGCAAATTTTAGCTATGTTACAATGGCGTTAACGCATTCATTTTTGGTACGTAACATTGCCTTATAATTGTCTTTAAGTAAGCCAAAAAATGTTAGCTTTTTCATTGGCCACGCCCACTTTTTAAAGGATTTTAGCTAAAAATGACTGTTTTTCAATAAATATATATAAAATTTGACAAAAAATTATAAGACAAAAGCTGTAGATACTAGCATTTTTTAACTTTTATGTATATATTGTATGTACCTCCGCCCACTTTTGTGGGTGTGGCGTTAAAAAAAGTACGAATTTTTTAGTTAAAAAGGCGGAGTTTTAGGCCGAAATGTATGCAACCACCTAGTATAAAGCATTCAACAGTTATATTTTTATATCCCGCCTTCTTTTTGGAGGCGTGGCAGTTTTCTTTTTGGTATGGTCGGGTATTTTGCAATCCGTCGTAGATGGATTGAAGCTTTTGCATACCCACTGTTGCACTTTTTCACTTGTTTTTCTTAATTTTCATTGACCATAAGGTAATCGCGTACCATTTCAGACTCGTCATTAATTAGATCAAAAACGTCTTCTTCGGGGCTGTGAAACTCGATTTCGCAGGAGTTCTCGACCTCTTTCACGAACATAAGCCTACAATCTTGAAGCTCCTCCAGATCGTTGTCACTCAGGGTGTTGAAGCGTATGGAGAGAAAAACTTTCTCCTTCTCCAATTCCACGAGGATTCTCTCCCCGTACTTTGTGGTGTATCGCCCTGCCTTGATGATGTTGTATTTCACCAGAGGACTTAATAATTTTAACGCCTTCAATTCTTTCGGTTTTCCTAAAATAGTTTTTGAAGATTTGAACTCATTATATTTATTTTTTTTACTTTTAATTTGAGAGGGAATGCTTTTGTAGGCACGATTCAAGTGAACTTATAACTCTCCTCAAATATGAAGCTCCTATTTTACTCTGAATTTTTTTTACATATATAACATTATTATCGCTCTCAACAGAATGCGCTGATATGTTGAGCTAATAAACTGTATACAGGGTGTTTCCAAATTTGGTGCAAATATTTTGACACAAGATTCTTGGGTATATTTGAAGAAAAAAATTGTTCTACAGTATGGGCCTATCTCAAATTTTGATACCCCTAATTGGGAATTTAAGAAAACACCTACTTTGAGGTACCTTGACCCATACTAACACAAATATCTCCGCTAGCACTTACAACAGGTACTTCATTTAGTACTTAAATTTTAGAAGTAAATCATTAAAATAAAATTGATGGCTTTTTTAACTTTCGAGATATTTGCTTTTAAGTCGGATCCTTTTTCCCTGCCCATGACATTTTTTTGACTTTCAAGACACATTTCTGCGAAAAATGCGTAATAAACATATCGGTAATTTTTTTTTTCTAGTGAACCTAACAATACTTAATAAAAATTGCTAAGACAAGTTACCCGAAAAACCAACAGATTGTATGATACTTGGGAAATTCCATAGCAGGTAAAATTATGAAAAGCTCGATTCATAGTGTTCAATTCCTATTATTCTGAATAAAAATGGTTGTGTTTGGTTTATGTTTTTTTTTATTTCATTAAGTTAACTTTACAATCAAATAAGGTGTTCAAAGTGTCCTCCTCCATTTTGTATGCATGCTAGAGCCCGTTTTTGGATTGCGCTGTCAACGTTTATTGAGGATAACTCCTGCCTCACTTGTGACGAGGCTTGGAGAATGCGATCTTCTAAATCATTTAGAGTTGATATTTCTGTAGAATAAACAAGTTCTTTTATTCTCCCCCATACAAAAAAATCCATAATTGTAAGGTCTGGAGATCTTGCAGGCCAGTGAACTGGTCCATTTCTTCCTATCCAACGACCAGCGTACTTTTCATCCTGCCAATTCTTAACCTCGCGACCAAAGTGGGCTGAGGCTCCATCCTGTTGAAAATATGACGAAGCTCGTTGAGTTACCGGAACATCCTCCAGTTGATCTGTTAAATCATTGCGCAAAAATTCCAGATAGATTGCAGAATTCAGTGTGGGAGGCAGTTTGAAGGGACCGATTAAGTTGTTTCCAATAACACCTGCCCACAAATTGACGCTAAATCTGTGTTGAAATGATGACTCTCTCCTTGTGTGTGGGTTTTCCGCAGCCCATGTGTGTAGATTGTGAGAATTTCTAATCCCATCTCTAGTGAATTGAGATTCGTCCGTCCATAGGATTCTGCTTATAAAACCGTTGTCATCCAAGTTCCGCTCTAACAACCACTTGCAAAACTCAAGTCTCGGCTCCAAATCTCTCGGAAGCAGTTCCTGCACAGGTGTATGGTTGTATGGATACAAGTTTTCCGTATGCAGGAGACGAACAATTTTATGTGTTGAAACATTAAATCGCAAGGATAAGCGCCTGATGCTGATTGATGGATCATTTGCAACCGCTTCCAGTATTCTTTCATCAACTGCAATTCTTCCTGGTGAAGCTCCTGCGTTAGGTCGTCTTGTTGAAACAGATCCCGTTTCCCGAAGTCTTCGAAACGAATTTGTAAATACGCGGGGATTAGGTACTCTTCGGTTAGGATAAAGCTGATGGTATCTTTGTTGTGCTCTAATAGAACTTCCGTTGCACATGCCATAAACGTAGATAATATCGGCGTATTCTTCGTTTGTAAGAGATGCCATTTCAAGCAGGGTTTCTTAACAACTGTTGTGTCACCTCGGCTTCAAAAATGACTGATGGATTTAATTTTGTTTTCTAACCTTTTATACTATTTACATTAGGTAAATTTCCAACTAGGCGACCAACCTCAAACTTAATCCTTTTTGGGATTTAACAGAAAAATGATAGGGAAATTACCTTTTTATCAGGTAGTCTAATAAAAATGCATGCTCTGAAACCTACGTAAATTATTAATACATAGTCAAAAAATCGTTCTTGTTGTCAATCGCGGTTATAAAAGTAGGTAACAAATCATATTTCCACCTTATACCTGTCGCGGCTTCGTGAAAAGAGTTTTTCATAATTTTACCTGCTATGGAATTTCCCAAGTATCATAAAATCTGTGGGTTTTTCGGGTAACTTGTCTTTGCAATTTTTATTAAGTATTGTTAGGTGCACTAGAAAAAAAAATTACCGGTATGTTTATCACGCATTTTTCGCAGAAATGTGTCTTGAAAGTCAAAAAAATGTCATGGGCAGGGAAAAAGGATCCGACTTAAAAGCAAATATCTCGAAAGTTAAAAAAGCCATCAATTTTACTTTATTGCAGTTAAAAGGGGTACTATTTCTTCTAAAATGTAAGTCCTAAATGAAGTACCTGTTGTAAGTGTTAGCGGAGATATTTGTGTTAGTATGGGTCAAGGTACCTCAAAGTAGGTGTTTTCTTAAATTCCCAATAAGTGGTATCAAAATTTGAGATAGGCCCATACTGTTGAACAATTTTTTTCTTCAAATATACCCAAGAATCTTGTGTCAAAATATTTGCATCGAATTTGGAAACACCCTGTATATATATGTTATAATTAAAAAAAATTAAAAAAAATACATTTTGCAAATTTTAGCTATGTTACAATGGCGTTAACGCATTCATTTTTGGTACGTAACATTGCCTTATAATTGTCTTTAAGTAAGCCAAAAAATGTTAGCTTTTTCATTGGCCACGCCCACTTTTTAAAGGATTTTAGCTAAAAATGACTGTTTTTCAATAAATATATATAAAATTTGACAAAAAATTATAAGACAAAAGCTGTAGATACTAGCATTTTTTAACTTTTATGTATATATTGTATGTACCTCCGCCCACTTTTGTGGGTGTGGCGTTAAAAAAAGTACGAATTTTTTAGTTAAAAAGGCGGAGTTTTAGGCCGAAATGTATGCAACCACCTAGTATAAAGCATTCAACAGTTATATTTTTATATCCCGCCTTCTTTTTGGAGGCGTGGCAGTTTTCTTTTTGGTATGGTCGGGTATTTTGCAATCCGTCGTAGATGGATTGAAGCTTTTGCATACCCACTGTTGCACTTTTTCACTTGTTTTTCTTAATTTTCATTGACCATAAGGTAATCGCGTACCATTTCAGACTCGTCATTAATTAGATCAAAAACGTCTTCTTCGGGGCTGTGAAACTCGATTTCGCAGGAGTTCTCGACCTCTTTCACGAACATAAGCCTACAATCTTGAAGCTCCTCCAGATCGTTGTCACTCAGGGTGTTGAAGCGTATGGAGAGAAAAACTTTCTCCTTCTCCAATTCCACGAGGATTCTCTCCCCGTACTTTGTGGTGTATCGCCCTGCCTTGATGATGTTGTATTTCACCAGAGGACTTAATAATTTTAACGCCTTCAATTCTTTCGGTTTTCCTAAAATAGTTTTTGAAGATTTGAACTCATTATATTTATTTTTTTTACTTTTAATTTGAGAGGGAATGCTTTTGTAGGCACGATTCAAGTGAACTTATAACTCTCCTCAAATATGAAGCTCCTATTTTACTCTGAATTTTTTTTACATATATAACATTATTATCGCTCTCAACAGAATGCGCTGATATGTTGAGCTAATAAACTGTATACAGGGTGTTTCCAAATTTGGTGCAAATATTTTGACACAAGATTCTTGGGTATATTTGAAGAAAAAAATTGTTCTACAGTATGGGCCTATCTCAAATTTTGATACCCCTAATTGGGAATTTAAGAAAACACCTACTTTGAGGTACCTTGACCCATACTAACACAAATATCTCCGCTAGCACTTACAACAGGTACTTCATTTAGTACTTAAATTTTAGAAGTAAATCATTAAAATAAAATTGATGGCTTTTTTAACTTTCGAGATATTTGCTTTTAAGTCGGATCCTTTTTCCCTGCCCATGACATTTTTTTGACTTTCAAGACACATTTCTGCGAAAAATGCGTAATAAACATATCGGTAATTTTTTTTTTCTAGTGAACCTAACAATACTTAATAAAAATTGCTAAGACAAGTTACCCGAAAAACCAACAGATTGTATGATACTTGGGAAATTCCATAGCAGGTAAAATTATGAAAAGCTCGATTCATAGTGTTCAATTCCTATTATTCTGAATAAAAATGGTTGTGTTTGGTTTATGTTTTTTTTTATTTCATTAAGTTAACTTTACAATCAAATAAGGTGTTCAAAGTGTCCTCCTCCATTTTGTATGCATGCTAGAGCCCGTTTTTGGATTGCGCTGTCAACGTTTATTGAGGATAACTCCTGCCTCACTTGTGACGAGGCTTGGAGAATGCGATCTTCTAAATCATTTAGAGTTGATATTTCTGTAGAATAAACAAGTTCTTTTATTCTCCCCCATACAAAAAAATCCATAATTGTAAGGTCTGGAGATCTTGCAGGCCAGTGAACTGGTCCATTTCTTCCTATCCAACGACCAGCGTACTTTTCATCCTGCCAATTCTTAACCTCGCGACCAAAGTGGGCTGAGGCTCCATCCTGTTGAAAATATGACGAAGCTCGTTGAGTTACCGGAACATCCTCCAGTTGATCTGTTAAATCATTGCGCAAAAATTCCAGATAGATTGCAGAATTCAGTGTGGGAGGCAGTTTGAAGGGACCGATTAAGTTGTTTCCAATAACACCTGCCCACAAATTGACGCTAAATCTGTATTGAAATGATGACTCTCTCCTTGTGTGTGGGTTTTCCGCAGCCCATGTGTGTAGATTGTGAGAATTTCTAATCCCATCTCTAGTGAATTGAGATTCGTCCGTCCATAGGATTCTGCTTATAAAACCGTTGTCATCCAAGTTCCGCTCTAACAACCACTTGCAAAACTCAAGTCTCGGCTCCAAATCTCTCGGAAGCAGTTCCTGCACAGGTGTATGGTTGTATGGATACAAGTTTTCCGTATGCAGGAGACGAACAATTTTATGTGTTGAAACATTAAATCGCAAGGATAAGCGCCTGATGCTGATTGATGGATCATTTGCAACCGCTTCCAGTATTCTTTCATCAACTGCAATTCTTCCTGGTGAAGCTCCTGCGTTAGGTCGTCTTGTTGAAACAGATCCCGTTTCCCGAAGTCTTCGAAACGAATTTGTAAATACGCGGGGATTAGGTACTCTTCGGTTAGGATAAAGCTGATGGTATCTTTGTTGTGCTCTAATAGAACTTCCGTTGCACATGCCATAAACGTAGATAATATCGGCGTATTCTTCGTTTGTAAGAGATGCCATTTCAAGCAGGGTTTCTTAACAACTGTTGTGTCACCTCGGCTTCAAAAATGACTGATGGATTTAATTTTGTTTTCTAACCTTTTATACTATTTACATTAGGTAAATTTCCAACTAGGCGACCAACCTCAAACTTAATCCTTTTTGGGATTTAACAGAAAAATGATAGGGAAATTACCTTTTTATCAGGTAGTCTAATAAAAATGCATGCTCTGAAACCTACGTAAATTATTAATACATAGTCAAAAAATCGTTCTTGTTGTCAATCGCGGTTATAAAAGTAGGTAACAAATCATATTTCCACCTTATACCTGTCGCGGCTTCGTGAAAAGAGTTTTTCATAATTTTACCTGCTATGGAATTTCCCAAGTATCATAAAATCTGTGGGTTTTTCGGGTAACTTGTCTTTGCAATTTTTATTAAGTATTGTTAGGTGCACTAGAAAAAAAAATTACCGGTATGTTTATCACGCATTTTTCGCAGAAATGTGTCTTGAAAGTCAAAAAAATGTCATGGGCAGGGAAAAAGGATCCGACTTAAAAGCAAATATCTCGAAAGTTAAAAAAGCCATCAATTTTACTTTATTGCAGTTAAAAGGGGTACTATTTCTTCTAAAATGTAAGTCCTAAATGAAGTACCTGTTGTAAGTGTTAGCGGAGATATTTGTGTTAGTATGGGTCAAGGTACCTCAAAGTAGGTGTTTTCTTAAATTCCCAATAAGTGGTATCAAAATTTGAGATAGGCCCATACTGTTGAACAATTTTTTTCTTCAAATATACCCAAGAATCTTGTGTCAAAATATTTGCATCGAATTTGGAAACACCCTGTATATATATGTTATACAGGGTGTTTCCAAATTCGATGCAAATATTTTGACACAAGATTCTTGGGTATATTTGAAGAAAAAAATTGTTCTACAGTATGGGCCTATCTCAAATTTTGATACCACTTATTGGGAATTTAAGAAAACACCTACTTTGAGGTACCTTGACCCATACTAACACAAATATCTCCGCTAACACTTACAGCAGGTACTTCATTTAGTACTTAAATTTTAGAAGAAATAGTACTCCTTTCAACTGCATTAAAATAAAATTGATGACTTTTTCAACTTTCGAGATATTTGCTTTTAAGTCGGATCCTTTTTCCCTGCCCATGACATTTTTTTGACTTTCAAGACACATTTCTGCGAAAAATGCGTAATAAACATATCGGTAATTTTTTTTTCTAGTGCACCTAACAATACTTAATAAAAATTGCCAAGACAAGTTACCCGAAAAACCCACAGATTTTATGATACTTGGGAAATTCCATAGCAGGTAAAATTATGAAAAACTCGATTCATAGTGTTCAAATCCTATGATTCTGAATAAAAATGCTTGTGTTTGGTTTATGTTTTTTTTTTATTACATTAAGTTAACTTTACAATCAAATAAGGTGTTCAAAGTGTCCTTCTCCATTTTGTATGCATGCTAGAGCTCGCTTTTGAATTGCGCTGTCAACGTTTATTGAGGATAACTCCTGCCTCACTTGTGACGAGGCTTGGAGAATGCGATCTTCTAAATCATTTAGAGTTGATATTTCTGTAGAATAAACAAGTTCTTTCATTCTCCCCCATACAAAAAAATCCATAATTGTAAGGTCTGGAGATCTTGCAGGCCAGTGAACTGGTCCATTTCTTCCTATCCAACGACCAGCGTACTTTTCATCCTGCCAATTCTTAACCTCGCGACCAAAGTGGGCTGAGGCTCCATCCTGTTGAAAATATGACGAAGCTCGTTGAGTTACCGGAACATCCTCCAGTTGATCTGTTAAATCATTGCGCAAAAATTCCAGATAGATTGCAGAATTCAGTGTGGGAGGCAGTTTGAAGGGACCGATTAAGTTGTTTCCAATAACACCTGCCCACAAATTGACGCTAAATCTGTGTTGAAATTATGACTCTCTCCTTGTGTGTGGGTTTTCCGCAGCCCATGTGTGTAGATTGTGAGAATTTCTAATCCCATCTCTAGTGAATTGAGATTCGTCCGTCCATAGGATTCTGCTTATAAAACCGTTGTCATCCAAGTTCCGCTCTAACAACCACTTGCAAAACTCAAGTCTCGGCTCCAAATCACTCGGAAGCAGTTCCTGCACAGGTGTATGGTGGTATGGATACAAGTTTTCCGTATGCAGGAGACGAACAATTTTATGTGTTGAAACATTAAATCGCAAGGATAAGCGCCTGATGCTGATTGATGGAGCATTTGCAACCGCTTCCAGTATTCTTTCATCAACTGCAATTCTTCCTGGTGAAGCTCCTGCGTTAGGTCGTCTTGTTGAAACAGATCCCGTTACCCGAAGTCTTCGAAACGAATTTGTAAATACGCGGGGATTAGTTACTCTTCGGTTAGGATAAAGCTGATGGTATCTTTGTTGTGCTCTAATAGAACTTCCGTTGCACATCCCATAAACGTAGATAATATCGGCGTATTCTTCGATTGTAAAAAATGCCATTTCAAGTAGGGTTTCTTAACAACTGTTGTGTCACCTCGGCTTCAAAAATGACTTTGATGGATTTAATTTTGTTTTCTAACCTTTTATACAATTTACATTAGGTAAATTTTCCAACTAGGCGACCAACCTCAAACTTAATCCTTTTTGGGATTTAACAGAAAAATGATAGGGAAATTACCTTTTTATCAGGTAGTCTAATAAAAATGCATGCTCTAAAACCAACGTAAATTTTTAATACATAGTCAAAAAATCATTCTTGTTGTCAATCGCGGTTATAAAAGTAGGTAACAAATCATATTTCCACCTTATACCTGTCGCGGCTTCGTGAAAAGGGTTTTTCATAATTCTACCTGCTATGGAATTTCCCAAGTATCATAAAATCTGTGGGTTTTTCGGGTAACTTGTCTTTGCAATTTTTATTAAGTATTGTTAGGTGCACTAGAAAAAAAAATTACCGATATGTTTATTACGCATTTTTCGCAGAAATGTGTCTTGAAAGTCAAAAAAATGTCATGGGCAGGGAAAAAGGATCCGACTTAAAAGCAAATATCTCGAAAGTTGAAAAAGTCATCAATTTTATTTTAATGCAGTTGAAAGGAGTACTATTTCTTCTAAAATTTAAGTACTAAATGAAGTACCTGCTGTAAGTGTTAGCGGAGATATTTGTGTTAGTATGGGTCAAGGTACCTCAAAGTAGGTGTTTTCTTAAATTCCCAATAAGTGGTATCAAAATTTGAGATAGGCCCATACTGTAGAACAATTTTTTTCTTCAAATATAACCAAGAATCTTGTGTCAAAATATTTGCATCGAATTTGGAAACACCCTGTATAGCGTTTTTAAACCCGACCCAGGGTATATTAAGTTTGATGTATAGTTTGTAACGCAGTGAAATAATCACCGTAGACCCCTCAGACCTTTTAGAGATATAAATGGGACCGACAGGAGAATCGATTAAGCCATATCTGTCCGTCCGTCCGTATGTAAACAACTTTTATGCCTTAAATTTTAAGGCAGAGAGCTGAAATTTTGTGGGTTGGTTGGAAGTCCAGTCCTTCAAATCAAGTTTGAAAATAAGCTGAATCCGCCCACAGACACGCCCACTACAGGCCTGTATGTGCGACCATCTCTAATTTAAAACAATACATTTTGCAAATTTTAGCTATGTTACAATGGCGCTAGCGCATTCATTTTTGGTACGTAACATTGCCTTATAATTGTATTTAAGGTAGTCAAAAAATTTTAGCTTTTTCGTTGGTTACGCCCACTTTTTAAGGGATTTTAGCTTAAAATGACTGTTTTTCAATATATATATAGGTATGAAATTTGACAAAAAATTATATGACAAAAGCTGTAGATATTAGCATTTTCTAACTTTTATGTATATATTGTATGTGCCTCCGCACACTTTTGTGGGCGTGGCTTAAAAAAAGTGATTTTTTAATTAAAAAGGCGGAGTTTTAGTCCGAAATGTTCGCCTGCAAAGCTGCTGAGGGCGGTGATATGTTTTTTTTATTTTTAGGTATCGTACAGAATTCATTGTTAGCAAATATCCCCCTGATAAACAAAAGCAAAATTTACTTACTTACTTACTTAAGGTGGCGCTACAGTCCGGGGTGGACCTGGGCCTCAGCCAACAAGCTTCGCCAGCCAGCTCTGTCTCTAGCTAGCCGTCTCCAGTTTCGCACGCGAAGTTGGCTGAGGTCCCCTTCCACTTGCGTGCGCCACCTGAGTCTCGGTGCTCCTCTACCGCGTCGTCCCTGCGGTGTGGATTCGAAGATTTTCCGGGCCGGGGCGTTGGTGTCCATCCGCTCTAGATGACCCAGCCATCGTAGACGTTGTGTTTTGACTCTTTTGGCTAGGTCGGTATCGCTGTACAGCCCGTACAGTTCGATGTTATATCTCCTCCTCCACTCTCCGTCTATGCAGACGGGACCGTAAATTGTCCGAAGAATTTTCCTCTCGAAGCAGCCTAAAGTGTTTTCATCCGCCTTTGACAGGGTCCATGCTTCTGCACCGTAAAGCAGGACTGGGATGATGAGGGTCTTATACATGGACACTTTAGTTGCTCGAGCGAGGGCTTTGCTACTCAATTGCCTTCTTAGCCCAAAGAAACAGCGATTGGCAAGAGTTATCCTTCGTTTGATTTCAGCGCTGGTGTCATTGTCTGAATTGATAGCGGAACCCAGGTAGACAAAGTCCCTAACTACCTCAAAGTTATAGCTGTCGATGGTGATGTTTTGTCCAAGACGTCGGTGTTGGGTGTCTTTTCTTGATGACAGCATATACATGGTTTTGCCCTCATTGACTGCTAAACCCATATTCGCCGCTTCCGTCCCAATACTCACGAAGGCTTCACTGACATCACGCTTTGTTCTACCGATTATGTCAATGTCGTCTGCGTATGCAAGTAGTTGAACGGACTTTTGAAAGATTGTACCTCTGGTGTTGGCGCGAGAATTCTGCACAATTCTCTAAAGTATGATGTTAAAGAACACTGGGTCTTATAACACAAGCGTTTTTTACAATTTTTATAACTGACCCCGGGTATATTAATTTTAATGCATAGTTTGTTACACAGTCCTCCGTTTTCAGCAGACATCTTGACGAGTGATTCATTTTCAATAACGCTGGTGCGGAAGCTTAAGTTGCATCGACTCAACTAAGCTCTGCCAAGCCTGATTCCAGTGGTGGGGTGAGCATACAGCAAACCGTGCCGAAGGATGCAAGGCTGAGGGCTAAATCAGTCACGAACGAGCTCAAGTGCACTTGGCAAGGCTTGTCGTATTAGTGCCTTATCCCAACAAAACCGGCTCTGTTGTGGATGGACGTTTTCCTTGCCGGCCTACTCATGGGACCAAACATGAAATTTTAAACACAAATTTAAACGAAAAAACTTCTGAGGCTTGCCCTCACCCTGCCCAAACGGGCACTACGGCTACTGAGACCAGGACTACCAATACCTTAACAACTACGACGACAACTACTTCTCTACAAAGGACAGGACGTGACACAAGGAAGGTGTAGAAACAGCTCTACAGGCTGAGCATCGACGATGATTGCTCCTGCGGGCAAAAACGCGAAAAAGAAACTGAGCTTCAAATATACCCAAGAATCTTGTGTCAAAATATTTGCATCGAATTTGGAAACACCCTGTATATATATGTTATACAGGGTGTTTCCAAATTCGATGCAAATATTTTGACACAAGATTCTTGGGTATATTTGAAGAAAAAAATTGTTCTACAGTATGGGCCTATCTCAAATTTTGATACCACTTATTGGGAATTTAAGAAAACACCTACTTTGAGGTACCTTGACCCATACTAACACAAATATCTCCGCTAACACTTACAGCAGGTACTTCATTTAGTACTTAAATTTTAGAAGAAATAGTACTCCTTTCAACTGCATTAAAATAAAATTGATGACTTTTTCAACTTTCGAGATATTTGCTTTTAAGTCGGATCCTTTTTCCCTGCCCATGACATTTTTTTGACTTTCAAGACACATTTCTGCGAAAAATGCGTAATAAACATATCGGTAATTTTTTTTTCTAGTGCACCTAACAATACTTAATAAAAATTGCCAAGACAAGTTACCCGAAAAACCCACAGATTTTATGATACTTGGGAAATTCCATAGCAGGTAAAATTATGAAAAACTCGATTCATAGTGTTCAAATCCTATGATTCTGAATAAAAATGCTTGTGTTTGGTTTATGTTTTTTTTTTATTACATTAAGTTAACTTTACAATCAAATAAGGTGTTCAAAGTGTCCTTCTCCATTTTGTATGCATGCTAGAGCTCGCTTTTGAATTGCGCTGTCAACGTTTATTGAGGATAACTCCTGCCTCACTTGTGACGAGGCTTGGAGAATGCGATCTTCTAAATCATTTAGAGTTGATATTTCTGTAGAATAAACAAGTTCTTTCATTCTCCCCCATACAAAAAAATCCATAATTGTAAGGTCTGGAGATCTTGCAGGCCAGTGAACTGGTCCATTTCTTCCTATCCAACGACCAGCGTACTTTTCATCCTGCCAATTCTTAACCTCGCGACCAAAGTGGGCTGAGGCTCCATCCTGTTGAAAATATGACGAAGCTCGTTGAGTTACCGGAACATCCTCCAGTTGATCTGTTAAATCATTGCGCAAAAATTCCAGATAGATTGCAGAATTCAGTGTGGGAGGCAGTTTGAAGGGACCGATTAAGTTGTTTCCAATAACACCTGCCCACAAATTGACGCTAAATCTGTGTTGAAATTATGACTCTCTCCTTGTGTGTGGGTTTTCCGCAGCCCATGTGTGTAGATTGTGAGAATTTCTAATCCCATCTCTAGTGAATTGAGATTCGTCCGTCCATAGGATTCTGCTTATAAAACCGTTGTCATCCAAGTTCCGCTCTAACAACCACTTGCAAAACTCAAGTCTCGGCTCCAAATCACTCGGAAGCAGTTCCTGCACAGGTGTATGGTGGTATGGATACAAGTTTTCCGTATGCAGGAGACGAACAATTTTATGTGTTGAAACATTAAATCGCAAGGATAAGCGCCTGATGCTGATTGATGGAGCATTTGCAACCGCTTCCAGTATTCTTTCATCAACTGCAATTCTTCCTGGTGAAGCTCCTGCGTTAGGTCGTCTTGTTGAAACAGATCCCGTTACCCGAAGTCTTCGAAACGAATTTGTAAATACGCGGGGATTAGTTACTCTTCGGTTAGGATAAAGCTGATGGTATCTTTGTTGTGCTCTAATAGAACTTCCGTTGCACATCCCATAAACGTAGATAATATCGGCGTATTCTTCGATTGTAAAAAATGCCATTTCAAGTAGGGTTTCTTAACAACTGTTGTGTCACCTCGGCTTCAAAAATGACTTTGATGGATTTAATTTTGTTTTCTAACCTTTTATACAATTTACATTAGGTAAATTTTCCAACTAGGCGACCAACCTCAAACTTAATCCTTTTTGGGATTTAACAGAAAAATGATAGGGAAATTACCTTTTTATCAGGTAGTCTAATAAAAATGCATGCTCTAAAACCAACGTAAATTTTTAATACATAGTCAAAAAATCATTCTTGTTGTCAATCGCGGTTATAAAAGTAGGTAACAAATCATATTTCCACCTTATACCTGTCGCGGCTTCGTGAAAAGGGTTTTTCATAATTCTACCTGCTATGGAATTTCCCAAGTATCATAAAATCTGTGGGTTTTTCGGGTAACTTGTCTTTGCAATTTTTATTAAGTATTGTTAGGTGCACTAGAAAAAAAAATTACCGATATGTTTATTACGCATTTTTCGCAGAAATGTGTCTTGAAAGTCAAAAAAATGTCATGGGCAGGGAAAAAGGATCCGACTTAAAAGCAAATATCTCGAAAGTTGAAAAAGTCATCAATTTTATTTTAATGCAGTTGAAAGGAGTACTATTTCTTCTAAAATTTAAGTACTAAATGAAGTACCTGCTGTAAGTGTTAGCGGAGATATTTGTGTTAGTATGGGTCAAGGTACCTCAAAGTAGGTGTTTTCTTAAATTCCCAATAAGTGGTATCAAAATTTGAGATAGGCCCATACTGTAGAACAATTTTTTTCTTCAAATATAACCAAGAATCTTGTGTCAAAATATTTGCATCGAATTTGGAAACACCCTGTATAGCGTTTTTAAACCCGACCCAGGGTATATTAAGTTTGATGTATAGTTTGTAACGCAATGAAATAATCACCGTAGACCCCTCAGACCTTTTAGAGATATAAATGGGACCGACAGGAGAATCGATTAAGCCATATCTGTCCGTCCGTCCGTATGTAAACAACTTTTATGCCTTAAATTTTAAGGCAGAGAGCTGAAATTTTGTGGGTTGGTTGGAAGTCCAGTCCTTCAAATCAAGTTTGAAAATAAGCTGAATCCGCCCACAGACACGCCCACTACAGGCCTGTATGTGCGACCATCTCTAATTTAAAACAATACATTTTGCAAATTTTAGCTATGTTACAATGGCGCTAGCGCATTCATTTTTGGTACGTAACATTGCCTTATAATTGTATTTAAGGTAGTCAAAAAATTTTAGCTTTTTCGTTGGTTACGCCCACTTTTTAAGGGATTTTAGCTTAAAATGACTGTTTTTCAATATATATATAGGTATGAAATTTGACAAAAAATTATATGACAAAAGCTGTAGATATTAGCATTTTCTAACTTTTATGTATATATTGTATGTGCCTCCGCACACTTTTGTGGGCGTGGCTTAAAAAAAGTGATTTTTTAATTAAAAAGGCGGAGTTTTAGTCCGAAATGTTCGCCTGCAAAGCTGCTGAGGGCGGTGATATGTTTTTTTTATTTTTAGGTATCGTACAGAATTCATTGTTAGCAAATATCCCCCTGATAAACAAAAGCAAAATTTACTTACTTACTTACTTAAGGTGGCGCTACAGTCCGGGGTGGACCTGGGCCTCAGCCAACAAGCTTCGCCAGCCAGCTCTGTCTCTAGCTAGCCGTCTCCAGTTTCGCACGCGAAGTTGGCTGAGGTCCCCTTCCACTTGCGTGCGCCACCTGAGTCTCGGTGCTCCTCTACCGCGTCGTCCCTGCGGTGTGGATTCGAAGATTTTCCGGGCCGGGGCGTTGGTGTCCATCCGCTCTAGATGACCCAGCCATCGTAGACGTTGTGTTTTGACTCTTTTGGCTAGGTCGGTATCGCTGTACAGCCCGTACAGTTCGATGTTATATCTCCTCCTCCACTCTCCGTCTATGCAGACGGGACCGTAAATTGTCCGAAGAATTTTCCTCTCGAAGCAGCCTAAAGTGTTTTCATCCGCCTTTGACAGGGTCCATGCTTCTGCACCGTAAAGCAGGACTGGGATGATGAGGGTCTTATACATGGACACTTTAGTTGCTCGAGCGAGGGCTTTGCTACTCAATTGCCTTCTTAGCCCAAAGAAACAGCGATTGGCAAGAGTTATCCTTCGTTTGATTTCAGCGCTGGTGTCATTGTCTGAATTGATAGCGGAACCCAGGTAGACAAAGTCCCTAACTACCTCAAAGTTATAGCTGTCGATGGTGATGTTTTGTCCAAGACGTCGGTGTTGGGTGTCTTTTCTTGATGACAGCATATACTTGGTTTTGCCCTCATTGACTGCTAAACCCATATTCGCCGCTTCCGTCCCAATACTCACGAAGGCTTCACTGACATCACGCTTTGTTCTACCGATTATGTCAATGTCGTCTGCGTATGCAAGTAGTTGAACGGACTTTTGAAAGATTGTACCTCTGGTGTTGGCGCGAGAATTCTGCACAATTCTCTAAAGTATGATGTTAAAGAACACTGGGTCTTATAACACAAGCGTTTTTTACAATTTTTATAACTGACCCCGGGTATATTAATTTTAATGCATAGTTTGTTACACAGTCCTCCGTTTTCAGCAGACATCTTGACGAGTGATTCATTTTCAATAACGCTGGTGCGGAAGCTTAAGTTGCATCGACTCAACTAAGCTCTGCCAAGCCTGATTCCAGTGGTGGGGTGAGCATACAGCAAACCGTGCCGAAGGATGCAAGGCTGAGGGCTAAATCAGTCACGAACGAGCTCAAGTGCACTTGGCAAGGCTTGTCGTATTAGTGCCTTATCCCAACAAAACCGGCTCTGTTGTGGATGGACGTTTTCCTTGCCGGCCTACTCATGGGACCAAACATGAAATTTTAAACACAAATTTAAACGAAAAAACTTCTGAGGCTTGCCCTCACCCTGCCCAAACGGGCACTACGGCTACTGAGACCAGGACTACCAATACCTTAACAACTACGACGACAACTACTTCTCTACAAAGGACAGGACGTGACACAAGGAAGGTGTAGAAACAGCTCTACAGGCTGAGCATCGACGATGATTGCTCCTGCGGGCAAAAACGCGAAAAAGAAACTGAGCCCTAGCGCCCAGATATATAAAAATCGCAGGTCCGGGGATTATATCCTGAAGCGTCTCCTGAAAAAGGGAGAAGCGAACTGGAGTGCGAGCGACCGTGAGTCTGCGAAACTTGCTGAAGCGCTCATCGCGTGTTGTCAACCTGCTTCGGGAGGGCAATCCAAAGAGGGCTTGGCATCTCCATTGGCTACTCCAGTGGGCGTGGCATCTAATTTAATGGTAAATTTTCTAAAGCAGTTTACTCAATATTTTTGCTCGAAATTAAAAAAATTTTGCTTAATATTTAATGTAGAAAACGCTTAGTTCTAAGTTTTGTTCTTACGGCACTTTGGGCCACGCCCACGATTGGTAGCAGAGTTGAAGAAAAACCTGAAATTTTCCAGAAAAACGTAATTTCGACTGGCCTTAGACAAAACAAAAAATTATAAATTTATTAAAAATATTAAATAAAAATTTTACATTTTAAAAATTTTAAATTAAACAAAAAAAAGGAACAGGTTGGGTAAACGAGATCTAAAGTCTAGATTTCGATCATATGACATTTAAGACGCCTCCCCTTTTAGGCGTCGATTTTTCAAAAATATTGAATTTGAACCAAAAAATTTCATTTTTACGTACATTTAAGCGGAACTTGGAAATATCTGTGCAAATGTCTTATAATTGATAGTTTGTAAGTAGGGGCAGTCGGACTACGCCCCTTTTCAAAGTTTGCACTACTTCTGAAATGTCAAAAAATAACAATGCCATCAGCATTTTACAATGTGGGATAGGATGGGGTATTCAACGGTCCGTTTTACGCACTGTAACTTCTGCGTACACACTGTAGTACTTACTCACTGGGTTTTTCAATAACTGACCCCGGGTATATTAATTTTAATGAATAGTTTGTTACACAGTCCTCCGTTTTCAGCAGACACCTTGACGAGTGATTCATTTTCAATAATGCTGGTGCGGAAGCTTAAGTTGCATCGACTCAACTAAGCTCTGCCAAGCCTGATTCCAGTGGTGGTGTGAGCATACAGCCAACCATGCCGAAGGATGCAAGGCTGAGGGCTAAATCAGTCACGAACGAGCTCATGTGCACTTAGCAAGGCTTGTCGTATTAGTGCCTTATCCCAACAAAACCGGCTCTGTTGTGGATGGACGTTTTCCTTACCGGCCTACTCGTGGGACCAAACATGAATTTTTAAACACAAATTCTAACGGAAAAACTACTGAGGCTTGCCCTCACCCTGCCCAAACGGGCACTACGGCTACTAAGACTAGGACTACCAACACCTTAGCAACAACGACGACAACTACTTCTCTACAAAGGACAGGACGTGACACAAGGAAGGTGTAGAAACAGCTCTACAGGCTGAGCATCGACGATGATGCCTCCATTACGGATATGAACTCGGTGTCTTCTGCTTCGGAGGCCGCCACCGACATCTAACCTGCTGCAAAAAAAACCTGCCCCAGCGTCTGTGGAATCTGCGGCTGCAACAGCGGGTTGCTCTGCTGCGGGCAAAAACGCGAAAAAGGAACTGAGCCCTAGCGCCCAGATATATAAAAATCGCAGGTCCGGGGAGTATATCCGGGCGATATACTCCCCGGACCTGTGCGATATGCGAGCGACCGTGAGTCTGCGAAACTTGCTGAAGCGCTCATCGCGTGCTGTCAACCTGCTTCGGGAGGGCTATCCAAAGAGGGCTTGGCCAACAAGCCGGATACGGCCAACACTAGGGGTAAGGCACCTGCAAAGGGAAGTCAACTCGTTTTGGGAGGGCCCCTAACAGCACTAGTGGAGCACTCAACTCGTTTCGGGAGGGCCCTCTACCAAGCCGTCTACCTTGAAACCGGCGTCCAAGAGACCCAGATCTCAGGACGGCCCTTCAAAAACCCCGACGAAAGCAAAGACATCCTCAATGGTGTCAAGGCCCTTCAGCGAGGTTGCGAAGGATCATCTTATTCTGGATATCTTGGACTAGGGTGACGATGAGGGTAGGATTGGCTCGAAAAACTGGCGAGCCCTGAAGGCTAATTTGCCACCTCCAACCCTTATGGAGTGGGGCTGGCATCAGACGGGTATCAAACTCTTGGTCTTTAGTAATGAGACCTCTTCTGACTACATCAAGTCAGCGGTATCGGAGGTTGATGCTGTGTGGCCAGGTGCAAAGCTAAGGGCCGTCCTGAAAGCCGACATACCTGTCAGGCCGAGAGCTAGAGACTGAATCCCTCCGGGCATTAGTGATCCCAAGAACATTCTCCGACTCATAGGAGTACAGAACTCCGACCTTCCGACCAATAATTGGAAGGTCATTAAAGCTGAGGAGCCAACTGATGCCGGGCAATTAGTTTCACTACTACTGAACCGGAATCTACTGCCCCTTGGCTGCAAAGGGGTTTAAGTTATTTTATGGGCTGGAGACTTCACATATGAAGGTGTACGAGAGGGACGGCAAGTTGGTTTCTGGCCCAGCTGTGGAATCAGCTGGCCCGTCCCTAGGAAAGCTTCCGGAGAAGCAGGTTGGTGGTGACCAATCCTCTGACTCGGAGGATTGCGACACCACAGTTGTGGAGAAATCTGTAAGAACTAGCAATGATGCTTCGGTTGGTACAGATTAATCTACACCATTCTAAAGCAGCAAGTGGGGTGCCGTGGCGTAATGGTTAGTGTGTTTGCTTACTACGCTGGAGGTCAGGGTTCGAATCCTGCCCTCGCCACCTGAAAAAAAAAGACTTGTTCTTTTTCACGTTCCCCACCTCCGCGAGGGTCTCACAAGCCCTCCGAGAGTATCATTTGTCTTGAAAAACTTCTCAGAGTGCCGTTCGGATTCGGCAAAAAATTGTAGGTCCCCTTTTATCTAAAGAAATTAGCACACCAGCATGCATTGTTGAGAAGTTGGCCCTGGTTCACCTCGAGCTGTTGCGCCACTCTATTTATTTTTATTTATTTTTTATTCTAAAGCAGCCTCTGCTAATCTTTTGCTCCGCCTACAAGAAGGTGGAGAAGACAACGCCCTCATTTAGGAGCCAGAGTTCTTGATGATCACACAGTTGCTGGACTGAGGGCTAGAGACTATGAGCCTTTCTATGCAAAAGTACCAGGTAAAACTAGGGCCCTTATTCTTGCAAAGGAAAGCCTGAATATTTTTCTTATACCCAATTTCAGCGATGCGGAATTGTTTGCGTCAGCATAGAACGCGGGAAAGAGAAACCCACTTGGGTAGCATCGGCATATATGGCCTACAATGCGACAGAACCCAGACTGGCGGAGATCACCCGCAACAAAATAAGCCAGGCCGAGAGGGATGGATATCCTCTCGTGATTGGCTGTGATGCCAATGCGCACCATACTGCCTGGGGCAGCAGTCACACAAACGATCGGGTTTGTGTGACTACCTTTTTGACTATATTATAGCTATTAACCTCATTATTTGTTACAAGAGATCAGATCCCATCTTCATCACAAGAAACAGGCAGGAAGTCATTGATGTGACTCTAGTCAAGAACTCCCCTAGCTTAAATATCAACAACTGATTGGTACTTCAAACAGTTCCGTATTGACTTCAAACTTCCCAAAAAGCCCGTCTTCAGAAACCCAAGAAGAACCGACTTTGAGTCCTACAACACAAAGTTAAAAAGTCATCTCCAAAACCTACTCAGCCGCAATCACCATCGGAACTAGACCTGATGGTGGGTAGGCTTACGGAGGCAATGAGCCTAGCTCTCCACAAAGCCTGCCCTATAAGCAGACACAGAAATGGAGGTAAGCCCCCATGGTGGAACGCTGAAATAAGTAGGCTTCGAAGAAAGCAGAAAACTCTTTAATCAAGCAAAACGCTCTAGGGTCCCAGTTGACATACCATAAGAGTTAAGTGAAGTCTTAAATGCATCTGCAATAGAAATCGGATCGAAAACAGCACTTGGAGTGGGATCAGGAGTCTTTTCCAGTACTCTTGACCTATGTATCTCCAAGCGCCTGCCGGATCACTGTAGTGTTTTTTAAGTAGAAATTACAACTGTTCATGAAGCCGCGGCCTGGCTTTTAATTGAATCAATAGACTGCAGCGCTATTGTTTTCTATATACACAGCCAAGCTGCAATAAAATCCTTGGAATCGCCAACTATACGATTCAAGTTGGTAAAGCAATGCCGCGAATCTCTCAACGAGATTGCTGTCAGGTGCGACGTATCCCTGTGCTGGGTTCCAGGCCACAGGGATATCACAGGCAACTACAGAACCGACGAACTAGCTAAAGTAGGTGCTAATGCTAATCCGATTCATACAACGGAACCGGCAGCACCCATAAACTCGATAAATTTTGACCTGGACATTGGAGCCATCAAAATGGCAAACAATAGGTGGAATAACATCAGCACATGTCTCTCTTCTAAACAAATCTGGCCAGAGCTCGATCGTAGGAAAACAAAGAGACTCATCTCCTTCAGTAGGACGAATCTTAGAAAGATAATTGGGGCCCTCATAGGCCCTCATAGGCCACTACCTGTCTGGTAGGGCGACATGCCAGAAGTCTTGGTGCTCCCTTCAACGACTTCTGCAGAAGTTGCAGGGAAGAGGAAGAAGAAGAGACCATGATTCATTTTCTATGCAACTGTCCCGCCCTATCGACATTGAGAAGGAAAACTTTAGGTAAATAATTCTTTGATGATCTAAATGATCTAGCTCGATTCGATTTAAAAGGGCTAATGAACTTTATCTCCTGGTCAAACTGGCTAAACATCAACTGTGAACACAAAACCCATTTTTCCTCCACATGGAAACTCTATGTGAGCGAGGGAGCACCTACAGTGGAGCGCCAAATTTTCCCCACCACACCTCTCCAAGGTTTTCCCAACAGGACCGGCCTGGGAAGGGCGTCTGAACGAAGAATCATTCTCCGGCAACGGTCTTTACCGAAATCTGTTACTCCACCTGCACTTTCCAATCCTTAAGGCTAACTCTCACTTAGGGGCAATAGTAAAGCAAAGATCTAAATCTAGTTAAACTCGCCGCAAGGGAAAGATACCCTATTTGTCCCTCACATCACACGGGACGTATTTAGAGTACTCCTAAAGTAATTGCCATTTTCCTCGTCTCTCCCCTCCCCACCATATCCCGGTGTTCTTCACAGGGCTAAATTGGTGTGGGCCTATACTACTTCGGTTACCCTCACCTCTCCACCGCCACGGGATCACCAGCACAAAATTCTCACTGGTACGGGTTTATACTGCTTCGGTTACCCCTACCTTCCTCCAATACTTACGCGAGTTGCCTGTAGTACGGGTTTTCACCGAAGACGGTTACCTTGCATCAGCTTCTTGCCTGAGAATTCCCCCCTGCAAGGGTTCCCAACGAATCGGTTACCCCCGCACCTTCCCATCCCTGCGGATAATTCTTAGCAGAGAAGCAACAGGTTCAGACTTATACCAAAATCGGTTACTCTGCCGGGCTCTTCTATAGAAACTATTCCTCATCGACCCACCCTCCTCCTTCTCGGCCTCAAGCAATTTGTTTATTACAAACAATATCTGCAGCAGAAATTTTCCAAGCAGAAATTTTCCAAGCAGAAACTGCTACCGCGGGCTCATCAATTAGTGCAAGTGTTAGTGCAAAAAATAAACATGAACTAACACCAAATACTAAACAAATTAAAACAAGTTTATTTTCAAACAATGGAAACAAGAGTGAAAAATAAAACAAATTAGAACGAAGCAGCCTCTTTAGCTTGGCTTTGTTCAGATTAAAGTCTAACATAGTTCTGTGGTCGTTATAAATTGAACACATGCGGCTAATAGGCTCGTTTTTCCCATAGTTAGTTCTATGCCGTAGGATGTGTAACAGTCTGATGTTTCGGAGGTTAAGAGAGCCTCCACGAAATCTAAAGTTAAAAGCAGACAGAAGGTCAGGCGCATCTATAAGACCTTGCATTAATTGCTGAATAAAGATTAGGTCATTATTGATACGTCTTTGAAGAAGACTTTGCATATTAAGTTATTTTAGACGATCAGTATATGGAAGAAGACAAAGAGGATCATCCCAAGAAGACCCCTGAGTGCGAAACGAACAAATAATCTACGCTGGATCGCTGCGATCCTGTTGGTATGGCAAAGTTAAGATGGAGTACAAACTTGCGATGCGTATTCAAGGTGTGTACGAACAAAACTATTATAAAGGGAAAGAGTGATGTAACGGTCATTAAACTCCTTAGACCATCTTTAAATAAAACAGGCATGCAGTTGGATTTATTTACGATATGATTAATGTGTTTTGTAAAGTCAAAATTTTGACTAAAGATAACACCACGATCCTTCAAATGTTAAACACGGTACAGAGCATGTTCATTGACGCAGTAAGAAAATTTAGTGGCTGCACGCTTTTTGAAAAAAGTGATTACTTGACACTTAGCAGGATTAAGGAAGAGTTCGTTTTTTTTACACCAAGTATCAAAACGATTAATATTGGACTAAAGAAGGACATGGTCATTCAAGTTCTTAATAGTTTTATATATTTTCATATCGTCTGCAAAAGACAGTATTTTACTAAAAATAACGCAGTAAGGTGCATCGTTTATAGCAAGAATAAAAAAAAGGACCAAGGTGACTTCCCTGGGGAACACCGGATAGTGCAAGAAAGGGTTCTGAAAAAACCCCTCGAAACTTAATAACAGTGGGTAAGTGCTACAGTGTGTACGCAGAAGTTACAAACCGTAAAATGGACCGTTGAATACCCCATCCTATCCCACATTGTAAAATGCTGATGGCAATGTTATTTTTTGACATTTTATAAGTAATGCAAACTTCGAAAAGGGGCGTGGTCCAACCGCCCCTAATTACAAACTATTAATTTTAAGATATTTCCAATTTTTTCAAGTTACACTGAAATATACGTAAAAATGCAATTTTTTGGTTCAAATTCAATATTTTTTAAAAATCAAAACCTAAAAGGGGGCGTAGCTAAAAACTCAACGAAATCTGGACTGAAGTCTCGTTTACCTTACCTGCTACTTTTTTTGTTTTATGCTTTCCTAAATTAGGCTCAAGGCCAGTCGAAATTAAGTTTTTCTGGAAAATTTTAGGTTTTTCTTCAATTCTGCCTCCAAATGTGGGCGTGGCGAAAAGTCTTGTATAAACAAAATGTGGAAGTTAGCGTTTTCTAAATTTAACATTATTCAATTTTTTTTTAATTTCGAGTAAAAATATTGAGTAAACTGCATTTGAAAATTTACCTTTAAATTAGATGCCACGCCCACTAGAGGAGGTTTACCAATAAAATATGTCTTTTTTGTGTCTTACATTAATAAGGAGATGCTTAATGCCAGATTTTAGCCTTTTAGAACGTCTTACAGTTTTGAAAACTCTGGAGGTTGTTGAATATTTAGACCGATTGTGGGCGTGTCTTTGGGCAGATTTCAAAAATTTTTACACTTGTACTGCTTCGCATAACGCGGACCTTAAGTACAAAGTTTCAGCACACTAGCTCCAAATTTAAAGCCTAAAAACATGTGACATACAGACGGACGGACGGACGGACATAAGCTATGTAAGGATGGCGCTAGCGCATACATCTTTGGTTTGTAATTTTAAACTAAATATATATGAAATCTGACAAAAAAATCTATGCCAAAGTTGTAGATATTATCATTTTTTAACTTTTGTATATCGATCGATATACAAAAGTCGATCAGCGATCGTTCCGCCAGGCCAGAGATTTATTTGGTGGTTAGGGATTCCTCCGGTATTACCCTTGGGAAACTAGTTGAAGATCTTTTTGAAACAGCAATCAACTTCAGCAACCTTTACTTCACAAGCATAAGCAATGAGAAAACGCAACACGACCACCTTCGGCAACCTTTACTTCTCCACCATCGGCAACCTTTACTTCTCCACCAACTTCGGCAACCTTTACTTATCCACCATAAGTAATGAGAAAACACAACACAATGAGTTTCAGTTTCAATTTTATTCAATTATCTTTATTTTACTATCTTGGATTTGGAGCTTAATCGACCGTACTTGTTGACAACTCAAACACAACTCAATCTTATTCTATCAGTTACCCTACCTCGTTACAAAATAAAATCTGTTTTTGCTTAGCTTGCTGTCTCTCGGAAGTGCTGTCTAATTTACTAATTTTACTAATGGATGATGGATGGTGGAACTGCTGACGATATGTCTGAGTTTTGCAGCTAGAGCCTACGCTTGCATAACACCTCCCCCTTTAAGACACATCTAAGGATACCTTATCCTGAGATTGGGCTTGGGTGTCCTCATTTCCACATGCTCCTGGGCTCTTTCCTCTGTGTATGTTTCTGCTGAAATTCTTAGCGTCGTCTCGGGATTCACGCGATGCTTTCTGTTGAAACATCTGTTGAACAGGGCTATGGTTGTCCTTCCTTATCCTCGGTTACAATTCCAAACTGTGTAGCTGATCAGGATTAAGGAAACAACTCCAAATATTGACATCAATATCCCTTGAGATCTTTCGGGTATTCTCTTTAGAGCCTTCGTCCAAAAGTTTCGCTGGTTTTGGATCTCAGTCGTCAGGTCCTGCAGTTCATGGATATCTTTAGCCGTTATTTTTGACATCGGTTCAAGGTCCAATCTTATATCCTTTATTCTCGAATTCCAGCAGCAATCTTCTAAGTCACCATACGAATATTTATCTTTTATAGCTATTTCAACATTACTATTTACTGTTCTTAGCGTCATATCATAAGTTTCAAATTTACAATTATTTCCAATCAAAATTGTACCTAATCCAAAAAGTTGGCCAGTCTCGGTTTCATTTTTACATTTACATGTGTACCTAGTTTCCTCTATTACAGTGAATATGAAGACATAATGAAGACATCATATCTTTTAATTTATGAAAAATTTCAATTTTTGAATTAACAGGTTTTGCATTACAATTATTTGCCCTGTTTCTCATGAATACATTTATCTCGCAATTCGAGTCATTTATTGTGCTTCTAAGCAATTGAGGTTTACAAACATAAGCTTTGTTGAAAATTTTACAATCATCCAATTTTTCCTTAAGACTTTATTCTTCACTATTTTTATTTATTATCGAATATATTTTTCTTAAACCTTATATTTTTTTTTTCGTGGGTAGGTAAAAACCTTCATAGACACTATGAGAATCGAACGCGCGTGCTCATAGTAGTGTGAGATTCTTACTCACTAAAAAACCTCCCAATCTTTGTAAGACTACGACTATGTTTCCTTAACAAGTAGTTCAAGCTTCTGTATAGTAATCGCGTTTGGCAGGCTACCTTCCAACGAAAGCACCTGCAATACCGTCATTATGTGCGGTTTACTCTTGCGACGCTAGATCCAACGGTCTTGTTCGTTGAAGTCGGCGTGCAAGATTTGTCTGATCCAGAGTTCGGATTATTTCGTGGTTGCAATGGCCGTGAAGGCGAGTGTGAAGTTTGCGAGCAAAGTTTCTTACTTCGTCGGTCACGGTTGCGATGCCTAGATCTCGATGTTAATCGCTATTTCTTATATACCATGGAGCATTTACGATTGCTCTCAGTGTCTTATTCTGAAAAGTTTCTAAAATGGATATGTTGCTTGGTTTGGTACAACCGCAAAGTTGTATACCGTACGTCCAAGATGGTTTTAGCACTTGCTTATACAATAGCAGTTTGTTACATATGCTTAGTTTCGAATAACGTCCGATAAGCCAATTCAGTTCTCGTAGCTTGATTTCAAGTTCATCGCGTTTGTTTTTAACGTGTGGCTTCCACTTAAGTTTTGCGTCTAGGGTCATGCCTAAATATTTCGCCTCGTTTGCGTACGGAATTTGTACCGAGTTTATAAATATAGGCAAGTTGATTACCCTCTTGTAAGTAAAATTTACATGCGTTGATTTTGTCTCATTTAGGAGGATTCGCCAGGCCTTTGTCCATTTGGATATTCTATTCCAAGCGCGTTGGAGTTTTCCCGTTGATAGTTCGACTGTCTTATCCGTAGCGAGTATAGCCGTGTCGTCAGCGAACGTGGCTACAGTCGTTGTCTCTACTTGAGGTACATCTCTTGTAAAAAGTAAAAACAGTGTTGGACCGAGGACGCTACCTTGTGGAACGCCGGCTTGTATTTCTTTGAATTCTGAGAACTCGCTACCGTATCTCACTCGAAATAGTCTGTTGACAAGATAAGACTCTAAGAGTTCATACATTTTTACCGGCAAAACTTTCCGTAGCTTATTCTTTAGGCCTTCGTGCCAAACTTTATCAAAGGCTTGGGATACGTCAAGAAAAGCGGTAGAATATATCATTTTCGCTCCTAAGGCTTTCTCAATTTCATTAGCTATTCGATAGACCTGGTCAATTGTTGAACGTTTGACCCTAAAGCCGAATTGGTGATCCGGAATCAATCGTCTTCCTTCAATTATTGGTTGCAGTCGTTTGAGCACAAGTTTCTCGAAGACTTTAGATATAATCTGCAGAAGCGAAATCGGTCTATATGACTTTTTGTCGTTCGGGCATTTCCCTGGTTTCGGAACCATTATTACCTCTGCGACTTTCAATTGCCATGGAACGTATGCAATTCTCAATGATGCGTTTATGATGTAGAGAAGCTTGATTAACGCTCTTTTCGGTAGCTCCTTCAAAATTTTCCCAGTAATTAGGTCGTAGCCTGGAGCTTTGTTATTCTTCAAATTTCGGATTGTTTGACGAAGTTCAAACAGTGTCACGGTTTTCATTCGATAATTGTCTAGTTCCGCATTTCGATACAGATCGTCAACGAACGGCTCCCCGTCAAACGGTTTGAATGTTTCTTCTAGATGTTCTGCAAATACATCTGCTTTCTCTTTGTCGCCTTTTACCCATTCACCGTTATCTTTTCTTATTGGCGCCGAGTGTACTATGGGCTTTTTAATGGACTTCACGGCTTTCCAAAGTGAATAGTTTGACCCTCTATCGGCAGTCAAGTTTTCGAGGTAGTTGGTAGTCTCGCGACTTTTAAAATCTTGAAGTTAGTGCTTTAATTTGTTAGATAGCCCATTCAAAATGGTTTTATCAGGAGGAGCTCGAGACAAATGCTACCTCTTTCGAGCCTTTCTCTTTTCGCGTATGAGCTCTTCAATTTCGCGCGGGTAAATTGATCCGCTTTTCCTTACTCCAGTCTTCCGGTAAGAAGTATTGTTCCAAGCAGCGTCTTGAATAGTTCTTACGAGTTTATCGACTTCGTCTTCTATTTCTAAAGGGGTTGTAAGTGGTACATGTAGAGATTCATTTTCTTTGCAGTATTTCCTAAAGCCATCCCAGTCGGTGTTGTTATTAGTTAGCCTAGGCGCTCTCTCATTTTTTGCTAGACTTCCCCCGATTTTCAAAACGACTGCCGAGTGATCCGAACAGTAATCATAGCCTTCTTCTACATTTGTGAGGTGGCGAGGAACCCCTTTTGCGATAAAGAAGTCGACAAGGTCAGGTACTTTGTTTCTGTCGGTTGGCCAATACGTTGGCTTTCCCGTCGAAAGGAAAACCACGCCACGTTTCATGCTAGCTTTGAAGAGTACTGTACCTCTTGTTGAATTGCACCGTGATCCCCAAAATGTGTTTTTCGTATTAAAGTCCCCGCCGATGATAAAATTCGACCCAAGTAAGTCAAAGAGGGGAGTAAGATCGTCGTCCGCTAGCCTATACTGTGGAGGAAAATAACTCGAAGCAATATTATAATCTAGGTGACCTATTTTTACCGATACTGAAGTTATTTGCATAGAGCCAAGCTCAATTTCTTCGTTTTTGTAATGCTTAATGCAGTCTTTGATGTAGAGAGAGGATCCGCCTCTCGAATTTTCTGATGGATGATGCGCGTGGTAGTCCATGTAACCTCTAATTTTGGGTCCGGATCCCTTCTTAAAGTGTGTTTCCGAAATCAGGCATAGGTCAATATTTTTTTCCCGTAGAAATACTTCTAGTTCGTCGATTTTCTTTAAAAGAATATTTGCATTCTATGTAAGTATGTCAATGAGCTTCATATTCATGATTTGTTATTCGTTTTGCGAGGTTTAAACTCTAGCTCGCTCAGTTTGTCAAATATTACTTGATTAACTTAAGTTTGTTGCTCAAGCTTTTCCAATATCATAAATAATATTTGAGATACCGTATCTGTTGTGGTAGGTTCTGGAGGTTTGCTTTTGTGCGACGCGACTTCAGCGTACGATCTTGGGCCGATGAGTGATGATTTTCCCTTTCTTCTTGGGCCGGCGACGTTTTCTTGCGGAGTTTGTATTTTTTTCCTTGTCAATCTCGTATTTCTGACCGATTTTGGAGTTTTCGGCTTGTCAGCTCTAGAACGTTTTGGGGTTGTGGCCCTATCTACAATATGTTGCTTAACAGTTTCGTGACGTTTTTGTAGCTCTATTGCGATTTCGCAAACTCGGTAGCTCGCCGGGTGATTTCCATTACAATTGGCGCAAGTCGCTGGGGCCTGACTGCTTACGTTGCAATCTTTTGAAAGATGTCCACTGGCGCATTGGACACATCGCGGTTCTTTTTGGCAGTACGCTTGAGAATGTCGGAAGCCTTGGCATCGCTTACATTGAGGTACTAGACTATTGCCCTTTCGCTTGGGCTCAATTTTTACCTTGATATTTAGGATTGTTTTTATTTTATATATTTCGTTTATGTTTTCAATCCTATCGAACGTCAGCATGAAAGTAGGAAGACCGCGCTTGACCACGGTGACTTTTTCTCCTTCCGTACGTTGTTTTTCTTTCTTAAGTATGTTCACGGCATCGAGAATTTTAAAGCCTTGGGCTTGAACATCTTCAACAATTTCTTCCTTCGTGCAGGTTGGGTGAAGTCCCCTAGCGAAAACCCGAAGCGGCTTCTCGAATTTGTTTTCGTAAGTATACCATTGTACATTCTCGGTATTTAATTTTTGCGAAAGTGCGCGATAGGCATTAGAGTCATCGACATTGACTTTCCACACATTATTTCGAAGAGAAATTAAATTATACTTCGTCCCCAGAGTATTTTTTAAGATATTTCGCAGCTTTCCGTAGTCTGCGACCCCAACGATATTTATTGCAGGCGGTCGGCGAATTTTTTCTTCAATTTTCGCTGTCGCTTTTTTTGACACGGTTGGTGTTTCATTGTGTTTACATACGGCCTCAATTACTGGCGAAGACCCAAGTTTTCGTTTCTTGGTAGATCTTTTCTTAAGAGCCGGATTAGTTTCACGTGCAAGCTCTTCTTCGTCTGTCAGGTATTCGCTTTGACGTATTCGCTTGTAGTATCACGGGGATTCCTAAGAGCCTCGTTTTCTTTTCGTAACGAATCTACTTCATTTTTGAGCTCATGGTAGAGACGTTCCATATCTTTAAGCTTAGCGCGGAGTTCGTTGTTTTCCGCTTCAAAGCATTTAGTTTTCGCTGAGTCCCGATTAACCGGCGGACTTCCTTTCCCGGAGATGATCGATCTAGGTGGTGGGGAGATCCGGCTGATGATTGAGACTCTGAAAAATAGGGTTTGACTTTAGCCTTATTAAACTTCTGGATTTT
Source organism: Neoascia interrupta (assembly GCA_947623515.1). Taxonomy (NCBI): domain Eukaryota; kingdom Metazoa; phylum Arthropoda; class Insecta; order Diptera; family Syrphidae; genus Neoascia; species Neoascia interrupta. The sequence continues at coordinate 120,522,390 of OX392462.1, forward strand.
GTTTTGAAGTTTTACTATGAGGTAGTCCTTATGGACGTCAACTATAGTAAATGGACCTTTATAATTACTCCTCTGTTTGCCTTTTCGTTCATTACGTACTAAAATCTTTTGACATATTTTATATTCCTTAGGTTTTCCCAACTTCCTATCATGCCTTACTTTAGCTTTCTCTCTGCAACTTCTAGTTTTTTTCTTTACTTCTGCTTGTATATCAAACAAGTTAGATTTTAGGTCGTCAACGTAGTCGTAAATCGACTTTTCCTTGATTATATCTACTCCACTTGGTCTATTTACTTCATTACCAAACAAAACTTCATAAGCGGTGTATCGCGTTGTATTATGGACAGTACTATTATAGCAGAATCCAGCATATGGCATGCGTTTGCTCCAATTGTCCATCTCACTTAGCTCTTTTCCAGTTGACCCCAAATTTTCTATCAATCGGCAATGTGCACGTTCAACACTGCCATTGGCTTGTGGGTATGCAACGCTTGTTGTTATGTGTTTAATCCCTAATAATTGACAAAATTCGCTGAACAGTCCATTACAGAACTCGAGACCATTGTATGAAAGAATAAATTTTGGCATTCCAAAGTTCATAATCCACTCTTCCATAATCGCACGAGCAACAGTTTTCATGTCTTTACTCGTAAGTGGTACAAATTTTATGAACTTTGAGAGGTCATCTTGTACTGTTAGTCCGAATTTGTAACCTTCTTCAGTTTCCTGAAATGGCCCTATAATATCGATCATTATTTTCTCTAATGTTTTGCCAGCGGAACTAATGATCTTCATTGGATTCCTAGTGGGAGCCCTATTAACCTTCTCAGTTTGACACTGAGGGCAATTTCTGAAAAAGTTTTCAATGCATTTTTGCATGCCTTTCCATTTGAATTTTTTTCGTATTTTTTAATATGTGGCTTTTTGGCCGGTATGGCCCCCTATCAGACCTTCGTGGTATTCTTTCATGATTTCCTTTTTCCTATCATCATTGTTTACAAGCTCTTACCGTCTTCGTCCGTGTCTTCATATATTTCATTGTCTATTTCTTCAACACTATTATTTTCTTCTACTATAACTGGGAGCTCTTCAGTTGTATGTACATCGTTTAAGATATCGTCATTAACATCATTCAAAATCTCCTCAACCACTTCGTCATTTCCATTGCCCACTTGAACATCTTGTACACTCTAAAGAAAAATCAAAAATTAACTACAATAAATGTAGTGAATTTCACTCGATTTTTGGAGTACAGATTTTTAAATGTTGTGAAATACTCGCAGCTAGAGCAATTTGCCAATTTATACAAAAAGAATGCTTAGTTACTCAACTGCAGTGATTTCACTCTGAAATGATGCGAATTTCATCCTTTCTATACTTAAAAACCTACTTTAGAGTGAAAAAGCTTTCGTCTCTGTATAAAGTTTCTTTTGCGGCTGTGCATCGTGCCGGCTTCATTTAGTTTGGAGTGCGTTGCGCATAAAGGAGTAACGTGTGTGGTTCCTGATTTCAGTTCCTGAGACAAGGATTTTTTCTTTCTACATAAATAGTAATAGAATACATAACATTGTTTGCAACTGAATCAAGAAGTTATGGAGAACATCGATAGATTAAGGCTGACTAAAATTTAGTTTTCAAAAACTATGGTAGGTTCAATTAGTGCACTATCTCGTTATAGATTTTTTATAAATTTTTTTTTTCAATTTCGGGCGACGTCAAATGGTCAAATGTCGAGTGACGTTAAGGCAGAGCAGCCGACGAAGGGTTACTCCGTGGATACCTTTAACTAATCCTTTAGTGTGAAATGTGTTCCCTTTATTTAGTGTTTTTTTTTGTATCGAAGAGAAAAAAAATAAAAGAAAAAAAAAAACTTTCTGTATATTTAACTTATTTTTCACTTAGAAGGTTGTGGTATATGCAATGCGAACATATACCAAAAGAGAGTAGTGAATTCACTTGCAAAAGTGAAAAGTTACTCTCAATTTCGAGTGAATTTGCTATATCATGCCACAAAAAATTGTGAATCCTCATATAGAAAGATTAAATAACTACTGTTTTGGAGCCATTTAACCTTATTCACTACAAAAAGGTGTGAATTCGGTCGTAGGAAATAGTAAATTACCCTTTTTTTGTGGCAAATTATCTCTATTGAACACAAAAATAGAGTAAATTCCCTCCAAAAAAGTGTAAAATTAGCGTAAAATTTTAAAGCGAATTCACTCTTATTTTTGCCATCCCTCTTTGTTGAGATTTCACTACAATTATTGTAGGTTATCGGTTTCCTACATTAATTGTAGTGATATCACATTAAATTTCCTTAGAGTGTACATTAGGATCCCTAGTATTAAAACCATTTTCTTCTAAAAGGCTTAGTAGATCTTGCCATGTCTCTTCCTTCTCCTGTTCTGTGACTCGAATATCTTTACTTGTTACATTTGCTGGAGCTTCCTCATTCTCCTTTTCTATAACTCTAATATATTTGTCTGACTCGTCAGCATCTATACCTGAATCGTTTCTTATTCCCTCATTTCTACTCAACTCGTCTGAATCGTTTCTTATTCCCACATTTCTACTTAACTCGTCTGCAACTACATTTTCCTTCCCCTTTTTGTAGACAATGGTATAGTCAAACTCCTCTAACTTTAGTCGCCACCTGACAAGTCTGCTACCTTGGTCTTTGACTCTAAATAACCACGTCAAGGGCCTGTGGTCTGTCTGTATGACGAATTTTGTACCATAAATATACGGCCTGAACTGTTTCGTTGCCCAAACGATGGCCAAACATTCCTTTTCTGTTGTTGTATAATTGACCTCGGCCTTATTAAGAGTTCTGCTAGCAAAATGTATTGGTAAATCATGCCCTTCATGATTTTGGCTAAGCACGGCACCGATGCCTCGATTGGAAGCATCTGTAGTGATGATAAAAGGCTGAGTGTAATCAGGGTATTGTAAAACTGGGTGCTGAGTAATTGCTTCCTTTAACTTTTCAAAGCTTTGTTGTTGTTCCGTACCAGCAGTCTGTTCATTGGCTCAGCAATATTCCTAAAGTTTTTTTACGAATTTCCGATAATAGCCTATCATTCCGAGAAAAGACTTAATACCTGTAGCATTTTTAGATTACATTCGCTTTATACACTCAATTTTGTCTGGATTTGGTTTTACCCCTTTATCAGTAATGACATGTCCCAAGTACGAAACCTCTTTTCTAAGAAATTCGCACTTGTCTGGTTGCAATTTTAGAGTAGCTTTCCTGAGCTGCTCGAACACTGCAATCAATTTTTGGTTGTGCTCCTCTAAATTTTGTCCATGTATGACAATATCATCTAAATAAACCAAACATTTGATCCCTTGTAATCCAGCTAGGACATTGTTCATCAGCCGCTGAAAGCAGGCTGATGAACGATTCAAAATGCCAATATGGTGTACTAAACGCAGTTTTTTCCATATCATCATCATCCATCGGGATCTGATGGAAACCGGACGTTAAGTCCAGGGTTGAAAAGTATTTTGCTTTTCCAAGTTGGTCCAATATCTCGCTAATGTTCGGCAGGGGGTAGTTATCCGGGATTGTAAGCTCGTTTAGCTTACGGAAATCAATAACCATTCGCCACTTTTTCTTCCCACTGGCGTCTGCCTTTTTTGGAACTATCCACAATGGAGAGCTCCAAGGAGAACTACTGCCTCGAATTATGCCGTCATCCTTCAGTTTATTAACCTGTTTTCGCACTTCCTCTTCATGGACCTTGGGATAACGGTAGCTCTTTGTAAACACAGGCTCCGTTCCAATACTAGTGCGTATTTTATGTTTGATGAAATCGGTCTTAGTCAACTTCTCATCTTCAATGCTAAATATGTCACTAAATTCTTTTACTATTTCTAATAATTTTTTTTTCTCCTCAGCATTTAAATGATCCGTTCTGATATTACTAACAACTCTATTTGGCCTTTTTTTTAGCAACATCAAAATCTCCTAAGTTTGTCTCTTGGATGCTTAATCCATTTATATTGAAAGGTTTCTCCGTAGTGTTAACTATAGAAACTAAACATGTGCCTCCTTTATTTTCAGTAACGCAATTAGGTACAATAATACCTTCTCCTAATTCCTGTCTAGGTACCACTATTTCTCCTTCAAGATTTTTGTCAACAATGACAGTCCTGAATACTTCTGATCTCTCCTTGACGATTCTCTCTTCGTGGAGATATCTCAAAGGAATTTTGCCAACTTTTCCACTAATTACATTTTCCTGGTAATCAATCGTGAACCCACCCTCTCGTAGGAAATGGTTTCCGATTATTCCATCGTAATTTCCTAATAAATTATTCTCAACTACTTGAAATTTTAATACCTCCGACCTAGTGCTATTACTCTTTATGGCAAATTCTACACTCGTTTCTACTTCCCCCAAGGTTTGGCACATTTGTCCACTTATTCCTTTAAACTGCATAGCTTTTCCTTCATTTACCTCATCTTTATAAACACAGTCCGCTTGAATTATCGATATCTCCGCACCCGTGTCTATAATGAGTTTCCTTAAATCTCCATTCTTTCTAGCTAACACATGAGGACTTTCCGAACTATCAACTAGTCTAAGCTGCACGATTGCCTCTTTAACCGCGCAGTCTTCTAAAAATCCCTTACTTTAAAGCGAGCATTATTCGAGGTAGACGGTTGGTTTGGAAGCTGTTGTTGGTTGGCAAGTTGCTCTTGACGGAATGGATTATTCTCTATTCTGTTTTTCCTGGGCTGCCTGCATTTTCTGGCTAAATGACCAGGTTTCCCACACTTGTAGCAACATCTTGTGTCTGTATAATTAATTTTGGCTAAGTTCTTAGACGTGTAGTCATGATGCGTATTCGTTTTGAATAAATTTATTCGCTGTTCTTCTTCACAAGCGAACTAGCTGGCTTCTGCGAGCGTTGTAGGTCGTTGAGTGATTACATATGTAGACAATCTTTCTCTAAGGCCATTAATAAACACTGTCAACGTCTCATTTTGTATATAATCTATTTGACCAGCTCTATGTTCTGCTTTGACGTCTATAAGTTAACTTTGTAAAAGACGTCTTTGCAGGGTCTCCACGCGTTGCATGAAATGCACAACCGTTTCATCTCTATATTGTTTTATAGAGATCAGCTCTCTGTGCAACTGAAGCGCATTATGAGGCTCCCGAAAAACTAGTGTCAGTTCCTTCTTTAAACTCTCCCAGTCCTCGATTTCTCTGTTCATGAGAATTGTTGTGGCGTTGCCACGAATTTTGGTCTTTATAAATTAAAACAGGACATTCTTTTGGTCATCTGATGCCAGTTCGATGGCATCATTGCAAGAATCGATAAAGGTGAAAACCTCATCGCTCGTCCCATTCAATGTTGGTATGAATGCTGTCAAAACAGAAATTGGAACTGCGTCGGGCATGTTGGCACTAATATCACTACTTATGTCACTATACAAATCGTCACGGTCTAGAATGTTATCACTATTGCTCAAACTACCTAACTGATCTCTTGAAAGCATTAACACTTTAAAAGGAGATAGTCACTTCACAATAATAAAATAAAAAAATAATAAAACGGACTGAGAATATGATTGCTGCTAAGTCCATCGGCGTTTGATTCTGTTTACTGCTCTGCTGATAGTTATTTGCTCTGCTGATTGCTTAATCTGCTCTGCTGATGGTTATCTGCTCTGCTGATGGTTTAATCTGCTCTGCTGATGGTCATCTGCTCCGCTGATTGTTCGATTGAAGATCCTCTCTGCTGATCAATGATGCATCCCACCGCTGCCACCAGAAAAACGTGTTATGCCTTGGCTGTACGCGTTTGTGTTTTAGTCGATATTAACGTACTTGTACTTACTCGATATTACACATATATACTGTGGAAATATCTTATAATTAATAGTTTGTAATTAGGGCCGGTTGGACCACGCCCCTTTTGGAAGTTTGCATTACTTATAAAATGTCAAAAAATAACTATGCCATCATCATTTTACAATGTGGGATAGAATGGGGTATTCAACGGTCCGTTTTACGGACTGTAACTTCTGCGTACACACTGTAGCACTTACTCACTGTTTTTTTAGTTAAAAAGGCGGAGTATGTAGGTTATAGAATAGAAGTAGTTTATACGGAGGCCGAAGTGTATGCAACCAGCTTGTATAAAGCAAACTGCAGTTATATTTTTATATCCCGCCCACTTTTTGGAGGCGTGGCAGTTTTCTTGTTGCTATGGTCGGGTATTATTACGGAAAGAATTAGATCGCGGGTACCAGCTACCGAAATGAGATTTCTGAGGTGCGTTGCTGGTATTACTCTTAGTGATGGAGTCAGTGTTCGCGGGAATCTTAATGTTGAGCTGCTACTTCTCCGAGTGGAACGATCAGTTCTTCGATGGTTTGGACACGTTGTTTGCAAGCCCCAGAGAGACTTCCTAGACAGGTTATTTTAGCCGAGATGCGAGGGCGTCGCCCGCCTGGTAGGTCAAGAAGCAGGTGGTAGGATCAGCTGAAGAATGTCTCCGAGACCCATCTGGGGATCGCGCCTGTGTCTCTTGAGTTGGTGGTGAAAGATCGGGAAGAAGATCGGCTGCTTGTGAAAATGTGAATACAACTTCCTAACATGTTAACTGTGTCTGTGTCATATGGATGTGGCCCATCTCGCATGTTAAGCTAGAGCGAATTTATTATTCTTGAACAAAAGGCCTTGGTCCGCCGCTTTGCACTCATCGCGACTGCACGCACTCGCGCTATCGGTTAAAATTTGCCAATAATTAAGTGAAAGAGTGGAAGTGAAAAATTACAAACATCTAAAAAGTGTTTTGTGCCGCCTGCCCCTACCAATTAACTATACTGTGCGCCATCGAAAACCAGTGCATATCGAATTCTCGCAAAAAAATAATCAGTGCGCGTGTACTAACAAAAATACATACCTACATAGCACATATATTCACTCGCCCGACACCTCGAGTGCTCCATTCGCGCCTTTCTGATCGTCATCCTTCTCTCGTGATCCTCCCTTCTCTCGTGATCCTCCCTTCTCTCCCTTCCCATACATACTTTATTAAACAATAGCCCACACCATCACTATTTTCTTTTTTTTCGCTTTCTTTTTGCTCTTTGCCTGTCACTGCAGGTACCGGGGCTCCAATATCGTGTGTTACCATACACATGTATGATGGAGTGCCTGTACTTGCAGTGGCATTGAGTGGATAGCGGGTTGTTGGTGAATTTTTTCGCTTGATTCACCACGCAATGCTTTGTAAAGGCTCCCATCCCGACAAATACACCGTCGATGTCTTATATCCTCTAGGCTCGTCAGACCATTGTGTCATTTCGGCAAATTTTTTCGTTGGCAACCAACCTACCAAAGTTTCAATTCCCAAGAAAACTGTTTGGCGATACGACGAAGCAAATTGGGACGGCCTTAACAACTTTTTCGAAAGTTTTAACTGGTCGCTTTGCTTTCTCGACAACAATGTAAACGCCGCTGCCGATATGATCACAAATATAATTCACCTAGGAATGAGATCTTTTATCCCCTACAGGGTTAAGAGTATCAAACCGAAGGAGAACTCGTGGTTTGACTTGAGCTGTAAAGAGGCGATATATTTGAAGGAATCTTACTTTCGGTCTTACAAGGAAAATCCCTCTCTAGTAAACCGAAATAAGTTCAAACAAGCCAGAAATGCCTGTAATGCTCATATCCGTCGTGTGAAATTTATGTACGACCAAAAGTTGAGACAGAAAATACTACATTGTCCCAAAGGTAGTAAAAATTTTTGGTCTTTCGTAAAAAATGTGAAAAATTGTGCCTCATCCTCCATCCCAACGCTCGTCTGCAATGGCATTCCAGCTGTCAGTTCCCTTGATAAAGCCAATCTCCTCGCAGCACATTTTGCTGCCAGCTCCACGCTACCAGATTGCGTATTGTCTCCGCCTGTACTTGAGCGCGTTGAATGCAATAAAAAGTCAAAAAAGTACTTAAGGATCTCAACATTCACAAATGCGCTGGTCCAGATAGTATATCCCCGATTGCTCTGAAGAGGTGTTCTTCCACGCTGGCAAAGCCATTGTGTAAGCTTTTTCATCGGTCCTACTCCTCAGTTTTGTCTCCGACTCTCTTCCTCGTTTTCATAAACGACCTCTTGTCTGCTACTACTAATCCAATCCACTCCTTTGCCGATGACAGTAACCTCAGTTTCTCATATTCGTTCTCGGTTCCTCGCCCCTGCTCTTCGGACGTAGAACTGGAATGGCAGCGTATGTCAAACTCATTAAACTCTTGACAGCATTGTATCATGGGGATCTCGAAATAGAGTAGAGTTTAATGCTTCTAAAACTCAATGCTGTCTTCTGTCATTGAAGCAAAACCGAAACACTCAGCCATTATCCATGAATGGCACTTGCATCCACGAAACCGAAACGCTTTCCATTCTCGGTATGTGTGTTAATAAAAACCTTAGTTGGAATGACCACATATTCGACGTCGCCAAGAACGCTGCGAAATGCCTAGGTTTCCTCAAAAGATGTAAGAAATATTTCACCCCTTCTGATTTGGCTATTTTATATAAGGCCTACATCCGCCCCAAGCTGGAATATAATTCCCACGTCTGGGCTGGTGCTCCAAAAACGGCATTGCACCTGCTAGATAGGATACAAAAACGGGCGATAAAACTGATTGGAGACAGAAATATTGTGCAGTCAATTGACTCATTAGAACATCGACGTAATGTCTCTTGCCTTTCACTGTTATATCGCTTTTTCCACAAACAGTGTTCCATCGAAATAGCCAATTGCATTCCGCCCCTTAAGACTTTCAACCGTGATGCTCGCCAAAGTTCGAATGCACATCAGTTTACCCTCGAGCCCACTTTCGGACGTACAGTCAAGTTTAGAAGTTCCTTCATAAGCCGCTCAACGCGAATGTGGAATGTTCTCCCACGTTCAGTCTTTCCGTCACGTTACAACCCGCAACTGTTCAAAACAAGAGTGCATCGGTACCTCTCCTCCTTTTCCTCTATTTCTAATCCTTTCCGCTCGTGAGATGTGTAACATTAAAAGGGTAGCCATTCCCTTAATTCGCGAGTAAATTATAAAAAAAAAAAAAGGGTTGTGCCTCTTTTGTGTTCGACTTGTGCAGTTGCGTGTTGCATTCCTTGTACATTGCAAGCTGGATGCTGGAATATTTTCTTCACCTAATGAACCGGTATTGGCATACGATGTTGTAGTTGTCTTTATGGTCGGGGCTCAGAGCTATAGAAAAAATTCTCAATTGCTCAGAATCGTAGCTATGCGACAAGGGCCTTAGGACAAGAAATTAATCGGGCCCTTTAATAAATGGTGCATCCATATTAAAGATAAACAACGTAAGTGTTACTACAAAAGCGCGTATAGGTTCGGTACAGTTTCGTTGCATTTGCAATAAAACGTTATACGAGTGCACCGTTTTTCTTCGTTCACCTAACTTCGTCGGTGTAATATCCGTTTGGTGCTTAAAAAAAAGTTACTTCGTTTTGTAAAATATTGCACAAATATAAACAGTGGCCTGGGTCTAAGTTCTTATCGCCAAACCTTATTAAATGATAATTATCTATCTTTATTATAGTTAATCCGCTACAAATTTTTTATCAGAGAGTCGAAGATTTAAATTGACTAGATATGCTTCCTAACAAAATGGAATGGCGTAATAGCTCATAGTGAAAAAGGGCCAATTCCTCAACCATTTGTATGTAATTTGAGAAGTTTTTCAAGACAAATGTTACTCTCGGAGGGTTTGTCCGATCCTCGCGGAGGTGGGACCGACAAGAATGTCGTATGCGTAAAACCTGCTCCTTCACTTACCATCTTTATTATATAAAAGTTAAAGGATTTTTTTTCTTCGATCTTAGTTCTTGAGTCCTCGAAAAGTACAATCTTCGCGCCAACTTTTAGAATTTCGTACCTGTTTCACTTTTTCGCACCTCTGTGTATCGTGACTTATACATTGTAAGTTCGTGTCGTCTTTTAAATAAACTAACACTGTAAATAAGTAATTATAACTAGCCAGGTGTTGTAAGTCTGGTTAAGAACTGGCATTTTTGCTTTAATTTATTAGTCAGGAAGTGTCCCGGTTCAATAACTATCTTTATTTATTCTCAATATTTATACTCAATATTATCTATTGAGCTCTAGCATTTAAGTTATTTTTTAAACTTTTTTGAAACATATCTAAATAAAACCAGTGAGTAAGTGCTACAGTGTGTACGCAGAAGTTACAGTCCGTAAAACGGACCGTTGAAACCCTATCCTATCCCACATTGTTAAATGCTGATGGCAATGTTATTTTTTGACATTTTATAAGTAATGCAAACTTCAAAAAGGGGCGTGGTCCAACCGCCCCTAATTACAAACTATTATAATTATAAGATATTTTCACAGATTTTTTCAAGTTACACTTAAATATACGTAAAAATGCAACTTTTTGGTTCAAATTCAATATTTTTGAAAAATCAACCCCTAAAAGGGGGTGTGGCTAAAAACTCAACGAAATCTGGACTGAAGTCTCGTTTACCTAACCTGTTACATTTTTGTTTCATCCTCCCTAAATTAGGCTCAAGGCCAGTCGAAATTAAGTTTTTTCTGGAAAATTTTAGGTTTTTATTCAATTCTGCCTCCAAATGTGGGCGTGGCCCAAAGTCTTGTATAAACAAAAGCGTTTTCTAAATAATATATTATGCAATTTTTTTTTTAATTTCGGGCAAAAATATTGAGTAAATTGCATTTGAAAATTTACCTTTAAATTTGATGCCACGCCCACTAGAGGAGATTTACCAATCAAATTTGACTTTTTTGTGTCTTATATTAATAAGGAGACGGAAAATGTCAGATTTAAGCCTTTTAGAACATCTTACAGCTTTGAAAACTCTGGAGGTAGTTGCACATTTAGACCGATTGTGGGCGTGTCTTTGGGCAGATTTCAAAAATTTTCACACTTGTACTGCTTCGCATGACGTGGACCTTACGCACAAAGTTTCAGCACCCTAGCTCAAAATGTAAGGCCTAAAAACATGTGACATACAGACACACGGACGGAGGGACATGGCTCATTCGATTAAGAATTCGGGGGTCTTGGGGGTATATTTAGCATATCCTTATGAATGTTAGACACCAAAAAGACAAATTTAATTCGTAAACCTCCTCCAGGCGTAGCATCTGTTTTAAGGGTAAATTTTCAAATGCAGTTTACTCAATGTTTCTGCTCGAAATTAAAAAAAAATTCTTAGTATTTTATGTAGAAAACGCTTAGTTCCATATTTTGTTTATACAAGACACGCCCACATTTGGAGGCAGAATAGAAGAAAAACCTAAAATTTTCCAGAAAAACTTAAATTCGTTTGGCCTTCAGCCTAATTTAGGAAAGCATTCCGTCCGTCCGTCTGTATGTCACATGTTTTTATGCCTTAAATTTTAAGCTAGGGTGCTGAAACTTCGGTCGTAAGGTCCACGTCATGCGAAGCAGTACAAGTGTAAACATTGTTGAAATCCGCCTAAAGACACGCCCACAATCGGTCTAAAGGTGCAACTACCTCCTAAGTTTTCAAACTGTAAGACGTTCTAAAAGCCTGAAATTTGATATTTAGCATATCCTAATGAATGAAAGACACAAAAAAGACAAATTTAATTGGTTAACCTCCTCTAGTGGGCGTGGCATCTGTTTTAAGAGTAAATTTTCTAATGCAGTTTACTCAATGTTTTTGCTCGAAATTAAAAAAAAATTGCTTAATATTTTATGTAGAAAACGCTTAGTTCCATATTTTGTTTATACAAGACTTTGGGCCACGCCCACATTTGGAGGCAGAATTGAAGAAAAACCTAAAATTATCCAGAAAAACTTAAATTCGACTGGCTTTAAGACTAATTTAGGAAAGCATCAAACAAAAAAAGTAGAAGGTTAGGTAAACGAGACTTCAGTCCTGATTTCGTTCATATAAAGCTTTTAGCCACTCCCCCTTTTTGGGATCTATTCTTCAAAAGCATTGAATTTGAACCAAAAAATTGCATTTGCAATTAATTAATTAATTGCAATTGATATTAACGTACTTGGAAATATCTGTGGAAATATCTTATAATCAATAGTTTGTAATTAGGGTCGGTTGGACCACGCCCCTTTTGGAAGTTTGCATTACTTATAAAATGTCAAAAAATAACTATGCCATCATAATTTTACAATGTGGTATAGGATGGGGTATTCAACGGTCCGTTTTACGGACTGTAACTTCTATGTACACACTGTAGCACTTACTCACTGTTTTTTTAGTTAAAAAGGCGGAGTATGTTGTATATAGGGTGTTTCCAAATTCGATGCAAATATGCCTATGACATTATTTTGACTTTCAAGACACATTTCTGCTTAAAATTCGTAATAAACATATCGGTATTTTTTTTTTCTAGTGCACCTAACAACACGTAATAAAAATTGCGAAGACAAGTTACCCGAAAAACCCACAGATTTTATGATACTTGGGAAATTCCATAGCAGGTAAAATTATGAAAAACTCTTTTCACGAAGCCGCGACAGGTATAAGGTGGAAATATGATTTGTTACCTACTTTTATAACCGCGATTGACAACAAGAACGATTTTTTGACTATGTATTAATAATTTACGTAGGTTTTAGAGCATGCATTTTTATTAGACTACCTGATAAAAAGGTAATTTCCCTATCATTTTTCTGTTAAATCCCAAAAAGGATTAAGTTTGAGGTTGTTCGCCTAGTTGGAAAATTTACCTAATGTAAATTGTATAAAAGGTTAGAAAACAAAATTAAATCCATCAAAGTCATTTTTGAAGCCGAGGTGACACAACAGTTGCTAAGAAACCCTACTTGAAATGGCATCTTTTACAAACGAAGAATACGCCGATATTATCTACGTTTATGGGATGTGCAACGGAAGTTCTATTAGAGCACAACAAAGATACCGAGCTTTATCCTAACCGAAGAGTACCTAATCCCCGCGTATTTACAAATTCGTTTCGAAGACTTCGGGAAACGGGATCTGTTTCAACAAGACGACCTAACGCAGGAGCTTCACCAGGAAGAACTGCAGTTGATGAAAGAATACTGGAAGCGGTTGCAAATGATCCTTGCGATTTAATGTTTCAACACATAAAATTGTTCGTCTCCTGCATACGGAAAACTTGTATCCATACAACCATACACCTGTGCAGGAACTGCTTCCGAGAGATTTGGAGCCGAGACTTGAGTTTTGCAAGTGGTTGTTAGAGCGGAACTTGGATGACAACGGTTTTATAAGCAGAATCCTATGGACGGACGAATCTCAATTTACTAGAGATGGGATTACAAATTTTCACAATCTACACACATGGGCTGCGGAAAACCCACACACAAGGAGAGAGTCATCATTTCAACACAGATTTAGCGTCAATTTGTGGGCAGGTGTTATTGGAAACGACTTAATCGGTCCCTTCAAACTGCCTCCCACACTGAATTCTGCAAACTATCTGGAATTTTTGCTCAATGATTTAACAGATCTACTGGAGGATGTTCCGGTAACTCAACGAGCTTCGTCATATTTTCAACAGGATGGAGCCCCAGCCCACTTTGGTCGCGAGGTTAAGAATTGGCTGGATGAAAAGTACGCTGGTCGTTGGATAGGAAGAAATGGACCAGTTCACTGGCCTGCAAGATCTCCAGACCTTACAATTATGAATTTTTTTGTATGGGGGAGAATGAAAGAACTTGTTTATTCTACAGAAATATCAACTCTAAATGATTTAGAAGATCGCATTCTCCAAGCCTCGTCACAAGTGAGGCAGGAGTTATCCTCAATAAACGTTGACAGCGCAATCCAAAAACGGGCTCTAGCATGCATACAAAATGGAGGAGGACACTTTGAACACCTTATTTGATTGTAAGGTTAACTTAATGACATAAAAAAAAACATAAACCAAACAAAAGCATTTTTATTCAGAATAATAGGAATTGAACACTATGAATCGAGTTTTTCATAATTTTACCTGCTATGGAATTTTCCAAGTATCATAAAATCTGTGAGTTTTTCGGGTGACTTGTCTTAGCAATTTTTATTAAGTGTTGTTAGGTGCACTAGAAAAAAGAAATTACCGATATGTTTATTACGCATTTTTTGCAGAAATGTGTCTTGAAAATCAAAAAAATGTCATGGGCAGGGAAAAAGGATCCGACTTAAAAGCAAATATCTCGAAAGTTAAAAAAGTCATCAATTTTGTTTTAATGCAATTAAGAGGAGTACTATTTCTTCTAAAATTTAAGTTGTAAATGAAGAACCTGTTGTAAGTGTTAGCGGAGATATTTGTGTTAGTATGGGTCAAGGTACCTCAAAGTAGGTGTTTTCTTAAATTCCCAATAAGTGGTATCAAAATTTGAGATAGGCCCATGCTGTGGAAAAAATTTTTTCTTCAAATATACCCAAGAATCTTGTGTCAAAATATTTGTATCGAATTTGGAAACACCCTGTATAGTATAGTATAAGTATATACGGAGGCCGAAATGTATGCAACCAGCTTGTATAAAGCATTCAACAGTCATATTTTTATATCCCGCCAACTTTTTGGAGGCGTGGCAGTTTTCTTTTTGGTATGGTCAGGTATTTTGCAATCCATCGTAGATGGACTGAAGCTTTTGCATAAGCACTGTGTCACTTTCCCACTTGTTAATGCAGTGTTTGTTCCATCCCCCATCTATGGTCATGAAATTTCGGTTATTATGGAAAGAATTAGATCGCGGGTACCAGCTGCCGAAATGAGATTTCTGAGGTGCGTTGCTGGTATTACTCTTAGGGATGGAGTCAGTGTTCGCGGGAATCTTAATGTTGAGCAGCTACTTCTCCGAGTGGAACAATCAGTTCTTCGATGGTTTGAACACATTGTTTGCAAGCCCCAGAGACTTCCTAGACAGGTTATGTTAGCCGAGATGCGAGCGCGTCGCCCGCCTGGTCAAGAAGCAGGTGGTAGAATCAGCTTAAGAACATCTCCGAGACCCATCTGGGGATCGCGCCTGTGTCTCTTTAGTTTGTGGTGAAAGACCAGGAACGAAGATCGGCTGCTTGTGAAAATGTGAATACAACTTTCCAACATGTTAACTGTGTCTGTGTCATATGGATGTGGCCCATCTCGCATGTTAAGCTAGAGCGAATTTATAATTCTTGAACAGGGTTTTTATTATTTAGAGCGAATTTATTGTTCTTGAACAGAGGCAAGGGTTGTGCCTCTTTTGTGTTCGACTTGTGCAGTTGCGTGTTGCATTCCTTGTACATTGTAAGCTGAATGCTGGAATATTTTCTTCACCTAACGAACTGGTATTGGCATACGATGTTGTAGTTGTCCTTATGGTCGGGGCTCAGAGCTATAGAAAAAATTCTCAATTGCTCAGAGCCGTATCTATGCGACAAAGGCCTTAGGACAAGAAATTAATCGAGCCCTTTAATAAATGGTGCATTCATTCCCCTTTCGGGTAGGTGTTAGAATATACCCTCCGTATGCCGAGCGCGTAGCGCATACAAACTATGCAATGGACAAAACAAAAGATATCATTACCCCAGGTGGCAATCCAGTTTCACTGGCAAATCCACCCTTTTCGGAGGTAGGCTCTATGGATTCTGGGAAGAGCCATTTATTGCTTATAAATCACTTTTTGAAAAAATCAAGGGTGCCTCGATCTCCACCAGCTGGATCGAAGGTCTCCGGGAAAGGAAGTCCGCCGGTTAATCGGGACTCAGCCAAAATTAAATTCTTTGAAGCGGAAAACAACGAGCTCCGTGCTAAGCTTAATGAAATGGAACGGCTCTACCATGAGCTTAAAAGCGAGGTAGATTCGTTACGTAAAGAAAATGAAGCCTTCAGGAACCCCCGTGGTACTACAGAATGCGAGGAAACGCCGAAACGTCAATGTGAATACCAGACGGACAAGGAAGAGCTTGCACGTGAAACGAATCCGGTCTTTAGGAAAAGGCTTACCAAGAAACGAAAGGCCGGTTCTACACCCGAAGTAGAAACCGTGCAGCAAAAAGAAAAAACACCAGTCGTATCAAACAAAGCGACAGGAATACCCCAAGAAAAAAACCGCCGACCACCTGCAATAAATGTCGTCGGGGTCGCGGACTACGGAAAGTTGCGAAACATTCTTAAAAATACTCTTGGGACGAAATATAACTTAACATCGCTTCGGAACAATGTATGGAAAGTTAACGTCGATGACTCTGATGCCTATCGGTCGCTGTCACAAAAATTAAATATAGAGAAAACTCAATGGTTTACGTATGAAAATCACCTTGAAAAGCCGCTGCGGGTTATCGCGAGGGGACTACACCCATCCTGCACTAAGGAACAAGTAATAGAAGCTGTTCAAGCCCAAGGCTATAATTATTATTGACGCTGTGACCATAATAAAGAAAGAGAAGCAACGTACGGACGATAGTTAAGATTCTGCTGTTGTCAGCCGCGGTCTGCCAATTTTCATGCTATCTTCTGATAGAACTGAGAACATAAGCGAGATTTATAAAATAAAAGCAATCCTTAACATTAATGTCAAAATCGAGCATAAGCGGAAGGGCAACAGACTAGTACCTCAAGGCAAGCGATGCCAAGGTTTCCGACACTCGCGAGCCATCTGTCAAAAGTAAACCACTATGCGTGAAATGCACCGCTGAACATCTTTCGACAGATTGCAATGTCAGCAGTCAGGCTCCAGCTGTCTGCGCAAATTGCAGGGGAAGTCACCCAGCGAGCTATCCATAAACCAAAAACCCCTTAGTCGACCAAGGGTACGGGATTGATTAAAGAAAAAGTTAAAACAGCACAAGAAAACGTCGCTGGTCCAAGTTCAACGGGAAAACCCACACTTGGTGGTCCAAGATCGTACGCTTAAGTCGCGTCACATGAAAGTAAGCCACAATCGGCCGCACCAAATTCGGTTTCTCAAATTCTAGTCATGATTTAAGAAAAGCTTGAGCAACAAAAGAACAATCAAAAACTATTTTATATTTATATTTATTATTATAATTATTTGTAGTAACTATAAATATACTTATATTATTTTTATAGTATAGAAAAATTATATTATTTTCAGTGGGCGGCTTTAGAAAAATTTTACACTTATACTGCTTCGTGACCTAGAAAGAACAGATATCAAGTCTTAAGTTCCTAGCTCAAAATTTAAGGCCTAAAAACTACCGACAGACGGACGGACATGGCTCATTCGACTTAAAATTCGGTCTCGATCGGATGCCCTTAAGGTCTTGGGGGTCTACAGTGATTATTTCTCTATGTTACAAACTATGAATAAAACTTTATATACCTCCTATCCTATGGGATGGGACATAATTATTACATGGAATGCAAACGGCCTTTTGCGAAAAATTTAAGAATTAGAAGTATTCCTACGGAAGAATAATGTAGACATATGCCTGATTTCGGAAACCCACTTTTAAAAGGGTTCGGCACTCAAAATAAAAAGGTTACATCGACTATCACGCGCATCATCTTTCAGAAAATTCGAGAGGTTGACCCTCTTTCTACATAAAAAACTGCATTAACCACTCCAAAAACGCAAAAATAGAACTGGATACAAAATGTGGCGTGGTCTTCTTATCGACGGGAAAGCCAACATATTGGCCAACCGATAGAAATAAAATACCTGACCTTGTTGACTTCTTCATCGCCAAGGGGGTACCTCATTACCTTACAAACGTAGAAGAACGCTTTGATCTCTGTTCAGATCACTCGGCAGTTCTTTTGAAAATCGGCGGAAGCCTAGTGAAAAAGGAAAGAGCGCCTAGATTAAGTAACAATAATACCGACTGGGACGGTTGATCTGGGACTGGGACAGTGAGGATCTGAGCCACCGCATCTGTTGTATCTTGCCTTATTTTCGTCTGACGCAACCTGTGCGTACGATTTCCGTCCAACAAGTGGCATTTTTTCCACTGCACTTGATTTGGCGACGGTCTTTTGTCGCGGTTTTACGCTTTGCTTTCTCAATTTCGGACTTTTGATTGGATTTGACGTCCTTGGAGTTTTTGGCTTTGGAGTTTCAGCAGTTTTCGCGCGTTCAAGGCCTCGATTGTTTTCTTTAAGGGACTCTCGTCTTGCGGCTCTATGGCTACTTCGCATCCTCGACAATTTGCTGGATGGTTTCGCCTGCAGTAGGGAAACCGTGCAGGGTCCGCAAACTGCTGGACCCTGCACGTCTGTTTGCATTCTGTTGAGAGGTGTTTACCGGCACATTTCACGCAACGTGGGTTTTGGCAGTAGGCACTTGTGTGCCTGAGTTCTTGGCAGCGCTTACACTGTGGAATAAGTTTTATGCCCTAACGCATGGATTCTATTTTAACCCTGATGTTAAGTATAATTTTGTTTTATAAATTAAATTTATGCTATCAGTTCTTTCAAGGGATAGCATGAAAATTGGAGGGCCGCGTCTGATCACAGTGTCTTTTTCTCCCGCCGTGCATCGCTTTTCCTTTTTAATGATTTTGACGGCATCAATAATTTTAAGGCCTTTAGATTTTACATCCCTAACAACGTCTTCTTTCGTGCATGAGGGGTGGAGCCCCCTAGCAATGACTCGAAGCGGTTTCTCATACTTATTTTGGTAAGTATACCACGCGCACGAAATGAGTCTGCGTCGTCTACATTTACTTTCGACACGTTATTCCGGTGCGAAGTTAGCTTATAATTTTTGGTTCCAACCGTGCTGGCAAGAAGATTGCGCAGTTTTCCTCAGTCTGCTATTCCGATTATGTTTATTGCTGGCGGAGGGTGAATTTTCAATTGTGGTTTAGCATTGTTTGATACAGAAGGCTTATCTTCTTCTTGTGATTTAGCCTTGTTTGAGCCAGAGGGCTTATCTTCTTTTTTTCGGGAGAGGGAAAGGAATCCGCTTTACTCTTCTTGCTAGACCTTTTCTTTAAAGTGGAAACGGTCTCACGTGCAAGTTCATCCTCGTCCGTAAAGTATTCGTTTGCTGGTCGGTTCAGTCTTTCACACTCTTTTGTTACCTCACAGTCATTGGTTACACGAATATTTTTAATATCCTCGTTTTCTTTTCGCAGAGAGTCAACTTCCATTCTAAGATCGTGGAAGACTCGCTTTCAGAAAGCTTAGTTCGGAGTTCATTGTTTTCCTTTTCTAAGCTTTTAATTTTCACTGAGTCCTGGTTAACCGGTGAACTGCCCATCCTATACCACATTGTAAAATGCTGATGTAATTGTTTTTTTTTTACATTTCCGACAGGAGAATCGATTAAGCCATGTCCGTCCGCTCGGCCGTCCGTCCGTCCGTATGTAAACAACTCTTAGGCCTTAAATTTTAAGGTAGAGAGCTACAATTTAGTGGGTTGGCTGGAAGTCCAGTCCTTCAGATAAAGTTTGAAAATTAGCTGAATTGGGCTATGTGCGACCAGGCCTGTAGGTGTGACCATCTCTAATTTAAATAAATTCTTTTTCCAAATGTAAGCTATGTTACAATGGTGCTAGCGCATTTATTTTTGGTATGTGACATTGCCTTGTAATCGTCTTTGTAATAGCTAAGACAATTAAGCCTCTTCATTGACCACGCCCACTTTTGAATGGATTTTAGCTTAAAATTACTGTTTTTCAATAAATATATATGAAATTTGACAAAAAATTGTATGACATAAGTTGTAGATATTAGCATTTTCTAACTTTTATGTTTATATTTTATGTGCCTCCGCCCACTTTTGGGTGTGGCGTTAAAGAAAGTGATTTTTTTAGTTATTAAGGCGGAGTTTTAGGCCAAAATGTATGCAACCACCTAGTATAAAGCATTCAATAGTTTTATTTATATATCCCGCCCACTTTTTGGAGGCCTGGCAGTTTTTTTTTTTTTTTTGTATGGTCGGGTATTTTGCAATCCGTCGTAGATGGACTGAAGCTTTTGCATACGCAGTGTTGCACTTTCCCACTCCACTTTCGCACTGTTGCACCCTACCAAAAAGAAACCTGCCACGCCTCCAAAAAGTGTTTATTTCAAAATCTTATGCACTCTGAATCCCAAAATTTATAAATAAGGAAGAAAACATAAATTTGTATGACATATTTTGACTGTGCGCGGCAAATTAGGACATTGTAGTCTAAGCACGCTAGCGTGAAACGTAGTATTTATCCCTTTCTCTTGGACATTCTGATCCTGATTAGTGCCTAAAGGGGTCGAATGCCTCTCAGAATCCGAATTTTTTTAGATTATACCAAACTGGAATGCATAGACGCTGGCAAAGAGCTTACTCTTGCAAGAACCCTATTCTGTCTCCTTGTTTTTTTGACGGGACATGTGAGCAAAACACAATTTTAACACCAACGACAAAAGTTCGAAGACTTAACTTTTCTATTTGTCCAGGCTTCAAATTCGGCCTTAATGCAGCATTGTTTAGAGACGAATACAGGACAGACAAAGTCCATGCAAGTTTTGCAAGATGTATCAAATTCCATCATTTGTTTTAATTTCAACAAACTTGTTCATCAGTGATGTCTTCTTTATCCTCTTGTTTCATCCAAAGAACGTAAACTAACACTAACTCTTCACTGACGATATTATTGATGAGCAATAATAACAAAAATAAAGTGTCCAGCTACAGAAAAGTGTTGCAACTGTAGAAAAGGTGCGTAGAAGAGGAAAATATCTACATCAGGGTGTTCGCCGACAAGATAAGAAGTTTTTTCTTTGCGGCAAAGTGAACGTTAATATAGCTAAAGAGGGAAGTTTTTTTTTTGTATTGTATGTGTGCGGTTAGCCTAAAGCTTACAATTTTAGTTTTTCATGCTTATAAATAAAAGTGGGGGTGTCAGTGGGAAGCTTTATATTTGTATACTGTTCCGGGACGTAAAAAGCCCAGATATGAAGTTTCAAAATCCTAGCTCAAAATTTAAGGCAAAGAAACTACCGAAAGACAGACGGACGGACGGACACGTCTCATTCGACTTACGAAGCGGTTTCGGTCATTATGCCCATACGGTCTTGGGAGTCTGCGGTGATTATTTCTTTATGCTACAAACTGTAGTCGTAATAGGCGACAAAAATCCACCCTCCGTATGCCGAGCGCGTAGCGCATACAAACTATGCAAAAAAGAGAGCAAGATATAATTACTCCAGGATTATATCTCCGCAAGAAGATATGATAACTTTTACTGGCAAATCCTCCCTCTTCGGAGGTAAGCTCTACGGATTCTGGGGAGAGCCAATTGCTTATAAGTCCCTTTTTGAAAAGTTCAAGGGTATTTCGATCTCCACCATCGAGATTGAACGTCTCCGGGAAAGGAAGTCCGCCGGTTAATCAGGACTCAGCGAAAATTAGATGCTTTGAAGCGGAAAACAATGAACTCCGCGCTAAGCTTAATGAAATGGAACGTCTCTTCCATGAACTTAAAAGTGAAGTAGATTCGTTACGTAAGGAAAAAGAAGCTTTGAGGAATCCCCGTACTATAGAATGTGAGGAAACACCGAAACGCCAATTCGAATACCAGACGGACGAGGAAGAGCTTGCACGCGAAACGAATCTGGTCTTTAAGAAAAGGCTTACCAAGAAGCGAAAAGCTGGTTCCTTACCTGGAAAAGAAACCGTGCAGCAAAAAGAAGAAACACCTGTCGTGCCAAAAAAGCGACAGCAAAAACCCAAGGAAAAAACCGTCGACCACCTGCAATAAATGTCGTTGGCATCGCGGACTACGGAAAGCTACGATGCATCCTTAAAAATACTCTTGGGACGAAATATAACTTAACATTGCGTCGGAACAATGTATGGAAAGTTAAAGTCGATGACACTGGCGCCTATCGGTCGCTGTCACAAAAGTTAAATATAGAGAAAACTCAATTGTTTACGTATGAAAATCACCTTGAAAAGCCGCTGCGGGTTATCGCGAGGGGACTTCACCCATCCTGCACAAGGGAACAAGTAATAGAAGATGTTCAAGCCCAAGGCTTTAAAATTCTTGACGCCGTGAACATAATAAAGAAAGAGAAGCAACGTACGGACGATGGTAAAGATTCTGCTGTTGTCAGGCGCGGTCTGCCAATTTTCATGCTATCTTTTGATAGAACTGAGAACATAAGCGAGACTTACAAAATAAAAGCAATCCTTAACATTAAGGTCAAAATCGAGCCCAAGCAAGCGATGCCAAGGTTTCCGACACACGCAAGCATACTGCCAAAAAGAACCGCGATGTGTTAAATGCGCCGGTGAACATCTTTCGACAGATATCAATGTCAGCAGTCAGGCTCCAGCGGTCTGCGCCAATTGTAGGGGAAGTCACCGAACTACCGAGGATGCGAAATCGCCATAGAGTTAAAAAAACGGCATAAAGCTCCAAAGAAAAGTATTGAACAAAAGGGTCCAAGCCTAAAACCTACAAAAGCCCATACTAAGCACCAGATTCGGTCTCTCAAATTCTACTTATGATTTTAGAAAAGCTTGAGCAACAAACGAAAGTAAATCAAGTAATATTTAACAAATTAAGCGAGCTCGAGTTTAAGCCTCGAAAAACATATAACAAAAAATCATGAATATGGGGAAGTCAATTAAAATTATTACATGGAATGCAAACGGCCTTTTGCAAAAAATTGACGAACTAGAAGTATTCCTACGGAAGAATAATGTAGGCATATGCCTGATTTTGGAAACCCACTTTAAAAAGGGTTTGGCACCCAAAATAAAAGGCTACATCGACTATCACGCGCATCATCCTTCAGAAAATTCAAGAGGCGGATCCTCTCTCAACATAAAAGGCTGCATTAAGCACTCCAAAAACGCAGAAATAGAACTGGATTCCATGCAAATGAGCTCAATCTCTGTAAAATCGAGGCACTTAGTAGAAGAGGAAAATATCTACATCAGGGTGTTCGCTGACAAGATAAGAAGTTTTGTCTTTGCGGCAAAGTGAAGGTTAATATAGCTGTTGTGTCCAACATTTGATGACGCCGAACAATTCGCAGTTGCCAGCAATGCATGAGAATTATTTCAAAACGCAAAGTTATTTCTATCATTCCCATGCGTTCAATTGCAATTATTGTAATTGAACCTCATGATAACAAAACGTGTAGCGAGTGTAAATAAACCTTAGAATAAGAAATTGTACAGTAAGCATTATTTTAGTATATATGAGGCATTAGAATAGAATAAAGTTTTTATGTTCACATTGGACACCCAGCAATACGGTCATTTTATTTAGTTTCCTCCTCCAGCGGTAAGAACTACAATAAATCTTTATTGCTGCTTAAACACTGGTCCTTCGAGCCTTTTTTGAATAACTAGCGTTACCAGAGCTACAATACTGGTAGTGAATAAACGTAAATACAAAACGTGAACACACCTACAAACTACTTACTAGCGTTACCAGAGCTACAATACTGGTAGTGAATAAGCGTAAATACAAAACGTAAACACACCTACAAACTACTTATTAGCGTTGCCAGGGCTAAGACACTGGTAGTGAAATAAAAAGTGATACATTAAACAACAACAACAAAAAAAAGCCAAGAAAGATGACGGATGAAATCGACATATACGTCATAGTAGCCAAACAAAAGGCACTCGCTGAAGATTTGGAAAAAACTATTATCAATTTCAAGAAAGACAGCCCATCCAGAAAAACTCTGAAATATAAGGAAGAGCGACTGACAAAAGTTGAGGCCATTTGGACGGAGTTTAAACGGAACCATGAAAAGATCAGACCACTGGTGAAACTAGACACCAATTATATGCAGAGAAATACGTATGGAAAGGTGGAAGAAATGTATGTAGAGATAAAAACTCTGCTGGAAAAACTCAATCCACAGACAGAGGTCACGACGCCTGCACAAACCTCAGGCCCCGATCAGAGCACAGCTCAAATGCAGCTATTAAGAAAACTGCATTTGAAGATTGAGGCAATTCTGCAAAACATGGAAGAGTTTGAGGGCACATTTGCTGAGTACTCGAAAGAGATATACGAGTATCAGCAAAAAATAATCATGGAGCAGATGAGAAACCTTACGGATGTGCATGAGGACTTCATGGCAAATGCTTCAGAGTCTGACATTCAAACTCCATACGTAAAAGACTCTAAGTATAACGATATAAAAAAAGACATTAACCAATGTCTGCATAGAATGGCATGTACGCTAAGGGAATCTCATTCCACAAATGTTGTCAAAGAGTCCAGTTCAAATGCAAAACTACCAATGCTCAAAATTCCAACATTTAAGGGAAATTATCTTGAATGGCGCTCATTCTGTGACATTTTCTCTACAATAATACACAAGAGGTCATCACTTAGTGCTACAGAAAAGATGGAGTACTTGAAAACTCATTTGGAAGGCGAGACAAGATGATAAAGCCTGGACATCAAGGAAATCAGCCAACATCAACATCAATCAAGGCAATTCTAGATGCAGCAAAGGAAGGGTTGTCAGCAATAAGCAACATGGGTTTCAACACCTCTTCGTGGGACCCTATAATCGTACATCTTTTAACCAAAACTTTAGATCCAGAAAGCAGAAACCTGTTTGAACAAGGTTTAGAGCAACCAAATAAGGTGCCGTCAATAAAAATTCTTTTCGAATTCCTCTCGAGAAGATATCAAGCGCTAGATGTCCTACCTCCAACAAAGCACAGACAACACAAAACTGAAAATGAAACGCACACGTCAGTGAGAAACTTTCACGTAGCCTCGAGATCAAATCAATGTTCTTTATGCAAAGGGGACCACGTGATATACTCATGTCCCAAGTTTCTAAGTGCACCACCAAAACAAAGGTTTCAGCAAATTTTTTTTTTTTTTTTCCGTGGGTAGGAAAAACCTTCATAGGCACTACGAGGACCGGCCGCGCGTGCTCATAGTAGTGTGAGATTCTTACTCACTAAAAAACCTCCCATTTTCCGTCAGACTACGACTAAGTTTCCTTAACAAGTAGTTCAAGCTTCTGTAATAATCGCGTGTGGCAGGCTGCCTTCCAACGAAGGCACCTACAATACCGTCAATTTATGCGGTTTCATCTTATGCTGCTAGATCTAACGGTCTCATTCGTTGTAGTCGGCGCGTAAGATTTGTCTGATCCAAAGTTCGGATAATTTCATTGTTGCAGTGTCCGCGAAGACGAGTACTAAGTTTGCGAGCAAAGTTTGTTACCTCGTCAGACACGGTTGCGATTCCTAGATCTCGGTGTAGATCGCTATTTCTTATATACCATGGAGCATTAACGATTGCTCTGAGTGTCTTATTTTGAAAAGTTTCTAAAATAGATATATTGCTTGGTTTAGTACAACCCCAAAGTTGTATACCGTACGTCCAAGATGGTTTTAGCACTTGCTTATACAAAAGCAGTTTGTTATATATGCTTAGTTTCGAAAATCTTCCGATAAGCCAATTCATTTCTCTTAACTTGATTTCGAGCTCGTCGCGTTTCTTTTTAACGTGCGGCTTCCATTTAAGTTTTGCGTCTAGAGTCATTCCTAGATATTTCGCTTCATTTGAGTACGGGATTTGTACCGAGTTAATGAATAAAGGTTTGTTGTTTATCTTTTTGTAAGTAAAGTTAACATGCGTTGACTTAGTCTCGTTAAGGACAACTCGCCAGCTCTTCGTCCAGTCGCATATTTTGTCTAAAGCGCGCTGGAGTTTCCCTGTTGATAATTCAACTGTCGTATCAATAGCGAGAATAGCAGTGTCATCTGCGAACGTAGCTAAAGTTGTTCCCTCATCGTGGGGTATGTCTCTTGTATAGAGCAAAAATAATACTGGGCCGAGAACGCTTCCTTGCGGGACACCGGCATTTATCTCTTTGAATTCCGAGTACTCATTTTCGTACCTTACGCGAAATATTCTGTCTTTAAGGTAAGACTCTACGATTCTATAGAGTTTTTCTGGTAAGCATAGCCTTAATTTGTACTTCAGGCCTTCGTGCCACACCTTATCGAAGGCTTGCGATACGTCGAGAAAAGCGCTAGTACATATCTTTTTCGCTTCCAGAGCTTTTTCGATTTCGTTTGTTATACGATAGACCTGGTCGATTGTTGAATGTTTTTTTCTAAATCCGAATTGGTGATCCGGAATCAATCGTCTTTCTTCAATGATTGGTTGCAACCTTTTAAGCAACAGTTTCTCGAACACCTTAGCTATTATCGGCAGTAGCGAAATAGGTCTGTATGACTTTTTGTCGTTTGGACATTTTCCTGGTTTCGGAACCATTATGACCTCGGCCACTTTCCATTGCCTTGGAACGTATAAAACTCTCATGGAAGCGTTAATGATATAGAGTATCTTGACCAAAGCTTTTTTCGGTAGCTCCTTTAGAATTTCGCTAGTAATTAGGTCGTAGCCAGGGGCTTTGTTGTTTTTCAGATTATTTATCGTTTGACGAAGTTCAGCCAATGACACGGTTTTTATTCTATAATTATCTTGTACCGCATAAGGATTGAGCTCCTCGACCAACGGTTCCCCGTCAAACGGTTTGAATGTTTCTTCTAGGTAATCTGCAAATAAATCCGCTTTTTCTTTGTCTTCTCTTGCCCATTCGCCGTTGGCTTTTCTTAATGGCGCAGAGTGTGCTATAGGCTTCTTAACGGACTTGACTGCTTTCCAAAGAGAGAAGTTCGAACCTTTATCGGCAGTCAAACTTTCGAGGTAAGCAGTAGTCTCGCGACTTTTAAAATCTTGAAGTTCGTGCTTCAGTTTGTTAGAAAGGTGGTTCAAGATTGTCTTATCCGGGGGTGCTCGCGAACGTTGCCATCTCTTGCGCGCTCTCCTCTTTTCGCATATTAGCTCTTCTATTTCTCGCGGATATAATGTTCCGCTGTTCCATAATTCGGACCTCCGAAAAGAAGTGTTTTTCCACGCAGCGCTCTGAATAACTCTCACGAGTTTGTCTAATTCGTCTTCTATTTCAAGTGGCGTTTTGAGCGGTACATTTAAAGCTATGTTTTCTTTGCAGTATTTTCTAAAGCCGTCCCAGTCGGTGTTGTTGTTAGTTAATCTAGGCGCTCTATTCTTTTTCGCTAGGCTTCCGCCGATTTTCAAAAGAACTGCCGAGTGATCTGAACAGAGATCAAAGCGTTCTTCTACGTTCGTAAGGTAACGAGGTACCCCCTTGGCGATAAAGAAGTCGACGAGATCAGGTATTTTATTTCTGTCGGTTGGCCAATATGTTGGCTTTCCCGTCGATAAGAAGATCACGCCGCGTTTTGTACTTGCTTTAAAGAGGGCTCTGCCTCTTGTTGAATTGCACCGTGAGCCCCAAAAAGTATTTTTCGCGTTAAAGTCCCCGCCGATGATAAAGTTTGACCCAAGTGAATCAAAGAGCAGAGCAAGATCTTCATCTGCCAGCCGATACTGCGGAGGAAAATAGCTCGTCGCGATGTTGTAATTTATGTGACTTAATTTTACTGAGACTGAGGTTATTTGCATAGAGTCAAGTTCTATTTCTTCGTTTTTGGAGTGCTTTATGCAGTCTTTAATGTAGAGAGAGGATCCACCTCTCGAATTTTCTGAAGGATGATGCGCGTGATAGTCAATGTAACCTTTTATTTTGCGTGCTGAACCCTTTTTATAGTGGGTTTCCGAAATCAGGCATATGTCTACATTATTCTTCCGTAGGAATACTTCTAGTTCGTCAATTTTTTGCAAAAGGCCGTTTGCATTCCATGTAATTATTTTGATTGACTTTCCCATATTCATGATTTTTTATTAAATGTTTTTCGAGGTTTAAACTCGAGCTCGCTCAATTTGTTGAATATTACTTGATTAAGTTTCGCCTGTTGCTCAAACTTTTCTAAAATCATGCCTAGAATTTGAGAGACCGAATCTGATGCGGCCGATTGTGGCTTACTTTCACGTGACGCGACTTGAGCGTACGATTTTGGACCAACAAGTGTGGATTCTCTCTTTTGACTCCGGTGGGAACTAGGACCAGCGACGTTTTCTTGCGCATTTTGAACTTTGCCTTTAATCAAACCCTTATCCCTTGTTGACTTAGGGGTTTTTGGCTTATCTACTTTAGGAGGTTTTAGGCTTGGGCCCTTATTTTCAGTATTTTTCTTCGGAGCTTCATGTCGTTTTTGCAACTCAATGGCAATTTCGCAACCTCGGTAGCTCGCTGGGTGACTTCCCCTGCAATTGGCACAAACCGCGGGGGCTGGCTGCTGACATTGCAATCCGTCGAGAGATGTTCGCCGGCGCATTTTACGCATCGCGGCTTTTTCTGGCAGTACGCTTGCGTATGTCGGAAACCCTGGCATCGCTTACATTGGGGAACTAGCCTGTTGCCCTTCCGCTTGGGCTCGATTTTTACCTTGATGTTAAGGATTGATTTAATTTTGTAGATTTCGTTAATATTTTCAGTTCTATCAAAAGAAAGCATAAAAATTTGCAGGCCGCGTCGGACAACAGCGGAATCTTTGCCTTCGTCCGTACGTTGCTTCTCTTTCTTTATTATGTTCACGGCGTCAAGAATTTTAAAGCCTTGGGCTTGAACGTCTTGTATTATTTCGTCCTTGGTACAGGATGGGTGTAGTCCCCTCGCTATAACCCGCAGCGGCTTTTCGAGGTGATTTTCATAAGTAAACCATTGGATTTTCTCTAAATTTAACTTTTGTGACAGTGACCGATAGGCATCAGAGTCATCGACGTTAACTTTCCATACGTTGTTTCGAAGTGATGTTAAGTTATATTTCGTCCCAAGAGTATTTTTAAGGATGTTTCGCAACTTTCCGTAGTCCGCGATCCCAACGACATTTATTGCAGGTGGTCGGCGGTTTTTTTCTTGGGGTATTCCTGTCGCTTTGTTTGATACGACTGGTGTTTCTTCTTTTTGCTGCACGGTTTCTACTTCGGGTGAAGAACCGGCCTTTCGTTTCTTGGTAAGCCTTTTCCTAAAGACCGGATTCGTTTCGCGTGCAAGTTCTTCCTCGTCCGTCTGGTATTCACATTGACGTTTCGGCGTTTCCTCGCATACTATAGTACCACGGGGGTTCCTTAAGGCTTCATTTTCTTTACGTAAGGAATCTACTTCGCTTTTAAGCTCATGGTAGAGACGTTCCATTTCATTAAGCTTAGCACGGAGTTCTTTGTTTTCCGCTTCAAAGCATTTAATTTTCGCTGAGTCCTGATTAACCGGCGGACTTCCTTTCCCGGAGACCTTTGATCCAGCTGGTGGAGATCGAGGCACCCTTGATTTTTTCAAAAAGGGATTTATAAGCAATAAATGGCTCTCCCCAGAATCCGTAGAGCCTACTTCCGAAGAGGGTGGATTTGCCAGTGAAACTGGATTGCCACCTGGGGTAATAGAATCTTTTGTTTTGTCCATTGCATAGTTTGTATGCGCTACGCGCTCGGCATACGGAGGGTGGATTTTAGTCGCCTCTTACGACAGGCATGCCTTACCTCGGGTATATTCTAACCCCTACCCGAAGGGGTTAAGCAAATAAAGCAAGCCAATTTGTGTCATAATTGCTTACGACATGACAAGCAGAGTCAGTGCCTTAGCAAAAGAACCTGCAGATACTGCAACAAAAATCATCACTCTCTTCTACATGTGGAGTGGTCTGAAAAAGCACCTCAAAATAAGAGAGTGGAGGTCCAACAAACTCAGGGGAGTCAACAACCGGCAGTTCAACAACCAGGTGTTCAACAAAAGGTCGAATCTAAACAGATGCCCATGGCCATCAAAATCAGAACGTCCTTCTGGCAACGGCTATGCTTCACGCAAGCAGCAGTGATGGGATGAAAAGTGTGAGGATACGAGCCCTGATCGATCCAGGATCTCAGGCGTCCCTTATAACTGAGGCAATCACCCAATCGTTGCGGCTTAAAAAGCAAAAAGTACTCGTTGAAGTATGCAGACTTGGTGCAATTGGCGCAGGAACAGCACGACACAAAGTAGACGTGG
The DNA here is from genome assembly GCA_947623515.1 of Neoascia interrupta. Lineage (NCBI taxonomy): Eukaryota > Metazoa > Arthropoda > Insecta > Diptera > Syrphidae > Neoascia > Neoascia interrupta. The sequence goes on from OX392462.1 coordinate 120,552,292, forward strand.
CAATATCTCCACGCTTCTCGTCTAAATTCAAACTTCATCTAGAAGCCCTTGCATTACCAAAACTAACAAGGCAGCTGCCATCCTCTTCAACCCACAACCTTACAACGGATAAGTTTGACGACATAGAATTGGCAGATCCTACATTCAACATTCCAGGATCAATCGACATGATTATTGGGGCAGATGCTTATGGTGACATTATCCTCAACGGTTTACGGAGAGAAACCAGTAATATGCTGATAGCACAACAGTCACACTTAGGATGGCTTATTTCTGGTCGCACATCTCCAAAACTGGACAGAGTTGGCACAATAAACGGATTCGTGGTACAAACAGCAGCTGATCAGCAACTTCAAAGGTTTTGGGAGCTGGAAGAGTTACCACAGCCAACATTTAAAACGCAAAGTGACAAGGAATGTGAAGATATCTTCAAGAAAACACACCGCAGAGACATAGATGGCAGATATGTAGTTAAAATCCCTTTTAACCAGAAAAAAGGGAATCACTTAAGCTGGGACAATCCAAACACAGAGCTGTGGCAAGATTCCGTCAGCTAGAAGCAAGGTTGAGTAAGGACAAACAACTCAAAGCAGACTATACGAACGTGATAGAAGAGTTTCTGGAACTGGGACATATGATTGAAGAACCTCCCAACACGAAATCAATGAACAACAGTTACTACATACCTCATCATGCTGTTTTGAAACCTGAGAGTACTACAACCAAACTACGAGTAGTATTTGACGGATCAGCAAAGACTTCGACAGGAGTCAGTTTAAACGAATTAATGCTAGTTGGTCCAAAACTTCAAGAGGACATTACAACAATTTTAATGCGCTGGCGAAAACATAAGTATGTCTACACTGCGGACATAGAAAAAATGTACCGCCTAATAAAGCTGAATGAAGACGACCAGGACTACCAGCGTATTTTATGGCGAAGTTCGATTAATCATCCAATAAGGGAGTACAAGCTCACAACAGTGACCTACGGTACGGCTGCTGCACCTTATTTGGCAGTTAAAACACTTCAACAACTGGCTCTAGATGAGCAGGAGAGGTATCCGCTTGCAGCAGACATTGTCAAAAACGATTTCTATGTTGATGATGTGATGTCTGGACGAGATACCTTAAAAGAATGCGAAGAAACTCAAATGCAATTGACAATAATGCTTAAATGGGCAGGTTTCAACCTTCGTAATGACATTCGGCTGCTTAAGAACGTTCCACAGGAGTCTCAGAGCCTCAGCAGCATACAAATCGACAAAGAAGAGACCATTAAAACACTAGGCATCCACTGGAGTCCTTCAAGTGATACCTTTCAGTTTAAAGTCCATATAAGCCCACCAAAAGGAGAAATTGAAACTCTTACGAAGAGAACGACATTATCAGAAATAGCAAAGCTGTATGACCCGCTCGGATGGTTGGCCCCGGTTACTGTTAGCGCGAAAATCTTAATGCAACAGATCTGGAAAACTGATCTGGATTGGGATCAACCACTCACAACTGAACTAGAAGATCAATGGAATAAGCTGAAGAATAACCTTGTGGTATTGGAAAACATCAGAATTCCAAGATGGCTGGGAGTTGATCAATCCAAAAAAATAGAATTACATGGATTTTGTGACGCGTCTGAAGCCGCTTATTCAGCTGTTGTATATTCGAGGGTGCCTATGCGCGGAGGTAGCTATGCTACAGCATTACTGACTGCGAAGACTAAAGTGGCTCCTATTAAGATGAGAATTTCGCTTCCTAGACTAGAACTTTGTGGAGCTCATTTGCTGTCCAAAGTCTTGTTGGAAACAATGCGGATATACAACTCGCAAGTAGGCAAGGTATTTGCGTGGACAGACTCTACAATAACATTAGCTTGGATACAGAAGTGCCCATCAACATGGAAGACATTTATAGCCAACAGAGTTTCGGAGATCCAAGAAGTAACGAGCCCAAGTTCATGGAGGCACGTCCGATCGTTGGATAATCCAGCTGACTGTGCTTCTAGATGTATTACACCAGAACAGATTCAACATCATCCGTTATGGTGGAATGGACCTGAGTGGCTACTTCACAACGAAGATAGCTGGCCTAATCAAGTCGTACCTGAAGTTGAAGTCACAGAGGCAAGAGTAGCGAAAGTAGTCCTAAACACCGTTGTTTCTGATTCGTTCGATATCACTGAAGGATTCTCCAGTTATAACACTTTAATAAAAGCAGTCGCTTATTGCAAAAGATTTAGTGACAACTGCAAATCTCCAAACTCAAAACGACCGGGAAGCTTAGAGTTACACCTAAATGAGTTCAACACAGCACGCAAAAACATCATACGAGCAGTTCACAAAAAGACGTTCCCAGAAGAAATCAAACACCTCCAAGAAGGAAAAAGCTTAAATTGTAAAAGTAAACTTTTATCGCTTAACCCATACTTGGATGAAGAAGATCTGTTAGTCGTAGGAGGTCAATTGGAAAACGCAAACTTATCGGAAATCGAGAAACATCCTTACATTCTACCACCCAATGACAGATTTACTAAATTATTGGTTGAAAACGTACATCAGCGCACCCTTCATGGAGGCATTCGATTAACACTATCGACGCTGCGCAAATCATACTGGATCCTTCAAGCAAAACGTGTGGTGCGGCAGATTATACACAACTGTCTGCGTTGTCATCGGTTTAGAGCACAAGGAAAAACCCAACTTATGGGAATTCTACCAGCCTCAAGATTAACTTCATCAAGGTCATTTACACATACTGGAGTTGATTATGCCGGACCTGTTCAAGTCCTTATATCAAAGGGTAGAGGAAACCGTACCACAAAGGGTTACATTGCAATTTTCATATGCCTGGCAACCAAGGCTATTCACATTGAACTAGTGAGCGATCTGAGCTCTGCTGCGTTTTTAGCAGCTGTACGGCGCTTTACATCAAGAAGAGGAATTTGTTCGCATTTCTACAGCGACAATGGGACCACCTTTGTTGGAGCGAACAAGGAAATTCAAATCCTTCTGCGCAATGCCATAAAACAATCAGAAATAGATGTCTCGAAAAACCTCATCGTGGATGGAACCGAATGGCATTTCATACCACCAGCGGCACCGCACTTTGGAGGGATATGGGAGGCAGCAGTGAAGTCAATGAAATACCATTTAAAACGAGTTATTGGTGACACCTCTCTCACCTTTGAAGAACTTTCCACATTGCTGGCCCAAATCGAAGCATGTCTGAACTCTCGGCCGTTAGTTGCAATCAGTAACGACATCGGCGAATCACCAGCAATCACACCTGGGCATTTTCTCATTGGAGATTCACTCAATGCACTTCCTGGACCAATCGTGAGAGAATCGAAAAGCTATCGCTACCGTTGGGTACTTACACAAAAAATGTACCACGATTTTTGGAAAATTTGGTCCTCGGAGTATCTTTCCCAACTCCAACAACGAACAAAGTGGAAACAGAGGGAAGACAACATAGAAGTCGGCGACATCGTGTTGATAAAGGAGGATCGACTTCCACCAACAGCTTGGATGATGGGCAGAGTCTCTGAAGTTCACCCGGGCAAAGATCATGGAGTTAGAGCTGCAACTGTTTTTTGCAACAAAAAATATGTTAAGCGACCTATTACAAGGTTGTGTCCCTTACCGATCGAAACGGAGAAAGAAACAGAAACTTCAGAAGATGCTAGCTCCTCAACCCTAGGCATCCTCCTCCCAGGGCATCTTCTCAGCAAGTGAACATTGCAGTGACTTCGGAAGATATCCAGAAGCCAGCAAGTCTTCATAGAATGGAACGAAACCTGCACAAAAATAGAAATATAAGCCCCTTTCTATGGATTTGGTGTTTGTCAGCACTTCTGAACTCCTCAACCGCGATGCCAATGAAACAGAAATTCGAAATTACCCAGTTTAGAAGTCAACCTGGCATCTACTTCGAAGATTCGGGCAGTGCAAATTTGATCGCGAGCTCGTGGAAAACGATAGTGTTTTTTAACATGAGCAACTGCTGGTCAGAGTTCTACGCATACAAAAACAGCGTAACAGAAATGAAAAACCTATGTCTACTTACGAATTTGACAGACGTTAAAGATTTGCTTTGTGAAAGCACTTTAAGTCAGTTCATACGCCAGCTTCAACAAATCGAACTGAATAACGATGTGCTTCTGCATGCAAACAACGATAAAATACACCGATCGAAACGCTCTCCGTTTGACTTTATTGGAACTGTCGCAAATGAGTTATTTGGAGTACTGGACCAACGATTCGCCCAGGGTTATGAAGAGACTATAGAACATGTGCGACTGAATGAAAATCATCTTATAGAACTCATGAGAAACCAAACAACTATAATCGAATCTACGGTTAACATTTTCAAACAAGATAAGTTAGAAACTGAAAAACAGCTCAAGTCGCTTAGTAACATCATAAGCCGTCTAAGTAATGAAGTCGACAAGTACAACACGTACCAAATGCTTAGCTCAACAGCTCTTAACGCACTTCCCATGATGATAAACTATCAGAATACTCAGAATGTGCTGTTAGATGTCAACACACAATGTCAACACACAATGGAAGAATCCATCCTCTCATCCTAACGGTGAAACAGTTGAAGGAAGAGCTTACGAGAATTCACGACAACATTCCCCGATCAATGATGATACCTGGAGAACGGCATCACGAGTCAATTCTTCAACTCTACAAGAATCTTCGCCCGAGAGGAAGGGTTACAAGGTTACAAGCAGCAACATTATAATAGAGATTTCACTTCCACTTCTCTACAATGAAGACTTCAAGATTTACAAGTTGCTTCCAGTTCCCACATGGACCACTGAAAATTTTACATGCATTGTTCCGTCCTCGGATTATTTATTAGTCAATCATTAAGGAGATCACTTTTACCCGATCAACAAAGATGAATTCATGTCATGCCAACAAAGGTCAACTGATAGATATTGTGCAACTTGCAACATCCATTATTTATGTATGTATCAGAGGTCAGTTTTTGTGAAATGAACATGTTGCGATACAACCAAAAATTGTCAACATCGTGCGTTTTAAGAAATATCCCAGCAAAGGCATACTGGATAGAGATGCACCACATAAATACATGGATATTCAACATGCCGCAGCAGACAACCACCAACATCATCTGTGATTTGCACCCAACACCAGTAGTCTTGGAAAAAAGCGGGATAATAAAGTTGCCTTCACACTGCATGATTCAAGATCAAACCATGATCATAATCGGCCGGCAGACAATAACCAGCAGAATTGTGTCTTCGTTTCTGCCATCACACAACTTGACCCTCCATTTACCGACACGTAATATGTCAACAGTAAATGAACTGCCAGCAAACGTTCAAGGAAGTGGCAACAAACAAGCCCTTTCCAATATTGAAAAGGCAATTAATTTGCAAAAGAATCAGGAACATATTCTGGAAGAAATACGCATACATACGATTCATCGGTATTCACTTGTTGGTTCAAGTGCAATTATTCTGATGGTCGTTATCGTCATCGCCCTTATCATCTTGCGAAAAAGAAGAGGTCAACCCCCGAGAGTTCAACACCTGGATGAAACCAAAAAATCAATCACGCCACCACTACAACCAACGCTTGATGACGCCGACTTCTACATATCATTCGTGTGAAGAGGCCCCAGCATGTTGTGTAAAACATTTGATGACGCCGAACAATTCGCAGTTCCCAGCAATGCATGAGAACTATTTCAAAACGCAAAGTTATTTCTATCATTCCCATGCGTTCAATTACAATTATTGTAATTGCATTATTTTAGTATATATAAGGCATTAGAATAGAATAAAGTTTTTATGTTCACATTGGACACCCAGCAATACGGTCATTTTATTTAGTTTCCCCCTCCAGCGGTAAGAACTACAATAAATCTTTATTGCTGCTTAAACAATAGCTAAAGAGGGAAGTTTTTTTTTTTTTTTGTATTGTATGTGTGCGGTTAGCCTAAAGCTTACAATTTTAGTTTTTCATGCTTATAAATAAAAGTGGGGGTGTCAGTGGGAAGCTTTTAAAATTTTTTATATTTGTATACTGTTTCGGGACGTAAAAAGCCCAGATATGAAGTTTCAAAATCCTAGCTCAAAATTTAAGGCAAAGAAACTACCGAAAGACAGACGGACGGACGGACATGTCTCTTTCGACTTAGGAAGCGGTTTCGGTCATTATGCCCATACGGTCTTGGGGGTCTACGGTGATTATTTCTTTATGCTACAAACTGTAGTCGTAATAGGCGACAAAAATCCACCCTCCGTATGCCGAGCGCGTAGCGCATACAAACTATGCAAAAAAGAAAGCAGAAGATATAATTACTCCAGGTGGCAAGAAGATATAATAACTTTTACTGGCAAATCCTCCCTCTTCGGAGGTAGGCTCTACGGATTCTGGGGAGAGCCAATTGCTTATAAGTCCCTTTTTGAAAAGTTCAAGGGTATTTCGATCTCCACCATCGAGATCGAACGTCTCCGGGAAAGGAAGTCCGCCGGTTAATCAGGACTTAGCGAAAATTAGATGCTTTGAAATGCTTAATGAAATGGAACGTCTCTTCCATGAACTTAAAAGTGAAGTAGATTCGTTACGTAAAGAAAAAGAAGCTTTGAGGAATCCCCGTACTATAGAATGTGAGGAAACACCGAAACGCCAATTCGAATACCAGACGGACGAGGAAGAGCTTGCACGCGAAACGAATCTGGTCTTTAAGAAAAGGCTTACCAAGAAGCGAAAAGCTGGTTCTTTACCTGGAAAAGAAACCGTGCAGCAAAAAGAAGAAACACCTGTCGTGCCAAAAAAGCGACAGCAAAAACCCAAGGAAAAAACCGTCGACCACCTGCAATAAATGTCGTTGGCATCGCGGACTACGGAAAGCTACGATGCATCCTTAAAAATACTCTTGGGACGAAATATAACTTAACATTGCGTCGGAACAATGTATGGAAAGTTAAAGTCGATGACACTGGCGCCTATCGGTCGCTGTCACAAAAGTTAAATATAGAGAAAACTCAATTGTTTACGTATGAAAATCACCTTGAAAAGCCGCTGCGGGTTATCGCGAGGGGACTTCACCCATCCTGCACAAGGGAACAAGTAATAGAAGATGTTCAAGCCCAAGGCTTTAAAATTCTTGACGCCGTGAACATAATAAAGAAAGAGAAGCAACGTACGGACGATGGTAAAGATTCTGCTGTTGTCAGGCGCGGTCTGCCAATTTTCATGCTATCTTTTGATAGAACTGAGAACATAAGCGAGACTTACAAAATAAAAGCAATCCTTAACATTAAGGTCAAAATCGAGCCCAAGCAAGCGATGCCAAGGTTTCCGACACACGCAAGCATACTGCCAAAAAGAACCGCGATGTGTTAAATGCGCCGGTGAACATCTTTCGACAGATATCAATGTCAGCAGTCAGGCTCCAGCGGTCTGCGCCAATTGTAGGGGAAGTCACCGAACTACCGAGGATGCGAAATCGCCATAGAGTTAAAAAAACGGCATAAAGCTCCAAAGAAAAGTATTGAACAAAAGGGTCCAAGCCTAAAACCTACAAAAGCCCATACTAAGCACCAGATTCGGTCTCTCAAATTCTACTTATGATTTTAGAAAAGCTTGAGCAACAAACGAAAGTAAATCAAGTAATATTTAACAAATTAAGCGAGCTCGAGATTAAGCCTCGAAAAACATATAACAAAAAATCATGAATATGAGGAAGTCAATTAAAATTATTACATGGAATGCAAACGGCCTTTTGCAAAAAATTGACGAACTAGAAGTATTCCTACGAAAGAATAATGTAGACATATGCCTGATTTCGGAAACCCACTTTAAAAAGGGTTTGGCACCCAAAATAAAAGGCTACATCGACTATCACGCGCATCATCCTTCAGAAAATTCAAGAGGCGGATCCTCTCTCAACATCAAAGGCTGCATTAAGCACTCCAAAAACGCAGAAATAGAACTGGATTCCATGCAAATGAGCTCAATCTCTGTAAAATCGAGGCACTTAGATTATAACATCGCGTCGAGCTATTTTCCTCCGCAATATAGCCTGGCCAATGAAGATCTTGCCTCCCTCTTTGAATCACTTGGGACAAACTTTATCATCGGCGGAGACTTTAACGCGAAAAATACTTTTTTGGGGCTCACGGTGCAATTCAACAAGAGGCAGAGCCCTCTTTAAAGCAAGTACAAAACGCAGCATGATCTTCTTATCGACGGGAAAGCCAACATATTGGCCAACCGACAGAAATAAGATACCTGATCTCGTCGACTTCTATATCGCCAATGGGTTACCTCGTTACCTTACGAACGTAGAAGAACGCTTTGATCTCTGTTCAGATCACTCGGCAGTTCTTTTGAAAATCGGCGAAAGCCTTGTGAAAAAGGAAAGAGCGCCTAGATTAAGTAACAATAATACCGACTGGGACGGCTTTAGAAAATACTGTAAAGAAAACATAGCTTTGAATGTACCACTCAAAACGCCAATTGAAATAGAAGAATAAATAGAAAAACTCGTGAGAGTTATTCAGACCGCTGCGTGGAATAACACTTCTTTTCGGAGATCCGAACTATCGAACAGCGGAACAATATATCCAAAAGAAATAGAAGAGCTAATATGCGAAAAAAATTAGAGCGCGCAAGAGATGGCAACGTTCGCGAGCACCCCCGGATAAGACCATCTTGAACCACCTTTCTAACAAACTGAAGCACGAACTTCAAGATTTTAAAAGTCGCGAGACTACTGCTTACCTCGAAAGTTTGACTGCCGATAAAGGTTCGAACTACTCTCTTTGGAAAGCAGTGAAGTCCATTAAGAAGCCTATAGTACATTCTGCGCCATTAAGAAAAGCCAACGGCGAATTGGCTAGAGAAGACAAAGAAAAAGCGGATTTATTTGCAGATTACCTAGAAGGAATATTCAAACCGTTTGACGGGGAGCCGTTGGTCGAGGAGCTCAATCCTTATGCGGTACAAGATAATTATAGTTTTTATAATTATATAAAAACCGTGTCATTGGCTGAACTTCGTCAAACGATAAATAATCTGAAAAACAACAAAACCCCTGGCTACGACTTGATTACTAGCGAAATTCTAAAGGAGCTACCGAAAAAAGTTTTAGTCAAGTTACTCTATATCATTAACGCTTCCATGAGAGTTTTATACGTTCCAGGGCAATGAAAGTGGCCGAGGTCAAAATGGTTCCGAAACCAGGAAAATGTCCAAACGACAAAAAGTCATACAGACCTATTTCGCTAATGCCCATAATATCTAAGGTATTCGAGAAACTGTTGCTTAAAAGGCTGCAACCAATCATTGAAGAAAGACGACTGATTCCGGATCACCAATTCGGATTTAGGAAAAAGAAAACAAACGAACAAACGAAATCGAAAAAGCTCTGGAAGCGAAAAAGATATGTACTAGCGCTTTTATCGACGTATCGGGAGCCTTCGACAAGGTGTGGCACGAAGGTCTGAAGTACAAGTTAAGGTTTAGCTTACCAGAAAAACTCTATAGAATCTTAGAGTCTTACCTTAAAGACAGAATCTTTCGCGTAAGGTACGAAAATGAGTACTCGGAATTCAAAGAGATAAATGCCGGTGTCCCGCAAGGAAGCGTTCTCGGCCCAATATTATTTTTGCTTTATATAAGAGACATTCCCCACGATGAGGGAACAATTTTAGCTACGTTCGCAGACGACACTGCTATTCCCGCTATTGATACGACAGTTGAATTATTAACAGGGAGACTGTAGCGCGCCTTAGACAAAATATGCGACTGGACGAAGAGCTGGCGAGTCGTTCTTAACGAGACTAAGTCAACGCATGTTAACTTTACTTATAAAAAGATAAACAACAAACCTTTATTCATTAACTCGGTACAAATCCCGTACTCAAATGAAGCGAAATATCTAGGAATGACTCTAGACGCAAAACTTAAATGGAAGCCGCACGCTAAAAAGAAACGCGACGAGCTCAAAATCAAGTTAAGAGAAATGAATTGGCTTATCGGAAGATTTTCGAAACTGAGCGTATATAACAAACTGCTTTTGTATAAGCAAGTGCTAAAACCATCTTGGACGTTCGGCATACAATTATGGGGTTGTACTAAACCAAGCAATATATCTGTTTTAGAAACTTTTCAAAATAAGACACTCAGAGCAATCGTTAATGCTCCATGGTATATAAGAAATAGCGATCTACACCGAGATCTAGGAATTGCAACCGTGACTGACGAGGTAACAAACTTTGCTCGCAAACTTAGTACTCGTCTTCGCGGGCATTGCAACAATGAAATTATCCAAACTTTGGATCAGACATATCTTACGCGCCGACAACAACGAATGAGACCGTTGGATCTAGCAGCATAAGATGAAACCGCATAAATTGACGGTATTGTAGGTGCTCTCGTTGGAAGGCAGCCTGCCACACGCGATTACTACAGAAGCTTGAACTACTTGTTAAGGAAACTTAGTTGTAGTCTAACGGAAAATGGGAGGTTTTTTAGTGAGTAAGAATCTCACACTGCCTATGAAGGTTTTTCCTACCCACGGAAAAAAAAAAAAAAAAAATGGTGCATTCATAATAAAGATAAATAACGTAAGTGTTACTACAAAAGTGCGTATAGGTTCGGTACAGTTTCGTTGCATTTGCAATAAAACGTTATACGAGGGCACCGTGTTCCTTCGTTCACCTAACTTAGTCGGTATAATATCCGTTTGGTGCTTAAAAAAGTTACTTCGTTTTGTAAGATATTGCACAAATATAAACAGTGGCCTGGGCCTAAGGTCTTATCTACCATATTTTGTTTATACAATTGAATTAAACCTAAAATTTTGATTGAAGAAAAACCTATATTTTCCAGAAAAAATGTTTCCAAAAAAAATAGAAGGTTAGGTAAACGAGGTAAATCTGGTTCAGTCCAGATTTCATTCATGTAAAGTTTTTAGCCACGCCCCCTTTTAGGGGTCTATTTTTCAAAAATATTGAATTTGAACCAAAAAATTTCATTTTTACGTACATTTAATTAACATTCTTACGATATTAACGTACTTGGAAATATCTGTGGAAATATCTTAAAATTAATAGTTTGCAATTAGGGCCGGTTAGACCACGCCCCTTTTCGAAGTTTGCATTACTTATAAAATGTCAAAAAATAGCTATGCCATCATCATTTTACAATGTGGGACAGGATGGGTTATTCAACGGTCCGTTTTACGGACTGTAACTTCTGTGTGCACACTGTAGCACTTACTCACTGGTTTTTATACCCGACCCAGGGTATATTAAGTTTGATGCATAGTTTGTAACGCAGTGAAATAATCACCGTAGACCCCTAAACCTTTTAGAGATATGAATGGGACCGATAGGAGAATCTATTAAGCCATGTCCGTCCGTCCGCCCGTCCGTCCATCCATCCATCCGTATGTAAACATTTTTAGGCCTTAAATTTTAAGGCAGAGAGCTGAAATTTTGTGGGTTGGTTGGAAGTCCAGTCCTTCAGGTCAAGTTTGAAAATAAGCTGAATCCGCTCACAGACACGCCCACTACAACCCTGTATGTGCAACCATCTCTAGAGCTAGGGGGCTGAAACTTCGTACGTAAGGTCCACGTCATGCGAAGCAGTACAAGTGTAAAAATTTTTGAAATCCGCCCAAAGACACGCCCACAATCGGTCTAAATGTGCAACTACCTCCAGAGTTTTCAAAACTGTAAGACGTTCTAAAAGGCTGAAATTTGGCATTTAGCATCTCCTTGTGAATGTTATATACAAAAAAGACAAATTTAATTGGTAAACCTCCTCTATTGGGCGTGGCATCTATTTTAAGGGTGTGATGTTCGAGAAGAGAAATAAACACATTGTATGCTTCACTTGTGTCTTTATTAACGCTTATCAACTAGCTTTACAACAGTCGCTTACAAACTGGTGAGGTGTCATTTCTTGTACCTGTATATATAGATGCTCTGACTACCGTTTACTAACTACTGGCTAGCAATGCTATATATAACTGATCTTATGTGCGACGTACCTACACTACAAGACATTTTATTTGATACACCACAATGTCCCCCTTAAAATTTAAAAAGTACATTTTTTTACTGTTTTTTATCTCTTTTTAGATACCTTTCCTTTCCTTTTAACTTATACCAATCTATTTTCCTACTTTTTTTAGTGCTACATGAATTTTCAACATTTTGATTCACACTTCCTTTTTGATCTGTGAGATCTCCAACGCTTGCTGCTTGCTCACCATTTCCATCTGCCTCACTATTTTTATTTCTGTCTCAAGTTTCTTTTACATCTAACTCTTCAAATGGAACAAGATCTTAAGCACCCATCTCTTCATTATCCATACAAATTGATTTAAGTTGATTTACATGTCGTTTCCATGTTACATTAGCCTTATTTAATACTCTTAATAGAAAATACTGTCTACCCAATACTTTTACAATTTTGCAATTCGTCCAACTTTGTTTTCCTGCCTTTGAATAATCCTTCGCAATAACATTATCCCCGGCTTTAAGTGTTAATTCCCTTATAATACCTTTGTTGCCTCTTTTTCATAGAGCTTACTTTTAAACTGACCATTTTGTGGCGTTTTATGTCACCACATCTTTTAACTGGATTAAATAAATCAAATCGACTTCTTTAACTTCTATTAAACATTAAAACTGCAGGCGAGGTTCCGGTGGTAATAAGGATGGAGTTGCGGTAGTCAAGTAGGAACGCTTCCAAGTATTTGTTAGCATCACACTGTCTAGCACCTGAATAAGCTCTTTTCAATGCTTTCTCGCAGGTCTTCACAGTGTTTCCGGCTTGCCCATTTTTGGCTGGGTAGCCCACTGGAATAGTCTTATGAACATCTCTATATTTCTCTAAGAACATTTTAAATTCTTGCGAAACAAAATAAGTGCCATTGTCCGTAACAATAACTTTTGGAATTCCAAATCTCGAGAAAAGTTGGCGAAGTTTATTAATTGTGTTGCTACTTGAAATATTATCCGACATGTCGATACACTCAATCCATTTGGTATATGCATCTACAACAACTAGATACTTTTGATTAAAAAGGGGTCCCAAAATGTCAAGGTTCAACCTTTCCCAAGGGCCTTTTGGCCACTCCCAACAAATTAAAGGCGCCCTATTCGGAGAAGACTGAGTTTGCATACAACTTTCACAAGACTTCACAAGCTTTTCAATTTCACTGTCCATCAACGGCCACCAAAAATAGCTACGACCCAAACTTTTTGACTTACTATTCCCAAATGTGTTTTGTGTATCTTGCCTAATACAATTTTTCTAAAAACCTCTGCAACGAAAAGTCTACAACCCCAAGATAAACATTCATCTTCTATTAAAAGTTCAGTTCTAAGAATAAAATATGGTCTCAACCCTTCATTTTTTCACTCAGAAGGCCACCCTAACCGGATTGCTAACAGAAGTAAAATAGCTTTTTACTTCTGTTAGCAATTTATCCTTATCCATTTCAGCTTTAATATCAATAAAAGTTAGTTTTATACCCAATTCAGCAACGTGGTTAATGCAAACATCAGGGGAGTGAAGCTTCTCCAGTTTTCCAGAATCAACAATATTGCTATCAAGGGCTTATTGTCTGAAACTAAAGTGAAATTTCTCCCAAACAGATATTGATGGAATTTCTTCACACCGAACATTATTGCTAAGGCCTCTTTCTCAATTTGGGAATATCTTGTTTCTACCTCTGACAGGCGTTGAGACGCAAAAGATATTGGGCGCTGAACAGCGCTACTGTATCTATGTACCAAAACTGCCGCCATGCCTCTTGGACTAGCATCGACAACAACTTTGAGCGGAACGTTTGGATCGTGGTGTGCTAGGATTTGATTCGATGTTAACAATCTTTTCACCTCTTCAAAGCAATTATCCTCCTCTGTTCCCCAACTAAAATCTTTTTGTTTTGATAGCAAATCGTATAGCTTTTCAGCTACCGAAGCCATGTTAGGCATAAATTTCCTATAAAAATTTATTAGTCCCAAAAACGATTGCAGCTCCACGAGGGACGTAGGTCTTGCCAGCTTGACAATAGCGTTTACCCGATCTTCATCCATATGAAGTCCGTCCTTATCTATGATATGCCCCAAATATTTATGTGATTTGACGATAAATTCACATTTTGATTTGGAAACCTTTATCCGGCATCAGCTAACCTGGACAATGCTGTGCAAAAATTCTTACTCAATGGTACCAGTTGTCCCGGGTACCAAAAGTCGCGGTACCAAATGAGTTGGGTATCAGCGGTGCCGGTATGGATGGTCACTGGTTTGAGTTGTCGGGTATGTGTGGTATGATCTGTCCTGGTATGACTGGAGGCGACACGAATAGTAGACCCCCAAGACCTTAAGGGCATATGATCGAGACCGAATTTTGAATTGAATGAGCCATACGTTTTTAGGCCTAAAATTTTAAGCTAGAGACCTGAAATTGGGGACGTATTCGGTTTACTGTTATGAGGGCGCTTACAGACACGCCCACAAGAGGCGCAATCGTGCAACTACCTCCAGAGCCCTCAAAGCTGTAAGACGTCTTAAAAGCCTGAAATTTGATTTGGTATTTATCCTCTCCTTTTTATTTTAGGATACACAAAATAAAAAGTTAATCGCTTTACCTCCCCTAGTGGGCGTGGCATCGATTTTAAGGTTAATTTTTCAAATGCATTTCACTCAATGTCTTTGTTCGGAATCGAAAAAAAAAAATATAAAATATATTAGGTAGAAAACACATAGTTCCGCATTTTGTTCATACAAGACTTTGGGCCTTGCCCACATTTGGAGGCAGAATTGAAGAAAAACCTAAAATTTTCCGGAAAAACTTAATTTCGACTGCCCTTGAGCCTAATTAAGGAAAGCATGAAACAAAAGTAGTAGTAGGTTAGGTAAACAATACTTCCGTCCAGATTTCGTTCATACAAAGTTTTTAGCCACGCCCCCTTTTAGGGGTCGATTTTTCAAAAATATTGAATTTGAACCAAAAAATTGCATTTTTACGTACAATTAGGCCTAACTTGGAAATATCTGTGGAAATATCTTATAATTAATAGTTTGTAATTAGGGGCGGTTGAACCACGCCCCTTTGCGAAGTTTGCATTACTTATAAAATGTAAAAAAATAACTATGCCATCAGCATTTTACAATGTGGGATAGGATGGGGTATTCAACGGTCCGTTTTACGGACTGTAACTTCTGCGTACACACTGTAGCACTTACTCACTGGTTTTTTATACATAAGTGCTTAATTTGACGCATTAAATGCAAATTATCGACACCTTTTCTTCCTGTCAAGCCATTAAATTCGTACATTCGTATTTTTGTGTTTAAAGTGAGCCAAAGATTAATTAGTTCTTTTGAATCTAATATAAGATTAATTGTTAAATAAAGTTATACAATATAATAATAGTTAATATACATATAGTTAATATATACATTGTTGTAGCTGTGACGTTCTTGTTGGAAACCAACAGACCTTTTAAGCCATGTACGTCCGTCCGTCCGTCTATCCGTCTGTCAGTATGTATGCAGTTTTGAGGTTTTTAAATTTGAGCTATTATACAAACTATTAATTATAAGATATTTCCACAAATATTTCCATGTTACACTTAAATGTACGTAAAAATGCAATTTTTTGGTTCAAATTCAATATTTTTGAAAAATCGACCCCTAAAAGGGGGCGTGGCTAATAACTTTATATCAACGAAATCTGGACTGAAGTCTCGTTTACCTTACCTGTTCCTTTTTTTGTTTCATGCTTTCCTAAATTAGGCTCAAGGCCGGTCGAAATTAAGTTTTTCGGGAAAATTTTCCGCTTTCCTTTAATTCTGCCTCCAAATGTGGGCGCGGCCCAAAGTCTTGTATGAACAAAATGTGGAACTAAACGTTTCCTACATAAATTATCACGAATTTTTGTTTCATTTCGAGCAAAAATATTAAGTAAACTGCATTTGAATATTTACCCTTAAAATAAATGCCACGCCCACTACAGGAGGTTTACCAATTAAATTTGTCTTTTTTGTGTCTTACATTCATTAGGAGATGCTAAATGTCAAATTTCAGCCTTTTAGAACGTCTTACAGTTTTGAAAACTCTGGGGGTAGTTGCACATTTAGACCGATTGTTCGCGTATCTCTGGGCGGATTTCAAAAATTTTTTTCACTTGTACTGCTTCGCATGACGGGCACCTTACGCAAGAAGTTTCAGCACCCTAGCTCAAAATGTAAGGTCTAAAAACATGTGACATACAGATGGACGGACGGACGGACGGACGGACCACTTGAAGGGGGCGTTTTGGAAAAAAAAGCTGTTTTTTTTACCCCATCCCATAGGATAGGAGGTACATTAAGTTTGTCACATAGCTTGTAACACGGTGAAATAATAATGGTAGACCCCCAAGACCGAATTCTGAATCGAATGAGCCATGTCCGTCCGTCTGTATCACACATTGAGCTTGGGTGCTGAAACTTCGTTTATAAGGTTCGCGTCATGCGAAGCAGTACAAGTGTAAATATTTTTGAAATCCGCTCAAAGACACGCGAACAATCGGTCTAAATGTGCAACTACCTCCAGAGTTTTTAAAACTGTAAGACGTTCTAAAAAGCTGAAATTTGACATTAAGCATCTCCTAATGAATGTAAGACACAAAAAAGACAAATTTATTTGGTTAACCTCCTCTAGTGGGCGTGGCATCTTTTTTAAGGGTAAATTTTCAAATGCAGTTTACTCAATATTTTTGCTCGAAATTGAAAAAGATTTGCTTAATATTTTATGTAGAAAACGCTTAGTTCCACATTTTGTTTATACAAGATTTTGGGCCAAGCCTACATTAGGAAATTCTTAAGGCAGAATTGAAGAAAAACTTAAAGTTTTCCAGAAAAACTTAATTTCGACTGGCCTTGATCCTAAGGACTGTGGGCCACGCCCACATTTAAAGGCAGAATTGAAGAAAAACCTAAAATTTTCCAGAAAATCTTAATTTCAACTGGCCTTGAGCCTAATTTAGGAAAGCATGAAGCAAAAAATGTAGCAGGTTAAATAAACGAGACTTCAGTTCAGATTTCGTTCATATAAAGTTTTTGGCTACGCCCCCTTAAAGGTGTCGATTTTTCAAAAATATTGAATTTGAGCCAAAAAATTGCAATTTTACGTACATTTAAGTGTAACTTGGAAATATCTGTGGGAATATCTTTTAACTAATAGTTTGTAATTAGGGGCGGTCTGGCCACGCCCCTTTTTGAAGTTTGCATTACTTATAAAATGTCAAAAAATAACTATGCCATCAGCATTTTACAATGTGGGATAGGATTGGGTATTCAACGGTCCGTTTTACGGACTGTAACTTCTGCGTACACACTGTAGCACTTACTAACTGGGTTAGTATTAATATTCGCTTCTAACGCATTTTCTCATGATTCCAACGAAATTAAACTTAATTGATTTTAATTTACAGCCTACGGCCCGTTTTCGGGATGTGGTCAATACAAATAATTGACACTCAGTATATGAAACAAACCAAAAAAAAATTAAAATTGGTGATAACGGGTAAAGAGGGTCGGGTACTTAGAAGTTCGTTACACGTCTGTACTCTTGCACTTACTCACTTATTTTATATTCAGGTGACGATTGCATTATTCGAACCCAGACCTCCGCCGTAGTAAACACTCACACTAACCACTACGACACGGCACCCCACCAAAAAAATAACAATAACATCAGCATTTAACATTGTGGTATAGGAAGGGGTATGCAACCGTCCGTTTTACCGGCTGTAACTTCTGCGTTCACACTGATGCATTTACTCGCTGTTTTTTTTTTTTTTTTTTTTTTCAAAAAACGCCTCCTAAAAGCGGTCGTAGATTAACATTTTGTATGTAACAAATTTAGCAAATGGCAATATCTTTAATGTTTTTTTCAGTTTGTTTTCTATTTAAAAAGAATTTTCCAACAAATCAGGTTTTTAAAGATTTATTATTTTAAAAGTGGGCATATGGTCGCAAAGGGGCGTGGTTCAACCGCCCCTAATTACAAACTATTAATTATAAGATATTTCCCCAGATATTTCCAAGTTAGACCTAATTGTACGTAAAAATGCAATTTTTTGGTTCAAATTCAATATTTTTGAAAAATCGACCCCTAAAAGGGGGCGTGGCTAATAACTTTATATCAACGAAATCTGGACTGAAGTCTCGTTTACCTTACCTGTTCCTTTTTTTGTTTCATGCTTTCCTAAATTAGGCTCAAGGCCGGTCGAAATTAAGTTTTTCGGGAAAATTTTCCGCTTTCCTTTAATTCTGCCTCCAAATGTGGGCGCGGCCCAAAGTCTTGTATGAACAAAATGTGGAACTAAACGTTTCCTACATAAATTATCACGAATTTTTTTTTCATTTCGAGCAAAAATATTAAGTAAACTGCATTTGAATATTTACCCTTAAAATAAATGCCACGCCCACTACAGGAGGTTTACCAATTAAATTTGTCTTTTTTGTGTCTTACATTCATTAGGAGATGCTAAATGTCAAATTTCAGCCTTATAGAACGTCTTACAGTTTTGAAAACTCTGGGGGTAGTTGCACATTTAGACCGATTGTTCGCGTGTCTCTGGGCGGATTTCAAAAATTTTTTTCACTTGTACTGCTTCGCATGACGGGCACCTTACGCAAGAAGTTTCAGCACCCTAGCTCAAAATGTAAGGTCTAAAAACATGTGACATACAGACGGACGGACGGACGGACGGACGGACCACTTGAAGGGGGCGTTTCGGAAAAAAAAACTGTTTTTTTTACCCCATCCCATAGGATAGGAGGTACATTAAGTTTGTCACATAGCTTGTAACACGGTGAAATAATAATGGTAGACCCCCAAGACCGAATTCTGAATTGAATGAGCCATGTCCGTCCGTCTGTATCACACATTGAGCTAGGGTGCTGAAACTTCGTTTATAAGGTTCGCGTCATGCGAAGCAGTACAAGTGTAAACATTTTTGAAATCCGCTCAAAGACACGCGAACAATCGGTCTAAATGTGCAACTACCTCCAGAGTTTTTAAAACTGTTAGACGTTCTAAAAAGCTGAAATTTGACATTAAGCATCTCCTAATGAATGTAAGACACAAAAAAGACAAATTTATTTGGTAAACCTCCTCTAGTGGGCGTGGCATCTATTTTAAGGGTAAATTTTCAAATGCAGTTTACTCAATATTTTTGCTCGAAATTGAAAAAGATTTCCTTAATATTTTATGTAGAAAACGCTTAGTTCCACATTTTGTTTATACAAGATTTTGGGCCAAGCCTACATTAGGAAATTCTTAAGGCAGAATTGAAGAAAAACTTAAAGTTTTCCAGAAAAACCTAATTTCGACTGGCCTTGATCCTAAGGACTGTGGGCCACGCCCACATTTAAAGGCAGAATTGAAGAAAAACCTAAAATTTTCCAGAAAATCTTAATTTCAACTGACCTTGAGCCTAATTTAGGAAAGCATGAAGCAAAAAATGTAGCAGGTTAAGTAAACGAGACTTCAGTCCAGGTTTCGTTCATATAAAGTTTTTGGCTACGCCCCCTTAAAGGTGTCGATTTTTCAAAAATATTGAATTTGAGCCAAAAAATTGCAATTTTACGTACATTTAAGTGTAACTTGGAAATATCTGTGGGAATATCTTTTAACTAATAGTTTGTAATTAGGGGCGGTCTCGCCACGCCCCTTTTTGAAGTTTGCATTACTTATAAAATGTCAAAAAATAACTATGCCATCAGCATTTTACAATGTGGGATAGGATGGGGTATTCAACGGTCCGTTTTACGGACTGTAACTTCTGCGTACACACTGTAGCACTTACTAACTGGTTAAGTATTAATATTCGCTTCTAACGCATTTTCTCATGATTCCAACGAAATTAAACTTAATAGATTTTAATTTACAGCCTACGGCCCGTTTTCGGGATGTGGCCAATACAAATAATTGACACTCAGTATATGAAACAAACCAAAAAAAAATTAAAATTGGTGATAACGGGTAAAGAGGGTCGGGTATTTCGAAGTTCGTTACACGTCTGTACTCTTGCACTTACTCACTTATTTTATATTCAGGTGACGATTGCATTATTCGAACCCAGACCTCCGCCGTAGTAAACACTCACACTAACCACTACGACACGGCACCCCACCAAAAAAATAACAATAACATCAGCATTTAACATTGTGGTATATGAAGGGGTATGCAACCGTCCGTTTTACCGGCTGTAACTTCTGCGTTCACACTGATGCATTTACTCACTGTTTTTTTTTTTTTTTTTTCAAAAAACGCCTCCTAAAAGCGGTCGTAGATTAACATTTTGTATGTAACAAATTTAGCAAATCGCAATATCTTTAATGTTTTTTTTTCAGTTTGTTTTCTATTTAAAAAGAATTTTCCAACAAATCAGGTTTTTAAAGATTTATTATTTTAAAAGTGGGCATATGGTCGATGGTGTGGGCATACCAATTTTTGTCTAATTAAAGGCTTTGGGCAAATATTGCCTTGCACCAAAATTTGAGGCGCTAGCTACGTCCTGTCTGACTTGAGCAAAATTAAACTTTAAATAATATGCAAATTTGAAGTTGTCTGACATCCATATCAATTGTGTTCGTGGATGTGGGCGGATTGTATCAATTTTAATACTATGTCAGAACTTAAATACACTTCAAGTTTCAGCATCCTAGCTCAATTCTAAAGACCTTAAAACTTCACGCAAACGGACAGACGGACGGACGGACATAGCTTAATCGATTCACCTGTCGGTCCTGATCATATCTCTAGAAGGTCTTAAGAGTTTACAGTGTTACAAACTATGCACTAAAATTCGGATTTAAAAATTGTAGTCTCAAGTTCATGGTGTTTTGTTCGTGTTTTACATATCTTAAGAGATACGTGTGATATGTTTAAGAGACTACGTGTGATATTCCAAAACAAGCAGTCAATCAGTAGGTCATATCTCTGTAAATGGTCTTAGGGGTCTACGGTAATTATTTTACTGTGCTATAAATTATGCATTAAAATTCATTAACCCAGTGTCGAATATAAAAACAATAATATCATGACTAACTTACAATGTGGGATAGGATGGGGCATTCAAAAGTCCATTTTACCGACTGTAACTTTTGCCTACTCACTGTTTTACATCAACATTAATGATTTCCCATACATTTTTTATTACAGAATCAAGCATCTCAAAATTTTCTCAGAAGTGTTCCCGAAGAAGCTCAACCCCAAATAAAACAAGTTGAATTATCTAATTCAAAAGAGGAGAACATTAATAATGGTACGCGTTTTTGACGCTAAACGAAAGGCATCTGTTGCTCATGAGCTTATTATTTTAGCTTACTCCTCCCTTCAAAGCTTAAAAGACATCCTATATTTTTCTAGAAACGAGAATACTAAATTTGTCATCCTATAGCATGAGTTTTATTTAAAAAAAAATCAAATTGTACTTTTTATATTGTTAATGTAAAGTTGTTAAATGTTAGCTCCTCATGTCATCACAACACAATTCTATTGTAGTGCGCTAACCAATGCTACAGAATTTTGTTTTTGGTTTTTTATTATCTAGTCGCTGTATTTTTAAGCCCTTAGTTAGATAATTGTCGTCGTCTTTTAATGTAAAAGTGGACTTTCTAATGATTATGTTAAGAGACGATTTCATATTAAATCTACTTATTTGTTTAACTCGCTTCCTCCGGATTCTATGTACGCCATTTGTAAATTTTTGCCTAAAAAGTACGTGTATACATTTTGAATGATCGTTTATTATTTATGCTCAATATGGTTGTTATATTAAACACTAGTTTGAAAAAAGAACAGCAATAATCGACATCACTTCTACATCTTTATATGGTTGTTATATTAAACACTAGTTTGAAAAAAGAACAGCAATAATCGACATCACTTCTACATCTTTAGACCACATTTTCTTAATGTGGTTAATTTTTCAACAATTCAGTAATATGTTACACAATTTACCCAGTAAAAAGCTTTGGAATATCGATAAAACTTAAAATGTGTTCGAAGCGTCCAACAGAATTATCTTGTACAAAATATTGGAATTAATTCAAATTCACAGAGAAATAATATCGACACAAAAAAACATCCTAAAGCATATTGTAGGTATGAACATTTTTCACTGTTTACATAAAAGAAGAAATAAAATAAACGAAGTTACAAAAAATTAAATTAAAAAATTAAAAAACAAAAGTCTAAAAAATTGTTTTAAAAAATTTATATTATTGTTAAAAAAGTAGAAAACGAAACCAAAACCAGCATTTTGATTGTATCAATGTTTTGTACGAAATGTCAATAATTAAATATAAAAAATAATAAAGAAAATAGTGAAACTAAAATCGTGTGCTTTGTGTAAAAGTAGGAAGGTTATTATTTTTAAAGAGTAAATTTACACTTCCAACTATGACCTTCTAATTATAAGATGGTATGTATGTAGAAGCAAATTAACCTCTATATTTTACAGATACATTTGACGCTTACCCCTAAAAATAGCATACAATGTTTCTCTTATCCGCCAGGCCTGCACATTCACGACACGAGCCTTTGGGAAAGCTTTAAGTTACTGTTGACTGTTCCCGCGGGAAAGTGAGTAAGTTTAAAGGTTTCTCCAAGCAGTATCTTTTCGAATTTTTTAGTATGGTATCTTGATTCCGAGTTGCATATGTTAGCTAGCTAAAATTGTTCACCCGATCGAAAAGCAAAGCCGATAGGTACAGACTTTGCATGATTGAACTGAACAGTCTTTTTTTGATTTTGTTTTCCTTCTTTTCTAGTACCTTGTAATACCTAATTACATAATAACGGAATAACTACTTCAGTATGAAGCTATGGAGCTAAAACTTAGTACATTTGCGTCTTTTGATCAAGTTTGAAAATCTCTCAAAGTCGTTGGCAGGCAGGCCCACTACTGGTCTCTTTAAGCGGTAACTTAAATTTTGTTAATAATAAAAGATTTTTGGCTTAAATTACGCCATAAAAATGATTTAAGGTATGCAGAAGCGTCTTGTAGTTGATTCTAACAAAATCGGCTGGACCCCTTGTATGTGAAGAAATCACACACACAGAGAATAGATTGTTGAAAAAGTGGCCCTGATTTAGGAGCTCTAACGCCACTCTTTTTATCTATTCATACTCTATTCCACAGAAATGGACTATATTGAGTTTTAAAAGGGTAAAAATGTAACATAGAGAAATATTAACGAATAGACCCCTAAGACCTTAAGGGCATAAGATCGAGACCGAATTTTTAGTTGAATGAGCCATGTCCGTCCGTCCGTCCATTAGTGTGTCGGTAGTTTTTTAGGCCTTCAATTTTGAGGTAGGAACTTTAAACTAAATATCTATTCTTTCTACGCCTCGAAGCAGTACAAGTGTAAAAATTTTTGAAATCCGCCCACGGACAAGCCCACTTTACTTATTAGCGTGAAGAATCAAAGTTGTCGTAGGAAGCTGAAATTTGGTATGCATTATTCTTGCTTAAGTGTATTGTGATTAGCGTTTCAAAAAAGGAAAAAGCCACCCCAATGTGAGCGTGGCCATATTGATTTTGCATTCTAATAAATGGTTTTTATTCAATATATTTTCCCTAAATCCAAAAAGCTTGCACTATAATATGTTCAAATATCTCCCCTACTTTGCAAAAACGCATTATCTGCAAAATCATCTTTTAAAGAAAACGCTGTTTTTGTGTAAAATGTTTCTGGTAAAGGTACGTAGGGATAACGTAAACAGAATGTGGGCGTCAAAAGTTTAGTATTAGGATTACCGATAATTCAAGATATTAAATTAGTTAAAAAAATTAACATGTAAGAATGTATTAACGTATCACTGTTCTTGCATTGAAATTCATTTATGAATCTCTTCTTGGTTACAATCAAAAACAAATTAAAATCACTTTTGGTGTATTTTAATGCGTTTTTACTTTGCTTAGTTTGTACACAACTTTCTGACTTTACAATTAAAGGGATTTTTAATTTCATTTAAGGCGTTTTGTTATGGTACTCTAAAATGTTTAATAAACGAAATGCACTGTCAATTATATTTATCTTGACATAATGCGTTTTTTTACTGTAACAAAAATAAAACATTTAATGCGTTTTTACACTTTTAAATTCCGAAATAAAGAACAAATTGAAAAACGGGCATCCTAAAAATCAAACGGGCATCATACAAAGCAAAAACGCATTAATCGATCTTAATCTGTTTTTGCATAGTAGGGGAGATATGTGTGAAGGCTATCAGATGAAATGAATAAATTTATGCCACGCCCACTTTTGGGAGCGTTTTTAAGCATAAACCAAATTATTAATATGACAATGCAATCAACACGTGTATACAACTTTTGATAAAACAAGTGAGTAAGTGCAAGCCTTCCAACGAAGGCACTCACAAAACCGTCAATTTATGCGGTTTCATTTTATGGTGCTAGATCTAACGGTCTCATTCGTTGTAGTCGGCGCGTAAGATTTGTCTGATCCAAAGTTCAGATAATTTCATTGTTGCAATGTCCGCGAAGTGGAGTAATAAGTTTGCGAGCAAAGTTTGTTACCTCGTATAGATCGCTATTTCTTATGTACCATGGAGCATTAACGATTGCTCTGGGTGTCTTATTTTGAAAAGTTTCTAAAATCATATATTGCTTGGCTCAGTACAACCCCAGAGTTGTGTACCGTACGTCCAAGATGGTCTTAGCACTTGCTAATACAAAAGCAGTTTGTTATATACGCTTAGTTTCGAAAATCTTCCGATAGCCAATTCATTTCTCTTAACCTGATTTCGAGCTCATCGGGTTTCTTTTTAACGTGCGGCTTCCATTTAAGTTTTGCGTCTAGAGTCGTTCCTATTTCGCTTCATTTGAGTACAAGTTTTGTACGGAGTTAATGAATAAAGGTTTGTTGTTTATCTTTTTATACCCCATCCCATAGGATAGGAGGTGTATTAAGTTTGTCACATAGTTTGTAACACGGTGAAATAATAATGGTAGACCCCCAAGACCTTAAGGGCATATGATCGAGACCGAATTCTGAATCGAATGAGCCATGTCCGTCCGTCTGTCCGAAAGACAAATTTAATTGGTAAACTTCCTCTAGTGGGCGTGGCATCTATTTTAAGTGTTAATTTTCAAAAGCAGTTTACTCAACATTTTTGCTCGAAATTGAAAAAAAATTGCGTAATATTTTATGTAGAAAACGCTTGGGTCTAAATTTTGTTCAAACAAGACTTTGGGCCACGCCCACATTTGTAAAATAAAGAAAAACCTAAAATTTTTCAGAAAAACGTAAATTCGACTGGCCTTGAGCCTAATTTAGGTAAACGAGACTTCAGTCCAGAATTCGTTCTTATAAAGCTTTTAGCCACGCCCCCTTTTAGGGGTCGATTTTCCAAAAATATTGAATTTGAAGCAAAAAATTGCATTTTTACGTACATTTTAGTTTAACTTCGAAATATCTGTCGAGATATCTTATAATCAATAGTTTGTAATTAGAGGCGGTTGGACCACGCCCGTTTTCGAAATTTGCATTACTTATAATATGTCAAAAACTAACTATGCCATCAGCATTTTACAATGTGGGATAGCATGGGGTGTTCAACGGTCCGTTTTACGGACTGTAACTTCTGCGTACACACTGTAGCACTTACTCACTGGCTTAAAGGAAAAAACGTATTTCCTTAACAGCTACACAGCTAAAAAAATTAGTACTATCTTTAAAATGAGAGGTGAACTGATATACTTAGATTTCATGCCACATCGACCTGATTTACCAACAATTTGTGACCTCTGCAACATGAAAGAGAGAGAAGATATCTTGCACTTCTTGGCTGTTGGCTTAATTCTAAAAGAGTTTCGAATATTGATGTTTGGAAAACGTGTTTTGGAGGTTGATGAGACAATAAATATCTTAAATGGTGAACAGTAGCAGCACTTCGTTATAGAACGCGTATTATGGAAGTAGATTTATAATTTAAAAGCTTTAGCTTATATGATTGTCAACCTATAGGCCAAACCCATTATGACTTAGAATCTTTATTTAATTGTAAATTTTTTGTTGAAATAAAAGTCAGTTAAATTGACTTTTATTTCAACAAACTAACTAACTAAAATTCGGTGTCGATCGTAAGCCCTTAAGGTCTTGGGGGTCAACCATTATTATTTCACCGTGTTACAAACTGTGTGGCAAACTGAATATACCTCCTACCCTTTATGATGGGGTATGAAAAATACTTGTTAACCACAGAACGATTTACGGTATCACAGGAAATTGCTTCTCGATCAACAACTTCAGAATCTGCGAGGACCAAGCATTAGAAAAAGTTCCTGAAGTAGCCTGCATTCCTAGACTACTGAAGAGCGGCTCATTCAATTGCACCTTCCGAACCAACCCCGAAGAAGTTATCGAACTTATCATGAAGGATACAATTTTTGTCACCAATTTTTGGTGGTAATCTAACTTCTAACAGTGTTCCAAGAGTTCTTACAGGTACATACGTGATCCAAATACACAATGAGTCTATCCAACTGAAAGACAGGAGGTTTTCCAGTTCAACAAGTGCAACGCTACAAGCCCTCCCTCCGGCCCTGGTGAACATCTCCAACCAAGTTCATGAACTCAGCGTTCGGAACATAGAACGCTTAGGTAATCTGACTAACGAATTTAAGATATCTGTGTTTACAGAGGACATTTGGCGGAAGATCTACAAAAGACACAACACCATTTGCAAGCCCCAACGTACCAACTGCAGCTGCCTGACCTGAAGGTAGCCTAAGATCTGCGAGACGCAGATTTTTGAAGGGGGAGGAGTTAACACGCACGGGTACACGCGCCTTGACCAGAGGGAGTTCACCCGAGTTCAAGGTGATGGCATATCGACGGGAACGAACATGTCCGCAACCTGGACCCCCGACACCGGAATTGCATTGCAAATGTAATTCCCGACACTAACTATCTGCATTCGTATTCATCTTTCACTTTTTATATCCGATCGAGGGTATATTCATTTTAATGGACAGTTTGTAACACAGTGAAATAGTCACCGTAGACCCCTAAGACCTTTAAGAGATATGATGGAGACCGACAGGTAAGTCGATTAAGCCATGTTCGTCCGTCCGTCTGTCCGTCTGTCCGTATGTATGCAGTTTTGAGGTCTTTAAAATTGAGCTAGGAAACTGAAACTTGCAGCGTTGCTTGGTCCTCATTTTGTACAGACAAAGTATGGAAATGGAAAAGATCCACCTACAGCCACGCCCACAATTGGCGTGAATATCAGCCAATCTCAAATTTACATTCTATTTCAAAATGCCTTTTGGTCAAGATAGACAAAACATATAAACTCAAATTTTGGTGGAGAGCAATATCGACCAGAAGCCTTTAATTAGACAAAAATTGGACCGACAGACCCACTCTGTTGACCATTCCCAGTTTTAAGATCTGAAATCTTTGAAAACCTGATTTCTCGGGAAATTCATTCTAAATTGAAAAAAAAAAATATTATGACAAATAATAAAGATATTACCATTTGCTAAGTTTACAAAGCATTGAGCTCCGCCCACTTTTAGCGGCGCTTTTGGGAAAAAAACTGTTTTTTATGTATAAATATTCGCTTTTAATGCATTTTATCATGATACCAACGAAATTAGAGTTAATTAATTTTAGTTTTCAGCCTACGCCCATATTTAGTGGCGTGGCAAATAATTGACATTCAGTATATGAAACAGACCAAAAAGTTTTAAATTTTTTTAAATGACTAAAGAGGGTCTGGTATTTAGAAGTTCGTTACAGACGAAATCTTGCACTAACTTACTTGCTTTTAAGTTAGGAAACTGAAAATTGGTACATAAGTTCACTGTTATCCGAAGCAGTGCAAGCGAAAAAAAAATTCAAATCCGATCACAGACACGCTCACAATCGGTGCAATTGTTTAACTACCTCCTAATCTTTCAAAGCTGTGAGACATCTTAAAAGCCTGAAATTTGGTATTAGCTAACACTTTTTTATTGTTAAATACACAAAATAAAAATGTTATCGCTTTACCTCCCCTAGTGGGCGTGGCATTGATATAATATAAATATATAATATAAATGAAAAATTTTTTTCATATTATATTATGTAGAAAACACTAGTTTCTACATTCTGTTCATACAAGACTTTGGGCCACGCCCACATTTGGACGCAGAATTGAACAAAATCCTAGAGTTTTCCAGAAAAACGTAATTTCGACTGCAACCTTAAGCCTAATGAAGGAAAGAATAAGAAAAAAAAAAAAACAGTGAGTAAGTGCTACAGTGTGTACGCAATAGCTACAGTCCGCAAAACGGACCGTTGAATACCCCATCCTATCCCAATTGTAAAATGCTGATGTTATTGTTATTTTTGTATATTTTATAAGTAGTGAAAACTTTTAAAAAGGGCGTGGTCCAACCGCCCCTAATTACAAACCATTAGTTATAACGCAGATATTTTCAAATTACGCTTAAATGTACGTAAAAATGCAATTTTTTGGTTCAAATTAAAGGCTTTGAGCCACGCCCACATTTGGAGGCAGAATTGAAGAAAAAGCTAAAAAATCCCAGAAAAACGTAATTTCGACTAGCCTTAAGCCTAATTTAGGGACGAATAAAAAAAAATTATCGAGTTAGATGAACGGGATTTTATTTAACATTTTGTTTTTACAAAGTTTTTAGCCACGCCCCCTCTCAGGGGTCGATTTTTCTAAAATATTGAATTTGAACCAAAAAATCGCATTTTTCGTATATTTAAGCGTAACTTGGAAATATCTGTGTTATAATTGATAGTTTGTAATTAGGGGCGGCCCCCTTTCAATTTCAAATGTCAAAAAATAACAATAACATCAGCATTTTACAATGTTGGATATAATGGGGTATTCAACGGTCCGTTTTACGGACTGTAGCTTCTGCGTACTCACTGTTGCACTTACTCACTGGTAAATGATAAAGGTGACACAATTGTAAATTGGATTGAAATAAGCTATGTAGAAAAATAGCGTGTTTCGTTGTGTAATAAAATAATTATAACAGTGAGATGAGTGCGGATGACGGGTAGCATTTACCTAAAAGTTAGATACATGAATTTTTTAAGTTACTGCTTTTAAATACAGTATTTTGTTATTTACATTTAACAGATGGGCCAGTGTATCATAAAGAAAACAAAATCATTATATGGAACAAAAAAAGATGGTGGTGGAAAAAGGTAGGTATCTAGTGATCTTATGTGGGTATCTAGTGAAAAAGAAATTTACCGTTTCTCCAAAACGAAATGCTGTCACGGCTGAAGAAATTCTCGAGTAGACAATAATTCCTGAAGATGAAACTTGTTGTTTCGTTTTTGCATATCCTCCAGTCAAACCCGTTAAAGTCTTCATACTTCCAGCACTAACCGGGGATTGTTTACTAATTCCAGTGCTTCCGTCTTCACTATAACCGGCATGACCGTCAACAAAATTTATCGGATTGCTGACTTGCGAATATTGGTGTTGAGAATGTGGCCATTTGCGAGGGATGTGACATAGTGACAGTGCCAGTCCCAATTATAGGACTAGTCGATTACATAGGATGATGCGCCAGGTTAAACTGGTGCGGTATTGTTTTTTCATTATATTTTTAAAATTCGGTATAGAAAAGCGAAGTGAACAACATGATCCAATTAATTAATAGTAGAGTGCCAGATTGGATAAGAAAAACAAGCGTTGAATTTGTTAAAGCGTAGAATATAGAAAGAAAAAATAAACAATATTCACATTTTTTCAAATAACCGAAAACAAACTGGCGACATTTTTTTTTCATATTAATATTACTCAATTTTTATACCCGACGCAGGGTATATTATAAGTTAATTATTTATTTATTCTTATCAATAACAAATTAAAATTTCATATCAATATTTATAATAAAGAAAACGAGTAGCGAAAGACTTTCGGTTCTTTGGTTTATGAAATATCTAATATGAAGTTTATGAAATATCTCGAATCTCAGAAGCTCCTCAGTGACCGACAGTACGGCTTCCGAGTCAAAAGGTCTGCTGGTGGCCTGATGGCCTAACTCACCTGATGGCCTAACTCACAGAAAAGTGGGACCGCTCTGTTCACCTACTAAGTGAAAGCAAGCCCATTGCGCTTGATATTTCTAAAGCATTCGACAGTGTTTAACATCAAGCTCTTCTATCTAAAATGAGTGCATTCAGTAATGAATGATCTCCTCATTTGGTGGACTAGGAATTTTCTTTCGAACCACTCAATCCAAGTGGTTCTGGACGGTTTCAAATCTAACATTCAACACATTAACGCTGGTGTGCCCCGGGGCTCAGTTTTATCTCCAACGTTTTTTTTTAATATTTATTAACGATAAGCTCCACTACCAACCCAATTCATTACTTCGCCGACGGCAGCGCTCTGAGCTACTCATACTCGTTTCCAGGAAAACGCCCTAGTCAAATGGACATTGAAGTGGAACGATTGCGTATGTATAACCCACTAAACGCTGACCTCGACGTCATAACAGCATGGGGTCTCTTTAATAGAGTAGAATTCAGCGCATCCAAAACTCAATGCTGCTTATAAACAAATGCTGTCCTATAAACAAAACAGAAATCTTTAGTCGTTAACTATGAAGGCCATTAGCATTGCAGAAACCTATGAGCTTTCTATTCTCGGAATGTGTGTGAATGACAACCTTCGTTGTTATGATCACATATACGAGATCGCCAAAAATACCGCGAAATGCTTAGGCTTCCATAAGCGATGAAATGGATATTTCACACCTTTCGATCTGGCTCAAATATATTAGGTATTCATACGCCTCAAAGTAGAGTATTACTATCATGTCTGGGCAGGTGCACCAAAGACCACCTTACTTTTTAAGTACAGATGATATTTAATTAATAATTTCTATGCTAGCCTGGGTAGCCTCTTTTAAGATTTCTATCATGTTTAGGATGTTATCCATAATGTTAAGATATCCATAATATCCATAACGTTAATAATCCAATTAATTATTAGTATTATGCCAGATTGGATTAGGAAAGCAAGCATTTGGAATATGTCAAAGGGTAGAACATAGAAAGAAAAAATAAAAATTATTCACATTTTTTCAAATAATCGAAAACAAATTGGCGAATTTTTTTTTCATATTAATCACACTCAATTTTTATACCCGACGCAGGCGCGCGGGGTATATTATCATCATCATCATCATTTTTGGATGCCGCTTATCCTTTAGTAGGGTCGCGGACCTTCCATCTTTCTCGATCCTCCGCCACCAACACAAGAGACTCCGGCGCAATCCCCAGGCGGGACTCAGAGAGGTTCTTTACCTGATCCCACCACCTGTTCCTTGGCCTACCAGGGAGGCGACGCGCTCGCATCTCGGCTAGCATAACCTGTCTAGGAGGTCTGTCAGAGGGCGTGTGAACAACTAGTCCAAACCATCGAAAAATCGATCGCTCCACTCGGAGAAGTAGCTGCTCAACATTAAGATTCTCACTCTATCCCTTAGAATAACACCAGCAACGCACCTCAGGAATCTCATTTCGGCAGCTTGTACCCGCGATCTAATTCTTTCGGAATTTGTTCAAACTTCTGCGAAACATGCTGTGCAAAACGCTCTCTGAAATCAGAGTCGGCATCCTGTAACCTTTCCCACCGTACGCGGGTCACCATTCTTGGTTTTCGCCTGGGTGGCAAAGGAATACTGTCACTGAAAAACAATTTACACAGCAAGTGGTGATCAGTTGACAACTCAACTCCCCTAAAAACTCGAACACCACAAATCATTCTTTGAACACACGATGGTACAACAAAGAAATCAATCATTGACTTCTGATTTAAACTGTGCTTCTACCATGTGTATTTGTGAATGTCTCTGTGTGGGAAAAAAGTGTTCATGATGGACAAGCCATATGCACAGCAAAAGTTCAACAACTTCCCTCCGTTCCTGTTTTGATCTGGGTCACCGTGCCTCCCGATCACACTCCTGCAAGTACTCCAAGTCACCCATCAGGAGAAAGAAGTCCTTTCTGCCACTCTGTCCAGGGCAACATAAACTTCGTTCAAAAAGGACTCATACTCAGACTCTCGATTTGATACTCACAACCGGGGGCTTTTTGCACCCGCCTGTGCAGTCATGTGATTTGGGACGCCAGAACCAGAAGAGCCAATTCCACTTCCACTTAGTTGAGGAGATGCCAGTTGCATCGAGCTGATACTTTTTGGCCTCCTCAACCAGTTCAAGTTCCTTCCTCGTTAGCGACGAGACATTCCACGTGCCAATTTTGAGTTGGTGCCGTTGTCGATTTGCAGTGACAATTGACGATTTGCAGCTTAGAGTTCCACCTAAGCCCTCATTTTGACTTTGCGCTGTCCCCCTCGCCCTCCCCCTTTTGACTTTGTTCCGCCCCCCGTAATGGATAGCGGCACCATTGACGGGCTGCTCGTAACTTCTTCGGGTTAAACCCGATCGGATGCCGAGCGGGACCTTCCGACCACCAAACCCTCGCATGCTGACACCCCTCAGGCCTAGCTCCAAAGGGTGCCCTGTATTACCAGGATCAGCAAATATCCGAGGCTGTTTTCGTTTTCTTTTCATGGTTGGGGGGATGCATTTTATACCTAGCTGCCAGGTTTAAATTCGGCCGATCCTAACCCGGACAACAGACGCTGACCAGGAAGCCGCTCGTCCCGAAACAGATGCTCGTGGATTTCTGTTCTTTGAACTTCAGCCGTCCCTCTGGGATCAGGCGCTGACCAACGAGCCGCACAATATGTAACAGACGCTGCTGGATTTTATTTAAATCTTCGGGTTCATCTTTTACAGTTATAACTTTACTGCCAAGGGTGGCCCCACAAGGAGTTTATACTCCTGGACAGCATCACTTATGCCTAAAGATTACTTCCTCCAGTGGATTTTAGTCGGCTTTCGCTACAGGAATACCTTACCTCAAGGCTTTTTTTAAACCCGAACTTGCAGGGCTTCAGGCTCAGGGTATATTATTTATTTATTATTTTTTTATTCTTATTTATAACAAATTAACATATCTTATCAATATTTATAATAAAGAGCACTAGCAGCGAAAGACGGTTCTTTGGTAAGAAGTTTATGAAATATCTCGAATCTCAGAAGCTCCTCAGTGACCGACAGTACGGCTTCCGAATCAAAAGGTCTCACCGAAAAGTGGAACCGCTCTGTTCGCCTACTAGGTGAAAGCAAGGCCATTGCGCTTGACATTTCTAAAGCATTCGACCGAGATTTGCATCAAGCTCTTCTATCTAAAACCAGTGAGTAAGTGCAAAAGTGCGTATGTAATAGCTTCGGCCCGTCTGTAACGGACCGCGGTATACCCTATTCCTATTCCTATTCTCCTTTCCATTCCTATTATCCTTTCCATTCATATTATCCTTTCCATTCATATTATCCTTTCCATTCCTATTATCCTTTCCATTCCTATTCTCTTTTCCATTCCTATTCTCCTTTCCATTCCTATTATCCTTTCCATTCCTATTAACCTTTCCATTCCTTTAGTAGTGAATACTCGAGTTTCAAGCAAATTCGGGCTGGCGTACCCCAGGGAAGCGTCATCGGTCCGACCCTGTTCCTGCTCTACACAAGAGACATACCTCTAGATGACGAGACAGTCGTGGCCACGTTTGCGGACGATACGGCCATCCTGGTAACAGGTGAATCAGTCGAGTCATCAAAGAGAAACCTCCAACGAGCATTGGACAGAATTTGTGTCTGGACGAAGACTTGGCGAATCGCTCTTAACGAGAACAAGTATGTATGTGAATTTCACTTACAGAAGGGTTAACAATTTACCTCTGTTCATAAATTCTGCACAAATACCTTATGCAAATGAAGCGAAGTATCTAGGGATGACACTGGACGCTAAACTAAGGTGGAAACCACACGTAAAGAAGAAGCGTGACGAGCTCGAGATTAGGCTCAGGGAAATGTATTGGCTTATTGGAAGATTTTCGAAACTAAGCACATATAACAAACTGCTCTTGTACAGGCAGGTGTTAAAGCCGTCCTGGACATACGGTATACAACTTTGGGGTCGTACCAAGCCGAGCAACATGTCCATGTTCCAGACTTTCCAAAACAAGACACTAAGAGCAATTGTGAATGGTCCATGGTATATTAGGAATAGCGATATTCACAGAGATTTAGGAATAGCTACCGTGGGCGAAGAAGTAACAAACTTCGCTCGAAAGCTAAATGCTCGCCTTCATGTTCATTGCAGCAATGAAATGATCCGTACTCTAAACGAGACTCTTAACGATGTTAACAACGAGCGACGACTACAAAGAACAAGACCCTTCGATCTAGCGACGTAGGGTGAAGCCGCATGAATGAACGGCTTAGTAGGTGCATTCACTGGAAAGCAACCTATCCAATGCGATTAACACTATGGAAGCGTTAACTACTTGTTAAGTTAACTTAGTTGTAGTCAAGAAGTATTATGAGAGAGCGAAAATTTACTACTATAAAGTGCGTTCTGGCAGTTTCATAGTGTCTCTCATAAATGGGTGGTTTTTTAACATGTGGAAATCGGGCATAACCAATATCGGCTACTTCGGTATTATATACCTGCTATAGTGGGCGTATTGGTATCTTTGAAAGATTTTGGAGTTTTAGCCTCCGTCCATCCTAGTATTCAAAAAAAAAAAAAATCCTTTCCATTCCTATTATCCTTTCCATTCCTATTATCCTTTCCATTCCTGTTATCCTTTCCACTCCTATTATCCTTTCCATTCCTATCATCCTTTCCATTACTATTATCCTTTCCATTCCAATTATTCTTTCCATTCCTATTATCCTTTCCATTCCTATTATCCTTTCCATTCCTATTATCCTTTCCATTCCTATTCTCCTTTACATTCTTTTTCTCCTTTCCATTCCTATTCTCCTTTCCATTCCTATTTTCTTTTCCATTCTTATTCTCCTCTCCATTCCTATTCTCCTCTCCATTCATATTCTCCTTTACATTCTTTTTCTCCTTTCCATTCTAATTATCCTTTCCATTCCTATTATCCTTTCCATTCCTATTATCCTTTCCATTCCTATTATCCTTTCCATTCCTTTTATCCTTTCCATTCCTTTTATCCTTTTCATTCCTATTATCCTTTCCATTCCTATTCTCCTCTCTATTCCTATTCTCCCTTACATTCTTTTTCTCCTTTCCATTCCTATTCTCCTTTCCATTCGTTTTTTTTCTTGAATTTCCAACCCCGTCCCGTTACCATTTGCATCATTTTAAATAGAAAAAAAATACTCCTTATAAGTTTTTGTTTACTTTTTTTTAAAGAGGGGCGTGGCACGTCCAACCACTATAACCGAAAATCAATATTAGCATAGAAATATCCAAGTTTGCGGCTAAAATGTACGCAAAACTGTAATTTTTTGGTTCAAATTCAAAAATTTTGTGAAATCCACCTCTTAGGATGGGCAAGGCAAAATATCAGGTGTACTTTATGTGCTAATTTTTATTTCTTATTCTATCCTTAGTAAAGCTAAAAGCAGTCGAAATCCATATTTTTCTGGAAATTTATAGGTTTTTATGAAATTCTGCCTCTAAATGTGGGTGTGGCTCAAAACTATAAACTATATAATATTAAATGAGTTGCATTTGTACAATTACTTTTTAATTCGATGCCAAAAATCTAATTATTTGGCTAAAATTTAACAATTTCCTTATATCTACCTCCAAACATGGGCTTGGCCAAAAACTTTGTACGAACAAAATCTAGTATAGAACACGTTGAAGCTAATGTGCTAAATTTCATTTCTTATTCTTACTTGAGTTCGGCTAAAAAGTAGTCGAAATCCAGTTTTTCTGGAAAATTAGAGGTTTTTCTTAAATTCTGCCTCCAAATGTGGGCGTGGCCCAAAACTTTGTATAAAAAAAAAATAAAAAAAAATTACTTTCTACATAATATTTTAAGAAAAAAATTTTTGATTTGGAACAAAAATATTAAATAAATTGCAATTGAAAGATTACACTTTCAATCGATGTCACGCCCACAAGGGACGGTCTGCGGACTTTACTTTTATTTTTATGACTTGTGATCATAAGAAGATGCTAAATAATAAATTACAGCTTTTGACGACGTCTTACAGTCTTGTCAGCACCGGAGGTTGTTGCACTTTTAGACCGATAGTGGGCGTGTCTGTGGGCGGATTTAAAAAATTTTAACACTTGTATTGCTTCGGAGCAATTCAAAATTTCAGCTTCCTAGCTTAAAATTGAAGGCCTAATAATTGGTGACATACGGACAGACAGACGGACGGACGGGCGGGCATTGCTCATTCGACTCAGATGTCGGTCTCGATCATATGCCCTTAAGGTCTTGGGGGTCTACCATTATTATTTCACCGTGTTACAAACTGTGTGACAAACTTAATACACCTCCTATCCTATGGGATGGGGTATAAAAAGATAAACAACAAACCTTTATTCATTAACTCCGTACAAATCATGTACTCAAATGAAGCGAAATAGGAACGACTCTAGACGCAAAACTTACATTATTCTTTCGTGCAAAAGACCGTTTGCATTCCATGTAATTATTTTGTTTGACTTTCCCATATTCATGATTTTTTATACCCCATCCAATTGGATAGGAGGTATATTAAGTTTGTCATATAGTTCGTAACACTGTGAAATCATAATGGTAGACCCCCAAGACCTTAAGGGCATATGATCGCGACCGAATTCTGAATCGAATGAACCATGTTTGTCCGTCCGTCCGTCCGTCTGTATGTCACATGTTTTAAGGCCTTAAGTTTTGAGCTAGGGCGCTGAAACTTCATACGTAAGGTACACGTCATGCGAAGCAGTACAAGTGTAAAAATTTTTGAAATCCGCCCAAAGACACGCCCACAATCGGTCTAAATGTGCAATGACCTCCAGAGTTTTCAAAACTGTTAGACGTTCTAAAAGTTTGAAATTTGAAATTCAGCATCTCCTAATGAATGTAAGGCACAAAAAAGACAAATTTAATTGGTAAACTTCCTCTTCCTCAATTTTCAAATGCATTTTACTCAATATTTTTGCTCGAAATTGAAAAAAATTTGCTTAATATTTTATGTAGAAAACTATGCGTTTTTCACATTTTGTTAATACAAGACACTGAGCCACGCCTACATTTGGAGGCAGAATTGAAGAAAAACCTAAAATTTTACAGAAAAACTTATTTTCGACTGGCTTTGTGCCTAATTCCATTCATATTATCCTTTCCATTCCTATTATCCTTTCCATTCCTATTCTCTTTTCCATTCCTATTCTCCTTTCCATTCCTATTATCCTTTCCATTCCTATTATCCTTTCCATTCCTTTAGTAGTGAATACTCGAGTTTCAAGCAAATTCGGGCTGGCGTACCCCAGGGAAGCGTCATCGGTCCGACCCTGTTCCTGCTCTACACAAGAGACATACCTCTAGATGACGAGACAGTCGTGGCCACGTTTGCGGACGATACGGCCATCCTGGTAACAGGTGAATCAGTCGAGTCATCAAAGAGAAACCTCCAACGAGCATTGGACAGAATTTGTGTCTGGACGAAGACTTGGCGAATCGCTCTTAACGAGAACAAGTATGTATGTGAATTTCACTTACAGAAGGGTTAACAATTTGCCTCTGTTCATAAATTCTGCACATATACCTTATGCAAATGAAGCGAAGTATCTAGGGATGACACTGGACGCTAAACTAAGGTGGAAACCACACGTAAAGAAGAAGCGTGACGAGCTCGAGATTAGGCTCAGGGAAATGTATTGGCTTATTGGAAGATTTTCGAAACTAAGCACATATAACAAACTGCTCTTGTACAGGCAGGTGTTAAAGCCGTCCTGGACATACGGTATACAACTTTGGGGTCGTACCAAGCCGAGCAACATGTCCATGTTCCAGACTTTCCAAAACAAGACACTAAGAGCAATTGTGAATGCTCCATGGTATATTAGGAATAGCGATATTCACAGAGATTTAGGAATAGCTACCGTGGGCGAAGAAGTAACAAACTTCGCTCGAAAGCTAAATGCTCGCCTTCATGTTCATTGCAGCAATGAAATGATCCGTACTCTAAACGAGACTCTTAACGATGTTAACAACGAGCGACGACTACAAAGAACAAGACCCTTCGATCTAGCGACGTAGGGTGAAGCCGCATGAATGAACGGCTTAGTAGGTGCATTCACTGGAAAGCAACCTATCCAATGCGATTAACACTATGGAAGCGTTAACTACTTGTTAAGTTAACTTAGTTGTAGTCAAGAAGTATTATGAGAGAGCGAAAATTTACTACTATAAAGTGCGTTCTGGCAGTTTCATAGTGTCTCTCATAAATGGGTGGTTTTTTAACATGTGGAAATCGGGCATAACCAATATCGGCTACTTCGGTATTATATACCTGCTATAGTGGGCGTATTGGTATCTTTGAAAGATTTTGGAGTTTTAGCCTCCGTCCATCCTAGTATTCAAAAAAAAAATCCTTTCCATTCCTATTATCCTTTCCATTCCTATTATCCTTTCCATTCCTGTTATCCTTTCCACTCCTATTATCCTTTCCATTCCTATCATCCTTTCCATTACTATTATCCTTTCCATTCCAATTATTCTTTCCATTCCTATTATCCTTTCCATTCCTATTATCCTTTCCATTCCTATTATCCTTTCCATTCCTATTCTCCTTTACATTCTTTTTCTCCTTTCCATTCCTATTTTCTTTTCCATTCTTATTCTCCTCTCCATTCCTATTCTCCTCTCCATTCATATTCTCCTTTACATTCTTTTTCTCCTTTCCATTCTAATTATCCTTTCCATTCCTATTATCCTTTCCATTCCTATTATCCTTTCCATTCCTATTATCCTTTCCATTCCTTTTATCCTTTCCATTCCTTTTATCCTTTTCATTCCTATTATCCTTTCCATTCCTATTCTCCTCTCTATTCCTATTCTCCCTTACATTCTTTTTCTCCTTTCCATTCCTATTCTCCTTTCCATTCGTTTTTTTTCTTGAATTTCCAACCCCGTCCCGTTACCATTTGCATCATTTTAAATAGAAAAAAAATACTCCTTATAAGTTTTTGTTTACTTTTTTTTAAAGAGGGGCGTGGCACGTCCAACCACTATAACCGAAAATCAATATTAGCATAGAAATATCCAAGTTTGCGGCTAAAATGTACGCAAAACTGTAATTTTTTGGTTCAAATTCAAAAATTTTGTGAAATCCACCTCTTAGGATGGGCAAGGCAAAATATCAGGTGTACTTTATGTGCTAATTTTTATTTCTTATTCTATCCTTAGTAAAGCTAAAAGCAGTCGAAATCCATATTTTTCTGGAAATTTATAGGTTTTTATGAAATTCTGCCTCTAAATGTGGGTGTGGCTCAAAACTATAAACTATATAATATTAAATGAGTTGCATTTGTACAATTACTTTTTAATTCGATGCCAAAAATCTAATTATTTGGCTAAAATTTAACAATTTCCTTATATCTACCTCCAAACATGGGCTTGGCCAAAAACTTTGTACGAACAAAATCTAGTATAGAACACGTTGAAGCTAATGTGCTAAATTTCATTTCTTATTCTTACTTGAGTTCGGCTAAAAAGTAGTCGAAATCCAGTTTTTCTGGAAAATTAGAGGTTTTTCTTAAATTCTGCCTCCAAATGTGGGCGTGGCCCAAAACTTTGTATAAAAAAAAAATAAAAAAAAATTACTTTCTACATAATATTTTAAGAAAAAAATGTTTGATTTGGAACAAAAATATTAAATAAATTGCAATTGAAAGATTACACTTTCAATCGATGTCACGCCCACAAGGGACGGTCTGCGGACTTTACTTTTATTTTTATGACTTGTGATCATAAGAAGATGCTAAATAATAAATTACAGCTTTTGACGACGTCTTACAGTCTTGTCAGCACCGGAGGTTGTTGCACTTTTAGACCGATAGTGGGCGTGTCTGTGGGCGGATTTAAAAAATTTTAACACTTGTATTGCTTCGGAGCAATTCAAAATTTCAGCTTCCTAGCTTAAAATTGAAGGCCTAATAATTGGTGACATACGGACAGACAGACGGACGGACGGGCGGGCGGGCATTGCTCATTCGACTCAGATGTCGGTCTCGATCATATGCCCTTAAGGTCTTGGGGGTCTACCATTATTATTTCACCGTGTTACAAACTGTGTGACAAACTTAATACACCTCCTATCCTATGGGATGGGGTATAAAAAGATAAACAACAAACCTTTATTCATTAACTCCGTACAAATCATGTACTCAAATGAAGCGAAATAGGAACGACTCTAGACGCAAAACTTACATTATTCTTTCGTGCAAAAGACCGTTTGCATTCCATGTAATTATTTTGGTTGACTTTCCCATATTCATGATTTTTTATACCCCATCCAATTGGATAGGAGGTATATTAAGTTTGTCATATAGTTCGTAACACTGTGAAATCATAATGGTAGACCCCCAAGACCTTAAGGGCATATGATCGCGACCGAATTCTGAATCGAATGAACCATGTTTGTCCGTCCGTCCGTCCGTCTGTATGTCACATGTTTTAAGGCCTTAAGTTTTGAGCTAGGGCGCTGAAACTTCATACGTAAGGTACACGTCATGCGAAGCAGTACAAGTGTAAAAATTTTTGAAATCCGCCCAAAGACACGCCCACAATCGGTCTAAATGTGCAATGACCTCCAGAGTTTTCAAAACTGTTAGACGTTCTAAAAGTTTGAAATTTGAAATTCAGCATCTCCTAATGAATGTAAGGCACAAAAAAGACAAATTTAATTGGTAAACTTCCTCTTCCTCAATTTTCAAATGCATTTTACTCAATATTTTTGCTCGAAATTGAAAAAAATTTGCTTAATATTTTATGTAGAAAACTATGCGTTTTCCACATTTTGTTAATACAAGACACTGAGCCACGCCTACATTTGGAGGCAGAATTGAAGAAAAACCTAAAATTTTACAGAAAAATTTATTTTCGACTGGCTTTGTGCCTAATTTAGGAAAGCATGAAACAAAAATGTAGCAGGTTAGGTAAACGAGACTTTAGTTCAGATTTCGTTATTATAAAGTTTTTAGCCACGCCCCCAAAAAATTGCATTTTTCGTACATTCAAGTGTAACTTGGAAATATCTGTCGAAATATCTTATCAATAGTATAGTATAGTATATAATATCTTATCAATCGTATGAATAGTTTGTAATTCGGGGCGGTTGGACCACGCCCCTCTTCGAAATTTGCATTACTTATAAAATGTCAAAAAATAACTATGCCATCAGCATTTTACAATGTGGGATAGGATGGGGTATTCAACAGTCCGCTCTACGGACTGTAACTTCTGCGTACACACTGTAGCACTTACTCACTGGTTATTAAATGCTTTTCGAGGTTTAAACTCGAGCTCGCTCAATTTGCTGAATATAACTTGATAAAGTTTCGTCTTTTGCTCAAGCTTTTCTAAAATCATTCCTAGAATTTGAGAGACCGAATCTGATGCGGCCGATTGTGGCTTACTTTTACGTGACGCGACTTGAGCGTACGATCTTGGACCAACAAGTGTGGATTCTCCCTTTTGACTCTGATGGGAACTAGGACCAGCGAAGTTTTTTTCTTAAATCTAGACAGTTTTCCTTAAAGCTAAACTTATTGTCAAATATTAATCCTAGGAAACTTAAGTGATCTACAGTAGGGATTCGTGTGTTGAGAAAATCAACAGTAAAGTTTAGAACAGCTCGTTTTCCTACAAATATGTAGGTGTTTGCTCTTGTCCAATGAAATCACGGCTTCAGATTGAGTGCACCAGTCGCTGAGAAGGCCCAGAAGGTCCCTCAAAATGCGCTGGATGTGTTCAATGTCGTGGCATTTTGCAAGGATATACAGATCATCGGCATAGATGGATTGGTCAATGTTATTAAATTTTGAGATAATGCAGCTTATTTCATTGAAAGCGATGATAAAAATTATCACAGATAGTGGCGAGCCTTGGGGAATGCCGTTGTTCAGACAATGGATGTTGGAGTAAAAGTCTTTGATTTTAGCCCTAAATTTAAGATTTATCAAAAATGCTCTAATGAAAGATTAGATCTTTGGTCCGACTTTCCATTTTGTTAGGCTGTTAAGTACTACGTGAATTCCTATGCGCTCGAAGGCTTTCTCGAAGTTAAGTGAAAGCACAGAGACGTGATTCTTGCAAGAAAGGGCAGAGCAAATGAACTCGTCAATGTGTAAGAAGCAATAGCACCACGACCTCGTTTAAAGGCAACTTGCTTTTCGCTAATAAATTTATTTATTAGCAGAAAATATTTTAAGACTTTGATGCCCATTATACGTCGTGAATTCATAATTGCCTAGATATTTGCTATTTGTAGTTACCAAGTATCGCGTTTTTATAAAAAATATTACTTTCTTTAGTTCTTTGCTACCACATGTGCGACATTATTTGAATTGCGATACTTTTTTTTCTATTATGTATATAATTATATATACATGGTCTAGTTTGTATATGTTTATATATTTGCATGTAAACTTAAATTATTATAGTTCCTATTTTTGATATTTTTTTGTGGTGAATTCAGAACCCTATAAGGCGCTCAAGAATCTTGGCTTCGCAACCTCGAATTTGTTTTTATACCCCATCACATAGAATAGGAGGTATATTAAGTTTGTAACATAGTCTGTAACACGGTGAAATAATAATGGTAGACCCCCAAGACCTCAAGGGCATATTATGATAGAGACCAAATTCTGAATCGAATGAGCCATGTCCGTCCGTCCGTCCGTCTGTATGTCACATGTTTTTAGGCCTTAAAATTTGAGCTAGGGTCCTGAAACTTTGTACGTCATGTCCAGTCATGCGAAGCAGTACAAGTGTAAAATTTTCTTAGATCCGCCCAAAGATACGCCCACAATCGGTCTAAATGTAATACCTAACCTAATTTAGGAAAGCATGAAACAAAAAAAGTAGCAGGTTAAGTAAACGAGACTTCGTTCCAGATTTCGTTCATATAAAGTTTTTAGCCATCCCCTTTTGGGGATCGATTTTTCAAAAATATTGAATTTGAACCAAATAATTGCATTTTTACGCACATTTAAGTGTAAACTAGGAAGTATCTGTGGAAATATCTTATAATAAATAGTTTGTAATTAGGGGCGGTAGGACCACGCCCCTTTTCAAAGTTTGCATTACTTATAAAATGTCAAAAAATAACTATGCCATCAGCATTTTACAATGTGGAATAGGATGGGGTATTCAACGGTCCGTTTTACGGACTGTAACTTTTGCGTACGCACTGTAGCGTTTTCTCACTGTTTATACCCGACCCGGGGTATACTAAGTTTGATGTATAGTTTGTAACGCAGTGAAATAATCACCGTAGACTCCTAAGACCTTTCAGAGATATGAATGGGACCGACAGGAGAATCGATTAAGCCATGTCCGTTCGTCCGTCCGTCCGTCCGTATGTAAACAACTTTTAGGCCTTAAATTTTAAGGCAGAGAGCTGAAATTTTGTGGGTTGGTTGGAAGTCTAGTCCTTTAGATCAAGTTTGAAAATAAGCTGAATCCGCCCACAGACACGCCCACTACAGGCCTGCATCTCTAATTTAAAAAAATACATTTTGCAAATTTTTTCAAAAATTTTCAACAG
Organism: Neoascia interrupta; assembly: GCA_947623515.1. Taxonomy (NCBI): domain Eukaryota; kingdom Metazoa; phylum Arthropoda; class Insecta; order Diptera; family Syrphidae; genus Neoascia; species Neoascia interrupta. The sequence continues at coordinate 120,596,033 of OX392462.1, forward strand.
TTATATTTTTACATCCCGCCCACTTTTTGGATGCGTGGCAGTTTTTTCTCTGCCTTAAAATTTAAGGCCTAAAAGTTGTTTACATACGGACGGACGGACGGACGGACGGACGAACATGGCTTAATCGATTCTATTGTCGGTCCCATTCATATCTCTAAAAGGTCTTAGGGGTCTACGGTGATTATTACACTGCGTTACAAACTATACATCAAACTTAATATATCCGGATTCTCTCTTTTGTACGAGAAGCGAATAGACGCGTCTAAAGTGCTCCCATTGTGAAATTTTTTTTTAAGTTAATTCTGACGGCTTAGGCCGCATAATAAACATATTTCTTCGAGACAGTGACTCTATAAACTTAAAATAAGTGAAAATCTTGAAAAAAGAACCCCAGCATTTATGCTGGGACACACAAGAAGTGACCTGTGTAGTGCACTTAAAATTCCACGTGAATCGGCTGACGTTTTGCAATGCAAAACTATATTACCCATACCCACAACTAAAAGCACAAACAATTCTGTGTCTTCACATGCGTTAGAATCTGATCTAGATCTGCAAACCATGAATTCATCTGTAAACAGTGATATAAACTCTGTACTAAAAAACAATGAAATGGATATTATTCCTTATGAAACCACGTCCGAATGGACAACAGTGATAAGCAAACTTAAGCGATCTGCTAGTTGCTTTCAATCAAATTCACAAAAAAAAAAATCAAGCATTATGAAAATGACTCATCGAGCAATTCGTCGAACAACAAATACGCTGCGTTAGCTGATCTAGCTGAATCCTCACCGTCATCTTTATCTCCCACAACACGAGAGAAGTCTTCAAAAAGGGCAAGTACCAATACCAACATCAGCAACTCTCCACTGACTCAGAGCCAAGCGGGGGACTCCTCTCAATCTCATCCATCACCCTCGGAGCTAAACTCTCCAGCTTTGTCTAAAAATTTAAAAGTATCATTTCGTCCGCCTATATTTATTTTTGGCGCAAATTGCACTCTATTAAGTGATTTAATAAAACTTGCTGCAACTGAATGTCAAACTTCTGACCTAGTACATAAATTTGTTAATATGGGGTATAGGAAAACCAAGGTTTATGTAAACAATTCATCGGTTCACAAGCTTATTATAGATCGTTTACGCGACACGGGTGTGGGAGCTTTTTCTTTCTCACCAAAAGACAGGAAGAGAGATTCTATTCTGCTGAAAGGCCTTGATGGGGACACTGATATAGAAAAAATTAAACATGCATTAGAGTAGATTGTTCCTAACACAAAAATACATAAAATTGTTCCTTTTTCTACCTCTCGCACAAAAGAATTGGACTTAAAACTAAACATTTTTACTGTGCAATTAGAGGTAGGAGAATCGATTAAAGATCCCACGTGTGTTAGGTATTTGCTTTGTCAAAGGGTGTACTGGGAGAAAAAACACAATCGGTCAGTAATACGTTGCTATCGGTGCCAACGGTTTGGACACTCGGGAGAATGCTGCGCTTACGTTAGCAGATGTGTTATCTGTGGTGATTCTCATGATTCAAATGAATGCATAGAATCTCGTAAAGTTCTAAAAGAAAAAAATGAGGAAATTCCAGTGCCAAAGTGCGTAAACTGCAACGAAGTTGGCCATGCAGCAAGTTATCAGGGTTGCCCCTCATATATAAAATATAAAGAAAAAAGGCAGCTGTCAACCCATAAAGCAAGAGAATCAGCTGTTAAAACAAGATCTTTTGTGGAAGAATCCATTAACCACTTTACGAGCGCGAATGTGTCGTTCGCCCAAAAGGCGAAAGCTGCAACACAGCAGACAAAAATTTTCAAGCCAAATCCTTGGGGGCCAAGCGATATTCAACCACCTTTAAGTTCTCGCAACGCGCCAAAAGGAGACTTAAACGACTTTTTGAATGAAGCAAAGAATCTTTTCAATATCTCGTTTAAAGATCTTTTAATTAAAATAAGGCAGTTCTGGCCTTCTTATCAACAACTACAAAGTAAGGAGGATAAAATGTTCTCTGATCTGAACTTTATAGCTTCTATTGTTGTATAATGATTGTTGTAAATTTTAATTCCATAATTTCCAATGCAAAAAGACTCGCACTATTTCAAATACTGAAAAACAAAGGACCACACATATGTTTCCTTTCTGAAACTCGTTTGAAGTCAAGACATAAACCATCTTTCGAGGGGTATAACATAATTAGAAACGATACGGGTAGAGGAACTGCAGTATTATTAAATAAAATATATAAGTTTAACAGAGTGCCCTTTCAAAGTAACGCATTTTCCGTTTGCTAAGCTAGTATTTCCTCGCTGCATCCAAATGGCTCAACTTTTCGCCTCTTGATTGGGAGCATTTATATACCCTCAAACTGGATAGACTTAACGGTTTAATCAGTGGTTTTGATGCTGCATTAATCGGAGGCGACTTTAATGCTCGTCATACCGCATGGGGGGACAGAGTATGTAACAATAATGGCAATCTTGTTCATAATTGGTATTATAACGGCCCTTACCTCAACTTTGATATAGTCCCATCTGACAACCCAACATTTCCCAGGGCGTCCTCATTTTTAGACTTCTTTCTGATATCGTCAACCCTTATACCTCCCTGATACCTGCAATGAAATACAGAAGTTTCAAGAACACAAACTGGGATGCTTTTAGACTTCAATTACATATCAACCTGTCCTCTCTTGATATACCCGCAGAAAGAAATCTGTCAAATAGTGAGATTGATAGTCTTATATGTCAGTTAAATGAAATTTTAGCATGCAACATTGACGCTCACTCGGTGATGTGCTGCCCCAAAGACCATAAATTTCACTATATTTCTGAAAGGACTAAAAAACTTATCGACCTGCGAGCTATTTGGCTCAAATGTCTTAAAAGGATTTACCATCGCCACCTCAACAGAATAAACCACGAATATCTAGAACTACATTCTAGAATTCAGTGCCTAAGTAATTTAATTAGGGAAAATGTCAACATAGACCTCAATAATACTTTCGAGTCAAGATTGATGAAAATAAAACCATCGCCATATGCTTTCAAAGAAATTGATAAGATAACTGGGCGAAAGTACTTTGGAACCGACATTTCAAAAGACATACTGTCATACAACGGACAAGAGCTAGATGACACGGAAAAGAAATTATACGCATTCAAAGACTTTTACTCTTCATTGTACTCAACTTGCTCCCCACAGTAGATCGGAACTTCGAAAACGAAGTTTTCCTAGCCATAAACAGCAGTTTGGTCGAACCCTTACAACCTTCTCCTCCAACAATGTAGCCTCAAACCCCGATTCATCCTTATTCACTTCACCTGAAGAAATAAGCATATTTAGGGCCAATTTGAATAACAAAAAATCCGCTGGCATCGACAATATATCTAACTTCATTTTGCGAAAATGTCCTCATTCTCTAGATGTGGTTTTAGCTTCAATATTCAAACACTGTATTAACAATGGCTACTTCCCTGACCTATGGAAAATAGCAAAAATATTGCCCATAGCAAAAACTAAAGCTACCAGAGATGTTACAAACTTCCGCCCAATTTCTCTCCTATCAAACATTGGAAAACTTTTTGAAAGAGTATTGGCAAAACACCTCAACTGCTTTTCCGATGAAGCAGGCATCATTCCGAACAACCAATTTGGTTTTAAAAAAGGTAGCTCAACTGAGCATGCACTTCTCGTCATTCAAAACAAAGTAATCAAAAACCTAAGAAGCAAAAAGTGTACATTGAGTTTGGACATTGACCTTCGAAAGGCTTTTGATTCAATTTGGCATAATGGTCTTATCTTCAAACTCATCAAACTAAGATTCCCAGATTGGCTCATAAAGCTTATTATTAGCTTTCTGACAAACCGAAAAACATCAGTTTTTATTGGATCTGAAAAATCAGATTTATTCCCTGTGACCTCGGGTGTGCCGCAAGGATCAATTCTTGAACCATATCTATTCAATATTTATCTTCAGGATTTTCCACTCTCCGACCCTATTTCAGAAGAGCCTGGATCAATTCATTATGCCGATGATACAACCATTCTAGCAAGCGATTTACGGCCAAGTATCGCACTGGACAAAATAAAACAAAAAATCCCACTTGTGGAAAACTATTTTAAAAAATGGAAACTTAGAATAAACACTGCTAAATGTGGCCTAACATGTTTTAGGAACTCCAGCGGAAAAGGGCACTATCTCGCAGTTAAAGAGAGCAAGCAACTCTCTTTGAGAATAAATTGTAGACCAATTCCATTACGTAGTGAAACAAAATATCTGGGCATCAATTTTCATAACAGATTTATGTTTAACAAACATGCTAGGGCGGTCCTCAATAGAGCTAAAATGGTGGCCATGGCACTTAGGCCATTGCTTAACTCGAAGCAAATGCCTGAAAAAACTAAGATTCTTATCTATAAAACTTTAATCAGACCCATTCTTACATACGGCTTTCCCATTTGGTTCACAATTTCACCAACTGTGGCCAAGGAAATGGAAGTATTTGAAAGAAAATTGTTGAGATTTTGCTGCGGAAAATTCAGAACTCCAGATAAAAAATGGTATTCTAACAGAGTGATTTACGAAGCAACGAATATTACGCCGCTTATGATTTACCAAATTGATCTTCTAACAAAAAAGCTCGGACGAATCAGCACACATCCTAACCCACTCGTTAGATCCTTAATCGAAACTGAAGCTCACCAAAGTTTAAATGATAATTACTACTTATCACCAATTAATATATTAAATGAAAATTCGATGTCTCTGTTTAGGCCTAGTGCAAGTAGGACGCTTTCTGTTCCCTTTTTTGAAAAAGCATCCTCCCAAAATTTAAGAGGATGATCCTGATAGAAAATAGTATTAAAAATGAATTGGTTGCATAAACATCTGTTTTTAAATGCATAAAGCAAAAGTCTCCTTGGGATCGTATAAAATTTTATACCTATCCATAAGGACATCTTTGATTTGTGCTCCCAACGTTTGTATGAATCTTTTTCCTCATACTTCTTTACTTAAGTTAGTTTTTAAGTGTTATAGTTAAGTTTTATTTTTAGTTTACTTTAGTTTTAGTTGTAATTTTAGCCATAGGTAATAATATTGATTGATGCCCGATATTGAGTACTATTGATTACTATTGATTTCAGTACCTTGAATGATTGATCAAGGATTTAACCCTTGATGTAAAGGTTATCATCAAATTCTGGTAGCCGGGAACGATATGGAAAAAACGGCGTTTGTTTCTCCAGTAGGGTTATATGAATATGTTCGTATGCCGTTCGGGTTAAAAAACGCCCCGGCAACGTTTCAACGGTTAATGATTGAGATTCTTCGAGAATATATTAATCAAATATATGTAGTATATCTTGATGATATACTTTTTTTTCCACATCCATAGAGTCATCAGAATTATAATTGATTTTCTTTAAATCATCCACAGTCATACCAGAAATTCCGATGTGGAGAGATTACACTCTACCTTGTTAGAATAAGTAACAGGGATCGAGGATAATGAGCTCTCAACTGAAACAAAGATGCAGATGGTTTTATTTAACTATAACGATCGATATCACTCAACAATTAAGTGTACTCCCAGGAATATCCCAGGAATATCAGGTGTACTTTATGTGCTAATTTTTATTTCTTATTCTATCCTTAGTAAAGCTAAAAGCAGTCGAAATCCATATTTTTCTGGAAATTTATAGGTTTTTATGAAATTCTGCCTCTAAATGTGGGTGTGGCTCAAAACTATAAACTATATAATATTAAATGAGTTGCATTTGTACAATTACTTTTTAATTCGATGCCAAAAATCTAATTATTTGGCTAAAATTTAACAATTTCCTTATATCTACCTCCAAACATGGGCTTGGCCAAAAACTTTGTACGAACAAAATCTAGTATAGAACACGTTGAAGCTAATGTGCTAAATTTCATTTCTTATTCTTACTTGAGTTCGGCTAAAAAGTAGTCGAAATCCAGTTTTTCTGGAAAATTAGAGGTTTTTCTTAAATTCTGCCTCCAAATGTGGGCGTGGCCCAAAACTTTGTATAAAAAAAAAATAAAAAAAAATTACTTTCTACATAATATTTTAAGAAAAAAATTTTTGATTTGGAACAAAAATATTAAATAAATTGCAATTGAAAGATTACACTTTCAATCGATGTCACGCCCACAAGGGACGGTCTGCGGACTTTACTTTTATTTTTATGACTTGTGATCATAAGAAGATGCTAAATAATAAATTACAGCTTTTGACGACGTCTTACAGTCTTGTCAGCACCGGAGGTTGTTGCACTTTTAGACCGATAGTGGGCGTGTCTGTGGGCGGATTTAAAAAATTTTAACACTTGTATTGCTTCGGAGCAATTCAAAATTTCAGCTTCCTAGCTTAAAATTGAAGGCCTAATAATTGGTGACATACGGACAGACAGACGGACGGATGGGCGGGCATTGCTCATTCGACTCAGATGTCGGTCTCGATCATATGCCCTTAAGGTCTTGGGGGTCTACCATTATTATTTCACCGTGTTACAAACTGTGTGACAAACTTAATACACCTCCTATCCTATGGGATGGGGTATAAAAAGATAAACAACAAACCTTTATTCATTAACTCCGTACAAATCATGTACTCAAATGAAGCGAAATAGGAACGACTCTAGACGCAAAACTTACATTATTCTTTCGTGCAAAAGACCGTTTGCATTCCATGTAATTATTTTGTTTGACTTTCCCATATTCATGATTTTTTATACCCCATCCAATTGGATAGGAGGTATATTAAGTTTGTCATATAGTTCGTAACACTGTGAAATCATAATGGTAGACCCCCAAGACCTTAAGGGCATATGATCGCGACCGAATTCTGAATCGAATGAACCATGTTTGTCCGTCCGTCCGTCCGTCTGTATGTCACATGTTTTAAGGCCTTAAGTTTTGAGCTAGGGCGCTGAAACTTCATACGTAAGGTACACGTCATGCGAAGCAGTACAAGTGTAAAAATTTTTGAAATCCGCCCAAAGACACGCCCACAATCGGTCTAAATGTGCAATGACCTCCAGAGTTTTCAAAACTGTTAGACGTTCTAAAAGTTTGAAATTTGAAATTCAGCATCTCCTAATGAATGTAAGGCACAAAAAAGACAAATTTAATTGGTAAACTTCCTCTTCCTCAATTTTCAAATGCATTTTACTCAATATTTTTGCTCGAAATTGAAAAAAATTTGCTTAATATTTTATGTAGAAAACTATGCGTTTTTCACATTTTGTTAATACAAGACACTGAGCCACGCCTACATTTGGAGGCAGAATTGAAGAAAAACCTAAAATTTTACAGAAAAACTTATTTTCGACTGGCTTTGTGCCTAATTCCATTCATATTATCCTTTCCATTCCTATTATCCTTTCCATTCCTATTCTCTTTTCCATTCCTATTCTCCTTTCCATTCCTATTATCCTTTCCATTCCTATTATCCTTTCCATTCCTTTAGTAGTGAATACTCGAGTTTCAAGCAAATTCGGGCTGGCGTACCCCAGGGAAGCGTCATCGGTCCGACCCTGTTCCTGCTCTACACAAGAGACATACCTCTAGATGACGAGACAGTCGTGGCCACGTTTGCGGACGATACGGCCATCCTGGTAACAGGTGAATCAGTCGAGTCATCAAAGAGAAACCTCCAACGAGCATTGGACAGAATTTGTGTCTGGACGAAGACTTGGCGAATCGCTCTTAACGAGAACAAGTATGTATGTGAATTTCACTTACAGAAGGGTTAACAATTTGCCTCTGTTCATAAATTCTGCACATATACCTTATGCAAATGAAGCGAAGTATCTAGGGATGACACTGGACGCTAAACTAAGGTGGAAACCACACGTAAAGAAGAAGCGTGACGAGCTCGAGATTAGGCTCAGGGAAATGTATTGGCTTATTGGAAGATTTTCGAAACTAAGCACATATAACAAACTGCTCTTGTACAGGCAGGTGTTAAAGCCGTCCTGGACATACGGTATACAACTTTGGGGTCGTACCAAGCCGAGCAACATGTCCATGTTCCAGACTTTCCAAAACAAGACACTAAGAGCAATTGTGAATGCTCCATGGTATATTAGGAATAGCGATATTCACAGAGATTTAGGAATAGCTACCGTGGGCGAAGAAGTAACAAACTTCGCTCGAAAGCTAAATGCTCGCCTTCATGTTCATTGCAGCAATGAAATGATCCGTACTCTAAACGAGACTCTTAACGATGTTAACAACGAGCGACGACTACAAAGAACAAGACCCTTCGATCTAGCGACGTAGGGTGAAGCCGCATGAATGAACGGCTTAGTAGGTGCATTCACTGGAAAGCAACCTATCCAATGCGATTAACACTATGGAAGCGTTAACTACTTGTTAAGTTAACTTAGTTGTAGTCAAGAAGTATTATGAGAGAGCGAAAATTTACTACTATAAAGTGCGTTCTGGCAGTTTCATAGTGTCTCTCATAAATGGGTGGTTTTTTAACATGTGGAAATCGGGCATAACCAATATCGGCTACTTCGGTATTATATACCTGCTATAGTGGGCGTATTGGTATCTTTGAAAGATTTTGGAGTTTTAGCCTCCGTCCATCCTAGTATTCAAAAAAAAAATCCTTTCCATTCCTATTATCCTTTCCATTCCTATTATCCTTTCCATTCCTGTTATCCTTTCCACTCCTATTATCCTTTCCATTCCTATCATCCTTTCCATTACTATTATCCTTTCCATTCCAATTATTCTTTCCATTCCTATTATCCTTTCCATTCCTATTATCCTTTCCATTCCTATTATCCTTTCCATTCCTATTCTCCTTTACATTCTTTTTCTCCTTTCCATTCCTATTTTCTTTTCCATTCTTATTCTCCTCTCCATTCCTATTCTCCTCTCCATTCATATTCTCCTTTACATTCTTTTTCTCCTTTCCATTCTAATTATCCTTTCCATTCCTATTATCCTTTCCATTCCTATTATCCTTTCCATTCCTATTATCCTTTCCATTCCTTTTATCCTTTCCATTCCTTTTATCCTTTTCATTCCTATTATCCTTTCCATTCCTATTCTCCTCTCTATTCCTATTCTCCCTTACATTCTTTTTCTCCTTTCCATTCCTATTCTCCTTTCCATTCGTTTTTTTTCTTGAATTTCCAACCCCGTCCCGTTACCATTTGCATCATTTTAAATAGAAAAAAAATACTCCTTATAAGTTTTTGTTTACTTTTTTTTAAAGAGGGGCGTGGCACGTCCAACCACTATAACCGAAAATCAATATTAGCATAGAAATATCCAAGTTTGCGGCTAAAATGTACGCAAAACTGTAATTTTTTGGTTCAAATTCAAAAATTTTGTGAAATCCACCTCTTAGGATGGGCAAGGCAAAATATCAGGTGTACTTTATGTGCTAATTTTTATTTCTTATTCTATCCTTAGTAAAGCTAAAAGCAGTCGAAATCCATATTTTTCTGGAAATTTATAGGTTTTTATGAAATTCTGCCTCTAAATGTGGGTGTGGCTCAAAACTATAAACTATATAATATTAAATGAGTTGCATTTGTACAATTACTTTTTAATTCGATGCCAAAAATCTAATTATTTGGCTAAAATTTAACAATTTCCTTATATCTACCTCCAAACATGGGCTTGGCCAAAAACTTTGTACGAACAAAATCTAGTATAGAACACGTTGAAGCTAATGTGCTAAATTTCATTTCTTATTCTTACTTGAGTTCGGCTAAAAAGTAGTCGAAATCCAGTTTTTCTGGAAAATTAGAGGTTTTTCTTAAATTCTGCCTCCAAATGTGGGCGTGGCCCAAAACTTTGTATAAAAAAAAAATAAAAAAAAATTACTTTCTACATAATATTTTAAGAAAAAAATGTTTGATTTGGAACAAAAATATTAAATAAATTGCAATTGAAAGATTACACTTTCAATCGATGTCACGCCCACAAGGGACGGTCTGCGGACTTTACTTTTATTTTTATGACTTGTGATCATAAGAAGATGCTAAATAATAAATTACAGCTTTTGACGACGTCTTACAGTCTTGTCAGCACCGGAGGTTGTTGCACTTTTAGACCGATAGTGGGCGTGTCTGTGGGCGGATTTAAAAAATTTTAACACTTGTATTGCTTCGGAGCAATTCAAAATTTCAGCTTCCTAGCTTAAAATTGAAGGCCTAATAATTGGTGACATACGGACAGACAGACGGACGGACGGGCGGGCGGGCATTGCTCATTCGACTCAGATGTCGGTCTCGATCATATGCCCTTAAGGTCTTGGGGGTCTACCATTATTATTTCACCGTGTTACAAACTGTGTGACAAACTTAATACACCTCCTATCCTATGGGATGGGGTATAAAAAGATAAACAACAAACCTTTATTCATTAACTCCGTACAAATCATGTACTCAAATGAAGCGAAATAGGAACGACTCTAGACGCAAAACTTACATTATTCTTTCGTGCAAAAGACCGTTTGCATTCCATGTAATTATTTTGGTTGACTTTCCCATATTCATGATTTTTTATACCCCATCCAATTGGATAGGAGGTATATTAAGTTTGTCATATAGTTCGTAACACTGTGAAATCATAATGGTAGACCCCCAAGACCTTAAGGGCATATGATCGCGACCGAATTCTGAATCGAATGAACCATGTTTGTCCGTCCGTCCGTCCGTCTGTATGTCACATGTTTTAAGGCCTTAAGTTTTGAGCTAGGGCGCTGAAACTTCATACGTAAGGTACACGTCATGCGAAGCAGTACAAGTGTAAAAATTTTTGAAATCCGCCCAAAGACACGCCCACAATCGGTCTAAATGTGCAATGACCTCCAGAGTTTTCAAAACTGTTAGACGTTCTAAAAGTTTGAAATTTGAAATTCAGCATCTCCTAATGAATGTAAGGCACAAAAAAGACAAATTTAATTGGTAAACTTCCTCTTCCTCAATTTTCAAATGCATTTTACTCAATATTTTTGCTCGAAATTGAAAAAAATTTGCTTAATATTTTATGTAGAAAACTATGCGTTTTCCACATTTTGTTAATACAAGACACTGAGCCACGCCTACATTTGGAGGCAGAATTGAAGAAAAACCTAAAATTTTACAGAAAAATTTATTTTCGACTGGCTTTGTGCCTAATTTAGGAAAGCATGAAACAAAAATGTAGCAGGTTAGGTAAACGAGACTTTAGTTCAGATTTCGTTATTATAAAGTTTTTAGCCACGCCCCCAAAAAATTGCATTTTTCGTACATTCAAGTGTAACTTGGAAATATCTGTCGAAATATCTTATCAATAGTATAGTATAGTATATAATATCTTATCAATCGTATGAATAGTTTGTAATTCGGGGCGGTTGGACCACGCCCCTCTTCGAAATTTGCATTACTTATAAAATGTCAAAAAATAACTATGCCATCAGCATTTTACAATGTGGGATAGGATGGGGTATTCAACAGTCCGCTCTACGGACTGTAACTTCTGCGTACACACTGTAGCACTTACTCACTGGTTATTAAATGCTTTTCGAGGTTTAAACTCGAGCTCGCTCAATTTGCTGAATATAACTTGATAAAGTTTCGTCTTTTGCTCAAGCTTTTCTAAAATCATTCCTAGAATTTGAGAGACCGAATCTGATGCGGCCGATTGTGGCTTACTTTTACGTGACGCGACTTGAGCGTACGATCTTGGACCAACAAGTGTGGATTCTCCCTATTGACTCTGATGGGAACTAGGACCAGCGAAGTTTTTTTCTTAAATCTAGACAGTTTTCCTTAAAGCTAAACTTATTGTCAAATATTAATCCTAGGAAACTTAAGTGATCTACAGTAGGGATTCGTGTGTTGAGAAAATCAACAGTAAAGTTTAGAACAGCTCGTTTTCCTACAAATATGTAGGTGTTTGCTCTTGTCCAATGAAATCACGGCTTCAGATTGAGTGCACCAGTCGCTGAGAAGGCCCAGAAGGTCCCTCAAAATGCGCTGGATGTGTTCAATGTCGTGGCATTTTGCAAGGATATACAGATCATCGGCATAGATGGATTGGTCAATGTTATTAAATTTTGAGATAATGCAGCTTATTTCATTGAAAGCGATGATAAAAATTATCACAGATAGTGGCGAGCCTTGGGGAATGCCGTTGTTCAGACAATGGATGTTGGAGTAAAAGTCTTTGATTTTAGCCCTAAATTTAAGATTTATCAAAAATGCTCTAATGAAAGATTAGATCTTTGGTCCGACTTTCCATTTTGTTAGGCTGTTAAGTACTACGTGAATTCCTATGCGCTCGAAGGCTTTCTCGAAGTTAAGTGAAAGCACAGAGACGTGATTCTTGCAAGAAAGGGCAGAGCAAATGAACTCGTCAATGTGTAAGAAGCAATAGCACCACGACCTCGTTTAAAGGCAACTTGCTTTTCGCTAATAAATTTATTTATTAGCAGAAAATATTTTAAGACTTTGATGCCCATTATACGTCGTGAATTCATAATTGCCTAGATATTTGCTATTTGTAGTTACCAAGTATCGCGTTTTTATAAAAAATATTACTTTCTTTAGTTCTTTGCTACCACATGTGCGACATTATTTGAATTGCGATACTTTTTTTTCTATTATGTATATAATTATATATACATGGTCTAGTTTGTATATGTTTATATATTTGCATGTAAACTTAAATTATTATAGTTCCTATTTTTGATATTTTTTTGTGGTGAATTCAGAACCCTATAAGGCGCTCAAGAATCTTGGCTTCGCAACCTCGATTTTGTTTTTATACCCCATCCCATAGAATAGGAGGTATATTAAGTTTGTAACATAGTCTGTAACACGGTGAAATAATAATGGTAGACCCCCAAGACCTCAAGGGCATATTATGATAGAGACCAAATTCTGAATCGAATGAGCCATGTCCGTCCGTCCGTCCGTCTGTATGTCACATGTTTTTAGGCCTTAAAATTTGAGCTAGGGTCCTGAAACTTTGTACGTCATGTCCAGTCATGCGAAGCAGTACAAGTGTAAAATTTTCTTAGATCCGCCCAAAGATACGCCCACAATCGGTCTAAATGTAATACCTAACCTAATTTAGGAAAGCATGAAACAAAAAAAGTAGCAGGTTAAGTAAACGAGACTTCGTTCCAGATTTCGTTCATATAAAGTTTTTAGCCATCCCCTTTTGGGGATCGATTTTTCAAAAATATTGAATTTGAACCAAATAATTGCATTTTTACGCACATTTAAGTGTAAACTAGGAAGTATCTGTGGAAATATCTTATAATAAATAGTTTGTAATTAGGGGCGGTAGGACCACGCCCCTTTTCAAAGTTTGCATTACTTATAAAATGTCAAAAAATAACTATGCCATCAGCATTTTACAATGTGGAATAGGATGGGGTATTCAACGGTCCGTTTTACGGACTGTAACTTTTGCGTACGCACTGTAGCGTTTTCTCACTGTTTATACCCGACCCGGGGTATACTAAGTTTGATGTATAGTTTGTAACGCAGTGAAATAATCACCGTAGACTCCTAAGACCTTTCAGAGATATGAATGGGACCGACAGGAGAATCGATTAAGCCATGTCCGTTCGTCCGTCCGTCCGTCCGTATGTAAACAACTTTTAGGCCTTAAATTTTAAGGCAGAGAGCTGAAATTTTGTGGGTTGGTTGGAAGTCTAGTCCTTTAGATCAAGTTTGAAAATAAGCTGAATCCGCCCACAGACACGCCCACTACAGGCCTGCATCTCTAATTTAAAAAAATACATTTTGCAAATTTTTTCAAAAATTTTCAACAGTTATATTTTTACATCCCGCCCACTTTTTGGATGCGTGGCAGTTTTTTCTCTGCCTTAAAATTTAAGGCCTAAAAGTTGTTTACATACGGACGGACGGACGGACGGACGGACGAACATGGCTTAATCGATTCTATTGTCGGTCCCATTCATATCTCTAAAAGGTCTTAGGGGTCTACGGTGATTATTACACTGCGTTACAAACTATACATCAAACTTAATATATCCGGATTCTCTCTTTTGTACGAGAAGCGAATAGACGCGTCTAAAGTGCTCCCATTGTGAAATTTTTTTTTAAGTTAATTCTGACGGCTTAGGCCGCATAATAAACATATTTCTTCGAGACAGTGACTCTATAAACTTAAAATAAGTGAAAATCTTGAAAAAAGAACCCCAGCATTTATGCTGGGACACACAAGAAGTGACCTGTGTAGTGCACTTAAAATTCCACGTGAATCGGCTGACGTTTTGCAATGCAAAACTATATTACCCATACCCACAACTAAAAGCACAAACAATTCTGTGTCTTCACATGCGTTAGAATCTGATCTAGATCTGCAAACCATGAATTCATCTGTAAACAGTGATATAAACTCTGTACTAAAAAACAATGAAATGGATATTATTCCTTATGAAACCACGTCCGAATGGACAACAGTGATAAGCAAACTTAAGCGATCTGCTAGTTGCTTTCAATCAAATTCACAAAAAAAAAAATCAAGCATTATGAAAATGACTCATCGAGCAATTCGTCGAACAACAAATACGCTGCGTTAGCTGATCTAGCTGAATCCTCACCGTCATCTTTATCTCCCACAACACGAGAGAAGTCTTCAAAAAGGGCAAGTACCAATACCAACATCAGCAACTCTCCACTGACTCAGAGCCAAGCGGGGGACTCCTCTCAATCTCATCCATCACCCTCGGAGCTAAACTCTCCAGCTTTGTCTAAAAATTTAAAAGTATCATTTCGTCCGCCTATATTTATTTTTGGCGCAAATTGCACTCTATTAAGTGATTTAATAAAACTTGCTGCAACTGAATGTCAAACTTCTGACCTAGTACATAAATTTGTTAATATGGGGTATAGGAAAACCAAGGTTTATGTAAACAATTCATCGGTTCACAAGCTTATTATAGATCGTTTACGCGACACGGGTGTGGGAGCTTTTTCTTTCTCACCAAAAGACAGGAAGAGAGATTCTATTCTGCTGAAAGGCCTTGATGGGGACACTGATATAGAAAAAATTAAACATGCATTAGAGTAGATTGTTCCTAACACAAAAATACATAAAATTGTTCCTTTTTCTACCTCTCGCACAAAAGAATTGGACTTAAAACTAAACATTTTTACTGTGCAATTAGAGGTAGGAGAATCGATTAAAGATCCCACGTGTGTTAGGTATTTGCTTTGTCAAAGGGTGTACTGGGAGAAAAAACACAATCGGTCAGTAATACGTTGCTATCGGTGCCAACGGTTTGGACACTCGGGAGAATGCTGCGCTTACGTTAGCAGATGTGTTATCTGTGGTGATTCTCATGATTCAAATGAATGCATAGAATCTCGTAAAGTTCTAAAAGAAAAAAATGAGGAAATTCCAGTGCCAAAGTGCGTAAACTGCAACGAAGTTGGCCATGCAGCAAGTTATCAGGGTTGCCCCTCATATATAAAATATAAAGAAAAAAGGCAGCTGTCAACCCATAAAGCAAGAGAATCAGCTGTTAAAACAAGATCTTTTGTGGAAGAATCCATTAACCACTTTACGAGCGCGAATGTGTCGTTCGCCCAAAAGGCGAAAGCTGCAACACAGCAGACAAAAATTTTCAAGCCAAATCCTTGGGGGCCAAGCGATATTCAACCACCTTTAAGTTCTCGCAACGCGCCAAAAGGAGACTTAAACGACTTTTTGAATGAAGCAAAGAATCTTTTCAATATCTCGTTTAAAGATCTTTTAATTAAAATAAGGCAGTTCTGGCCTTCTTATCAACAACTACAAAGTAAGGAGGATAAAATGTTCTCTGATCTGAACTTTATAGCTTCTATTGTTGTATAATGATTGTTGTAAATTTTAATTCCATAATTTCCAATGCAAAAAGACTCGCACTATTTCAAATACTGAAAAACAAAGGACCACACATATGTTTCCTTTCTGAAACTCGTTTGAAGTCAAGACATAAACCATCTTTCGAGGGGTATAACATAATTAGAAACGATACGGGTAGAGGAACTGCAGTATTATTAAATAAAATATATAAGTTTAACAGAGTGCCCTTTCAAAGTAACGCATTTTCCGTTTGCTAAGCTAGTATTTCCTCGCTGCATCCAAATGGCTCAACTTTTCGCCTCTTGATTGGGAGCATTTATATACCCTCAAACTGGATAGACTTAACGGTTTAATCAGTGGTTTTGATGCTGCATTAATCGGAGGCGACTTTAATGCTCGTCATACCGCATGGGGGGACAGAGTATGTAACAATAATGGCAATCTTGTTCATAATTGGTATTATAACGGCCCTTACCTCAACTTTGATATAGTCCCATCTGACAACCCAACATTTCCCAGGGCGTCCTCATTTTTAGACTTCTTTCTGATATCGTCAACCCTTATACCTCCCTGATACCTGCAATGAAATACAGAAGTTTCAAGAACACAAACTGGGATGCTTTTAGACTTCAATTACATATCAACCTGTCCTCTCTTGATATACCCGCAGAAAGAAATCTGTCAAATAGTGAGATTGATAGTCTTATATGTCAGTTAAATGAAATTTTAGCATGCAACATTGACGCTCACTCGGTGATGTGCTGCCCCAAAGACCATAAATTTCACTATATTTCTGAAAGGACTAAAAAACTTATCGACCTGCGAGCTATTTGGCTCAAATGTCTTAAAAGGATTTACCATCGCCACCTCAACAGAATAAACCACGAATATCTAGAACTACATTCTAGAATTCAGTGCCTAAGTAATTTAATTAGGGAAAATGTCAACATAGACCTCAATAATACTTTCGAGTCAAGATTGATGAAAATAAAACCATCGCCATATGCTTTCAAAGAAATTGATAAGATAACTGGGCGAAAGTACTTTGGAACCGACATTTCAAAAGACATACTGTCATACAACGGACAAGAGCTAGATGACACGGAAAAGAAATTATACGCATTCAAAGACTTTTACTCTTCATTGTACTCAACTTGCTCCCCACAGTAGATCGGAACTTCGAAAACGAAGTTTTCCTAGCCATAAACAGCAGTTTGGTCGAACCCTTACAACCTTCTCCTCCAACAATGTAGCCTCAAACCCCGATTCATCCTTATTCACTTCACCTGAAGAAATAAGCATATTTAGGGCCAATTTGAATAACAAAAAATCCGCTGGCATCGACAATATATCTAACTTCATTTTGCGAAAATGTCCTCATTCTCTAGATGTGGTTTTAGCTTCAATATTCAAACACTGTATTAACAATGGCTACTTCCCTGACCTATGGAAAATAGCAAAAATATTGCCCATAGCAAAAACTAAAGCTACCAGAGATGTTACAAACTTCCGCCCAATTTCTCTCCTATCAAACATTGGAAAACTTTTTGAAAGAGTATTGGCAAAACACCTCAACTGCTTTTCCGATGAAGCAGGCATCATTCCGAACAACCAATTTGGTTTTAAAAAAGGTAGCTCAACTGAGCATGCACTTCTCGTCATTCAAAACAAAGTAATCAAAAACCTAAGAAGCAAAAAGTGTACATTGAGTTTGGACATTGACCTTCGAAAGGCTTTTGATTCAATTTGGCATAATGGTCTTATCTTCAAACTCATCAAACTAAGATTCCCAGATTGGCTCATAAAGCTTATTATTAGCTTTCTGACAAACCGAAAAACATCAGTTTTTATTGGATCTGAAAAATCAGATTTATTCCCTGTGACCTCGGGTGTTCCGCAAGGATCAATTCTTGAACCATATCTATTCAATATTTATCTTCAGGATTTTCCACTCTCCGACCCTATTTCAGAAGAGCCTGGATCAATTCATTATGCCGATGATACAACCATTCTAGCAAGCGATTTACGGCCAAGTATCGCACTGGACAAAATAAAACAAAAAATCCCACTTGTGGAAAACTATTTTAAAAAATGGAAACTTAGAATAAACACTGCTAAATGTGGCCTAACATGTTTTAGGAACTCCAGCGGAAAAGGGCACTATCTCGCAGTTAAAGAGAGCAAGCAACTCTCTTTGAGAATAAATTGTAGACCAATTCCATTACGTAGTGAAACAAAATATCTGGGCATCAATTTTCATAACAGATTTATGTTTAACAAACATGCTAGGGCGGTCCTCAATAGAGCTAAAATGGTGGCCATGGCACTTAGGCCATTGCTTAACTCGAAGCAAATGCCTGAAAAAACTAAGATTCTTATCTATAAAACTTTAATCAGACCCATTCTTACATACGGCTTTCCCATTTGGTTCACAATTTCACCAACTGTGGCCAAGGAAATGGAAGTATTTGAAAGAAAATTGTTGAGATTTTGCTGCGGAAAATTCAGAACTCCAGATAAAAAATGGTATTCTAACAGAGTGATTTACGAAGCAACGAATATTACGCCGCTTATGATTTACCAAATTGATCTTCTAACAAAAAAGCTCGGACGAATCAGCACACATCCTAACCCACTCGTTAGATCCTTAATCGAAACTGAAGCTCACCAAAGTTTAAATGATAATTACTACTTATCACCAATTAATATATTAAATGAAAATTCGATGTCTCTGTTTAGGCCTAGTGCAAGTAGGACGCTTTCTGTTCCCTTTTTTGAAAAAGCATCCTCCCAAAATTTAAGAGGATGATCCTGATAGAAAATAGTATTAAAAATGAATTGGTTGCATAAACATCTGTTTTTAAATGCATAAAGCAAAAGTCTCCTTGGGATCGTATAAAATTTTATACCTATCCATAAGGACATCTTTGATTTGTGCTCCCAACGTTTGTATGAATCTTTTTCCTCATACTTCTTTACTTAAGTTAGTTTTTAAGTGTTATAGTTAAGTTTTATTTTTAGTTTACTTTAGTTTTAGTTGTAATTTTAGCCATAGGTAATAATATTGATTGATGCCCGATATTGAGTACTATTGATTACTATTGATTTCAGTACCTTGAATGATTGATCAAGGATTTAACCCTTGATGTAAAGGTTATCATCAAATTCTGGTAGCCGGGAACGATATGGAAAAAACGGCGTTTGTTTCTCCAGTAGGGTTATATGAATATGTTCGTATGCCGTTCGGGTTAAAAAACGCCCCGGCAACGTTTCAACGGTTAATGATTGAGATTCTTCGAGAATATATTAATCAAATATATGTAGTATATCTTGATGATATACTTTTTTTTCCACATCCATAGAGTCATCAGAATTATAATTGATTTTCTTTAAATCATCCACAGTCATACCAGAAATTCCGATGTGGAGAGATTACACTCTACCTTGTTAGAATAAGTAACAGGGATCGAGGATAATGAGCTCTCAACTGAAACAAAGATGCAGATGGTTTTATTTAACTATAACGATCGATATCACTCAACAATTAAGTGTACTCCCAGGGATGCAAAAGAAAAGATAAGCAGTTCTGAATTACAAGATAGAATCAATAAAGTCAAACATCATATAAAAAAAAAGAGAAATCTGACAAGGGAAGAATATACCGAAAATAGAACCACTGGACATATACAAAACTACAAAAGACATAGAGACAAACTATACTATAGACAAGCTTCTTTAAGAAATGAACATAAGGTAAACATTAACCGACCTTTAAAATTTACAGATTCCAATCGTGGCAATAATTCTCCTGATGACAATCACGTCGACCCAGGGCCTTCTACAAGTAAGTCCAGTACATACAGAAATAAGTTATACTAAAGTTAGAGTGCAGGGAGTAGCCATTGTTAATGAAACCAACACCATTTTACATATAATCAGTCCGATAGATATAAATGATTTACTTACCAAAATTGAAACTAATATTGCAAATTCAGACATGGACAAAAAAGGACTTCTTAACCAAGTTATACAAAACATTAGGGCTAAAATTCTATCCATAATTCCATAAGATAACAAACAAAAAAGAGGACTCATAGATTTAGTAGGGACTGTGAATAAGTGGTTGTTCTTAACAATGGACGACTACGATAGACAAGAGATATTAGAAAAATTAGATGTCAATGAGAAAAAAAATCACAGCGCCATTTCAAATTTAAATAAACAAATTTCAATTAAAACACATTTCAATGACTCATTCAATATACTTAAACTAGCAATAGAAGAAGACAGAAATAAGACATTACATGTACTACAAGTAATTAAACAAGAAAATGAACAAATTAAAAAACATTCAATGTATTTAGATCAAATGCTAAAATTACAGTATTTAGAAAACAAAGTAGACCAAAATGAAAAACTAAAACAAGATTGCGACGGTAGAAATATAACATTAAATAAAAATAACTTAATCAATTTTTACAATTGTAAAATAAAACATTATCAAGAAACCTTTTATAATCAGAAACAAATAATCCAAGACAGAATCTTTTATCCTTATAGTATGATGTATAATTACACTAAAGTACAAATGATTACTTTGGACAACATTGTAAATAAACATTTTGAAAACTTGAAAGAAATCGAGGAACTTAAATGGCATAAAAACCTTTCATATGGAATTAAGACTATACATATTTTATTAGTTATCTTAGCTTACATTATTTTAATTTATTGGTTAAGAAAAAGAAATATGAGCATAACATTTGTCAACAAAGAAAATAGTAATAGCAGAATTCGGGAGCATACTTATCCAAACCGGTAGGAGTTATGTATGAAAGCGATATGTTTCCGCAACATGAGCCGAAAACCACTGATTCAGTCAACAGCGGTCATCACCCCAAATGCACCAAAAAAAACAAACAGCCGTCAGCAGAATAAATACATAAAAACACCTTGCCAAAGCCACCTGGGCAACCAATGATTCGTGTATTCCGATAGACTCAAGTTGCAGCGACGCTTGGACGGCGGATTTGAGCTATTTCTAGAAAAATAAATAAAATACTCGAAAGGTTCAAAAAGTGTTTTCTATTAATCAAATCAAAATATAAAGGGAAGACATTAAACGCGCTGTCATGCGACTTCTTCAACATCATACTTAAGAGAATTGTGCAGAACTCTCGCGCCAACATTAGAGGTACAATCTTTCAAAAGTCCGTTCAACTACTCGCATACGCAGACGACATTGACATAGTCGGTAGAACAAAGCATGATGTCAGTGAAGCCTTTGTGAGTATTGGGACGGCAGCGGCGAATATGGGTTAAGCCGTCAACGAGGGCAAAACCAAGTATATGCTGTTATCAAGAAAAGACACCCAACACCGACGTCTTGGACAAAACATCACCATCGACAGCTATAACTTTGAGGCAGTTAGGGGCTTTGTCTACCTGTGTTCCGCTATCCAATGACACCAGCGCTGAAATCAAAGAAAGATAACTCTTGCCAATCGCTCATCCCAGTCCCGCTTTACGAGGGCAAAACCACGAGGGCAAAACCGCTTTACGGTGCAGAAGCACAGACCATGTCAAAGGCGGATGAAATCACTTTAGGCTGCTTCGAGAGGAAAATTTTGCGGACGATTTACGGTCCCGTCTGCATAGACGGAGAGCGGAGGAGGAGATAAAACATCGAACTGTACGGGCTGTACAGCGAAAGCGAGAAGAGTCAAAACACAACGCCTACGAAGGCTGGGTCATCTAGAGCTAGATCATGAACACCAACGCCCCGACCCGGAAAATATTCGAATCCAAACCGCAGGGACGGCGCAGGAGCACCGAGACTCAGGTCGGGCACGCAAGTGGAAGGGTACCTCAGCCAACTTCGCTTGTGAAACTAGAGACGGCTAGCTAGAGCCAGAGCTGGCTGGCGAAGCTTGTTGGCTAAGGCCTAGGTCCACCCCGGTCTGACCGCGCCAACTTAAGTAAGTTAGTAAGTAAGTTATGGTATAGGATAATAGTCTAGTATTATAGCATACCATGCGGGGTCAGGGTGTAGTAATAGAGTAGTAAAGATGTAGTAATATAGTAACATGGTTATGCAGATATAGTAATATAAGTATGGTAATATAGATAAATAGATATAGTTTTAGTTAGTTATATAATACTATGGTAATGGATCTATCCCTCGAGGTTAATGCATACGCTCATTGAAAAAACGATATAAAATCAAAAAAAAAACAATGTCAAAGCCAGCCGATCTGTTGACGAAAGTCTGGTAATCTCGGGAATTCCTAATCCGTGCGCAAAAATATTAGTTTTAGCTTATTTAAACTAACTTTATTAGTCTTATTTTAAGAAGAATTTGTGCTGAGTTTAAGAGTATGGGAGTTTAAACTGATCCGCAATCAATTTGCTTTAAGTATACACGAGCTGAGTTTCCGACCTTCGTGCGCTTAAACCAAGAATATTTAAGCTTAAATAGAGGCCATTATCAATCCGCTTAAGGATTGTAAGAGCTTAATTGTAGACTTCTGCAATCTCAAAGCAAGAAATTATGCATTTAAATTGAGCCCACTATTAATCGGGTTAAGAAATGCAAGAGCTTTATCTTAGACTTCTGCGAGCTTAAATTTAGAATGTTTGATTTTAGATTGATCCCATTATCAGTTTGTTGAAAGAATGCAAAAGCATAATCTAAGATTTCTACAAGCTTGAACTCAGAATGTTTGAGGTTAAACTGAATCCACTGTCAATCGGTTAAAGGAATGCCAGAGCTTAATATTCAAGACTTCTGCAAGCTTAAACTTAAAATGTTTGAGCTTAAACTGAGCACCACCTTAAGTTAAGACCGCTTAGTTCTAAACTTCTTTAACTTTAATCTAAGAACACTAGATCTTCATTTTAGGCTTTTAAAAGCTTAAACTTAGAATTTTTCAGCTTAAATTGAGCCAACTATTAATTTGTTTAAGGAATGTAAGAGCTTTCTTTAGGACTTCTGCATGCTTAAACTTAGAATGTTAAGGCTTAAGATACGGTCACTATCAACCCGTTTAGAGAATGCATGAGCTAATTTTTTGACTACCGCAAGCTTAAACCTAGAAACCTTGAACTTATAATGAACCCACTATCAATTCATTTTAAGATTCCAAAAGCTTTATATATAAACTTCCCAAGCATATACTTCTGAAAGGTTAAATTTAGAATGTTTAAGCTTAAGATGAGCTCACTTTTATTTAATTTAAGGAATGCAGGATTTAAATTTTAGATCTCTGGATGCTTAAACAAAGAATTTTTGAGCTTCAAGTAAGTCTGTATTAACTTGTCGGCAGAACACAAGAGCTAAGTTGTAGGCATTTGTAACCTATTGTTTACAAAAGCATAAAATTTATCTCTTGCACTCTGATTCCTCTTTAATTTTAATTGTAAAAAAACAATACTTACTTACCTTTACTTCAGTCTCATTACTCTTGTAGTAATCTACTAAATCAATAAAATAAGAACTGGACACCTGTAACCTGTATGCCTTTAAGAATAAGAATAAGCGTGTATTTAATTCAATTATAACTTATTTAATGACAAAAATATATCGTTACATATTTGTTTAACAGAGACTTAAATAAACTTAATTCTAAGATATGTTTTTCCATTATTAATGGGGTATAAATGCAAAGGCGGGCTTATAAATTGCGACAATTCTTTAATCTTTATTGTGTTTATCATTGGACCGATTTCAAATGACGGGAAATGGCTGTAAAATTTATTTATTTTAATTGGATTACATAGAACATAAATATTTCCAAAACAAAATTTCTAATTTGATATAGTTCGACATTTTTATTTTTACAGATACTGCTCATACTTGATGCTAAATAATTATTAATTTTATAACGTGAGCCCTTAAAAATTACTTCAGAAGTAACATTGCAATTTGCAAGGGCAATACTACATTCATTACTTATTTGAGAAAAGTATTTCTCTTGCGTTAAATTTTTAGTTTCGGTAAAAGAAATATTGAAAGCTCATTAGAATTTTCGTGGTCAATCAAAAATTTTGAAAATTTTATACTGGTCTTATCGCCAAAGAATAAGGGGGAGTAATCCTAGAAGTAATATTATGCCAATATGTTTTAGCCTCTTTGTGTTTTGCCTCAAATCGCTTACTCCAAAGATATTTAAGAGGTCCGAATTTTTTAATTGCGGTAGAATAATGTACAAAAAAATGGTGTTAAGGCTTTAACGGTCCATATAAAGCAATATACATTGTGTGGTGTTTTCTTATAAAAAGTTCTAAATGGGTTAGGTCTTCACTCTTGTAGTTTGATTTTAAAAGTAAATCAGTAATTTCCACAAGAGTTACTAAAAGCTTTCAATGCTTGCTATTCGGCGGAATTAAATCAGCAATAATTAATGGCAAGAAATGAATAAAGCACCCAACTTCACTTGCGGTCATTTTTAAGTTGAAAACTTTTAGCCTTTCAAAACAAATAGATATCGAAGTATTGCCAATTTCCTTTTCCCCATACTGAAATAGTTTTTATCTGCTGTTTATGTCACTCAAAGTTACTATTTTATCTTTGATTAATGCAAGCAGCACATTACAAATATCATATGCGCAGACACTTTCATAAACATCGTGCATGAAATCAAAACAAACATTATCTGTAACATGAAAGTTTCGCAAATTTTCGAAAACACATCTAGTTTTTATTCCTGTTTCTTAAAAATTGTTTTTCAATAAGTCTTGTGTGTAGTTGCTTTTATTCCTTAAAAATTCCACGTTCTCTGATACATCGCATTGCATTTGGTTAATTCTTGTACAAGCACGGCAATATCTTTTACAGTTAAATGATTGTACAAAAACTAATATACTATTCACAGCTAAATTGTCGCCTACAACCAAACCTAAAACAAAATATACTTTTCGAACATCGTTTCCTGTTGCAATGTCTATGCCATCTTCTAATTTCTTAAACTCTTTCATTAGGTGATAGAAAGCCTTTTCATTTCCACTTGTCTTCACATTATCGGTAGATATAAAAGCAGCAGGAAAAAAATAGTCTAGCTTTGACAAAAGATGTTGCGGCATTAATGGAAAGTTTATGTAGCAACCACAAATGGAATATGTTGGCTACCAAGTGGATTATTTATTTGAAAGTCGTTAGTATAAAGAATTATATGGAATAACTAAATCGGACAGAAAATCCTGAACTTTATTTTTAAACTCTCATGTATCTGTAAAATTAGATAATATGTTTCCGATCGTACTTGCATTGGTGTTTTTTAATGTATCATCTAAAAGCATAGGGATTTCGAAAATACCTTTGAATGTAAAATAAAGCGGCATAACATAAATGTCCGCAGACTTAAAGCCTTAAGTAGGATTACCATGTAAAACTATTTCAGTAATAGACTCATTAATTGAAAATGATTTTGGGTATATCGTATAAGTTGAATTCTTTTAAAATTTTGAATAAACTATACTCTGTTTTGATTTCCTGAAACGGATCCTTACAGTAATGTAAAAGGCACTTTAAATCATCTGGTATTTCATCTTAAACACCTTCAATTGCTGTAGAAATAGCTAAAGTCAACGATGAAACTGCATTTTGGAATTGTAAAACTTGATTTCTAGGCATAAAATTTTCCTCATGTAGGCTTAAAGATAAATTAAGTGTATTCCTTCTTAAAATTGCCAAAGTGTCTAAAATATTTTTTTCCGTTTTTTATTAGATTTTTTTGGTGAAAAATTTTTATTTTGAGGTTTCGAAAAATTTGCTATAATTGCAGATGTTGAAGTTATGCACTCATGTTTTTTGTTTGCGGTAACCTCATCTATCCTAAGCTTATGCTGTTTCTCTAGGTGTAGTCGAAAATATGTGAAATTCGTAAAGCTTTGCTTGCAGTTACTTTGCATGCACTGAAGTTTCAAAAGTTTAGTAGTCAATAAATGATCTACTTTAAAATGTGTTATAAGAAGGCTTGCACTTGTAAAATTCTTCAAGCAAAGAAAGCAAGCGTACATTTTAAGTACAGGTTTTAGTTTTTTTAAGAAAAGAAATAATTCCACAACTAGAAATGGTTAAATGGTTAACCCAGCCGAATAGTATTTGCTGACAGTAAACTCGATTTTGGGTTTGTAGTCGTTGATAGTTTTTAGTCTCAGGACGTTTAAATTTTTAAAGTAAATAAACGATCTACTTTAAAATAAGACTAAATCAACAGAGATAATTTCAGATAGTCCTCACACCATTAAAATAGGTTGGACCGCCAATTCAGAAAAGGTATATTACTAATTGAGTTCAATTTTTAAGAAATCGATAGGGGAACTTATGTGTATTGGCTGACTTGATGTCGAACACAGTTTTTATTTCAAAGAAGAATTTTTGAATAAAGAGCCAAGGCTCTCGACAAGCTGATGGGTATTTTAATTGAAATATTTGAAATATTTGAAAACAAACGTTAATACTTTCTAAAAATGAATTAACCTTAATTAAATTGTTATCAACGTATATATAAAAGCCTTTTACTTCGGTCTCTGACAGTCCTTTCACAATTAAAAATGGTTGAATGGTCAACCCAGCCGAATAGTATTTGTTGACAGTAAACTCGATTTGGGGTGCTGTGGCGTAGTGGTTAGTGTGTGTGCTTACTACGCCGGAGGTCTGGGTTCGAATCCTGCCAACGTCACCTGGAAAAAAAAGACTTGCTCTTTTTCACGGCCCCCACCTCCGCGAGGGTCTGACAAGCCCTCCGAGAGTATCATTTGTCTTGAAAAATTTCTCAAAGTGCCGTTCGGATTCGGCAAAAAATTTTAGGTCCCCTTGTATGTAACGAAATTAACACACCAGCATACATTGTTGAGAAGTTGGCCCTGGTTCACCTCGTGCTGTTGCGCCACTCTATTTATTTATTTTTAAACTCGATTTGATGTTTGTAGTCGTTGATGGTTTTTAATCTCAGGACGAAGCTTTCTTGAGCATCTATTATCGTTGCCTTCTTCGTCCGCTTTCCACTGTTATCCTTACATCTTGCTGGCGATGGCAGTATTGCATTTAGCAATATCGCATACACGTAGTCCTGGGCGTCTGTACAAAAATAGAAAAAAATATTTCAAATTAAACGACGAAATGTAGAATGGAAATTGTGTGATATAATAATGACCAAGGTGGCTTATTTGTAGGTATATTAACAAAAGTTGACAACCTACCTTAATTATTGGATAAAGAGATGTTGAAAAGTTGCTGTTTGCAGTATTCATTATGTATGTTGCTCTCGTAGTACTTCATTTCGAAGTCAATTTTGATCTAAAAATTTAAGAGTACATAAATCATAGAGATAAAATTAATAATAGGAAACAGAAGTGTGAAAGACAAAGAATGATTTTTTCTAATTTATATTTCTAAATTATTTTTTATAATATTAATCATATAAGTAATGAGTATTTGAATGGGGTCAATAAAATACAATAAAAATATATCCAAATTAGATGCCCTTGAGTGAGAGAGCTTTGACCATGCTTGAAAAAACTCAGAGCTTTCCATAGCCCTTAAGTCCCTTTGGCGTATGTGAAAAGTCCTCTTCCATTTTTTACACACTTCAGACCAATCTGCACCATCCCTATTGAGAGACGTTTTGAACGCAATGGCAATCGACTCATCGATTTCAGGTAGATCAGGAGACTCCGGCAACGGTGTTGTTTCACGGCTATTGCTGCCTTGGGTTGCAAAGTCCAGCTTTAGCCTCTTGCTTCGCTTGTGTTTATACTTAGCAAACAATTTGCCGCTCGGATTTGATTTTCCCTTCCTCGGAAAGTAATAGTAATCCTATACAAGAATATCGAATATCATTAACAAGCTACCTGCACATCATTCTCGCATGGAAATACAGTGCATATTTCATGCAGGATATAAGCAAAGTTTTTTGCCTTGAGCGCAATGCTATTGCTTATTGCCTCTTCAACAACAATATTAATAATGTCATTCCTATGAGCGGTTGTTAGGGCGCTATGATCCTTCGCATACGTAACTACGGCTTTTCCTTTAGAAGTTTCTGTGAACAACGACAAAAGGTCCTTCGGCAGGGCGCCTTTGTAAATATTGCAAGCTTCTTACATATAATATTAAAAGCTAACATTTGCAACTTTTAATAATATCATTGCAGGATACCCTGCAAGGTCGGGTTTAAGAATAGCCTTGAGGCAAGGTATGCCTGTGGTAAGAGCCGACTGAAATCCACTGGAGGAAGTAATCTTCAGGCATAAATGATGCTGCCCAGGAGTATAAACTCCTTGTGGGGCCACCCTTTGCAGTAAAGTTATAACTGGAAAAGATAGACCCGAAACTTTAAATTAAATCCAGCAGCGTCTGTTACATATTGTGCGACTTGTTGGTCAGCGTCTGATCCCAGAGGGATGGCTGAACTTCAAATAACAGAAATGCAGGAGCGTCTGTTTCGGAACGAGCGGCTTCCTGGTCGTAGTCTGTTGTCCGGCAGCTAGTTACAAAATGCACCCCCCCAGCCTCGGATATTTGCTGATCCTGGTAATCCAGGGGGCACCCTTTGGAGCTAGGCCTGAGGGGTGTCAGCATGAGAGCGCTTGGTGGTCGGAAGGTCCCGCTCGGCATCCGACCGGGCTTAACCCGAAGAAGTAACGAGCAGCCCGTCAATGGTGCCGCTATTCATTACAGGGAGCGGAGGGTACAGCGCCAAGTCAAAATGAGGGCTTAGGTGGAACTCTGCAAATCGACAACGGCACCAACTCAAAATTGGCACGTGGAATGTCTCGTCGCTAACGAGGAAGGAACTTGAACTGGTTGAGGAGGCCAAAAAGTATCAGCTCGACGCAACTGGCATCTCCTCAACTAAGTGGAAGGGTTCTGGAACCAAAGATTTTGAAGATGGGTGGAAGCTCTTCTGGTCTGGCGTCCCAAATCACATGATTGCATAGGCGGGTGTGGGGATACTCACAATCCCTGGTTGCCAGAAAATGTATTCGATGTCATTCCGTTAGGAGGAAGGATTCTGATCTTAAAGCTTAAGCTTGAACGATCGACTCTGGCTCTGGTTCAGGTTTATGCACCAAATCAAGAGTCAGAGTATGAGTCCTTTTTGAACGAAGTGGATCTGCCCTGGTCAGAGTGGCAGAAATTGACTTCTTTCTCCTGATGGGTGACTTCAATGCACATGTGGGTACAGACGACAGTACTTGAAGGAGTGTGATCGGGAGGCACGGTCACCGGGATCAAAACAGGAACGGAAAGAAGTTGTTGGACTTTTGCTGTGCATATGGCTTGTCCATCATGAACACCTTTTTCCCACATAGAGACATTCACAAATTCGCATGGTACAAACACAGTTTAAATCAGAAGTCACTGATTGATTTCTTTGTTGTACCATCGTGTGTTCAAAGAATGATTTGTTCGAGTTTTCAGGGGTGTTGAGTTGTCAACTGATCACCACTAAGTGCTGTGTACTTTTTTTTTTTCAGTGACAGTATTCCTTTGCCACCCAGGCGAAAACCAAGACTGGTGACCCGCATATGGTGGGAAAGGTTTCAGGATGCTGACTCTGATTTCAGAGAGCGTTTTGCACAGCATGTTTCGGAGAAGTTTGAACAAATTCCAACTGACCTTTTGAATGAAGAGGAGGAATGGCAGCTGCTTTATCGGCAGTCATTTCGTCTGCAGGAAATGTTTGTGGAGTGAAGCTGCTTGGGGTAGCGGTTAGTGGTGAGAAAAGAACTGCTTGGTTTCAAACGCCTGGAGTTCAAGAACCCATCGGAGAGCAGAAGAGAGCCTACATTGCGTGGATCCAATGTAGAAACTCAACTTCTCGAGCCCGGTACAATGAGGCGCGAAGGACTTCCAATCTGGCAGTCAGAACAGCCAAGGAACAGTCATGGAAAAAGTTCGATGTGTAGTCAGATCTGCAAACATGACATTTTGACAGACCATTCGCCGGCTCAGAGGAAGGAGATTAAATATCATTCAAGGGGTTAAATCCAAGGACGGTACACTTCTTTCGAATGAGAGCTATGTCTTGCGCAGATGGAGAGAGCACTTTTCGGAGTTGCTCAACCCCCAACAGGGCACTGGAGATGGCATTCCCACCGCTGACGAGATAAGGGCGAAGAATAGTCCCATTCCGGCCAGAAATGCTCAAGGCAATGGGTGAAGAGGGTCATAAGGTAAGGCTAACACGTGCCATAAAGTAGGCCTGGGATAGCGGGAAGGCACCTAGCGATTGGCAACGGAAGCTATAGTGTCCATTTTCAAAAAAGGAGAGATTGCGCCAACTATAGGGGCATATCTCTCTTGAGTCTTCCGGGAAAAGTATTCGCGAAGGTGTTGGAAACGCCTTCCAGAGCTGTAATCGAGCCTTTGTTACGGAAAGAACAGTGCGGCTTTCGGCCTGGCAGAGGCACAACCATGCCAAACCGGTCTATGCGTGTTTTGTAGATCTGGAAAACGCGTATGACCGAGTCCCTTGGGATACACTGTGGACTATACGTTAAGTGGGCCTCTTCTGAGAGCCATCCGGTCTTTGTATGGAAACTGCAGAAGCTGTGTACGGATAAATGGCAATCCCGTCCTTTTGATGTGCGCGTTGGACTTCGCCAGGGGCGTGTTCTGTCGCCGCTCCTTTTCATAGCATATATGGACTGGATGGTGAAGCGCAGTCTTGGCGAGCAATGTTTCGAATTGGCTGGCATCAAGATGAGCCATGTGCTT
The DNA here is from genome assembly GCA_947623515.1 of Neoascia interrupta. Lineage (NCBI taxonomy): Eukaryota > Metazoa > Arthropoda > Insecta > Diptera > Syrphidae > Neoascia > Neoascia interrupta. Next base: position 120,626,625 of record OX392462.1, read on the forward strand.
ATCGCAAATGATTTGGAAATGCTTGCATCATCCAAAGAGGAACTTCAACGAGCACTGGATAGGTTTGCAGTCGTCTGTGGTGATGATGGGGTGAAAGTAAACGTGAACAAATCGGAAGTGATGGTTGTTTCTCAAACTCCTGTGCAGTATACCCTGCACATAAATGGAGTTCCATTAAAACAGGTGGAGAAATTTAAGTATCTCGGGGTCTTTTTCACGAAAGATGGGAGAAGTGATACTGAGTTGTACTGTAGAATTGGCCAAGCTGGAGCAATAGTAAAGGAATTGCGACGGCAGGTCATCAGGAAAGCTGAGCTTGGAGTGAAAGCAAAGATCTCAGTTTTTAACTCAGTATGTTCGTTCCGACCCTCATCTATGGTCATGGTTTTTTGGGTAATGACCGAAATGAGATTCCTGAGGTGCGTTGCTGGTGTTACTCTTAGGGACAGAGTGATAAACGTCAGTATTCGTAGGAATCTTAATGTTAAGAAGCTACGTCTCCGAGTGGAGCGATCGATTCTTCGATGGTTTTTTTTTTTTTTTTTTTTTTTTTATAATTTACTCGCGAATAAAGGGATTGGCTACCCTTTTAATGTTACACATCTCACGAGCGGAAAGGATTAGAAAAAGAGGAAAAAGAGGAGAGGTACCGATGCACTCTTGTTTTGAACAGTTGCGGGTTGTAATGTGACGGAAAGACTGAACGTGGGAGAACATTCCACATTCGCGTTGAGCGGCTTATGAAGGAACTTCTAAACTTGACTGTACGTCCGAAAGTGGGCTCGAGGGTAAACTGATGTGCATTCGATCTTTGGCGAGTATCACGGTTGAAAGTCTTAAGGGGCGGAATGCAATTGGCTATTTCGATGGAACACTGTTTGTGGAAAAAGCGATAGAACAGTGAAAGGCAAGAGACATTGCGTCGATGTTCTATCGCTTTTTCCACAAACAGTGTTCCATCGAAATAGCCAATTGCATTCCGCCCCTTAAGACTTTCAACCGTGATACTCGCCAAAGATCGAATGCACATCAGTTTACCCTCGAGCCCACTTTCGGACGTACAGTCAAGTTTAGAAGTTCCTTCATAAGCCGCTCAACGCGAATGTGGAATGTTCTCCCACTTTCAGTCTTTCCGTCACATTACAACCCGCAACTGTTCAAAACAAGAGTGCATCGGTACCTCTCCTCTTTTTCCTCTTTTTCTAATCCTTTCCGCTCGTGAGATGTGTAACATTAAAAGGGTAGCCAATCCCTTTATTCGCGAGTAAATTATAAAAAAAAAAAAAAAAAAAAAAAAAAAAACCATCGAAGAATCGATCGCTCCACTCGGAGAAGTAGCTTCTTAACATTAAGATTCCTACGAATACTGACGTTTATCACTCTGTCCCTAAGAGTAACACCAGCAACGCACCTCAGGAATCTCATTTCGGTCATTACCCAAAAAACCATGACCATAGATGAGGGTCGGAACGAACATACTGAGTTAAAAACTGAGATCTTTGCTTTCACTCCAAGCTCAGCTTTCCTGATGACCTGCCGTCGCAATTCCTTTACTATTGCTCCAGCTTGGCCAATTCTACAGTACAACTCAGTATCACTTCTCCCATCTTTCGTGAAAAAGACCCCGAGATACTTAAATTTCTCCACCTGTTTTAATGGAACTCCATTTATGTGCAGGGTATACTGCACAGGAGTTTGAGAAACAACCATCACTTCCGATTTGTTCACGTTTACTTTCACCCCATCATCACCACAGACGACTGCAAACCTATCCAGTGCTCGTTGAAGTTCCTCTTTGGATGATGCAAGCATTTCCAAATCATTTGCGATAAGCACATGGCTCATCTTGATGCCAGCCAATTCGAAACATTGCTCGCCAAGACTGCGCTTCACCATCCAGTCCATATATGCTATGAAAAGGAGCGGCGACAGAACACGCCCCTGGCGAAGTCCAACGCGCACATCAAAAGGACGGGATTGCCATTTATCCGTACACAGCTTCTGCAGTTTCCATACAAAGACCGGATGGCTCTCAGAAGAGGCCCACTTAACGTATAGTCCACAGTGTATCCCAAGGGACTCGGTCATACGCGTTTTCCAGATCTACAAAACACGCATAGACCGGTTTGGCATGGTTGTGCCTCTGCCAGGCCGAAAGCCGCACTGTTCTTTCCGTAACAAAGGCTCGATTACAGCTCTGGAAGGCGTTTCCAACACCTTCGCGAATACTTTTCCCGGAAGACTCAAGAGAGATATGCCCCTATAGTTGGCGCAATCTCTCCTTTTTTGAAAATAGACACTATAGCTTCCGTTGCCAATCGCTAGGTGCCTTCCCGCTATCCCAGGCCTACTTTATGGCACGTGTTAGCCTTACCTTATGACCCTCTTCACCCATTGCCTTGAGCATTTCTGGCCGGATTTCATCAACTCCAGCAGACTTGCCAACTTTTAGCGATTTAATCGCTTCTGTAACTTCGTCTACTATGGGACTATTCTTCGCCCTTATCTCGTCAGCGGTGGGAATGCCATCTCCAGTGCCCTGTTGGGGGTTGAGCAACTCCGAAAAGTGCTCTCTCCATCTGCGCAAGACATAGCTCTCATTCGAAAGAAGTGTACCGTTCTTGGATTTAACCCCTTGAATGATATTTAATCTCCTTCCTCTGAGCCGGCGAATGGTCTGTCAAAATGTCATGTTTGCAGATCTGACTACACATCGAACTTTTTCCATGACTGTTCCTTGGCTGTTCTGACTGCCAGATTGGAAGTCCTTCGCGCCTCATTGTACCGGGCTCGAGAAGTTGAGTTTCTACATTGGATCCACGCAATGTAGGCTCTCTTCTTCTCTCCGATGGGTTCTTGAACTCCAGGCGTTTGAAACCAAGCAGTTCTTTTCTCACCACTAACCGCTACCCCAAGCAGCTTCACTCCACAAACATTTCCTGCAGACGAAATGACTGCCGATAAAGCAGCTGCCATTCCTCCTCTTCATTCAAAAGGTCAGTTGGAATTTGTTCAAACTTCTCCGAAACATGCTGTGCAAAACGCTCTCTGAAATCAGAGTCAGCATATTGAAACCTTTCCCACCATATGCGGGTCACCAGTCTTGGTTTTCGCCTGGGTGGCAAAGGAATACTGTCACTGAAAAAAAAGTACACAGCACTTAGTGGTGATCAGTTGACAACTCAACTCCCCTGAAAACTCGAACAAATCATTCTTTGAACACACGATGGTACAACAAAGAAATCAATCAGTGACTTCTGATTTAAACTGTGTTTGTACCATGCGACTTTGTGAATGTCTCTATGTGGGAAAAAGGTGTTCATGATGGACAAGCCATATGCACAGCAAAAGTCCAACAACTTCTTTCCGTTCCTGTTTTGATCCGGGTGACCGTGCCTCCCGATCACACTCCTCCAAGTACTGTCGTCTGTACCCACATGTGCATTGAAGTCACCCATCAGGAGAAAGAAGTCAATTTCTGCCACTCTGACCAGGGCAGATCCACTTCGTTCAAAAAGGACTCATACTCTGACTCTTGATTTGGTGCATAAACCTGAACCAGAGCCAGAGTCGATCGTTCAAGCTTAAGCTTTAAGATCAGAATCCTTCCCCCTAACGGAATGACATCGAATACATTTTCTGGCAACCAGGGATTGTGAGTATCCCCACACCCGCCTATGCAATCATGTGATTTGGGACGCCAGACCAGAAGAGCTTCCACCCATCTTCAAAATCTTTGGTTCCAGAACCCTTCCACTTAGTTGAGGAGATGCCAGTTGCGTCGAGCTGATACTTTTTGGCCTCCTCAACCAGTTCAAGTTCCTTCCTCGTTAGCGACGAGACATTCCACGTGCCAATTTTGAGTTGGTGCCGTTGTCGATTTGCAGAGTTCCACCTAAGCCCTCATTTTGACTTGGCGCTGTACCCTCCGCTCCCTGTAATGAATAGCGGCACCATTGACGGGCTGCTCGTTACTTCTTCGGGTTAAGCCCGGTCGGGTGCCGAGCGGGACCTTCCGACCACCAAGCGCTCGCATGCTGACACCCCTCAGGCCTAGCTCCAAAGGGTGCCCCCTGGATTACCAGGATCAGCAAATATCCGAGGCTGTTTTCGTTTTCTTATCATGGCATGGCGGGGGGGGGGTGCATTTTGTAACTAGCTGCCGGACAACAGACTACGACCAGGAAGCCGCGTAATGACCGAAATGAGATTCCTGAGGTGCGTTGCTGGTGTTACTCTTAGGGACAGAGTGATAAACGTCAGTATTCGTAGGAATCTTAATGTTAAGAAGCTACTTCTCCGAGTGGAGCGATCGATTCTTCGATGGTTTTTTTTTTTTTTTTTTTTTTTTTTTATAATTTACTCGCGAATAAAGGGATTGGCTACCCTTTTAATGTTACACATCTCCCGAGCGGAAAGGATTAGAAAAAGAGGAAAAAGAGGAGAGGTACCGATGCACTCTTGTTTTGAACAGTTGCGGGTTGTAATGTGACGGAAAGACTGAACGTGGGAGAACATTCCACATTCGCGTTGAGCGGCTTATGAAGGAACTTCTAAACTTGACTGTACGTCCGAAAGTGGGCTCGAGGGTAAACTGATGTGCATTCGATCTTTGGCGAGTATCACGGTTGAAAGTCTTAAGGGGCGGAATGCAATTGGCTATTTCGATGGAACACTGTTTGTGGAAAAAGCGATAGAACAGTGAAAGGCAAGAGACATTGCGTCGATGTTCTAATGAGTCAATTGACTGCGCAATATCTGTCTCCAAATAGTTTTATCGCCCGTTTTTGTATCCTGTCTAGCAGGTGCAATGCTGTTTTTGGAGCACCAGCCCAGACGTGGGAATTATATTCCAGCTTGGGGCGGATGTAGGCCTTATATAAAATAGCCAAATCAGAAGGGGTGAAATATTTCTTACATCTTTTGAGAAAACCTAGGCATTTCGCAGCGTTCTTGGCGACGTCGAATATGTGGTCATTCCAACTAAGGTTTTTATTAACACACATACCTAGAATGGAAAGCGTTTCGATTTCGTGTATGCAAGTGCCATTTATGGATAATGGCTGAGTGTTTCGGTTTTACTGCAAAGACAGAAGACAGCATTGAGTTTTAGAAGCATTAAACTCTACTCTGTTAAGAGATCCCCATAATACAATGCTGTTAAGATCAGAGTTTAATGAGTTTGACATACGCTGCCGCTCCAGTTCTACGTCCGAAGAGCAGGGGCGAGGAACCGAGAACGAATATGAGAAACTGAGGTTTCTAACATCGGCAAAGGAGTGAATTGGATTAGTAGTAGCAGACAAGAGATCGTTTATGAAAACGAGGAAGAGAGTCGGAGACAAAACAGAGCCCTGGGGAACTCCAGCATTTATTTTTTGAACTGCAGACTTGAAGCCGTCCAAAACAACTTGAATTGAACGGTTCGAAAGGTAATTACTAATCCACTGAATAAGAGATTCGTCGATTCCAAATGCACGCATTTTCGACAAAAGAGCTTGGTGCCAAACTCTGTCAAATGCTTTTGAAGTATCAAGCGCAACAATCTTGCTTTCACCAAGAAGATGCAAGGAATGGTTCCACTTTTCGGTGAGATATGCCATCAGATCACCAGTGGACCTTTTGCTACGAAAACCATATTGCCGGTCATTAAGTAGTTTTCGTGATTCGAGATATTTCATGAGTCGGAAGTTAGTCAGCGTTTCCATGACCTTAGAAAGAAGGGAAGTTAGTGCAATTGGACGATAGCTAGAGGGAGAAGAAGAATCGCCTTTTTTAGGGACGGGCTGGACAAATGCTGTTTTCCATCTACTCGGAAAGAGGCCAGAGGAGTAGGACCGATGAAAAAGCTTACACAATGGTTTTGCCAGCGTGGAAGAACACCTCTTCAGAACAATCGGGGGTATACCATCTGGACCAGCGGATTTGTGAATGTTGAGATCCTTAAGTACTTTTTTGACTGTACGAGTGCGAAAGTGAATGTGTCCCATAGTGCATTCAACGCGCTCAGGTACAGGTGGAGGCAATACGCAATCTGGTAGAGCTGGCAGCAAAATGTGCTGCGAGGAGATTGGCTTTGTCTAGGGAACTGACAGCTGGGATGCCATTGCTTGGGATGGAGCATGAGGCACAATTTTTCACATTTTTGACGAAAGACCAAAAGTTTTTACTACCTTTGGGACAATGTAGTATTTTCTGCCTCAACCTTTGGTCGTACATGAATTTCACACGACGGATATGAGCATTGCAGGCATTTCTGGCTTGTTTGAACTTATTTCGGTGTACTAGAGAGGGATTGTCCTTGTAAGACCGAAAGTAAGATTCCTTCAAATTTATTGCCTCCTTACAGCTCAGGTCAAACCACGAGTTCTCCTTCGGTTTGATACTCTTAACCCTGTGGGGGATAAAAGATCTCATTCCTAGAAGAATTATATTTGTGATCATATCGGCAGCGGCGTTTACATTGTTGTCGAGAAAGCAAAGCGACCAGTTAAAACTTTCGAAAAAGTTGTTAAGGCCGTCCCAATTTGCATCCTCGTATCGCCAAACAGTTCTCTTGGGAATTGGAACTTTGGTAGGTTGGTTGCCAATGAAAAAATTTGCCGAAATGACACAGTGGTCTGACGAGCCTAGAGGAGGTAGAACATCGACGGTGTATTTGTCGGGATGGGAGGTCAAAAACAAGTTCAGTGTGTTGGCGGTATGATCGGCAATGTCAGGTATCCGTGTGGGCTCGTCTACAAGTTGGGTCAGATTGTTTAGAGCACTAAAGATTTGAACATACCTTCCTTCGGGTGTTGTCTGACCAGAATGTCGAAGCCAACTGGTTCGACGACTGGAAAATAATGGTTCTAAGCGATAGCCAGGGAGTTCAAAACTCGGGTCAGGGTGACCAGTGGCAGGATCTATGCCTAATACCTGGGTCTCGCTGAGGGCCAAAACAGCTGGGCTGTAAGTACAGAGGTGGACATACACCGCAGTAAAGTTCGTTCTCAGCCCACGAACATTACAAATGTCCACACGAAAGTCCTTCATCACGAACACAAACAACAACTATTCAAAACAATTTTTAAGCGATAAGCACTAAGCAGAGTTGTTGCGTGAAAATTCTCACAAAGAAACACCACAGCAACAATTTGTAAGTACTATGCCTTTACAAAGCATTGCGTGGTGAATCAAGCGAAAAAAAATTCGCCAACAACCCGCTATTCACTCAATGCCACTGCTAGTACAGGCACTCCATACGTGTGTATGGAGACACACGATAGTGGAGCGCCGATACCTGCAGTGACAGGCAAAGGGCAAAAGAAAGGGAAAAAAATAAAATAGAAATGGTGTGGGCTATGGTTTAATACGGTAGATGGGAGGGGGAGAGGGAGGGTCAAGTGAGATGGATGACGATGGGAATAGGCGCGTATGATACACTCGAGGTGTCGGGCGAGTTAATGTATGTATATATATTTTGTTTTATATAGGATTATGGTTGATCACTACACAGATGTATACGCGCACTGATTTTTTATTTTTTTATATTCCCGTGATTATGTTATTGGCGCACAGGGTATAGCTAATTATTTGGTTTTATTTAATTTTATTAGATATGTAGGGCAGCTGCACTAAACGCTTAAGATGTATTTTCCACTTCCACTTTTCACTTGTCTTTTGCGTAGCGCGAGCGCGTGCAGTCACGATGAGTGCAGATCGATAACTGGTTTGGACACGTTGTTCGCATGCCCCCTGACAGACTTCCTAGACAGGTCATGCTAGCCGAGATGCGAGCGCGTCGCCCCCCTGGTAGGCCAAGAAACAGGTGGTGGGATCAGGTAAAGAACCTCTCTGAGTCCCGCCGGGGGATTGCGCCGGAGTCTCTTGAGTTGGTGGCGGAGGATCGAGAAAGATGGAAGGACCATTTAGCCAACCTCGCTCCGCGACCCTTTTAAAGGATAAGCGGCATTCGAAAATGATGATAATAATATAAAATTATTTTTATCGACCAAGTTTTATAAAAGAAAAAAAATTGTCAAGTCTTTCAAGCTGCCGCGAAAAAGCACAGACTTGAAAACGAGACCTGTTGATGATCTCCAATCTGACAGCAAATTAGCACAGTAAAAAAAATACTATATTTATGATCGGACTAAATAAATGTACCCTGGTGCTGATATTATATTGCTTATGCGCAATTGTATGCAGTTTAATCTTGGTCTTGGCTTAAGACCCACTCATTCTTAAGAAAATGCTGCAGCAGTATTGATTGAACACAAGTTTTTTTTTTTGCTTTAGATATTTGCATTACGTCAGCGAAATATTTTTATCGAAGACATTTAAGAACACGTGAGCTTGTTTCGAGTAAACATTAATATGAAATTTAACACAAGCGATCTTAAACCAATTGCTTTTGGTCTTGATTTAAGTCCACTAATTCTTAAAAAAGTTCTGTAGAAATATTGAAACACAAGAAACTGCGCATTACGTTGCATTGCCACCATTTTAGAAAAGAAAAATTGACGTACCCTTCAAACATGTAAAAAGCTTTTCCATCTGGAAGACTCCCAACAAGTTTTTTAGCTCGGAGTCATCGTTTTCCTGCTCTGGGTTGTTCAAAAGCACTAAACTGTTGTTATTGTCTGCATCGATTACAAATATATTACTGGTTTTGTTGATGTCTATGTCATCCATTTTATTGCACTAACTTGTTACACAATGTTTTTAAACTGTTTATTAAGTAATTATTATTTGTTAAGAAGAACTACATTGAAAAACTGGTTAAATTAAACTTTTCAAGAAAACAAAAACTGATTCACTATTAAAGCATGTCCACTTCCACTCGCCAAGAACTCTTCAACAGGAATGATGACGACGCACGACTACACACTGCACTGCAGCTGCGTAGGTATACATACCGTCCCGACCCGACCGGCATACATTAAGAACTCTCGGTTTGATTTGAGAATGTATTGCTTACTCTTAGAAATGGATACGTTGATTTAAGTTCGTTTGGGCTTGAGTTGTGACTGTATGTGCTTATTTAAAGAGAGGGATATGCGCAGCTTATTTTTGTGGTTGAGCATTGAGTGACTTCTAGAAAGGAAGGAATACATGTAGACACGCCGTATTTTTTTTTTTTTTTTTGGCGCGATGAACGTTTTTTTTATTTTTGTGAATTTGAGAACGGGACTTGCAGTATTAAGATTGCTGCAACTTGATTTAAGAACGCATCGCGTATATTTTGGAGATGGATAATGAAGTTAATTATTAATTTATTTATAAATTCATTTATTAAGAAATATATTTAACATATTTATGATCAAGACTTACGGAAAAATTGATTAAACTCTGTTGTTTTAGTTCAGAACAAAATGTCAGAAGTCTATGGCACAAAAAAAAGTTTTTTCATGATTATCTTGAAAACGGTAACTTATAGAAAAAAAAACTTTTTAAAAGAAAAATATAGAGCTCGAAATTTTCACTCAAAAATATAAAACAATTTTTTTCGTTTTACAAACCCTTTTCAAGATATTTTCGACCAACCATGCAACCATGCCAAACCGACGCTCCGGCAGATGTTAGTCTTAGGCAATATCACTGGGTATGAAAGATAGAAATAACAAATTGTAGCAATTCGTCAAGTAAAATATTTCGAAAACGGTAACTCCCACAGCAAAAAGTTGTTTCATATTTTTTAAAGAAAATTTTGAGTTCTAAATTTTTTTGTTCAAGAATTTTCTTCTAGAAGACCGTTAGCGAGATAATCGTGAAATATTGTTTTTTTTTTTGCGCCGCTTTCAAAATTCAGCCCTGGGTGTCTTTTATGAAAGTTTAGCCTATTTGGTCTAATTTCATTGAACTTACGAACAAAAAATTGTTTACGTACAGACCAATGGATTGACATATTTTGAATGTCTACGGTGATTATTTCATTTCCTTGAAAACTATGTACTTTCGAATATAAGACAACTTTGTGGATAAATAGATCTCCGAAAAGGTTCATTTTAGGAAAAAAATTATTTCATTTTTTAGGATGACTCCAGAGCTACATTTTGATTGAAATTAATTTTTATGTAAGGGTGCACCAACACAGAATCAGTCAAAACGTTTCTTGTTTTTTTTATGACAAGAAAACGTACTAATTTTTTTTTTGTCTGATTTGGTGTGTGTTGGCTAATATTAATCAATGTATTGTTGTTTGATGCGACCAAAACCCATCTGGTGTGTTTTCAGCCTAAGAACTACCCTTGCCGAAATGCTCATCGAAAAATGTTGAGCTTTGGAAGCCAGACACTTCCACTGAGAGGCGTTTAAAACTTTTTAGTTTATTTAGCATGCAATAACAACAGAAAATGCATTAAAATAAAAAAAAAATATGTTTTTTGAATACTTATAACTTAAGTTTAAGCCAATTATAAGCTTTTGGTGTAAAAATAAAGAAAAATCAAGACAGATTGAAAAACAATTTCAAGTGAAAAATAACCAATTTAGATTAAAGTAAAACGAATTCAATCTGGATAACCCCCAAGTTAAAGTGAAAATGCTATATCTTGCTCTCTGGGTTCCATAGCAGTACCTACAAGTGTTAAATTTTTAAAATCTGCCTACTGACACGCCCACTTTACTTATTTGCATTAAAATCAAATAAATTATCGCAGGGCGCTAAAATTTGGTGTGCTGTGTGTATGAAATATACGAGAAACGCCTTCGTGAATGTGGTAGTGATCTTTTTTCTTGGCCCCATTAAGGCGTGCTTACATTTAATTTGCAGTATCTATAATTAACGAAACTAATGCAATATATTTGGTTGAAATCTGGAAAAAAGTATTATATACTGTTCAGATTGTAAGGGTCTTTTTATTGTCTATAGCTGAGGTTTCGCTCGTCGGTTCCAGGGTGTCCACAGAGAAGACGATAACTCTGTGTTTGCGAAGTCTTTATAAACCAGTTTTTCTTATTCCACTACACTTGGTGAATATCTTAACTAGATTGTAAAGGACTCAGTCGGGGGACTGGAAAGTGGCTTCGGTCTTGAAAAACCAGAAAGGACTCTATCGTATGATAGGAAAAGTATTGAAGGACTCAGTCAGAGGACTGGAAGGTGGACTCGGTCTTGAAAACCGGAAAGGACTCTATCGTATGATAGGAAAAGTATTAAAGGACTCAGTTGGATGACTGGAAATTGGACTCGGTCTTGAGAACCGGAAAGGACTCTATCGTATGATAGGAAAAGTATTAAAGGACTCAGTCGGATGACTGGAAAGTGGACTCGGTCTTGAAGACCGGAATGGACTCTATCGTTTGATAGGAAAAGTATTGAAGGACTCAGTCGGATGACTGGAAAGTGGACTCGGTCTTGAGAACCGGAAAGGACTATCGTATGATAGGAAAAACGGCGTCGGAACTCCTATTGGATTAAAGTAGTACTTTAGTAGTGGACTCGGTCCTTTAATCCTCGGTCGGCCGATAGGAAAGAATGGATTAGCTTGCCTTTATCAGGACGTCCAAATGACGTCTGGGTTTAAAAAAAAACAACAAATAAAAAAATGCCTTTATCAGGCAAACCCTTTAAATAAGAGTCGGGAGTGCTCTCTGAATATATATTTTCAAAGTAGCTTACTGACTGTACTAGTGTTCAGACCAATCGCAACTCGAACTTCTATTTTATTATACCCGACCCAGGGTATACTAAGTTTGATGTTTAGTTTGTAACGCAGTAAAATAATCACCGTAGACCCCTAAGACCTTTTAGAGATATCAACGGGACCGACAGGAGAATCGATTAAGCCATATCCGTCCGTCCGTATGTCAACAACTTTTTGGCCTTAAATTTTAAGTTGGTTGAGCATTGAGTGACTTCTAGAAAGGAAGGAATACATGTAGACACGCCGTATTTTTTTTTTTTTTTTTTGCGCGATGAACGTTTTTTTATTTTTGTGAATTTGAGAACGGGACTTGCAGTATTAAGATTGCTGCAACTTGAATTAAGAACGCATCGCGTATATTTTGGAGATGGATAATGAAGTTAATTATTAATTTATTTATTAATTCATTTATTAAGAAATATATTTAACATATTTATGATCAAGACTTACGGAAAAATTGATTAAACTCTGTTGTTTTAGTTCAGAACAAAATGTCAGAAGTCTATGGCACAAAAAAAAGTTTTTTCATGATTATCTTAAAAACGGTAACTTATAGAAAAAAAAACTTTTTAGAAGAAAAATATAGAGCTCGAAATTTTCACTCAAAAATATAAAACAATTTTTTTCGTTTTACAAACCCTTTTCAAGATATTTTCGACCAACCATGCAACCATGCCAAACCGACGCTCCGGCAGATGTTAGTCTTAGGCAATATCACTGGGTATGAAAGATAGAAATAACAAATTGTAGCAATTCGTCAAGTAAAATATTTCGAAAACGGTTACTCCCACAGAAAAAAGTTGTTTCATCTTTTTTAAAGAAAATTTTGAGTTCTAAATTTTTGTGTTCAAGAATTTTCTTCTAGAAGACCGTTAGCGAGATAATCGTGAAATATTGTTTATTTTTTTTTGCGCCGCTTTCAAAATTCAGCCCTGGGTGTCTTTTATGAAAATTTAGCCTATTTGGTCTAATTTCATTGAACTTACGAACAAAAAATTGTTTACGTACAGACCAATGGATTGACATATTTTGAATGTCTACGGTGATTATTTCATTTCCTTGAAAACTATGTACTTTCGAATATAAGACTACTTTGTGGATAAATAGATCTCCGAAAAGGTTCATTTTAGGAAAAAAATTATTTCATTTTTTTAGAATGACTCCAGAGCTACATTTTGATTGAAATTAATTTTTATGTAAGGGTGCACCAACACAGAATCAGTCAAAACGTTTCTTGTTTTTTTTATGACAAGAAAATGTACTAAATTTTTTTTTTGTCTGATTTGGTGTGTGTTGGCTAATATTAATCAATGTATTGTTGTTTGATGCAACCAAAACCCATCTGGTGTGTTTTCAGCCTAAGAACTACCCTTGCCGAAATGCTCATCGAAAAATGTTGAGCTTTGGAAGCCAGACACTTCCACTGAGAGGCGTTTAAAACTTTTTAGTTTATTTAGCATGCAATAACAACAGAAAATGCATTAAAATAAAAAAAAATATGTTTTTTGAATACTTATAACTTAAGTTTAAGCCAATTATAAACTTTTGGTGTAAAAATAAAGAAAAATCAAGACAGATTGAAAAACAAAAAAACAATTTCAAGTGAAAAACAACCAATTTAGATTAAAGTAAAACGAATTCAATCTGGAAAACCCCCAAGTTAAAGTGAAAATGCTATATCTTGCTCTCTGGGTTCCATAGCAGTACCTACAAGTGTTAAATTTTTAAAATCTGCCTACTGACACGCCCACTTTACTTATTTGCATTAAAATCAAATAAATTATCGCAGGGCGCTAAAATTTGGTGTGCTGTGTGTATGAAATATACGAGAAACGCCTTCGTGAATGTGGTAGTGATCTTTTTTCTTGGCCCCATTAAGGCGTGCTTACATTTAATTTGCAGTATCTATAATTAACGAAACTAATGCAATATATTTGGTTGAATTCTGGAAAAAAGTATTATATACTGTTCAGATTGTAAGGGTCTTTTTATTGTCTATAGCTGAGGTTTCGCTCGTCGGTTCCAGGGTGTCCACAGAGAAGACGATAACTCTGTGTTTGCGAAGTCTTTATAAACCAGTTTTTCTTATTCCACTACACTTGGTGGATTGTAAAGGACTCAGTCGGGGGACTGGAAAGTGGCTTCGGTCTTGAAAAACCAGAAAGGACTCTATCGTATGATAGGAAAAGTAATCAAGGACTCAGTCAGAGGACTGGAAGGTGGACTCGGTCTTGAAAACCGGAAAGGACTCTATCGTATGATAGGAAAAGTATTAAAGGACTCAGTTGGATGACTGGAAAGTGGACTCGGTCTTGAGAACCGGAAAGGACTCTATCGCATGATAGGAAAAGTATTAAAGGACTCAGTCGGATGACTGGAAAGTGGACTCGGTCTTGAAGACCGGAATGGACTCTATCGTTTGATAGGAAAAGTATTGAAGGACTCAGTCGGATGACTGGAAAGTGGACTCGGTCTTGAGAACCGGAAAGGACTATCGTATGATAGGAAAAACGGCGTCGGAACTCCTATTGGATTAAAGTAGTACTTTAGTAGTGGACTCGGTCCTTTAATCCTCGGTCGGCCGATAGGAAAGAATGGATCAGCTTGCCTTTATCAGGCGGACGTCCAAATGACGTCTGGGTTTTTAAAAAAAAACAACAAATAAAAAAATGCCTTTATCAGGCAAATCCTTTAAATAAGAGTCGGGAGTGCTCTCTGAATATATATTTTCAAAGTAGCTTACTGACTGTACTAGTGTTCAGACCAATCGCAACTCGAACTTCTATTTTATTATACCCGACCCAGGGTATACTTAGTTTGATGTATAGTTTGTAACGCAGTAAAATAATCACCGTAGACCCCTAAGACCTTTTAGAGATATCAATGGGACCGACAGGAGAATCGATTAAGCCATGTCCGTCCGTCCGTATGTAAACAACTTTTTGGCCTTAAGTTTTAAGGCAGAGAGCTGAAATTTTGTGGGTTGATTGGAAGTCCTTCAGATCAAGTTTGAAAATAAGCTGAATACGCCCACAGACACGCCCACTACAGGCCTGTATGTGCGACCATCTATAATTTAAAAATATACATTTTGCAAATTTTAGCTATGTTACAATGGCGCTAGCGCATTAATTTTTGGTACGTAATATTGCCTTATTGAAGGTAGCCAAAAATTTTTGGATTTTTCATTGACCACGCCCACTTTTTAAGGGATTTCAGCTTAAAATGACTGTTTTTTCAATAAATACATATGAAATTTGACAAAAAATTATATGAAAAAAAGTTGTAGATACTAGCATTTTCTAACTTAAATGTATATATTGAATGTGTCTTCGCCCACTTTTGTGGGCGTTGCGTTAAAAAAAGTGATTTTTTTTAGTTAAAAAGGCGGAGTTTTAGGCCGAAAGGTATGCAACCACCTAGTATAAAGCATTCAGCAGTTATATTTTTATATCCCGCCCACTTTTGGACAGTTGGCAGTTTTCTTTTTGGTATGGTCGGGTATTTAGCAATCCGTCGTAGATGGATTGAAGCTTTTGCATACCCACTGTTGCACTTTCCCACTTGTTTTTTTTTTATATATATATAATTTATATGGGTTTTCTATATAGTATAAATACTTATATATATATTTTTGTTTGTTTGTTGAAGGAACACGTTAATGATCCTTCCGCAGGTTCACCTACGGAAACCTTGTTTATTTATTTATTTATTTTATTTATTCAACCAATTCCTAACTCATGTAAGATATGTAAAATCTTTTAGAAAATGAGTAAGCTTAAATGTATGTTTTTTAAATTAATTTGACAATTTTTAGCTTGTAGATACCATAACAATTTTAAACGAATAACTTAAATTAAAAACAAATAATAACAGTAAATAATAATAATACATATACATAATGCGTGCGTATAAAAAGTTATGTTGGTAAAAGGGAGGAGAAAGAAATAGAACAAAAAAGAAGAGAAGGTTGAATAGATTACCATAATTACTAAAGGTGATTCGCAGCATAGTATTGTGATATCGCGATAAAAATGTTTTCGATTCAATTTATTATGGGACACCCGCTATAATTAAAATATCCCAAAATTTCCCCACCAGTGGAGACTTTAGTGAATACAACGAATTCCAGTCGTCAAACTCTGCCCTCCATCTAGCGTGATGTAGAAGTTTCACGAATTGTCATAATTATTGTATAAATAGCCGACAGCCGTTGCCTAGTTTTTTAGTTTTGAATCGGAATACTTGAAAAGCGAACGTCGAGTGTGAAAGTAATAAAAACGGTTACGGTGAACTAGATTCAACTAAGTGTTTGATAAATAAAGATATTCGTTTGTGTTTATCAAAAGTGAAATTGAGTTTTATTCGACGAACCCCAGGAAAAATATTACATTGGTGTCTGATTGGGAATAAAACTCAAAACTTGAAACAGTGCTAGTGTAACACACGGTGTTTAAAACGGAAACCACGTGTCGGTGACTTATAGAGTTTTGACTACGGAATTTCTCACACATATTTAAGCTAACTGTGCTATTGTGCAAACTGTAAAAACAGTGTCGGTGATAAATTCAAAAGTGAAGTGAATTATTTATATAATTTATATAATTTTAATATATAATTAATATATAATTTTATGTATATATTGAATGTGCCTCCGCCCACTTTTGTGGGTGTTGCGTTAAAAAAAGTGATTTTTTTTAGTTAAAAAGCGGAGTTTTAGGCCGAAAGGTATACAACCACCTAGTATAAAGCATTCAACAGTTATATTTTTATATCCCGCCCACTTTTGGACAGTTGGCAGTTTTCTTTTTGGTATGGTCGGGTATTTAGCAATCCGTCGTAGATGGATTGAAGCTTTTGCATACCCACTGTTGCACTTTCCCACTTGTTTTTTTTTATGTATATAATTTATATGGGTTTTCTATATAGTATAAATACTTATATATATATTTTTGTTTGTTTGTCGAAGGAACACGTTAATGAGCCTTCCGCAGGTTCACCTACGGAAACCTTGTTTATTTATTTATTTATTTTATTTATTCAACCAATTCTTAACTCATGTAAGATACTGTAAAATCTTTTAGAAAATGAGTAAGCTTAAATGTATGTTTTTTAAATTAATTTGACAATTTTTAGCTTGTAGATACCATAACAATTTTAAACGAATAACTTAAATTAAAAACAAATAATAACAGTAAATAATTATAATACATATACATAATGCGTGCGTATAAAAAGTTATGCTGGTAAAAGGGAGGAGAAAGAAATAGAACAAAAAAGAAGAGAAGGTTGAATAGATTACCAAAATTACTAAAGGTGATTCGCAGCATAGTATTGTGATATCGCGATAAAAATGTTTTCGATTCAATTTATTATGGGACACCCGCTATAATTAAAATATCCCAAAATTTCCCCACCAGTGGAGACTTTAGTGAATACAACAAATTCCAGTCGTCAAACTCTGCCCTCCATCTAGCGTGATGTAGAAGTTTCACGAATTGTCATAATTATTGTATAAATAGCCGATACCCGTTGCCTAGTTTTTTAGTTTTGAATCGGAATACTTGAAAAGCGAACGTCGAGTGTGAAAGTAATAAAAACGGTTACGGTAAACTAGATTCAACTAAGTGTTTGATAAATAAAGATATTCGTTTGTGTTTATCAAAAGTGAAATTGAGTTTTATTCGACGAACCCCAGGAAAAATATTACATTGGTGTCTGATTGGGAATAAAACTCAAAACTTGAAACAGTGCTAGTGTAACACACGGTGTTTAAAACGGAAACCACGTGTCGGTGACTTATAGAGTTTTGACTACGGAATTTCTCACACATATTTAAGCTAACTGTGCTATTGTGCAAACTGTAAAAACAGTGTCGGTGATAAATTCAAAAGTGAAGTGAATTATTTATATAATTTATATAGTTTTAATATATAATTAATATATAATTTTATGTATATATTGAATGTGCCTCCGCCCACTTTTGTGGGTGTTGCGTTAAAAAAAGTGATTTTTTTTAGTTAAAAAGGCGGAGTTTTAGGCCGAAATGTATGCAACCACCTAGTATAAAGCATTCAACAGTTATATTTTTATATCCCGCCCACTTTTGGAGAGTTGGCAGTTTTCTTTTTGGTATGGTCGGGTATTTAGCAATCCGTCTCCGTCGTAGATGGATTGAAGCTTTTGCATACCCACTGTTGCACTTTCCCACTTGTTTTATTTTTTTATATATATAATTTATATGGGTTTTCTATATAGTATAAATACTTATATATATATTTTTGTTTGTTTGTTGAAGGAACACGTTAATGATCCTTCCGCAGGTTCACGTACGGAAACCTTGTTTATTTATTTATTTATTTTATTTATTTAACCAATTCTTAACTCATGTAAGATACTGTAAAATCTTTTAGAAAATGAGTAAGCTTAAATGTATGTTTTTTAAATTAATTTGACAATTTTTAACTTGTAGATACCATAACAATTTTAAACGAATAACTTAAATTAAAAACAAATAATAACAGTAAATAAAAATAATACATATACATAATGCGTGTGTATGAAAAGTTGTGCTGGTAAAAGGGAGGAGAAAGAAATAGAACAAAAAAGAAGAGAAGGTTGAATAAATTACCAAAATTCCTAAAGGTGATTCGCAGCATAGAATTGTGATATCGCGATAAAAATGTTTTCGATTCAATTTATTATGGGACACCCGCTATAATTAAAATATCCCAAAATTTCCCCACCAGTGGAGACTTTAGTGAATACAACAAATTCCAGTCGTCAAACTCTGCCCTCCATCTAGCGTGATGTAGAAGTTTCACGAATTGTCATAATTATTGTATAAATAGCCGATACCCGTTGCCTAGTTTTTTAGTTTTGAATCGGAATACTTGAAAAGCGAACGTCGAGTGTGAAAGTAATAAAAACGGTTACGGTAAACTAGATTCAACTAAGTGTTTGATAAATAAAGATATTCGTTTGTGTTTATCAAAAGTGAAATTGAGTTTTATTCGACGAACCCCAGGAAAAATATTACATTGGTGTCTGATTGGGAATAAAACTCAAAACTTGAAACAGTGCTAGTGTAACACACGGTGTTTAAAACGGAAACCACGTGTCGGTGACTTATAGAGTTTTGACTACGGAATTTCTCACACATATTTAAGCTAACTGTGCTATTGTGCAAACTGTAAAAACAGTGTCGGTGATAAATTCAAAAGTGAAGTGAATTATTTATATAATTTATATAGTTTTAATATATAATTAATATATAATTTTATGTATATAT
This sequence comes from Neoascia interrupta, assembly GCA_947623515.1. Taxonomy (NCBI): domain Eukaryota; kingdom Metazoa; phylum Arthropoda; class Insecta; order Diptera; family Syrphidae; genus Neoascia; species Neoascia interrupta. Next base: position 120,645,546 of record OX392462.1, read on the forward strand.
TGAATGTGCCTCCGCCCACTTTTGTGGGTGTTGCGTTAAAAAAAGTGATTTTTTTTAGTTAAAAAGGCGGAGTTTTAGGCCGAAATGTATGCAACCACCTAGTATAAAGCATTCAACAGTTATATTTTTATATCCCGCCCACTTTTGGAGAGTTGGCAGTTTTCTTTTTGGTATGGTCGGGTATTTAGCAATCCGTCTCCGTCGTAGATGGATTGAAGCTTTTGCATACCCACTGTTGCACTTTCCCACTTGTTTTATTTTTTTATATATATAATTTATATGGGTTTTCTATATAGTATAAATACTTATATATATATTTTTGTTTGTTTGTTGAAGGAACACGTTAATGATCCTTCCGCAGGTTCACGTACGGAAACCTTGTTTATTTATTTATTTATTTTATTTATTTAACCAATTCTTAACTCATGTAAGATACTGTTAAATCTTTTAGAAAATGAGTAAGCTTAAATGTATGTTTTTTAAATTAATTTGACAATTTTTAACTTGTAGATACCATAACAATTTTAAACGAATAACTTAAATTAAAAACAAATAATAACAGTAAATAAAAATAATACATATACATAATGCGTGTGTATGAAAAGTTATGCTGGTAAAAGGGAGGAGAAAGAAATAGAACAAAAAAGAAGAGAAGGTTGAATAAATTACCAAAATTCCTAAAGGTGATTCGCAGCATAGAATTGTGATATCGCGATAAAAATGTTTTCGATTCAATTTATTATGGGACACCCGCTATAATTAAAATATCCCAAAATTTCCCCACCAGTGGAGACTTTAGTGAATACAACAAATTCCAGTCGTCAAACTCTGCCCTCCATCTAGCGTGATGTAGAAGTTTCACGAATTGTCATAATTATTGTATAAATAGCCGATACCCGTTGCCTAGTTTTTCAGTTTTGAATTGGAATACTTGAAAAGCGAACGTCGAGTGTGAAAGTAATAAAAACGGTTACGGTGAACTAGATTCAACTAAGTGTTTGATAAATAAAGATATTCGTTTGTGTTTATCAAAAGTGAAATTGAGTTTTATTCGAGGAACCCCAGGAAAAATATTACATTGGTGTCTGATTGGGAATAAAACTCAAAACTTGAAACAGTGTTAGTGTAACACACGGTGTTTAAAACGGAAACCGCGTGTCGGTGACTTATAGAGTTTAGCCTACGGAATTTCTTACACATATTTAAGCTAATTGTGATATTGTGCAAATTGTAAAAACAGTGTCGGTGATAAATTCAAAAGTGAAGTGAATTTTTTTTTTTTAAAAAACTGTTAAAAAAATTATATATAAACTGATTCCGTCGTGAAATTTGTGCTTCGATAATTAAAAATGGGTCGCAAAATTGGACAATTATCAACATTCGAACTAAAAGAAGAATTGCGTAAAAGAGACCTCCAGACATCGGGGCTTAAAAAGGAATTGTTGCTCCGACTTCGGGCCAGTATTACAGAGGAAGGTAGAGATCCCGACACGATGCTGTTCGATGTTCAAGAAGACCAGAAAGAAAGCACAGTAAGTACTGCCGATGAAATGCCCGCTGTCATGAAGTTGCTGTTGGAAAAATTTGAGAAGCTTGAGAGCGGCCAAAACGAGCAAAAGAATGCTTTCGACGAACAAAAGAATGCTCTTGAAAGTAAGTTTGAAGAACGAAAGAATGCTTTCGACGAACAAAAGAATGATTTCGACGAACAAAAAAACGAGCAAAGGAATGCATTCGAAATTCTCCAAAAAAAAACTTAGCGAGCAAAGGGACGCTCTCGAAGACAAACTCGACGCACAGAACGTCCTCTTCGAGAAAAGACTTCAAACTGTTGATGATAATTTTGAAGCAAAACTGGAAAACTTAGAAGAAGAGTTCGGCAAGAAAGTGCAAGGCGTAGAGCAACAGTTTGAAAATCTGGCTAAGGAACTCGAATTGGTTAAGAAACAAAAAGTTTGAGAATGTTTGCCCGACGGTCTACGACGAAAAGAAATGCAACCTCCTGTCTTTGATGGTCAAACTTCATGGCCGTTTTATAAGAAGCAATTCGAAGCTGCCGCCACGACGAACAATTGAAGAAAGGTCTATTGCACTCACGCTTGCGCTAAGAGGAACAGCCGCAGAATTGCTGCAGACCATTCCTGAAGAAAAACAACGGGACTATGACGCCATGGTCAAGGCCATTGAAATGAGGTTTGGAGACGACCACATGCACCAAGTTTACCGTATCCAGTTGCGCCGAAGGGTCCAGACAAGAGGCGAAACGCTACAGCAGTTGCAAGCGGACATCAAACGTTTAGTGAATTTATCTTACCCAAATGCCAACAGGGAAATAATAAACGAGCTTGCAACCGATGCCTTCACAAATGCCATCGCGGACGGGAAATTACAAATGCCCGTTAGAATGGCAGGCAAGAAAACGATCGCTGAGGCTTTGGCATTCGCCCTGACTATGGAAGCAGCAGATCAAGCTTCGCAAGGAAGCCATCGCATCAGGGAAATAGCTACAGTAGAGTGTTCATGTCAACGTGTAGACATCGAAAGACAAAACACAAGCAACGCTCGAGGGCAAATCAGATGTTGGAACTGCAACAAGATGGGACACCTGCAGCGACAGTGCAGAGCTCCACCAAGGCAAGCAAGCTGCCCACATTGCTCTAGGAGAAGACAAAATGAGGAAGAATGGAAGGGAAGGGCCGACATTTTACCTGCTGGGCATGTTTCGGAGCAACAGCAGTCGGGGAAAAGCCTAAGGACCAACTTCGCGGAGAAGAAGTTGGTTGATGGAATCTACGCCCCCAGGACCATCATCCAAGTTTCACAAACAAAACGCCACAACAAAAGTCTGACAGTGGAGGCAGTCATCGCCAACAGAAAATGTGTGGCCACCATCGATACGGGTGCCACGGCCTCCATAATCAGAAGAGACCTTGTCCAGACTTCTTGGATGCATAACACTAGCTGCTACAGTCTTAAGACAGCTACAGGAGAAGCAGCAAAGGTATACGGGGAGGTGCTTCTACAGATACCACTAGAGGGATTGACCTTCTCACATGCGTTCTTGGTAGCCGACATATGTGATGAATGCATCATAGGAGTGGACTTCATGAAGGCACATGAGGTGATTTTAGACCTTCGAATGCAAGTATTAAGGTATCGAACCATCGAGATCCCTATGGTATACGGAAACAACGACGCTGTGAGTCTTCGGGCGACTCTGAGAAGCGATTAAGTTCTGCAGCCCTCTTCAGAGACAATACTATGGGCGCGTTTGGAAGGCGATCTTGGGAACCACCGATTCTATCTAGTTGAGCCAGATATTGAAAAAGAATTCCAGAAATATTTCGTGGCAAAAATTCTTACGGAACCAAAAAACAACATGATACCTGTCAGGGTGTTGAACCCGAACAAACACACCGTCAAGCTTAGACAAGGAGAGGTGATTGGAAGATGCGAACCAATTGCAGCAGTTTCGACTATAACTGAGAGTGAATCTGTGAGTCCAGTCTCGACAACAAAACTGGCAGAACTATGCAAGACTATTCTTGGACACTCTGAGCTAAATCAAGAGCAGAAAACCATGGCGGAGAGTTTACTTGGTGAGTTTGCTGATTTATTTGCATCACAGGATGGAGACTTTGGTCGAACACACCTAGCACAGCACCGCATAGACACCGGAGATGCCAACCCGATCCGACAACCTGCCAGACGACTTCCTTTGGCGAAACACGCGGAGGTTGAAGAGATGATATCAACCATGGAAAAGGAAGGTTTGATCGAAAGTTCGAAAAGTCCGTGGGCATCACCTGTTTTACTCGTGAAAAAGAAAGACAGCAGTACTAGATTCTGCGTAGACTACCGGAGACTAAACGATGTCTCGAAGAAGTACAGCTACCCTTTGCCTCGAATTGACGACACCTTAGACACACTCTCTGGAGCAAAATGGTTTTCCACCCTTGACCTGAAAAGTGGCTACTGGCAGGTACAGATCCATCCAGAAGACAGAGAGAAGACAGCTTTCACAACCGGAAACGGATTATGGCAGTTTACAGTAATGCCATTTGGTTTGTGTAACGCTCCGGCCACCTTTGAGCGTCTTATGGAACGTGTCTTACATGGTTTGACGTGGAAAACCTGTTTGGCATACTTGGACGATGTCATCGTTGTGGAAAGGACTTTCGCTGAACATCGAGACAACTTGAGAGATGTGTTCACACGGCTTCGAGGTGCACAATTGAAACGCAATCCAAAGAAGTGTGCACTCTTCAGAGCAGAAGTAAAGTATTTGGGGCACGTGATATCGTCGGATGGAGTGAAGACGGATCCAGAGAAAATTGAAGCTGTGAGAAGTTGGCCAGTTCCAAAAGACAAACACCAGCTAAGGAGACTTCGCCGGAATCGCCAAATGTCTGCACCAGTTGACCGAAAAGGGAAGACAGTTTAAATGGTCAGGTGAGTGCGAAAAGAGCTTTCAATATTTGAAGCAGCGACTTTGTGAAGCACCGATACTAGCTTACCCCATCCCTGGCAAGACATTTATTGTGGACGCAGACGCTAGCAATGTGGGTGTTGGCGCAGTATTGTCGCAATTAAAGTCGTAGCATACTTCAGCAAAGTTCTTACCTGACCAGAGAGAAATTATTGTGTTACCAGGCGAGAACTCCTTGCTCTAATACCAGAAGTACCTGAGTGGCCAGAAGTTTATCATGCGTACAAACCACTCCGCTCTTAAATGGTTAATTCAGTTCAAAAATCCTAAGGGCCAAGTCGCAAGATGGAACGAGCGATTGCAGGCTTATGACTTCGAAGTACAACATCGCAAAGAAAGACTGCACTGTAACGCCGACGCGCTATCCCGGAGACCATGTGAGCCTAATTGTAAGCATTGCGTGCGACAAGAAGAAAAGGACGAAAGTAATTCTGTCCAGAGAATAAGAGCTGAACCTGCAGAAGGCTGGAGCAATGAGGAACTTCGTAGTGCACAACAAGAGGATCCTGACATCGAGCCAATCCTTTCGTGGAAGGAATCTATGGAAAAGCCGAATGCAAGAGATATCTCTGACAGAAGTCCTACCTTAAAGGCGTACTGAGCGCAGTGGGACTCGCTCCATATACATAACGGTGTTCTACGTAGAAAATGGGAAATGCCAGACGGAAGATCCTTTAAGATGCAGCTTTTGGTCCCAAGATCGAAGGTCCAGGAGATTCTACGAGAAATGCACGATGGAGTATCTGGCGGGCACTTGGGAATCAACAAGACACTGGAAAAGGTTCGTGAACGCTTTTATTGGCTAAGTGCAAGAAACGATGTCGAGAGCTGGTGTCGGAGGTGCACCACATGCGCTGCTAGTAGGGGACCCAAAGTCAAAGCAAGAGGTAGAATGCATCAGTACAACGTGGGGGCCCCATTTGAGAGAATCGCCGTCGACACCGCAGGCCCGTTTCCAGAAACTGAGAATGGCAACCGTTACATCCTTGTTATTGCCGACTACTTCAGCAAGTGGCCTGAGGCTTTCGCGATCCCAAACCAAGAAGCTAAAGCCGTTGTCGACCATATAGTGGACCACTGGGTGTGCAGATTCGGTGTGCCGATGGAACTACATTCCGATCAAGGACGAAACTTCGAGTCAAAGATATTCCAGGAGGTATGTGCGTCAATAGGACTACAGAAGACACGAACCACACCCCTTCACCCGCAATCAGATGGTATGGTAGAACGCTTTAACAAGACCTTGAAGGAACATCTTTCCAAAGTCGTGGACGAGAATCAACGGAATGGCCTACCGAAATGCGATTCATAGTACAACTGGTTATACTCCATCTGATGTTCTTTTTGGACGAACTGCCAGGCTACCCAGTGAGCTGAAATTTGGATTTACTATAGAAGAACCAAAATGTGAAGAGGACTACGTAGTGGATCTCAGAGAAAGGATCAAAGACATACACCAGAGGACCAGAAGAAATGTAAAAATTGCGAGTGATCGAATGAAGACCAGATATGACGCTAGAGCAACGGCACCGGAGTTTAACGTGGGAGATCTAGTGTGGCTCTACTTTTTCCCTTTTCTAATCCCCATCGTAGAAAGGGAAAATCGCCGAAGTAGCAGCAGAACTGGGAAGGTCCCTATCAAGTTGTTACGCGAATTTATGATGTAGTCTTTCGAATTCAACGAGGACCAAGAGCGAAAATGAAAACTGTCCATGTAGATCGCCTACATCGTTACAATGGAAACAATGATGATGTGCTTGTTCGGGACGAAACAAACTAGGTGGGAGACAATGTGATATCGCGATAAAGATGTTTTCGATTCAATTTATTATGGGAAACCCGCTATAATTAAAATATCCCAAAATTTCCCCACCAGTGGAGACTTTAGTGAATACAACGAATTCCAGTCGTCAAACTCTGCCAATCATCTAGCGTGATGTTGAAGTTTCACGAAATGTCATAATTATTGTATAAATAGCCGATACCCGTTGCCTAGTTTTTCAGTTTTGAATCGGAATACTTGAAAAGCGAACGTCGAGTGTGAAAGTAATAAAAACGGCTACGGTGAACTAGATTCAACTAAGTGTTTGATAAATAATGATATTCGTTTGTGTTTATCAAAAGTGAAATTGAGTTTTATTCGACGAACCCCAGGAAAAATATTACAGTATTTAAAAAGCTTATTTTTAAATGTGTGTGTATTAATAAGGCGCTTATCATCGACGGGTAGAGCATTCCAAAGCTTAATTGCATGTACAAAGAAGTGTCTCGAGGTGTTGACGTAATTGTGTCTTGGTACAATGAGTTGTAGTGTTCGTTGATTTCTGGCAAATTTAACTATGTCAAAAAGATACCCGGGTTCTCTCGTTGTAATTAGTTTATGTAAAAACGTTAATGTTCTATATTCCATGTAGGTTTCTACCGAAAGACCGGTGATCTGTTTGGAATAGGAAGAAATGTGCTCGAATCTGCTAATGCCAAAAATATATCTTGCACAACTATTAAAAGCAACCTTCAACTTTCTTTTTGACTCAAAGTCCATCTGTGTGAATATTTCACAACCATAAAACAAAATTGGTAGGACGAAAGACTTCAAGCTTCATTTTTTTATTGGCTGGAAGAAAGCTTGAAGTTGGATTAAGTCCGCGTAGAGCCCCGTAAATTTTGGAGACTGTTTTGGTTACATGCGTATTCCAACTTAAGTTTTCATTAAAATAAACGCCAAGATTCTTTATGCTATCCACATATCCAATGGGTGATTTGTTGAGAAAGAGAGGTGGAAGATTTTCCTTAGCCCTACCTGATTTTATAACCATTGCCTTTGATTTTGCTGGATTTAGACAGAGTTTGTTTTCTTCTGCCCAGTCATGAATTATTTTCAGTTCTCTATTTACGCCTGAGCTTTTTGTGGTTTTGAAAACATAGAGTATATTTGTACATCGTCGGCATATTTATGACAGTTACAGTTAAGGAGGCGCTCAGCTAAATCATTTATATAATCGTTTGTGTGGTCAGTGCCTCTCTGTTGTGTTTGGAAAACGGCTTCCAACGTCGAGGGACATTCGACGGAGTGACAAATGTGATTGAAAATTGTTGTTAAGTTTTCATTCGCCAGTTGAGGAACCCCAAAGATTATGGCATCCGCTGATAACTCCTTCTTTTCCAAGGTGTCACATCTCTTACGCAATTCGATAACATCGTCGATCGGAAGTGGTGCTTCACAAGTTTGCATCTCAAGTTTTTCTACTCTTGAGCAAATATTGTTTAATGAGTGCTCATAGTTTTTGAGTTGATTTGACAGGTCCTTTTCTATTCTGGATATATCTTGTAAAAGATGGTCACGGTGGTCATTTATTTCGGATGAGAAACGACTTATGATGGCGTCTGTGTGTTTTTTTAACCACTTTTCGAACATGTCAAGTGTTAGTGTTCTTGATCCAGAAACATTCTTTTTTGTACCAGGTAAGGGATTAGGGGTACCACTTTGTTTGGGTGTTGACATGAGTCCACTCTCAGAGTCGTTCTCTTGTTTTTTTTTGAGAGCGAGTTGTCACGATTCCAACTCTGTTTAAGTTTGTACTCATATTGTGGGAGTAACAAGGCACAACTATGTGTCTTGGCACTTTGGAGCGAATCAAAAATATTTTTACACTATTTAATTATTACTTTTCCGACTGGCGAAGTAATACTTTATAACTTTCTGGTGAAACGGAAATGTGAAGTCTATAAACGAGTGAAATATGACCAGTGCTGCTTGATTTATATAATCAACGGTGGCTACGGAACAACAGTGTTGGTCTGTGCTTGGGTGTGGGATTGCCATGGTTCTTGTGATACGGTCGGCGGGCGGTCGGCTATTTAATAAATTGATTGTAAAACGAATCACTTCGTTACGTTCCCCCCTTCCTTTCCCAGACGAGAACCTTCTCGTCGATCACTTTATTTTACGGATTATATGTCTTATTACTAATGTACAGACTTAAGATTATTTATTATTTATAATTACTTATCTTTGAGTAAATCTTAGGCTACAATTGAGGTATTCGGTGAACCTTCGACGGTCGGTGGCTACGTTGAGCTTCGGTAATGTATCGGTGGTTTCACTCGTTTGGTTAGTTGCGCCACAAAAGGTATTCTATATAGCTAGTGTAAGAACATGTTAATTAGCATGGCTTAAACAATAATTTAGTTCATTAATTAATTCAATAATTCATTTTTTTTCATTCTTCTTTTCTTAAACTCAAAATTGTACAAGAATCGGTTACTAAGTCTAGGTTTAATCCTAAAAGGGAACAACTTAATGGCTAAAGGTAACAAATTCCGGTAACTACGGTATTCATGATTTGTTATTCTTAATTTATGTGTGTACTTCAGGTTATTGGTTGCAGACGGTATTGTTCGGTCATTGTTTCCTTGTGAGTTTTCGTAATGCTTCGGTATTGTAACGTAGCTGCGTTTAGCCGGTTCCACTGCTTCAGTGTTGCCCTCGATCACGTCTTCTTCCATCGCGGCATTTATGGCTCGATTTGCTATTTTTGCGCATAATAGCTCGTCATCCGGAAGTTGACATGACGCCTCTATGGCAGAAGCTTTCGGTGATTCCTTCTTGGTGGGTGATTCCACACTGGCGAATAGGGGCTCGTCCAAGTTTGGGATGGGTTCATGACTCTCTTTAGCTTTCGTCCGGTCGGTAATGACTTTTTGATCATATGCTGTATAATTTTCTGCTTCCTTCTCGAAATCGGTAATTGGTTCTTCGGTTTCAATATCGGACAAAGGCTCGGTAGGTGCTGACACAGATTGCGGAATGATGGGGATGAAACGGCGTAGATCGGTCGGGAAATTACTGCCAAGGCTCCTTGGTGGCACTGGCAGTCTCTGGTATGACGTCCATCCTCCCCACAGAACGAACAGAATAGCCGAAAAGGTCGTCGGCCCTTCTGCTTACAACTCCAGCAGGGGGTTTCTCTATTGTACGGTACTGTGTCTGGGGGTGGTATTCCTGCGTCTTGGTAAATGGATGTGGACGGCATATTTCGGCTATTATCTTCCTGCTTGATATACTCGAATTCTTCCGATAGCTCCATCAATTCCTGCACGGTTTGGAAGTCACGTCGGCGAATATACAGTCTATACTCTGGCCGAAGTCTGTCGTAAATGTGTTCCAGACTTTCTACGACAGTTATATGGGGATTTTGGTAAATGAGATATTGTACGGCCATTATAAAATCTTGTGCCTTCTCTCTTGGGCCTTGCTTTCTTGTCCACATCTCATTCTCTAGTTTGGACAGGTAGCGTGTGGGTAAAAATTGTCGTAAGAACTCGGTTCGGAACTGTTCCCATGTTCGAAGATTGTCTCTTTTGATTCGGAGCCACTCCAACGCTCTTCCTCTGAGCATTTCTGGGAGGGTCCTAACCAAGGCATCGAATGGGACATCATAGCATCGGGCTAATTCTTCTATTCTTTCTACGAACTCGAGAGCATTCCCATTGGGTTCGAAACGCAGCCCCCACTTGTGGACGGTATACATGGTCTCGGCTTCATTACTTTGACCTATCCTGGGTGGTTCGGGCCGATAGCTGCCATTTGTCGGTGCGGTATTCGGAGGTACGGTGAAAGTCGGCTGCTTGGAGTCAGTTCGGGAGTCGAATGTGCCACCTGGTTCCATCTGAGGAACAGGGACGAAGATATTCGTATACGGTGGAGTGCCTTCGACTATCGGCTTAGCAGGCTCCACTTCTGGTTCTGGATATTCTCTCGTTGTTACCCGCTCCTCCCATTCCTTGCCCAGATCGAGTGTGGATCGGCTGCGCCGTGCCTTTTTCAAATGCTCGCTAAGCCGTTTTCTTAGCTCACTTACAGGTCCAGTAGCATCCAAGCCCCGGTTCTCCATTACTTCTATCAGTTCCTTTTTACATAGTAAATATATCCACCCGACGCTGGGGAAATTCGGATTCGCATCGGTCGGTTCGGTTACGCCAGCGGTGGCGGGGGGACTATTTTCGGTATCGGACATTCTGGACACTGATTTCTGCTGTTGGCTTTTTGATTTGGCTACTGTCGTGGGTATTCGGTGGCTGGCTGGCTTGGAATGCTGAACGGACTTCACTGGCCTGACTCTCGCTGGGGTGGGCTGGTCTGCTTGTATAAGTCGACTGGGCTGGCAGGATTTTCGCTGGAGTACGCTGGTTTTGACGGTCGGTCGGGAACGGATTGGTTGACCTCGATTGAGGTCTCTGCTCGGGCGCTAAAATGTAAGGGTCCATTTATTGTCTACAGCTGAGGTTTCGCTCGTCGGTTCCAGGGTGTCCACAAAGAAGACGATAACTCTGTGTTTGCGAAGGCTTAATACACCAGTTTTTCTTATTCCACTATACTTTATTGTTTTACTTGTGTTACTAAATAAACAACTATACATTAACAAGCTTATAGATATCTTAAGCTAGCTAAGCAATTGGTAGATATCTTAACTAGATTGTGAAGGACTCAGTCGGGGGACTAGAAAGTGGACTCGGTCTTGAAAAACCGGAAAGGACTCTATCGAATGATAGGAAAAGTATTGAAGAACTCAGTCAGAGGACTGGAAAGTGGACTCGGTCTTGAAAACCGGAAAGGACTCTATCGTATGATAGGAAATGTATTAAAGGACTCAGTCGGATGACTGGAAAGTTGACTCGGCCTTGAAGACTGGAAAGGACTCTATCGTTTGATAGGAAAAGTATAAAAGAACTCAGTCGGATGACTGGAAGGTGGACTCAGTCTTGAGAACCGGAAAGGACTCTATCGTATGATAGGAAAAGTATTAAAGGACTCAGTCGGATGACTGGAAAGTGGACTCGGTCTTGAAGACCGGAAAGGACTCTATCGTTTGAAAGGAAAAGTATTGAAGGACTCAGTCGGATGACTGGAAAGTGGACTCGGTCTTAAGAACCGGAAAGGACTCTATCGTATGATAGGAAAAACGGCGTCGGAACTCCTATTGGATTATAGTACTTTAATCCTCTGCCGGTCGATGTCGGCAGTCGGTTGATTTCGTTGCTAGATAGGAAAGAACGGATTAGCTTGCCTTTATCAGGCGGACGTCCAAATCACGTCTGGGTTTAAAAAAAAAATGCCCTTATCAAGCAAACCCTTTAAATAAGAGTCAGGAGTGCTCTCTGAATAAATATTTTCAAAGTGGCTTACTGACTATACTAGTGTTCAGACCAATCGCAACTCGAACTTTTCCCACTGGCGAAGTAGTACTTTAAAACTTTCTAGCGAAACGGAAATGTGAAGTCTATTAACGAGTATAATATGACCAGTGCTGCTTGATTTATATAATCAACAGTGGCTACGGAACAACTGTGTTGTTCTGTACTTGGGTGTGGGATTGCCATGTGATACGGTCGGCGGGCGGTCGGCTATTTAATGAATTGATTGTGTAACGAATCACTTCGTTACAAGGTACATATGTCACTATCAACTGTGCCATTCATTAATATATCAACTTAATAGGAAAAATATCACCACGCCCACTTTTGGGGGCGTTATTAAATAAAAACTTTTTTTTATATAAAAATGCAGTCAATTAGGTAAACCAAATTTGATAAAATATTGGAATAAAAAATACATTGTATTATTTCTTAGCGGGCTTTCCGGTCGTGGTTTTATAAATGCAAACAAAGAAGAAAAATACTTTATTCCATTTTTTCCCGACGTTTCGTCGACTATTTGTCGACTTCCTCAGGGGTGTTTATTTTCAAGGGTGTTAATTCGTCTAAAATTGTTTTGTTAAAATATTAGAAAAAAGATACTTAGAGCTGTCATTTTAGAAGAATTAATAAACACCCCAGAGGAAGTAACAAAGTTGATTAAGCTCAAATCAAGATCAGCAAATCAGCATCGGATAAAATTTGGGAATTATGACCTTATATTAAGCTTTAGGTATCTTGACAAAAAACATAGAATCTTTATTAAAATTTTTTTTTAAATACCTCACTTTCAGTTTGTTTCGACTTGTTTTAAGAAATTTTTCTTAAGTTTAAGTTTATTTAAGTTTTTTTGATGTTAATTCATATGGGCAGACGACTCATATCGAGATTCCATTAAATTTAATTTAAGAATGATGAACTTATATAAGCACCTTAACAAGAAAATATAGAACGCGTAATAACACGTTCAGAACGCGTTATAATAACAGAACGCGTAATAATTGTTTTTTTTTTTTTAACCAATTTAAGTTCGGTTGGACTTACCAAAAGAAATTTGTTCTTGAATCGAGATGGTGTCATTCTTAATAGGTGTGGAGGAAATACATTTTTTTTTCCGCGAGTGAAGTATCAAGATTGTTTGAGCTTGATTCAACAGCAGACGTTTAAAATCAAGACTGCCCGAATTAAGTTTAGGAGCTGCTAGCTTAGATTAGATTAAGTGTAAGGACTATTAAGTGTAAGGACTAATCATGGGGGTTCAGGGTTTAGGTTAGGGAAGCTATGGGACATAGCTATGTCGCTATGTCCCATCCATAGTTGTTAGGATAGTCTTCTGAGTCGAGTCTCTTTCTCGAGTTTTCCACTCAGATGCCTGGATTCTTTCCATATCTTTACGTTGTTAGTGATGGCAGTGATAATTTTGCATCCAATGTTTAAACGTTGGGCCTAGCCGGGTTCCATCATACTATGCCGCCGCCAGTCTAGCTGCCCTTAAAATGGCCTCCCGGCATAAACTCTAACACGTAACACAGTACTCCTATCAACTCTTTTGTTCCTTCCCTAGAATTTGTTAGATCAATCAAAAAAATACAGCCACAGAGTTGAATTGTGTCCTCATTGCCAGTGAGACTATGGAAGAAGATACAAAGGATATAAAGCATGAAATTAATGCAATGGCAAATGCATAGAACTCTGACTAGTAGTTGCTCATGTTAAAAAACACTATAGTTTTCCACGAGCTCGCGATCAAATTTGCACTGCCCGAATCTTCGAAGTAAATGCCAGGCTGACTTCTAAACTGGGTAATTTCGAATTCCTGTTTCATTGGCATCGCAATTGAGGAGTTCAGAAGTGCTGCCAAAAATCCACCATTTGTTGTACGGTGTCCTCTACCCTTTGATATAAGGACTTGAACAGGTCCGGCATAATCGACTCCAGTTTGTTTAAATGGCCTTGATGGGGTTGCTCTTGAGGCTGGTAGAATTCCCATAAGTTGGGTTTTTCCTTGTGCTCTAAACCGATGACAACACACACAGTTGTGTATAATCTGGCGCACCACACATTTTGCTTGAAGGATCCAATATGATTTGGGCAACGTCGATAATGTTAATCAAATGCCTCCATGAAGGGTGCACTGATGTACGTTTTCAACCAATAATTTAGTAAATCTGTCACTGGGTGATAGAATGTAAGGATGTTTCTCGTTTTCCGATAAGTTTGCTTTTTCCAATCGACCTCCTATGATTAACAGATCTTCTTCATCCAAGTATGAGTTAAGCGATAAAAGTTTGCTTTTACAATTTTTCCTTCTTTGAGGTGTTTGATTTCTTCTGGGAACGTCTTTTTTTGAACTGCTCGTATGATGTTTTTGCGTGCTGTGTTGAATTTATTTAGTTGTAACTCTAAGCTTCCCGGTCGTTTTGAGTTTGGAGATTTGCAGTTGTCACTAAGTCTTTTGCAATAAGCGACTGCTTTTATTTAAGTGTTATAACTGGAGAACGGTATTTAGGACTACTTTCGCTACTCTTGCCTCTGTCACTTCAACTTCAGGTACGACTTGACTCGGCATAATGGATGATGGTGAATCTGTTCTGGCGTAATACCTCTAGAAGCACAGTCAGCTGGATTATCCAACGATTGGACGTGCCTCCATGAACTTGGGCTCGTTACTTCTTGGATCTCCGAAACTCTGTTGGCTACAAATGTCTTCCATGTTGATAGGCACTTCTGTATCCAAGCTAATGTTATTGTAGAGTCTGTCCACGCAAATACCTTGCCTACTTGCGAGTTGTATATCCGCATTGTTTCCAACAAGACTTTGGACAGCAAATGAGCTCCACAAAGTTCTAGTCTAGGAAGCGAAATTCTCTTCTTAATAGGAGCCACTTTAGTCTTCGCAGTCAGTAATGCTGTAGCATAGCTACCTCCGCGCATAGACACCCTCGAATATACAACAGCTGAATAAGCGGCTTCAGACGCGTCACAAAATCCATGTAATTCTATTTTTTTGGATTGATCAACTCCCAGCCATCTTGGAATTCTGATGTTTTCCAATACCACAAGGTTATTCTTCAGCTTATTCCATTGATCTTCTAGTTCAGTTGTGAGTGGTTGATCCCAATCCAGATCAGTTTTCCAGATCTGTTGCATTAAGATTTTCGCGCTAACAGTAACCGGGGCCAACCATCCGAGCGGGTCATACAGCTTTGCTATTTCTGATAATGTCGTTCTCTTCGTAAGAGTTTCAATTTCTCCTTTTGGTGGGCTTATATGGACTTTAAACTGAAAGGTATCACTTGAAGGACTCCAGTGGATGCCTAGTGTTTTAATGGTCTCTTCTTTGTCGATTTGTATGCTGCTGAGGCTCTGAGACTCCTGTGGAACGTTCTTAAGCAGCCGAATGTCATTACGAAGGTTGAAACCTGCCCCTTTAAGCATTATTGTCAATTGCATTTGAGTTTCTTCGCATTCTTTTAAGGTATCTCGTCCAGACATCACATCATCAACATAGAAATCGTTTTTGACAATGTCTGCTGCAAGCGGATACCTCTCCTGCTCATCTAGAGCCAGTTGTTGAAGTGTTTTAACTGCCAAATAAGGTGCAGCAGCCGTACCGTAGGTCACTGTTGTGAGCTTGTACTCCCTTATTGGATGATTAATCGAACTTCGCCATAAAATACGCTGGTAGTCCTGGTCGTCTTCATTAAGCTTTATTTGGCGGTACATTTTTTCTATGTCCGCAGTGTAGACATACTTATGTTTTCGCCAGCGCATTAAAATTGTTGTAATGTCCTCTTGAAGTTTTGGACCAACTAGCATTAATTCGTTTAAACTGACTCCTGTCGAAGTCTTTGCTGATCCGTCAAATACTACTCGTAGTTTGGTTGTAGTACTCTCAGGTTTCAAAACAGCATGATGAGGTATGTAGTAACTGTTGTTCATTGATTTCGTGTTGGGAGGTTCTTCAATCATATGTCCCAGTTCCATAAACTCTTCTATCACGTTCGTATAGTCTGCTTTGAGTTGTTTGTCCTTACTCAACCTTGCTTCTAGCTGACGGAATCTTGCCACAGCTCTGTGTTTGGATTGTCCCAGCTTAAGTGATTCCCTTTTTAAGGTAAGGGACACAACCTTGTAATAGGTCTCTTAACATATTTTTTGTTGCAAAAAACAGTTGCAGCTCTAACTCCATGATCTTTGCCCGGGTGAACTGCAGAGACTCTGCCCATCATCCAAGCTGTTGGTGGAAGTCGATCCTCCTTTATCAACACGATGTCCCCGACTTCTTTGTTGTCTTCCCTCTGTTTCCACTTTGTTCGTTGTTGGAGTTGGAAAAGATACTCCGAGGACCAAATTTTCCAAAAATCGTGGTACATTTTTTGGTACAGCTTTTCGATTCTCTCACGATTGGTCCAGGAAGTGCATTGAGTCAATCTCCAATGAGGAAATGCCCAGGTGTGATTGCTGGTGATTCGCCGATGTCGTTACTGATTGCAACTAACGGCCGAGAGTTCAGACATGCTTCGATTTGGGCCAGCAATGTTGAAAGTTCTTCAAAGGTGAGAGAGGTGTCACCAATAACTCGTTTTAAATGGTATTTCATTAACTTCACTGCTGCCTCCCATATCCCTCCAAAGTGCGGTGCCGCTGGTGGTATGAAATGCCATTCGGTTCCATCTACGATGAGGTTTTTCGAGACATCTATTTCTGATTGTTTTATGGCATTGCGCAGAAGGATTTGAATTTCCTTGTTCGCTCCAACAAAGTTGGTCCCATTGTCGCTGTAGAAATGCGAACAAATTCCTCTTCTCGATGTAAAGCGCCATACAGCTGCTAAAAACGCAGCAGAGCTTAGATCGCTTACTAGTTCAATGTGAATAGCCTTGGTTGCCAGGCATATGAAAATTGCAATGTAACCCTTTGTGGTACGGTGTCCTCTACCCTTCGATATAAGGACTTGAACAGGTCCGGCATAATCGACTCCAGTATGTGTAAATGGCCTTGATGGAGTTACTCTTGAGGCTGGTAGAATTCCCATAAGTTGGGTTTTTCCTTGTGCTCTAAACCGATGACAACGCACACAGTTGTGTATAATCTGCCGCACCATACGTTTTGTTTGAAGGATCCAGTATGATTTGCGCAACGTCGATAGTGTTAATCGAATGCCTCCATGAAGGGTGCGCTGATGTACGTTTTCAACCAATAATTTAGTAAATCTGTCATTGGGTGGTAGAATGTAAGGATGTTTCTCGGTTTCCGATAAGTTTGCGTTTTCCAATCGACCTCCTACGACTAACAGATCTTCTTCACCCAAGTGTTCCTTCTTGGAGGTGTTTGATTTCTTCTGGAAACGTCTTATTTTTGAACTGCTCGTATGATTTTTTTGAGTGCTGTGTTGAATTCATTTAGCTGTAACTCTAAGCTTCCCGGCCGTTTTGAGTTTGGAGATTTGCAGTTGTCACTAAATCTTTTGCAATAAGCGACTGCTTTTATTAAAGTGTTATAACTGGAGAATCCTTCGGTGATATCGAACGAATCAGAAACAACGGTATTTAGGACTACTTTTGCTACTCTTGCCTCTGTGACTTCAACTTCAGGTACGACTTGATTCGGCCAGCTATCTTCATTGTGAAGTAGCCACTCAGGTCCATTCCACCATAACGGATGATGTTGAATCTGTTCTGGTGTAATACCTCTAGAAGCACAGTCAGCTGGATTATCCAACGATCGGACGTGCCTCCATGAACTTGGGCTCGTTACTTCTTGGATCTCCGAAACTCTGTTGGCTACAAATGTCTTCCATGTTGATAGGCACTTCTGTATCCAAGCTAATGTTATTGTGGAGTCTGTCCACGCAAATACCTTGCCTACTTGCGAGTTGTATATCCGCATTGTTTCCAACAAGACTTTGGACAGCAAATGAGCTCCACAAAGTTCTAGTCTAGGAAGCGGAATTATCTTCTTTATAGGAGCCACTTTAGTCTTTGCAGTCAGTAATGCTGTAGCATAGCTACCTCCGCGCATAAGCACCCTCGAATATACAACAGCTGAATAAGCGGCTTCAGACGCGTCACAAAATCCATGTAATTCTATTTTTTTGGATTAATCAACTCCCAGCCATCTCGGAATTCTGATGTTTTCCAATACCACAAGGTTATTCTTCAGCTTATTCCATTGATCTTCTAGTTCAGTTGTGAGTGGTTGATCCCAATCCAGATCAGTTTTCCAGATCCGTTGCATTAAGATTTTTGCGCTAACAGTAACCGGGGCCAACCATCCGAGCGATCATACAGCTTTGCTATTTCTGATAATGTCGTTCTCTTCGTAAGAGTTTCAATTTCTTCTTTTGGTGGGCTTATATGGACTTTAAACTGAAAAGTATCACTTGAAGGAACCCAGTGGATACCCAGTGTTTTGATGGTCTCTTCTCTTTCGATTTGTATGCTGCTGAGGCTCCGAGACTCCAGTGGATCGTTCTTAAGCAGCCGAGTGTCATTGGTAGCCCATTTACGAAGATGGGCATTATGGACTTTAAACTGAAAAGTATCACTTGAAGGACTCCATTGGTTACCCAGTGTTTTGATGGTCTCTTCTCTGTCAATATGTATGCTGCTGAGGCACCGAGACTCCAGTGGAACGTTCTTAAGCAGCCGAGTGTCATTGAAAGCCCATTTACGAGGGTTAAAACCTGCCCCTTTAAGCATTGCTGTCAATTGCATTTGAGTTTCTTCGCATTCTTTTAAGGTATCTCGTCCAGACATCACATCATCAACATAGAAATCGTTTTTGACAATGTCTGCTGCAAGCGGATACCTCTCCTGCTCATCTAGAGCCAGTTGTTGAAGTGTTTTAACTGCCAAATAAGGTGCAGCGGCCGTACCGTATGTCACTGTTGTGAGCTTGCACTCCCTTATTGGTTGATTAATCGAACTTCGCCATAAAATACGCTGGTAGTTCTGGTCGTCTTCGTTCAGCTTTATTTGGCGGTACATTTTTTCTATGTCCGCGGTGTAGACATACTTATGTTTTCGCCAGCGCATCAAAATTGTTGTTATGTCCTCTTGAAGTTTTGGACCAACTAGCCATTAATTGGTTTAAGCTGACTCCTGTCGAAGTCTTTGCTGATCCGTCAAATACTACTCGCAGTTTGGTTGTAGTACTGTCAGGTTTCAAGACAGCATGATCAGGTATGTAGTAACTGTTGTTCATTGATTTCGTGTTGGGAGGTGCTTCAATCATATGTCCCAGTTAGAGAAACTCTTCTATCACCTTCGTATAGTCTGCTTTGAGTTGTTTGTCCTTACTCAACCTTGCTTCTAGTTGACAAAATCTTGCCAAAGCTCTATGTTTGGATTGTCCCAGCTTAAGTGATTCCCTTTTTTCTGGTTAAAAGGGATTTTAACTACATATCTGCAATCTACGTCTCTGCGGTGTGTTTTCTTGAGGATATCTTCACGTTCCTTGCCATTTTGCGTTTGAAATGTTGGCTGTGGTAACTCTTCCAACTCCCTAAACCTTTGAAGTTGCTGATCAGCTGCTGTTTGTACCACGAATCCATTTTGTCCACAACTCTGTCCAGTTTTGGAGATATGCGACCAGAAATAAACCATCCTAAGTGTGACTCTTGTGCTATCAGCATATTACCAGTTTCTCTCCGTAAACCGTTGAGGATAATGTCACCATAAGCATCTGCCCCAATAATCATGTCGAGTGATCCTGGAATGGTAAATGTAGGATCTGCCAATTCTATGTCGTCAAACTTATCCGTTGTATGGTTGTGGGTTGAGAAGGATGGCAGCTCCTTGTAATTTTTGGTAAAACAAGGGTTTGAAGTTTGAATTTAGACGAGAAGCGTGGAGATATTGTCACGTCTACTTTGTGTCGTGCAGTTTCTGCGCTAATTGCGCCAAGTCCGCATTTTTCAACGAGTACTTTTTGCTTTTTAAGCCGCAACGATTGGGTGATTACATACATACTTACATAGAGTGGCGCAACAACTCGAGGTGAACCAGGGCCAACTTCTCAACAATGAATGCTGGTGTGTAATTTCTTTACATACAAGGGGACCTACAATTTTTTGCCGAATCCGAACGGCACTTTGAGTAGTTTTTCAAGACAAATGATACTCTCGGAGGGCTTGTCAGACCCTCGCGGAGGTGGGGGCCGTGAAAAAGAGCAAGTCTTTTTTTTCAGGTGACGATGGCAGGATTCGAACCCAGACCTCCGGCGTAGTAAGCACACACACTAACCAGTACGCCACAGCACCCCACTTGGGTGATTACCTCGGTTATAAGGGATGCCTGAGATCCTGGATCGATCAGGGCTCGTTTCCTCACACTTTTCATCCCATCACTGCTGCTTGCGTGAAGCATAGCCGTTGCCATGGGCTATCTGTTTAGCTTAGACCTTCTGTTGAACTCCTGGTTGTTGAACTGCCGGTTGTTGACTCCCCTGAGTTTGTTGAACCTCCTTTCTCTTATTTTGAGGTGCTTTTTCAGACCACTCCACATGTAGAAGAGAGTGATAATTTTTGTTGCAGTGTCTGCAGGTTCTTTTGCTAAGGAACCTCTCTACACTGCTTGTCATGTCGTAAGCAATTATGACACAAATTGGCTTGCTTTATTTGCTGAAACCTTTGTTTCTTGCGATGCACTTCGAAACTTGGGACATGAGTATATCACGTGATCCCCTTTGCATAAAGAACATTGATTTGATCTAGAGGCTACGTGAAAGTTTCTCACTGACGTGTGCGGTTCGTTTTCAGTTTTGTGTTGTCTGTGCTTTGTTGGAGGTAGGACATCTAGCGCTTGATATCTTTTTGAGAGGAATTCGAAAAGAATTTTTATTGACGGCACCTTGTTTGGTTGCTCAAAACCTTGTTCAAACCGGTTTCTGCTTTCTGGATCTAAGCTTTTAGTACGAAGAGGTATTGAAACCCATGTTGTTTATTGCTGACAACCCTTCCTTTGCTGAATCTAGAATTGCCTTGATTGAAGTAGATGTTGGCTGATTTTCTTGATGTCAAGGCTTAATCATCTTGTCAATGTACATCGAGACAATTTTTCTTTCATTGTCATAACACACCTTTAATGTTTCCCATGCACAGATATAATTAACACTTGATATTGTTAAATGTTAAATCAAATGCATCGGTTCGCCTTCCAAAAGAGTTTTCAATGACCTCTCGAGTATTATTGTAGAGAAAATGTCACAGAAAGAGCGCCATTCAAAATTATTTCCCTTAAATGTTGGAATTTTGAGCATTGGTAGTTTTGCATTTGAACTGGACTCTTTGACAACATTTGTGGAATGAGATTCCCTCAGCGTACATGCCAAAGAGACGTTAACCATGTCTGCATAGACATTGGTTAATGTTTCTTTTAATATCGTTATACCTAGAGTCTTTTACATATGGAGTTTGAATGTCAGACTCTGAAGCATTTGCCATGAAGTCCTCACATCCGTTAGGTTTCTCGTCTGCTCGATGATTATTTTTTTGCTGATACTCGTATACCTCTTTCGAGAACTCAGCAAATGTGCCCTCAAACTCTTTCATGTTTTGCAAAATTGCCTCAATCTTCAAAGGCAGTTTTCTTAATCGCTGCATTTGAGCTGTACTCTGATCGGAGTCTGAGGTTTGTGCAGGCGTCGTGACCTCTGTCTGTGGATTGAGTTTTTCCAGCAGAGTTTTTATCTCTACATACATTTCTTCCACCTTTCCATACTTATTTCTCTGCGTATAATTGGTGTCTAGTTTCACCTGTGGTCCGATCTTTTCATGGTTCCGTTTAAACTCCGTCCAAATGGCCTCAACTTTTGTCATTGCTCTTCCTTATACTTCCGAGTTTTTCTGGATGGGCTGCCTCCTTGAAATTGATAGTAGTTTTTTTTTGAAATCTTCAGCGAGTGCCTTTTGTTTGGCTACTATGACTG
Organism: Neoascia interrupta; assembly: GCA_947623515.1. Lineage (NCBI taxonomy): Eukaryota > Metazoa > Arthropoda > Insecta > Diptera > Syrphidae > Neoascia > Neoascia interrupta. The sequence continues at coordinate 120,667,162 of OX392462.1, forward strand.
TTGAGACATCAACAGAAATAGCTTCGGTCAACAAAATAATCGATCGAAGCGTCAACCGAAGCTTGCCCTCCAATATAGGTAGCAGGGCAATAACCCTACCCTACTACAAAAGTGAAATGTGCAAGATGGGTAGAATTACACCTGCTTACGTTAGTTTAATTGCGCTGTCATCTAGTTCCCACATAAATTTTGTAAATATCATATTACTTGCACTTAGTTATTAGTTTACGTTAGCATAAATTGTATATAAATAGGTAGAACAAATAAATTTATTGGTATTCATTGTCAGCAACCAATCGAACAAGCCTTTTTGTGTGTGATCTTGGTTTTGCGTTGAGTCAAACGCGTTGAGTTTATAAAATCGAAGTGGTCGATTTTTCATGGTCCTTCGAGCCGGATATCTAATCGAGTGAGTTTGAGTGAGTTAAATTAGAGTCAGTGTTAGTTGTTGGTAGGAGACCAGCAGTTTAAAAAAAAAATGAGTGAAATTAATGAAATTGCATCAAGGCAAACCGCAATTACCGAAGAAGTACACAGATTGTGGACCAACTTCAAGAAGGATGGACCAACCCGATACTCTGTGGAGTACTTTGTGCAGAGATTGGAACGACTTGAGCAGTATTGGGTAATATTCCAGAAAAACAATCATCTGTTGGAAGATCTTAGGTCTGCGAATCCACAACATGAGTATTTCACGAAGATGTACTTCAATCAATTGAAGGAAAGGTATCTCGAGGTCAAGGATACGCTTAATAAAAAACTTGATGAGGAAAGAAAAAAAAATCCAACCGTCGTTTGAGTTACCAACCGGCACTCAGAAAACAACGTTGCCAACAGCAGCCGCCTCAACTGATGAAGGGAAAAACAAAGAAGAGACGCTGGACGACAACGAGTGCCCAACGAAGTTCAAGAAGTTAAATCTTATAAAGAAGAATTTTCAACGAATAATCCAAAAACGTGGACTTCAATCAAACTCCAGTTTACTATGGGTTCAAATTGGATCAGTTAAGAGATTGCTGGGCAAAACTAACAGCTATAAACGAGGAAATTATGTTGTCACTTGAAGATGCTGATTACAATGTGGAATACGTAGCAAATTGTGAGTTTATCGATCTGGAGCAAGCATACCAAGAGGCGTACATTCAGCTTAGAGAAGCAGAGAAAAGAGGCCAACAGGAGGCAGTACCAGCATCAACTAGAATGCCACATGAAATTAAACTTCCAGCCATAAGTATACCAGAATTCAGTGGAAAATATGAAGAGTGGACGTCATTCTGGGAACTATTTGAGCGTTTAGTTCACCAGAACAGATCTTTGAGCGATGTCGAACGAATCCAGTATTTGAAAAGCAGTTTAAGGGGTGAAGCAGCAAGGATCGTAAATCATCTGTCACCGACATCGAACAATTATAAAACGGCGATAGAACTGCTAACAAAACGATTTCAGAATCCAGCTGCACTGGTCAACAAGCATATACAAAATTTACTTGCTTTGAAGCCAGTTCGATTCGAAAACGCGTTCGATTTGAAAAATCTTATGGACACGGCAAGGGAAATTTTGTACGGCATTAATAATCTGGGAGTCGACGTTAAGTCCTGGGATCCATTGGTGATCCAGCTTTTGTATCCAAAGCTTGACGCCGATTCTAAAAAGTTGTATCAACAATCAAGAGGAAGTTCAACAGAAAGTTAAGTGAATTTTTCGATTTCATTGAAGGGAGATTCCGAGGATAAGAAGACAGTAGCCAAAATAACCGTGAGCATCAACAACAGACACAGAAACCAGCATTTACTAAAACGCATTTGACTAGTTAGTCAGTTAAAGTGCGTAGCATGCAACGAGTCCCATCAATTGTTCCAATGCAAAAGGTTCTTAAGTATGAGCCCAAAAAGTCGATCAGAAGTTACTCAAAAATCCGGACTATGCTTTAATTGTTTACGCGATGGACATGCAGCGAAGGAATGTCCTTCAAGGAAGGGATGCCGAACATGTGGCAATCAACATCATTCCTTACTTCACTTTCCACGAGCTGAGACTGCGTCAACAACAATGCAATCTTCAGATGAGATACCGTCAACAACAACTGGGTGCGCTACCGCTTGCACGAAGAAGAGGATAGTTTTACTATCTACAGCCATGGTGAACATCTGTGTTAGAGGACAAGTGAAATCAGTGCGAGCTTTAATTGATCAAGGATCCCAATCTTGCATCGTAACGGAAACCTTAGCTCGACAGTTGAAGATACCACTTACCAAATACAAGTCAACGGTAAATGGAATCAACGGTCATGTGACCCCAATCATCTCAGTATGCAATTTCAACATTCAATCGATTCACGATGAAAGGGTCAACCTTATGGTAGAAGCTTTAGTTATGCCCTCTATCACATCCAAAATGCCAGGACAACAATTTACATCCAGCAACTGGCTACATATTCAAGGTTTGAGGTTGGCGGATCCATGGTATGCAGAACCGAAGGATATCGAGCTGCTCATCGGGTCAGACATTCTACCACAATTTCTTACGGAGGGATTAGTAAAAGGGCCTGTTAACACTCCAATGGCCCAAAACTCGATTTGTGGTTAGATTCTATCCGGGCCTGTGGTGATTTCAACAACAGGGCAGTAAAAGGGCCTGTTAACACTCCAATGGCCCAAAACTCGATTTGTGGTTAGATTCTATCCGGGCCTGTGGTGATTTCAACAACAGGGCACCAGGTGCATGCAAGCATTGTCACCTCGTGTGTCAGTGTGTGCAGTGAAGATGAAGGATTAAAAAAGTTTTGGGAACTTGAAGAAGTACCCGATGTAAGCTTCAAATCTGTAGAAGAAGAAATGTGTGAGACCCACTTCAAAATGGCACACAGAAGAGATAAAGCAGGACGGTACATTGTTAAATTACCATTATTAAAGGATCGTACTGTTTTGGGAGATTCACGCAAAATGGCACTAAAGCGTCTGTTTTTGCTAGAACAAAGATTCGCGAAAAATGAGAAGTTACGGCAAGAATATACTAAATTTATTGACGAATATATCTCTCTCGGCCACATGGAGGAAGCACCTCAGGACGGATCACAAAAATCATATTATCTTCCACATCATGCAGTTATGAAGGAGCACAGTACTACTACCAATCTGAGAGTAGTATTCGACGCTTCAGCGAAAACGACATCTGGAGAATCGCTGAACAGCATTATGATGACAGGACCCACTATTCAAAGGGATTTGTTCCTCCTGCAACTTCAGTGGAGGTCATTTTCCTACGTACTCACGGCCGACGTCGAGAAGATGTATCGGCAAATTTTGGTCGATCAGGAGGATCAAAACTTGCAGCGCATTTTGTGGAGAGAAAATGCTTGTGGCCCGATCAAGGAATATTTTCTAAAAACTGTCACATACGGAACAGCATCGGCACCATATCTGGCCATAAAAACTTTGTGTCAATTGGCTGAGGATGAGGAACATAACTATCCCCTGGCAAGCAAAGCAGTACTTGAGGGATTTTACGTAGACGACTGTCTTGGAGGTGCCAGCTCACTTAAGGATTGTAAAGAGTTACAACAACAGCTTATAAAACTTCTTCAGGATGGTGGATTCAACTTGCGCAAATGGACATCAAACAGTTCGGAGTTTCTTAAAGCTCTACCCGAAGAAGTCATCGAATACAGCGAGGATTGCATTGTCCAGCAGTTGTACAAAAAAATCACATATAAGCAGTGTCCAACTATAACACTAAAATTGTCACATGCCATTTGGAAGGAACTGTGGACTCGCAACTCATGGATGTTCGTTTCACCAGAGCAAACATCCATATTCATAAACTGTGGACCAGTTCGAGAGGAAGTTATCATAAACGGTACGGGCATCATTCATCTAACCCAAGACTGCGTTATTCAGTCCAGATTCATATGATTGGAAGCGAAGTTGTTCCAGGAGACGAGAGTTGTAATGCATTTCACTAAGCGGATTGCCGTTTTGAACACATCAATATCAATCCAGACACCCATCTATTTTGCGAACGAAACCGTAATTTCGTGGAATAAAGATCTGATGGATGTGATCACGGTAAATGAACGAGAGGCAGCCGAGGTACTAAATCAGCTGCACGAAAACAACTGGAAGACCATAAGACGACATCAATATTGGACTATTGGGTTCTGTGCAATTTTTGCAGCTGCAATGGTCGCAATATGTCTCTTGGCTGTTTTACTGAAATACGGCAACTGTCGAGCTAGAAAAAATCATCCTATCAACATTGAGCTGAATCAAGACAAGAGCACTGAAGACAAGCAATTCGAGATTGGTTGGAACTCATCTGTGGAGGAGGCAAAATATTGAGACATCAACAAAAATAGCTTCGGTCAACAAAATAATCGATCGAAGCGTCAACCGAAGCTTGCCCTCCAATATAGGTAGCAGGGCAATAACCCTACCCTACTACAAAAGTGAAATGTGCAAGATGGGTAGAATTACACCTGCTTACGTTAGTTTAATTGCACTGTCATCTAGTTCCCACATAAATTTTGTAAATATCATATTACTTGCACTTAGTTATTAGCTTACGTTAGCATAAATCGTATATAAATAGGTAGAACAAATAAATTTATTGGCATTCATTGTCAGCAATCAATCGAACAAGCCTTTTTGTGTGTGATCTTGGTTTTGCGTTGAGTCAAACGCGTTGAGTTTATAAAATCGAAGTGGTCGATTTTTCAATGACATATATGTCTATTTTATCCGTCATTTTTCTTGGCTTTTTTTTTCTTTTTTGTTTTTTAATATATCACTCTTTATTTCACTACCAGTGGCTTAGCCCTGGCAACGCTGATAAATTTAAGGATATAGGGTTTACTTCCAGTGTTGTAGCCCTGGCAACACTTATAAGTAGTTTGTAGGTGTGTTTACGTTTTGTATTTACGCTTATTCACCACCAGTATTGTAGCTCTGGTAACGCTAGTTATTCAAAAAAGGCTCGAGGTAAGGGGGAAACTAAATAAAATGACCGTATTGCTGGGTGTCCAATGTGAATATAACCAGTGAGTAAGTGCTACAGTGTGTACGCAGAAGTTACAGTCCGTAAAACGGACCGTTGAATACCCCATCCAATCCCACATTGTAAAATGCTGATGACATAGTTATTTTTTCCCTTCGGGTAGGGAATAGGGAATTACCTCGGGTATATTCTAACCCCTTCCCCTTCGGGTAGGGGTTGGAATATAACCGAGGAAAGGCATGCCTGTCGTAAGAGGCAAACTATGCAATGGAAAAAACAAAAGATAATATTACCCCAGGTGGCAATCCAGTTTCACTGGCAAATCCACCCTCTTCGGAGGTAGTCTCTACGGATTCTGACGAGAGCCATTTATTGCTTATAAATCCCTTTTTGAAAAAATCAAGGGTGCCTCGATCTCCACCAGCTGGATGAGCTGGGTGAGCCCCCCCCCCGAAGGGGGCTAACCTTCCCTACCTGCAATAAATGTCGTTGGGATCGCGGACTACAGAAAGTTGCGAAACATCCTTAAAAATACTCTTGGGACGAAATATAACTTAACATCACTTCGAACCAACGTATGGAAAGTTAACGTCAATGACTCTGATGCCTATCGGTCACTGTCACAAAAGTTAAATTTTAGAGAAAATCCAATGGTTTACTTATGAAAATCACCTCAAAAAGCCGCTGCGGGTTATCGCGAGGGGACTACACCCATCCTGTACCAAGGACGAAATAATACAAGACGTTTAAGCCCAAGGCTTTAAAATTCTTGACGCCGTGGACATAATAAAGAAAGAGAAGCAACGTACGGACGAAGCCAAAGATTCCGCTGTTGTCCGACGCGGTCTACAAATGTTTATACTTTTTTATGATAGAACTGAAAATATTAACGAAATCTACAAAATTAAATCAATCCTTAACATCAAGGAAAAAATCGAGCCCAAGCAGAAGGGCAACAGGCTAGTTCCCCAATGTAAGCGATGCCAAGGTTTCCGACACACGCAAGCGTACTGCCAGAAAAAGCCGCGATGCGTAAAATGCGCCGGCAAAATCTCTTGACAGATTGCAATGTCAGCAGGCAGGCCCCCGCGGTTTGCGCCAATTGCAGGGGAAGTCACCCAGCGAGCTAACGGGGTTGCGAAATTGCCATCGAGTTGCAAAAACGACATGAAGCTCCGAAGAAAAATAGTGAAAATAAAAGCCCAAGCCTAAGACCTCCTAAAGTAGATGAGCCAAAAACCCCTAAGTCGACAAGGGATAAGGGTTTGATTAAAGGCAAAATTCAATATGCGCAAGAAAACGTCGCGGGTCCTAGTTCTTACCGGAGTCAAAAGGGAGAATCCACACTTGTTGGTCCAAGATCGTACGCTTAAGTCACGTCACGTGAAAGTAAGCCACAATCGGCCGCATCAGATTCGGTCTCTCAAATTCTAGGCATGATTTTAGAAAAGTTCATGATGTAGAAAAGAGCAACAGGCGAAACTTAATCAAGTGAATATTCAACAAATTGAGCGAGCTCGAGTTTAAACCTCGAAAAGCATTTAATAAAAAATCATGAATATGGGAAAGTCAATCAAAATAATTAGATGGAATGCAAACGGCCTTTTGCAAAAAATTGACGAACTAGAAGTATTCCTACGGAAGAATAATGTAGACATATGCCTGATTTCGGAAACCCACTTTAAAAAGGGTTCAGTACGCAAAACAAAAGGTTACATTGACTATCACGCGCATCATCCTTCAGAAAATTCGAGAGGTGGATCCTCTCTCTACATTAAAGACTGCCTTAAGCACTCCAAAAACGAAGAAATAGAACTTGATTCTATGCAAATAACCTCAGTCTCAGTAAAGTCACATAAACTACAACATCGCGACGAGCTATTTTCCTCCGCAGTATCGGCTGGCAGATGAAGATCTTGCTTTGCTCTTTGATACACTTGGGTAAAACTTTATCATCGGCGGGGACTTTAACGCGCAAAATACTTTTTGGGGCTCACGGTGCAATTCAACAAGAGTCAGAGCCCTCTTTAAAGCAAGTACAAAACGCAGCATGATTTTCTTATCGACGGGAAAGCCAACATATTGGCCAACCGACAGAAATAAGATACCTGATCTCGTCGACTTCCTTATAGCCAAGGGGGTACCTCGTTACCTAACGAACGTAGAAGAACGCTTTGATCTCTGTTCAGATCACTCGGCAGTTCTTTTGAAAATCGGCGGAAGCCTAGCTAAAAATAATAGAGCGCCTAGATTAACTTACAAAAACACCGACTGGGACGGCTTTAGAAAATACTGCAAAGAAAACATAGCTCTAAATGTACCGCTCAAAACGCCACTTGAAATAGAAGACGAATTAGATAAACTCGTGAGAGTTATTCAGAGCGCTGCGTGGAATAACACTTCTTTTCGGAGGTCCGAATTATCGAACAGCGGAACAATATATCCGCGAGAAATAGAAGAGCTAATATGCGAAAAGAGGAGAGCGCACAAGAGATGGCAACGTTCGCGAGCACCCCCGGATAAGACCATCTTGAACCACCTTTCTAACAAACTGAAGCACGAACTTCAAGATTTTAAAAGTCGCGAGACTACTGCTTACCTCGAAAGTTTGACTGCCGATAAAGGTTCAAACTACTCTCTTTCGAAAGCAGTCAAGTCCGTTAAGAAGCCTATAGCACACTCTGCGCCATAAAGAAAAGCCAACGGCGAATGGGCAAGAGAGGACAAAGAAAAAGCGGATTTATTTGCAGATTTCCTAGAAGAAACATTCAAACCGTTTGACGGGGAACCGTTGGTCGAGGAGATCAATCCTTATGCGGTACAAGATAATTATGGAATAAAAACCGTGTCATTGGCTGAACTTCTTCAAACGATAAATAATCTGAAAAACAACAAAGCCCCTGGCTTCGACTTAATTACTAGCGAAATTCTAAAAGAGCTACCGAAAGAAGCTTTGGTCAAGCTACTGTATATCATTAACGCTTCCATGAGAGTTTTATACGTTCCAAGGCAATAGAAAGTGGCCGAGGTGATAATGGTTCCGAAACCAGGAAAATGTCCAAACGACAAAAAGTCATACAGACCTATTTCGCTACTGCCGATAATATCTAAGGTATTCGAGAAACTGTTGCTTAAAAGGTTGCAACCAATCATTGAAGAAAGTCGATTGATTCCGGATCACCAATTCGGATTTAGGAAAAAGCATTCAACAATCGCCCGGGTCTATCGAATAACAAACGAAATCGAAAAACTCTGGAAGCGAAAAAGATATGTACTAGCGCTTTTCTCGACGTATCGCAAGCCTTCGACAAGGTGTGAAACGAAGGCCTGAAGTACAAGTTAAGGCTTTGCTTACCAGAAAACTCTATAGAATCTTTGAGTCTGACCTTAAAGACAGAATCTTTCGCGTAAGGTACGAAAATGAGTATTTGGAATTCAAAGAGATAAATGCCGGTGTCCCGCAAAGAAGCGTTCTCGGCCCAATATTATTTTTGCTTTATACAAGAGACATTCCCCACTATGAGGGAACAATTTTAGCTACGTTCGCAGACGATACTGCTATTCTCGCTATTGATACGACAGTTTAATTATCAACAGGGAAACTGCAGCGCGCTTTAGACAAAATATGCGACTGGACGAAGAGCTGGCGAGTCGTCGTTAACGAGACTAAGTCAACGCATGTTAACTTTTCTCATAAAAAGATAAACAACAAACCTTTATTCATTAACTCGGTACAAATCCCGTATTCAAATGAAGCGAAATATCTAGGAATGACTCTAGACGCAAAACTTAAATTGAAGCCGCACGTTAAAAAGAAATGCGACGAGCTCGAAATCAAGTTAAGAAAAATGAATTGGCTTATCGGAAGATTTTCGAAACTAAGCATATATAATAAACTGCTTTTGTATAAGCAAATGCTAAAACCATCTTGGACGTACGGTATGCAATTATGGGGTTGTACTAAACAGAGCAATATATGTATTTTAGAAACTTTTCAAAATAAAACACCAAAAGCTCCATGGTACATAAGAAATAGCGATCTACACCGAGATCTACGAATCGCAACCGTGTTTGACGAGGTAACAAACTTTGCTCGCAAACTTAGTACTCGTCTTCGCGGACACTGCAACAATGAAATTATTCGAACTTTGGATCAGACAAATCTTACACGCCATCTACAACGAATGAGACCGTTAGATCTAGCAGCATAAGATGAAACCGCATAAATTGACGGTATTGTATGTGCCTTCGTTGGAAGGCAGCCTGCCACACGCGATTACTACAGAAGCTTGAACTACTTATTAAGCTAACTTAGTTGTAGTCTAACGGAAAATGGGAGGTTTTTTAGTGAGTAAGAATCTCACACCCTATGCCTATGAAGGTTTTTCCTACCCACGGAAGAAAAAAAAGTTATTTTTTGACATTTTATAAGTAATGCAAACTTCGAAAAGGGGCGTGGTCCAACCGCCCCTAATTAGAAACCACTGATATATCCAAGTTACACTTAAATGTACGTAAAAATGCAATTTTTTGGTTTAAATTACATATTTTTGAAAAATCGACTCTTAACAGGGCGCGTGGCCAAAAACTTTATATGAACGAAATCTGGACTAAAGTCTCGTTTACCTAACCTGCTACTTTTTTTGTTTCATGCTTTCCTAAATTAGGCTCAAAGCCTGTCGAAATTAAGTTTTTCAGGAAAATTTTAGGTTTTTCTTCAATTCTGCCTCCAAATGTGGACGCGGCCCAAAGTCTTGCATGAACAAAATGTGGAACTAAACGTTTTCTACATAAAATATTTTGCATTTTTTTTTTCAATTTTGAGCAAAAATATTGAGTAAACTGCATTTGAAAATTTACCCTTAAAATAGATGCCACGCCCACTGGAGGAGGTTTACCAATTAAATTTGTTTGTTTTGTGTCTTACATTTATTAGGAGATGCCAAATGTCAAATTTCAGCCTTTTAGAACGTCTTACAGTTTTGAAAACTCTGGAGGTAGTTGCACATTTAGACCGATTGTGGGCGTGTTTTTGGGCGGAAAAATTTTTACACTCGTCCTGCTTTGTATGACGCGGCCTTTACGTACAAAGTTTCAGCACCCTAGCTCAAAATTTAAGGCCTAAAAACCTGTGACATACAGACGGACGGTCCGTCCATCCGACCATGGCTCATTCGATTCAGAATTCGGTCTCGATCATATGCCCTTAAGGTCTTGGGGGTCTACCATTATTATTTCACCGTGTTACAAACTATGTGACAAACTTAAAATACCATTATTCTATTCTTATGCCTTATATATACTAAAATAATGCTAACTGTACAATTTCTTATTCTAAGGTTTTTTTACACTCGCAACACATTTTGAACAATCGAACTTGTGAGACGGATAGAAGTGTCGGTGAAGATAGTAGTAAAGAAGATAGCGTAAAAGAGAATAACGGAGGTGTTAGTGAAGACAGTATCAACGAAGATAAACCAGCTACAAGAGGACAACTTTGTGTTCAGGGATGTCGAAAAATCTCTGGAGCATTTCACGGGAGAGACGGGGAGTGTAAAGAGTTGGATCAAGGACTTTGAGGAGATTGCAACTGTGTGTTAGTGAAATGGTATTCAAAATATCCTTACGCCCGGCGGCTGTTAGGAGCAGCAGCTAAACTATCGATCGAAGCCACGACGGGAATCAACGGATATACGAAATTAAAAGACACTTTGCTGAAGGAATTTCAGGACTCCCGACCGAATATCGACGTACACCGTGTGCTGGCAGTGCGCAAAAAGAAGACCACAGAAACCTTATTGGAATATTTGTATTCGATGCAACAGGTTGCGAATGAAGGAGCAGTCGCTGAAACATCCTTGGTAGCAGAGATGCGCAAAATAGTACGAACGCCGGAACGAACATGGAACGATTCTTTTCTTTTTAACGGAACTAGTTTCTGGAACTAGTTCCTGGAACGATTAACGTTGTACCGTCTGATTCAGTGTGCAAAACACAAACTTTTTGGCGGGCGAATTTTGCCATCATAATGATAGCATAATCCACTCCACACACACACATGCATTCACATCGTCTCGCTCTTAACTCGAGAAGATATAATGCGCCATGCATAATTTAGTTCTATGTTCGGACATGAAACTATGTAAGGACACGAAACTGTTTTAGGACATGGAACTAAAACCAGACATGGAACTGGTAACCGATCCGTTAACCCATTCGGTATAGAGGGCTACTTAGATATTTCAATCACGAAACGAACGGTTCTTATCTTACATTGGGAGCGATCTTCCTATATGCTACATCCCTTTTATCGCATTTTTGTGTGCACAGTACAAACTGTTCGACGTGCAAGTGTTCACATTCATTTCACTGTCTCTCGAGCTCAACTCGAGTAGATATGAATGAAGCTGCAAAAAAAATAAACAGTAAACAAGTTCCATGCCCAATATAGTTCCATCCATGTCCGGACATGGAGCTGTGTTCAGACATGGAACTTTGTTCGGACATGGAACTAAAACCAGGCAAACCAAACGTTTGGAAACGATCTTCGTTCGTATCGTACATTGGGGGAGGCGTTCTTCCTGCACCTACATACATGTTACATCCCATTTATCCCATTTCAGTATTCAGTATGCACAACACAAACTGTTTGACGTGCGAATTTTGCCATGCGGCTGAGGCAATGGCTTTGTTATGTATGTTAGTATTAGTGAAAGTTGGTCGCGCTGTGTGGCTACTTCCTACGTTTTCATGTTTTTTGGACGAAATAATACATGTTCGAAATATATTTTTTTTTTACGTGATGTCTTTGAGTGTATGGCTGGAACTATGAACATGTTTTCTTTCAGTTTGCGGAACGAAAGGAAATGTGTTCCGATAGAGGACATAGTTCCAGGAACTATACAGGTCCGGAACTACACAACTCTACTTGGTAGAGTACATACGAAATGGCATTCCTGACTCGGTAACAAATAAAACCGTTCTCTATGAAGCATCGACGTTGGAGGAGTCGAAGAGGAAGTTAGATTGCTACAAGATGATGCAAATGCAGATGCCGATGCAGAGAATAGAGACAACCGGACTTCTTCTAGGATAGCCCCAGCGGCGAAAAGACAAACGGCCATGACGAGGGGGTGCCATAATTGCGGAGCGACATCACATTTAGCCCAGAACTGCACAGACAAGAGCAAGGGCACGCGCTGTTTTAAATGCAATCAATTTGGGCATATCTCCCCAAATTGCCCAGTAAAAAGTGAAGCGGCATCAACATCGAGAGGAATAAATCAAGTCAAGCGGATCCAACTCAACGGCAGGCATATTGTAGTCTACATTCTTCGCTCCCGTTTTCCACGCTTTTGCTGAAAACGGGAGCGATGTGTCTTATCAACGAGTCGTTCTACCGAGAATTTGAAATGCCAATAGTCAGGCCAGAAAAGGTCCCCAAAGGATTCGGAAACCAGCCTCAGATGACATTGGGTACGTGCTGGCTGGGTTTGCGGATCGAAGGAGACCATTGGATTCAATTCCAGGTAGTGCGTGACGAGTGGATACCTGACCAGATTTTTTACTGGGACGGGATTTCCTGGAAAATGTGGAGGTGCTGATCTCCAATTGAAGGATAAAAAATAAATAAATAGAGTGGCGCAACAGCTCGAGGTGAACCAGGGCCAACTTCTCAACAATGTATGCTGGTGTGTTAATTTCTTTTACATACAAAGGGACCTACAATTTTTTGCCGAATCCAAACGGCACTTTGAGAAGTTTTTCAAGACAAATGATACTCTCGGAGGGCTTGTCAGACTCTCGCGGAGGTGGGGACCGTGAAAAAGAACAAGTCTTTTTTTTCAGGTGACGATGGCAGGATTTGAACCCAGGGCTCCGGCGTAGTAAGCGCACACACTAACCACTACGCCACGGCACCCCACAGTTGAAGGATAACCAAGGATAATCAAAACTAAATAAAATGACCGTATTGCTGGGTGTCCAATGTGAACATAAAAACTTTATTCTATTCTAATGCCTTATATATACTAAAATAATGCTTACTGTGCAATTTCTTATTCTAAGGTTTATTTACACTCGCTACACATTTTGTTATCATGAGGTTCAATTACAATAATTGTAATTGAATCAGTTGTTTGTCGCCACTTCCTTAAACGTTGCTGGCAGTTCATTTACTGTTGACATATTACGTGTCGGTAAATGGAGGGTCAAGTTGTGTGATGGCAGAAACGAAGACACAATTCTGCTGGTTATTGTCTGCCGGCCGATTATGATCATGGTTTGATCTTGAATCATGCAGTGTGAAGGCAACTTTATTAACCCGCTTTTTTCCAAGACTACTGGTGTTGGGTGCAAATCACAGATGATGTTGATCGTTGTCTGCTGCGGCATGCTGAATATCCATGTATTTATGTGGTGCATCTCTATCCAGAATGCCATTGCTGGGATATTTCTTAAAACGCACGATGTTGACAATTTTTGGTTGTATCGCAACATGTTCATTTCACAAGAACTGACCTCTGATCCATACATCAATAATGGATGTTGCAAGTTGCACGAATATCTATCAGTTGACCTTTGTTGGCATGACATGAATTCATCTTTGTTGATCGGGTAAAAGTGATCTCCTTGATGATTGACTAATAAATAATCTGAGGACGGAACGATGCATGTAAAATTTTCAGTGGTCCATGTGGGAACTGGAAGCAACTTGTAAATCTTGAAGTCTTCATTGTAGAGAAGTGGAAGTGAAATCTCTATTATAATGTTGCTGCTTGTAACCCTTCCTCTCGGGCGAAGATTCTTGTAGAGTTGAAGAATTGACTCGTGATGCCGTTCTCCAGGTATCATCATTGATCGGGGAATGTTGTCGTGAATTATCGTAAGCTGTTCCTTCAACTGTTTCACCTATAGGATGACGGGATGGATTCTTCCATTGTGTGTTGACAGAATGACATCTAACAGCACATTCTGGGTATTCTGATAGGTTATCATCATGAGAAGTGCGTTAAGAGCTGTTGAGCTAAGCATTTTGTACGTGTTGTACTTGTCGACTTCATTACTTAGACGGCTTATGATGTTACTAAGCGACTTGAGCTGTTTTTCAGTTTCTAACTTATCTTGTTTGAAAATGTTAACCGTAGATTCGATTATATTTGTTTGGTTTCTCATGAGTTCTATAAGATGATTTTCATTCAGTCGCACATGTTCTATAGTCTCTTCATAACCCTGGGCGAACCGTTGGTCCAGTACCCCAAATAACTCATTTGCGACATTTCCAATAAAGTCAAACGGAGAGCGTTTCGATCGGTGTATTTTATCGTTGTTTGCATGTAGAAGCACATCGTTATTCAGTTCGATTTGTTGAAGCTGGCGTATGAACTGACTTAAAGTGCTTCCACAAAGCAAATCTTTAACGTCTGTCAATTTCGTAAGTAGACATAGGTTTTTCATTTCTGTTACGCTGTTTTTGTATGCGTAGAACTCTGAACAGTAGTTGCTCATGTTAAAAAACGCTATCGTTTTCCACGGCTCACGATCAAATTTGCACTGCCCGAATCTTCAAAGTAGATGCCAGGTTGACTTCTTAACTGGGTAATTTCGAATTCCTGTTTCATTGGCATCGCGATTGAAGAGTTCAGAAGTGCTAACAAACACCAAATCCATAGAAAGGGGTTTATATTTCTGTTTTTGTGAAGGTTTCGTTCCATTCTATGAAGACTTGCTGGCTTCTGGATATCTTCCGAAGTCACTGCAATGTTAACTTGCTGAGAAGATGCCCTGGGTGCTGTTGAGGAGCTAGCATCTTCTGAAGTTTCCGTTTCTTTCTCCGTTTCGATCGGTAAGGGACACAACCTTGTAATAGGTCTCTTAACATATTTTTTGTTGCAAAAGACAGTTGCAGCTCTTACTCCATGATCTTTGCCCGGGTGAACTGCAGAGACTCTGCCCATCATCCAAGCTGTTGGTGGAAGTCGATCCTCCTTTATCAACACGATGTCCCCGACTTCTATGTTGTCTTCCCTCTGTTTCCACTTTGTTCGTTGTTGGAGTTGGGAAAGATACTCCGAGGACCAAATTTTCCAAAAATCGTGGTACATTTTTTGGTACAGCTTTTCGATTCTCTCACGATTGGTCCAGGAAGTGCATTGAGTCAATCTCCAATGAGGAAATGCCCAGGTGTGATTGCTGGTGATTCGCCGATGTCGTTACTGATTGCAACTAACGGCCGAGAGTTCAGACATGCTTCGATTTGGGCCAGCAATGTTGAAAGTTCTTCAAAGGTGAGAGAGGTGTCACCAATAACTCGTTTTAAATGGTATTTCATTAACTTCACTGCTGCCTCCCATATCCCTCCAAAGTGCGGTGCCGCTGGTGGTATGAAATGCCATTCGGTTCCATCTATGATGAGGTTTTTCGAGACATCTATTTCTGATTGTCTTATGGCATTGCGCAGAAGGATTTGAATTTCCTTGTTCGCTCCAACAAAGTTGGTCCCATTGTCGCTGTAGAAATGCGAACAAATTCCTCTTCTCGATGTAAAGCGCCATACAGCTGCTAAAAACGCAGCAGAGCTTAGATCGCTTACTAGTTCAATGTGGATAGCCTTGGTTGCCAGGCATATGAAAATTGCAATGTAACCCTTTGTGGTACGGTGTCCTCTACCCTTTGATATAAGGACTTGAACAGGTCCGGCATAATCGACTCCAGTATGTGTAAATGGCCTTGATGGAGTTACTCTTGAGGCTGGTAGAATTCCCATAAGTTGGGTTTTTCCTTGTGCTCTAAACCGATGACAACGCACACAGTTGTGTATAATCTGCCGCACCACACGTTTTGTTTGAAGGATCCAGTATGATTTGCGCAACGTCGATAGTGTTAATCGAATGCCTCCATGAAGAGTGCGCTGATGTACGTTTTCAACCAATAATTTAGTAAATCTGTCATTGGGTGGTAGAATGTAAGGATGTTTCTCGGTTTCCGATAAGTTTGCGTTTTCCAATCGACCTCCTACGACTAACAGATCTTCTTCACCCAAGTGTTCCTTCTTGGAGGTGTTTGATTTCTTCTGGAAACGTCTTATTTTTGAACTGCTCGTATGATTTTTGTGAGTGCTGTGTTGAATTCATTTAGCTGTAACTCTAAGCTTCCCGGCCGTTTTGAGTTTGGAGATTTGCAGTTGTCACTAAATCTTTTGCAATAAGCGACTGCTTTTATTAAAGTGTTATAACTGGAGAATCCTTCGGTGATATCGAACGAATCAGAAACAACGGTATTTAGGACTACTTTTGCTACTCTTGCCTCTGTGACTTCAACTTCAGGTACGACTTGATTCGGCCAGCTATCTTCATTGTGAAGTAGCCACTCAGGTCCATTCCACCATAACGGATGATGTTGAATCTGTTCTGGTGTAATACCTCTAGAAGCACAGTCAGCTGGATTATCCAACGATCGGACGTGCCTCCATGAACTTGGGCTCGTTACTTCTTGGATCTCCGAAACTCTGTTGGCTACAAATGTCTTCCATGTTGATAGGCACTTCTGTATCCAAGCTAATGTTATTGTGGAGTCTGTCCACGCAAATACCTTGCCTACTTGCGAGTTGTATATCCGCATTGTTTCCAACAAGACTTTGGACAGCAAATGAGCTCCGCAAAGTTCTAGTCTAGGAAGCGGAATTATCTTCTTTATAGGAGCCACTTTAGTCTTTGCAGTCAGTAATGCTGTAGCATAGCTACCTCCGCGCATAAGCACCCTCGAATATACAACAGCTGAATAAGCGGCTTCAGACGCGTCACAAAATCCATGTAATTCTATTTTTTTGGATTAATCAACTCCCAGCCATCTCGGAATTCTGATGTTTTCCAATACCACAAGGTTATTCTTCAGCTTATTCCATTGATCTTCTAGTTCAGTTGTGAGTGGTTGATCCCAATCCAGATCAGTTTTCCAGATCCGTTGCATTAAGATTTTTGCGCTAACAGTAACCGGGGCCAACCATCCGAGCGGGTCATACAGCTTTGCTATTTCTGATAATGTCGTTCTCTTCGTTAGAGTTTCAATTTCTTCTTTTGGTGGGCTTATATGGACTTTAAACTGAAAGGTATCACTTGAAGGACTCCAGTGGATACCCAGTGTTTTAATGGTCTCTTCTTTGTCGATTTGTATGCTGCTGAGGCTCTGAGACTCCTGTGGCACGTTCTTAAGCAGCCGAATGTCATTGGTAGCCCACTTACGAAGGTTGAAACCTGCCCCTTTAAGCATTGTTGTCAATTGCATTTGAGTTTCTTCGCATTCTTTTAAGGTATCTCGTCCAGACATCACATCATCAACATAGAAATCGTTTTTGACAATGTCTGCTGCAAGCGGATACCTCTCCTGCTCATCTAGAGCCAGTTGTTGAAGCGTTTTAACTGCCAGATAAGGTGCAGCGGCCGTACCGTAGGTCACTGTTGTGAGCTTGTACTCCCTTATTGGATGATTAATCGAAATTCGCCATAAAATACGCTGGTAGTCCTGGTCGTCTTCGTTCAGCTTTATTTGGCGGTACATTTTTTCTATGTCCGCAGTGTAGACATACTTATGTTTTCGCCAGCGCATTAAAATTGTTGTTATGTCCTCTTGAAGTTTTGGACCAACTAACATTAATTCGTTTAAGCTGACTCCTGTCGAAGTCTTTGCTGATCCGTCAAATACTACTCGTAGTTTGGTTGTAGTACTCTCAGGTTTCAAAACAGCATGATGAGGTATGTAGTAACTGTTGTTCATTGATTTCGTGTTGGGAGGTGCTTCAATCATATGTCCCAGTTCCTTTCTTTCTTCTATCACCTCCGTATAGTCTGCTTTGAGTTGTTTGTCCTTACTCAACCTTGCTTCTAGCTGACGGAATCTTGCCACAGCTCTGTGTTTGGATTGTTCCACCTCCAGTGATTCCCTTTTTTTCTGGTTAAAAGGGATTTTAACTACATATCTGCCATCTATGTCTCTGCGGTGTGTTTTCTTGAAGATATCTTCACATTCCTTGTCACTTTGCGTTTTAAATGTTAGCTGTGGTAACTCTTCCAGCTCCCAAAAACTTTGAAGTTGCTGATCAGCTGCTGTTTGTACCACGAATCCGTTTATTGTGCCAACTCTGTCCAGTTTTGGAGATGTGCGACCAGAAATAAGCCATCCTAAGTGTGACTCTTGTGCTATCAGCATATTACTGGTTTCTCTCCGTAAACCGTTGAGGATAATGTCACCATAAGCATCTGCCCCAATAATCATGTCGATTGATCATGGAATGTTGAATGTAGGATCTGCCAATTCTATGTCGTCAAACTTATCCGTTGTAAGGTTGTGGGTTGAAGAGGATGGCAGCTGCCTTGTTAGTTTTGGTAATACAAGGGCTTCTAGATGAAGTTTGAATTTAGACGAGAAGCGTGGATGTATTGTCACGTCTACTCTGTGTCGTGCTGTTCCTGCGCCCATTGCACCAAGTCCGCATACTTCAACGAGTACTTTTTGCTTTTTAAGCCGCAACGATTGGGTGATTGCCTCTGTTATAAGGGACGCCTGAGATCCTGGATCGATCAGGGCTCGTATCCTCACACTTTTCATCCAATCACTGCTGCTTGCGTGAAGCATAGCCGTTGCCAGAAGGACGTTCTGATTTTGATGGCCATGGGCTATCTATTTAGATTCGACCTTTTGTTGAACACCTGGTTGTTGACTCCCCTGAGTTTGTTGGACCTCCACTCTCTTATTTTGAGGTGCTTTTTCAGACCACTCCACATGCAGAAGAGAGTGATGATTTTTGTTGCAGTATCTGCAGGTTCTTTTGCTAAGGCAATGACTCCGCTTGTCATGTCGAAAGCAATTATGACACAAATTGGCTTGCTTTATTTGCTGAAACCTTTGTTTTGGTGGTGCACTTAGAAACTTGGGACATGAGTATATCACGTGGTCTCCTTTGCATAAAGAACCTTGATTTGATCTCGAGGCTACGTGAAAGTTTCTCACTGACGTGTATGGTTCATTTTCAGTTTTGTGTTGTCTGTGCTTTGTTGGAGGTAGGACATCTAGCGCTTGATATCTTCTCGAGAGGAACTCGAAAAGAATTTTTATTGACGGCACCTTGTTTGGTTGCTCTAAACCTTGTTCAAACAGGTTTCTGCTTTATGGATCTGATTGCTGACAACCCTTCCTTTGCTGCATCTAGAATTGCCTTGATTGATGTTGATGTTGGTTGATTTCCTTTATGTCCAGGCTTTATCATCTTGTCAATGTACATCGAGACAATTTTTCTTTCATTGTCATAACGCGCCTTTAATGTTTCCCATGCACAGAGATAATTAACACTTGATATTGTTAAATGTTGAATCAAATGCATCGGCTCGCCTTCCAAATGAGTTTTCAAGTACTCCATCTTTTCTGTAGCACTAAGTGATGACCTCTCGTGTATTTTTGTAGAGAAAATGTCACAGAATGAGCGCCATTCAAGGTAATTTCCCTTAAATGTTGGAATTTTGAGCATTGGTAGTTTTGCATTTGAACTGGACTCTTTGACAACATTTGTGGAATGAGATTCCCTCAGCGTACATGCCATTCTATGCAGACATTGGTTAATGTCTTTTTTTATATCGTTATACTTAGAGTCTTTTACGTATGGAGTTTGAATGTCAGACTCTGAAGCATTTGCCATGAAGTCCTCATGCACATCCGTTAGGTTTCTCATCTGCTCCATGATTATTTTTTGCTGATACTCGTATATCTCTTTCGAGTACTCAGCAAATGTGCCCTCAAACTCTTCCATGTTTTGCAGAATTGCCTCAATCTTCAAATGCAGTTTTCTTAATCGCTGCATTTGAGCTGTACTCTGATCGGGGCCTGAGGTTTGTGCAGGCGTCGTGACCTCTGTCTGTGGATTGAGTTTTTCCAGCAGAGTTTTTATCTCTACATACATTTCTTCCACCTTTCCTTGGGTATATTTGAAGAAAAAAATTGTTCTACAGTATGAGTTTATCTCAAATTTTGATACCACTTATTGGGAATTTAAGAAAACACCTACTTTGAGGTACCTTGACCCATACTAACACAAATATCTCCGCTAGCACTTACAACAGGTACTTCATTTAGGACTTAAATTTTAGAAGAAATAGCACTCCTTTTAACTGTATTAAAATACAATTGATGACTTTTTTAACTTTCGAGATATTTGCTTTTAAGTCGGATCCTTTTTCCCTGCCCATGACATTTTTTTGACTTTCAAGACATATTTCTGCGAAAAATGCGTAAAAAACATATCGGTAATTTTTTTTCTCTAGTGCACCTAACAATAATTTAAAAAAATTTGTAAAACAAGTTACCCGAGAAACCCACAGATTTTATGATACTTGGGAAATTCCTAGCAGGTAAAATTATGAAAAACTCTTTTCACGAAGCCGCGACAGGTATAAGGTGGAAATATGATCTTTTACCTACTTTTATAACCGCGATTGACAACAAGAACGATTTTTTGACTATGTATTAATAATTTACGTAGGTTTTAGAGCATGCATTTTTATTAGACTACCTGATAAAAAGGTAATTTCCCTATCATTTTTCTGTTAAATCCCAAAAAGGATTAAGTTTGCCTAATGTAAATTGTATAAAAGGTTAGAAAACAAAATTAAATCCATCAAAGTCTATTTTGAAGCCGAGGTGACACAACAGTTGTTAAGAAACCCTACTTGAAATGGCATCTTTTACAAACGAAGAATACGCCGATATTATCTACGTTTATGGGATGTGCAACGGAAGTTCTATTAGAGCACAACAAAGATACCATCAGCTTTATCCTTACCGAAGAGTACCTTATCCCCGCGTATTTACAAATTCGTTTCGAAGACTTCGGGAAACGGGATCTGTTTCAACAAGACGACCTAACGCAGGAGCTTCACCAGGAAGAATTGCAGTTGATGAAAGAATACTGGAAGCGGTTGCAAATGATCCATCAATCAGCATCAGGCGCTTATCCTTGCGATTTAATGTTTCAACACATAAAATTGTTCGTCTCCTGCATACGGAAAACTTGTATCCATACCACCATACACCTGTGCAGGAACTGCTTCCGAGTGATTTGGAGCCGAGACTTGAGTTTTGCAACTGGTTGTTAGAACGGAACTTGGATGACAACGGTTTTATAAGCAGAATCCTATGGACGGACGAATCTCAATTTACTAGAGATGGGATTACAAATTTTCACAATCTACACACATGGGCTGCGGAAAACCCACACACAAGGAGAGAGTCATCATTTCAACACAGATTTAGCGTCAATTTGTGGGCAGGTGTTATTGGAAACAACTTAATCGGTTCCTTCAAACTGCCTCCCACACTGAATTCTGCAAACTATCTGGAATTTTTGCGCAATGATTTAACAGATCTACTGGAGGATGTTCCGGTACCTCAACGAGCTTCGTCATATTTTCAACAGGATGGAGCCCCAGCCCACTTTGGTCGCGAGGTTAAGAATTGGCTGGATGAAAAGTACGCTGGTCGTTGGATAGGAAGAAATGGACCAGTTCACTGGCCTGCAAGATCTCCAGACCTTACAATCATGGTTTTTTTGTATGGAGGAGAATGAAAGAACTTGTTTATTCTACAGAAATATCAACTCTAAATGATTTAGAAGATAGCATTCTCCAAGCCTCGTCACAAGTGAGGCAGAAGTTATCCTCAATAAACGTTGACAGCGCAATCCAAAAACGGGCTCTAGCATGCGTACAAAATGGAGGAGGACATTTTGAACACCTTATTCAGTAAAGTTAACTTAATGAAATAAAAAAAAAACATAAACCAAACACAAGCATTTTTATTCAGAATAATAGGAATTGAACACTATGAATCGAGTTTTTCATAATTTTACCTGCTATGGAATTTCCCAAGTATCATAAAATCTGTGGGTTTTTCGGGTAACTTGTCTTTGCAATTTTTATCAAGTATTGTTAGGTACATTGCAAGGACGTTCTGATTTTGATGGCCATGGGCTATCTATTTAGATTCGACCTTTTGTTGAACACCTGGTTGTTGACTCCCCTGAGTTTGTTGGACCTCCACTCTCTTATTTTGAGGTGCTTTTTCAGACCACTCCACATGTAGAAGAGAGTGATGATTTTTGTTGCAGTATCTGCAGGTTCTTTTGCTAAGGCAATGACTCTGCTTGTCATGTCGAAAGCAATTATGACACAAATTGGCTTGCTTTATTTGCTGAGACCTTTGTTTTGGTGGTGCACTTAGAAACTTGGGACATGAGTATATCACGTGGTCTCCTTTGCATAAAGAACCTTGATTTGATCTCGAGGCTACGTGAAAGTTTCTCACTGACGTGTATGGTTCATTTTCAGTTTTGTGTTGTCTGTGCTTTGTTGGAGGTAGGACATCTAGCGCTTGATATCTTCTCGAGAGGAACTCGAAAAGAATTTTTATTGACGGCACCTTGTTTGGTTGCTCTAAACCTTGTTCAAACAGGTTTCTGCTTTATGGATCTGATTGCTGACAACCCTTCCTTTGCTGCGTCTAGAATTGCCTTGATTGATGTTGATGTTGGTTGATTTCCTTGATGTCCAGGCTTTATCATCTTGTCAATGTACATCGAGACAATTTTTCTTTCATTGTCATAACGCGCCTTTAATGTTTCCCATGCACAGAGATAATTAACACTTGATATTGTTAAATGTTGAATCAAATGCATCGGCTCGCCTTCCAAATGAGTTTTCAAGTACTCCATCTTTTCTGTAGCACTAAGTGATGACCTCTCGTGTATTTTTGTAGAGAAAATGTCACAGAATGAGCGCCATTCAAGGTAATTTCCCTTAAATGTTGGAATTTTGAGCATTGGTAGTTTTGCATTTGAACTGGACTCTTTGACAACATTTGTGGAATGAGATTCCCTCAGCGTACATGCCATTCTATGCAGACATTGGTTAATGTCTTTTTTTATATCGTTATACTTAGAGTCTTTTACGTATGGAGTTTGAATGTCAGACTCTGAAGCATTTGCCATGAAGTCCTCATGCACATCCGTTAGGTTTCTCATCTGCTCCATGATTATTTTTTGCTGATACTCGTATATCTCTTTCGAGTACTCAGCAAATGTGCCCTCAAACTCTTCCATGTTTTGCAGAATTGCCTCAATCTTCAAATGCAGTTTTCTTAATCGCTGCATTTGAGCTGTACTCTGATCGGGGCCTGAGGTTTGTGCAGGCGTCGTGACCTCTGTCTGTGGATTGAGTTTTTCCAGCAGAGTTTTTATCTCTACATACATTTCTTCCACCTTTCCTTGGGTATATTTGAAGAAAAAAATTGTTCTACAGTATGGGTTTATCTCAAATTTTGATACCATTTATTGGGAATTTAAGAAAACACCTACTTTGAGGTACCTTGACCCATACTAACACAAATATCTCCGCTAGCACTTACAACAGGTACTTCATTTAGGACCTAAATTTTAGAAGAAATAGCACTCCTTTTAACTGTATTAAAATACAATTGATGACTTTTTTAACTTTCGAGATATTTGCTTTTAAGTCGGATCCTTTTTCCCTGCCCATGACATTTTTTTGACTTTCAAGACATATTTCTGCGAAAAATGCGTAAAAAACATATCGGTAATTTTTTTTCTCTAGTGCACCTAACAATAATTTAAAAAAATTTGTAAAACAAGTTACCCGAGAAACCCACAGATTTTATGATACTTGGGAAATTCCTAGCAGGTAAAATTATGAAAAACTCTTTTCACGAAGCCGCGACAGGTATAAGGTGGAAATATGATCTTTTACCTACTTTTATAACCGCGATTGACAACAAGAACGATTTTTTGACTATGTATTAATAATTTACGTAGGTTTTAGAGCATGCATTTTTATTAGACTACCTGATAAAAAGGTAATTTCCCTATCATTTTTCTGTTAAATCCCAAAAAGGATTAAGTTTGCCTAATGTAAATTGTATAAAAGGTTAGAAAGCAAAATTAAATCCATCAAAGTCTATTTTGAAGCCGAGGTGACACAACAGTTGTTAAGAAACCCTACTTGAAATGGCATCTTTTACAAACGAAGAAAACGCCGATATTATCTACGTTTATGGGATGTGCAACGGAAGTTCTATTAGAGCACAACAAAGATACCATCAGCTTTATCCTTACCGAAGAGTACCTAATCCCCGCGTATTTACAAATTCGTTTCGAAGACTTCGGGAAACGGGATCTGTTTCAACAAGACGACCTAACGCAGGAGCTTCACCAGGAAGAATTGCAGTTGATGAAAGAATACTGGAAGCGGTTGTAAATGATCCATCAATCAGCATCAGGCGCTTATCCTTGCGATTTAATGTTTCAACACATAAAATTGTTCGTCTCCTGCATACGGAAAACTTGTATGCATACCACCATACACCTGTGCAGGAACTGCTTCCGAGTGATTTGGAGCCGAGACTTGAGTTTTGCAACTGGTTGTTAGAGCGGAACTTGGATGACAACGGTTTTATAAGCAGAATCCTATGGACGGACGAATCTCAATTTACTAGAGATGGGATTACAAATTTTCACAATCTACACACATGGGCTGCGGAAAACCCACACACAAGGAGAGAGTCATCATTTTAACACAGATTTAGCGTCAATTTGTGGGCAGGTGTTATTGGAAACAACTTAATCGGTTCCTTCAAACTGCCTCCCACACTGAATTCTGCAAACTATCTGGAATTTTTGCGCAATGATTTAACAGATCTACTGGAGGATGTTCCGGTACCTCAACGAGCTTCGTCGTATTTTCAACAGGATGGAGCCCCAGCCCACTTTGGTCGCGAGGTTAAGAATTGGCTGGATGAAAAGTACGCTGGTCGTTGGATAGGAAGAAATGGACCAGTTCACTGGCCTGCAAGATCTCCAGACCTTACAATCATGGTTTTTTTGTATGGAGGAGAATGAAAGAACTTGTTTATTTTACAGAAATATCAACTCTAAATGATTTAGAAGATAGCATTCTCCAAGCCTCGTCACAAGTGAGGCAGAAGTTATCCTCAATAAACGTTGACAGCGCAATCCAAAAACGGGCTCTAGCATGCATACAAAATGGAGGATGACATTTTGAACACCTTATTCAGTAAAGTTAACTTAATGAAATAAAAAAAAAACATAAACCAAACACAAGCATTTTTATTCAGAATAATAGGAATTGAACACTATGAATCGAGTTTTTCATAATTTTACCTGCTATGGAATTTCCCAAGTATCATAAAATCTGTGGGTTTTTCGGGTAACTTGTCTTTGCAATTTTTATCAAGTATTGTTAGGTACACTAGAAAAAAAAAAATACCGATATGTTTATTACGCATTTTTCGCAGAAATGTGTCTTGAAAGTCAAAAAAATGTCATGGGCAGGGAAAAAGGATCCGACTTAAAAGCAAATATCTCGAAAGTTAAAAAAGTCACCAATTTTATTTTAATGCAGTTAAAAGGAGTATTATTTCTTCTAAAATTTAAGTCCTAAATGAAGTACCTGTTGTAAGTGTTAGCGGAGATATTTGTGTTAGTATGGGTCAAGGTACCTCAAAGTAGGTGTTTTCTTAAATTCCCAATAAGTGGTATCAAAATTTGAGATAGGCCCATACTGTAGAACAATTTTTTTCTTCAAATATACCCAAGAATCTTGTGTCAAAATATTTGCATCGAATTTGGAAACACCTTGTATTTCAGAGTTTTTCTGGATGGGCTGTCTTTCTTGAAATTGATAATAGTTTTTTTCCAAATCTTCAGCGATTGCCTTTTGTTTGGCTACTATGACGTATATGTCGATTTCATCCGTCATCTTTCTTGGCTTTTTTTTTGTTGTTGTTGTTTAATGTATCACTTTTTATTTCACTACCAGTGTCTTAGCCCTGGCAACGCTAATAAGTAGTTTGTAGGTGTGTTTACGTTTTGTATTTACGCTTATTCACTACCAGTATTGTAGCTCTGGTAACGCTTGTAAGTAGTTTGTAGGTGTGTTTACGTTTTGTATTTACGTTTTTTCACTACCAGTATTGTAGCTCTGGTAACGCTAGTTATTCAAAAAAGGCTTGAAGGACCAGTGTTTAAGCAGCAATAAAGATTTATTGTAGTTCTTAATCCGTCATCTTTCTTGGCTTTTTTTTTTGTTGCTCGTATGATTTTTTTGCGTGCTGTGTTGAATTCATTTAGCTGTAACTCTATTTTGCAATTAGCGACTGCTTTTATTAAAGTGTTATAACTGGAGAATCCTTCGGTGATATCGAACGAATCAGAAACAACGGTATTTAGGACTACTTTTGCTACTCTTGCCTCTGTGACTTCAACTTCAGGTACGACTTGATTCGGCCAGCTATCTTCATTGTGAAGTAGCCACTCAGGTCCATTCCACCATAACGGATGATGTTGAATCTGTTCTGGTGTAATACCTCTAGAAGCACAGTCAGCTGGATTATCCAACGATCGGACGTGCCTCCATGAACTTGGGCTCGTTACTTCTTGGATCTCCGAAACTCTGTTGGCTACAAATCGGATATCGTTTCGACTTACTCTCCCAAGCGTTTTTTGAGGTCGTGCATTGAGATGAACATCGTACTATAGAAGGCAAGGCGACTGGCACCACCGGAAAAAGAAGCAGTTTGTAAACAAGTGGAAGAATGGTTGGACGAAGGAGTTATTCAGGACAGTCGGTCGGACTTCGCTAGTCCCATTGTTTTGGTGACTAGCGTAAACTTAACACCAGGATTATCAAAGACCACTATCCCTTGCCCGTGATGGAAAAAATCCTAGAGAAATTATACAAGAAGAAGGTATTCACCACACTGGATCTGCGAAACGGATTCCTTCACCTGGATGTGGCAGAGCGCAGTAGGAAGTATACCTCATTCATAACTCCAGATGGACAATACGAATTCTTGAAGGTCCCGTTTGGACTGTGCAATTCACCGGTTTGTGAACACGGTTTCCGAGACTTGATTAAACAGGACTACTTACTGCTATATTTGGATGACGTGATTATCGCCGCAGAGAGTGAGGACGAAAATTTGGAAAAGCTCAGAGTTGTGCTGAAAGTAGCAGAAGAAAGCGGATGAAAGCGGAAAGTGCGATTTTCTGAGTAAGTCTACGAAATTTCTTGAACATGCGGTGGAAAAAAAAATACACGCTGTGAAAAACTTCCCAAAACCTACTAATGTGAAGCAGGTGCAGAGTTTCTTGGGTCTAACCGGACTTTTTCGTAAGTTTGTTCCTAATTATGCTGCGTATGCCAGACCACTTTCAGACTTGACCAAGAAGGAGAGCGAATTCGTTTTTGGCTCGGTTCATCTCGTTGCATTCGATTGCTTGAAAGATTTGCTGTGCAAGGAGCCTGTACTAAAGCTGTTAAGCCCAAATGTTGAAACGGAGCTGCACACAGATGCGAGTTTGGTCCGATATGGTGGTGTTCTGCTCCAGAAACACGAAGCTCATTTACACCCCGTCTTTTATATGAGTTTCAAGGCAACGCTAGCGGAAATGAACTACACCTGCTGTGAACATAAAGTATTGACGATAGTGAGGTGCATTAAGAAGCTTCGCGTTAACCTGTTGGGAATGAAGTTTAAAATCTACACCGAAAGTGTTCCAGGCTACTATGAACAAAAAAGATTTATGTTCAAGGGTGGCAAGATGGGCGATAATGTTGCAGGAGTACTCTTGCGAAGTTTTTCATCGGTCGGGATCATCCATGCGCCACGTTGATGTGCTAAGCAGATACCCGACAGCGCTGCGAATAGAGGATGGCATAATTGAGAGGATTAAGAGATCGCAGGGTAAGAACGAGTTCTACAATTAATCGTTGACATTCTCTCAGCAACAGGGACGTATAAAGATTATGAAATGAGAAACGACCTGCTCTACAAGTTTGTTGATGGGGCTCACTTGCTTCTGGTATCGAAGGCTATGCAGAAGGAGGTTTTAAGAGGTATCCACGAAGTTGGCCACATCGGAGCGAAGAAAATGGAGGCCATATGCAAGCAGGATTAGATTATTCCTAAAATTAGTAACTGTATAGACGTTGTTATAACCAACTGTGTGCCGTGCATTCTGTCAGGGAGGAAGGAAGGAAAAGCGGAGGGATTTCTACATCCGATAGAGAAAAGCGACGTACCACTGCACACCTATCACGTGGACCATCTAGGCCCCCTTTCTTCAACAAATAAATTTTACAACTATCTATTTATTTATTTATTTATTTCATCAACAAGCTTAGCTTACAGATTACGAAAAATAAATACAATTTTATGATAATAAATTAAGTTAACAAAAATAATTATAACAATTATACAATAAACGAATAACTAGTCAGAAAGTAAGCTAAATAAAATTCTTTTAAAAGATTCTCTAGAAATATGAAGATCTATGTCTCTACAAATTCTATTGAATGGCTTAAGAGATCTAAAAATAGGCTGTTCTATGCCCACTTAAATAAAAAAAAATGGACGGTCCCTTAGCACTCTCTCAGGGGCATAAATTGGAAACATAGATAACAAAATTATAACATAGATAATAAAGTGGGGTGCCGTGGCGTAGTGGTTAGTGTGTTTGCTTACTACGCCGGAGGTCTGGGTTCGAATCCTGCCATAGTCACCTGCAAAAAAAAAGACTTGTTCTCTTTCACGGTCCCCACCTCCGCGAGGGTTTGACAAGCCCTCCGAGAGTATCAATTGTCTTGAAAAACTTCTCAAACTGCCGTTCGGATTCGCCAAAAAATTGTAGGTTCCCTTGTATGTGAAGAAATCAACACACACAGCATACATTGTTGAGAAGTTGGCCCTAGTTCACATCGAGCTGTTGCGCCACTCTATTTATTTATTTATTTTAGATAACAAAATAGGACTATTTACACGTGAACAAAGGACGTCTCTCACAAACAAGATATCATGTGCATGCCTTCTCACACTAAGTGGCATAATACCTGACAGTTTGCACCTGGCATTATAGAACGGCTCAAAACTCCAGCGCATCTTAAAGAAAATATATTTTGTAAATCTCCTTTGCACCCTTTCTATGCGGTCTGAATACGTCGAATAATTTGGGTTCCAAACAACATCAGCATATTCAAAAACAGATCTGACAATGCCAATAAAAAGAGATAACAAAGTAAAAGGATCGGAAAGTTCTTTCGTGTTTCTCTTAATAAAACCAACTAGTGAATTGGCTTTCGCAACTATATAATCTACATGAGAAGCAAATACCAATTTTGAATCAATAAATACACAGAGATCTTTAATTTTGTTTGCTCTTTTTAAGGGCAGATTATTAAAGTGATAATTAAACGAATGCAGGGCGCTAGATCTAGAAAAAGAGATTGCAAAACATTTATTACATTTAAAGTTAAACAGTTATTAACGCACCAAATCCATAAATTAATTAGGTCCACCTGGATCTTAAAACAATCGTCTGAACTCTTAACTTTATAAAATATTTTCAGGACATCTGCATACATTAAGCAGTGACAAAATTTGAGCTATTGGACAATGTCATCAATAAATATAATAAAAAGGAGTGGGCCAAGGTGACTACCTTGAGGGACGCCAGAAGTACAAGATATTGATCTGGAATAATTATTTTCAATACAGACTCTCTGAGACCATCCAATTAAAAATGAATAAATCCATTTCAACATTGTCGAATGGAAACCAAATCTTTCCAGCTTTCTTATAAGTAGCCCATGGTTCACTGAATCACAAGCTTTGCTAAGGTCTGTATAAGCAGCATCAACCTGACTTCCACTTTCGATTGTATTAGATACAAAAGAAGTAAAATAGATCAGATTAGACCTTGTCGAACGGCCTGAGACAAAATCATGTTGAAACTCGGAAATATGCTCTTTAATGTGAAAATCAATTTTTCTCTTCACAATACATTCAAAAGGCTTTGGTATAGCGGAAAGTTTGCCAACGATGAGTTAAATATCATGAGCAAAGGTTGGCTGATGGAGTTACAACAATTTTTTAGAACAATAGCAGTAATGCCGTCGGCACCAGGCTTAGGATTTGATTTGAGGGTACTTATAGTTGACTCAATATCCTTGAGGTCCAAAACCAATTGACCAAAATCAATTTTCGACATAGAGTAAGTTTCAGGCACAGTAGGAGTAGCAGAAGGAGAGAAGACAGATTCAAAAAATTTCGCAAATAACTCGACAGAGTTACTATGATCATTAGACACTTCATTTTTAAAAAAAACATGTGATTAGGCAAGCCACTAGAACATCTTTTTTGATTTAAATAGTACAAAAAGGATTTGGAATCACTTCTAAGACTATTTTCGATGTTCATTAGCTAATTTGACATAAATTAAATGAAAACATTGAATCAATAACAGCAATTTCATAATCTTTTTTTACATTGCATGGTAAGAGCATTTAATCGTCTTCAGACCAAGTCCAATTTACATCACCAATATCAAAATCACCTAAAGCGCACAAGATAGCTTCAGAGGAAAAATTACTAACATACTCAAAATTTTCTATGCAATTTTCATATGCATCTAAACTACTACCAGATGGTATATAGCTTACAATAAAGATAAATTTCGTACCTCCGACGTTCGCAGAAAAACAAATTTGGTCAGCAACTAAGTTCGGCAAAGGTATCTTCTTGCCGCCTAGGTTTAACTGCACAGCAAAAAGAACTCCACCACCACGATCTTTAGCCGATTTGCAGCGGTCATTGCGGAAAACGTCATATATTCAGTTATCGAAGATTTCAGTTGACAAGATGTCTTTATAGAGCCAGGTTTCTGTTAACACAATAACATCATAATCCTTGTGGCTTAATGCTATAAACAAATCAGATGTCTTGGTTCTACATCCACTTGCATTGTGGTAATAAACATTCAGGTGTTGTTGAAGTTTCGGCCAGAAATTTCCATCATACACAGTTTTAGCATGTTGCGTATGAACACCAATTTTAAAGTTCACGAACTTAAGCGGACGTTGACTGTCGCTAAGCTTGATTAATTTAAAACACGAGATGACATGCGATGAAATTTCCAGCTTTGACGAAACGTGAGTTATAATTACATCCGTAGTGGTGTCAGGGTGGAAACTTGGAATGTGAAACCATTTTAATTTGCGAACTACATGGAGTTCACTATTTTGCACACTAGTTCCATGGATGACTTCAATGCGTTTGCTTTTGTTTACCTTATTGTTGTTGTCACTAGGTAGTACAATAGGCGGTTCATTGGCACCATCACCAGTGTCTTGAGCAAAACATTAGATTTGGAATTTGTATTATAATCCACAGAACAACACCAACAGTAGCAGCAGGAGAGTCAAAACAAACCAAATCGTTTCCCCCTAATGCAGCATTAGCTGATTCAGCATCAGCATGCACACGAACGAGAGCATCGGCATCAGCAGCAGCGGCAGTCGACACAGCAGGCAAAGTAAAACTCGTTGCATCGTTGAAAGTTAACTTGTCTGCCGAAAACTTCGTAGCAGTATTTGTAGATGATGAATCATCAACAGCAGCAGTGAGATCAGAAGAAGACGGAGGTTTCACTTTTGCGTTACCTTTGATTGTTGATGCGCCTTTGATTGTTGAATATTTTGAAAGTTAAAAAAGCCATCAACTTTATATTAACACAGTTAAAAAAAGTACTATTTGTTCTAAAACTAAAATCCTATTTTAAGTTCCTGTTGTAAGTATTAGCGGAGATATTTGTTTTAGTATGTTTAGCTGTGAAACGATTTTTTCAATTTTACCCAAGAATCATATCCCAAAGTATTGGTATCGAATTAGGAAACACCCTGTATACAATTTTAGTTGTCAATTTTAAAATGCGAACAAATAGCAATAATTCACTATAATTGCTTATTTTATCGCTTTTTAGGTTTCATTTCTATATTTTTAGTGAAAATTTAGTTGAGAATCACTTAATAGTAAATATTTAAATTAAAAGTTTTGGTGGAATAACAGATCCTAGAAATGAAAACTTTAGAAAGTGTGTTCATAACTAACATTATTTATTTCTTTATTATTTTTTATACCCCATCCCATAGGATAGGAGGTATATTAAATTTGATTCATAGTTTGTAACATAGAGAAATAATCACCGTAGACCCCCAAGACCTTAAGGGCATATGATCGAGAACGCATTGTAAGTCGAATGAGCCATGTCCGTCCGTCTGTCCGTCTGTCGGTAGTTTTAGGCCTTAAATTTTGAGCTTGGAACTTGAAACTTGATATCTGTTCCTTCTAGATCCCGGAACAGTACAAGTGTAAAATTTTTTGAAATCCGCCCACTGACTTTGCTTAGTGGCATTAAAAATCAAAGGAAGCTGAAATTTGGTATGCGGTATCCGCACTTAAGTGTGGTGTGATTGGCATTTAAAAATAAAGCGAATACCGACCTTGTAGGCGTGGTCATACTTAGGTTGGTTAGGTTAGGTTGGAAAGGGTTGTTTGGACCTAGTGCAAGTTCACTCGGTGGCCAGATTGGCCCATTGTGACTACATTTGTGAGGTAGACAAACATGGCTGGAAATATGTCTTACTAACTGAACCTGCCTGATCTTTCGATAAATCTTTTTAGGTCAAGTAGTGATATTCCTGCCAGGTCGCCCAGGCTATTTAAGAACCTGACCCCTAAAAAGGTTAGTCGTCGTTCTTGGAGTGCTGGGCAGTGGCAGAGAAAGTGTTCTATAGACTCTATTTCTTCTTCATCCCTACAGCTTCTGCAGAAGTCATTGGCAAAGATTTCCATTCGTGTAGCCATGACACCAATGGTGCAGTGTCCCGTGACTACACCAACGAGTGTTCTTATGAAATTTCTACTGAGAGATAGAAGGGTCGTTGTTCTTTTTAGGTCGAGTACTGGCCATAAGCTGTGAGTTATGATACAATCTTTAGACTGTTGCCAACGTTCACTGGCTAGTTTGATCGTGTATTGATCGCTAAATCCCATAAATCTTGGTTGTTAAATTTCGTTTTCATTTAACCTCAATTTTATTTGGAATTTCGCGGTTAAGAATCTTCTCCCTGAAAGTGGCGTGGCGTCCACCCCATCTCAATATTTGTATCAACATCGTATTTTTGTTTATATTTTTTATCAGAAGTGGTATAGACGTGGTGATTGTATTTTCATATTAATAATTTTGTTTATGCTTAAAAACGCCCCCAAAAGTGGGCGTGGCGAAAGTTTATGCACACGAGTTGATAGCTTACGCACATGTCTGAACATTTTATGAGGCAAGATTTTTGGATTTAAAGCAAATATATCAAATAAAAATCGTTTATTAGAATGCATATTAAGTATGACCACGCCTACAAGGGGGCGGTATTCGTTTTTTTTTTTTTAAATGGCAATCACAAAACACTTTAGCAAGGATATCGCATATTAATATTCAGCTTCCCGCGACAACTTTGATTTTTCAAACTAATAAGTAAAGTGGGCGTTTCAGTCGGCGGATTTCAAAAAATTTTACATTTGTACTGC
The DNA here is from genome assembly GCA_947623515.1 of Neoascia interrupta. Lineage (NCBI taxonomy): Eukaryota > Metazoa > Arthropoda > Insecta > Diptera > Syrphidae > Neoascia > Neoascia interrupta. The sequence goes on from OX392462.1 coordinate 120,700,648, forward strand.
TTCGGGACCTAGAAAGAACAGATATTAAATTTCAAGTTCCTAGCTCAAAATTAAAGGCCTAAAAACTACCGACAGACTACCGATGGATATGGCTCATTCGACTTATAATTCGGTCTCAATCATATGCCCTTAAAGTCTTGGGGGTCCACGGTGATTATTTCTCTATGTTACAAACTATGAATCAAACATAATATACCTCCTATCCTTTGGGATGGGGTATAAAAAGTCAATAAAATGTAGCTAGGCCTTATGAAGGCTAGGTATTAAATGGAAGCATAATAACGTTTAAAGAAATTACGTAAAAGAAGGCAAGAAATTACCGATGTATCTGCGTCATATTGCAGGTCAGGACCTATGTTTCAAGTTCCTAGCTTAAAGTTTAAGGTTTTAGCGGACAAACCGCAAGTTAATTTTGTTCGCCAAAATTGTTCAGGAGATGGCAGCACTTAAATGACAGTTCTAACAATTGGAAGGTGGGAACCCTTGCCAATTGTCAGAATGTATTGTGACACATAAGAAAATGAGTTTGAAATAAACGTGGAGCCGAGAAGGTTAAGAAAATAATTGAGCGAAAGTTTTTTTTTGTCGAGTTTTTCCTCTTTGCTAACAATTTACATTTTGGCATCCCTTGCGGGGAACCTGATTTCTCGTACATAATTCTTAATTTCGTGTGCTCAAATCACTTATTTGTCAACAAAATTCTCAAATTCCGGCTATCGCGGACAACTCTATTGGGAGTGAAGAAGCAAAACCTCACTATGGCACTTGCTAAGGAAGAAACGGTGGCGAAATATATTCTTAACTTTTCGTCAAATACGCTTAAAATTGCCAAGCAAAACCAAACAAAGGGGTACTTTGTCGGCAGACGAAAATTGCTGGAGGATTACTGGGGAAAGTTTTCCACAGCACACCAGAAAATATCTGCAATGGCGGAAAATGATAGCAATCACGCGGAGTTGAAAAGGCTACTCTCTGAAGATCGATTTATGCAGATAGAGACCGCGTATTGCCACGCTTTAGGTGAACTAAACGATTTCATTATAGATTTCGCAACTACAGCGAACAGCACGATGGCAGAGACATCATCCAATTTAAGCACTGGCCAAAGTCATGCAGCAAAATCAATTCTACCGCAAATTCCTCTCCCTACCTTTGATGGTTCGTTCTCACAATGGTTGACATTCAAGGCTATGTTTACTAGCAGTGTTATTGAAGACACTTCCCTTTCAGATGTGCAACGTTTACATTTTCTGAAGTGTAGCCTGGTAGGAAGGGCAGTAGAAGTCTTGGATAACTTGCCAATCAGCGATACGAATTTCAAAATTGCTTGGGAACTGATTGAAAGGCGCTACGATAACAAACGTAAGCTCCTCAAAATATATTTCCGCAACATGTTCGACCTGCCGGTCATGAAGTCAGAATCATCAACACTTTTGCGAAACATATTGGATGGAGTGAATGGATCGATTCGTGCGCTCGAACAGTTAGGGCGTCCGACGTCATCTTGGGACGACTGGCTAGTTTTTTTGGTGACCAAAAAAATAGACCATGTTACAGTCAAGGAATGGGAAACTTCACTTGAATCCCCAAACCACATTCCAAAGTTCGAGAACTTGACAAAGTTTCTTGAAAATCGTCTACAGGGTCTGGAGGCAGTACCTGCGTCTAGAGAATCTTCTCAGCCGAGTAACAAACCGTCTGCGTCGCAGCCTGTGCGTAACTACCAGGCAAACACTAATCGTTGCCCGTGCTGCTCAGGTAAGCAAAAATTGTTTGAAAGCAGGTCATGGTTATGCACGTTGCCCATTAACATATTCGTGTCAAACGTGCCGACAAAAACACCACACCATGCTCCATGATAGCTTTCCAGCGGCTTCCAGCGAAGTGAACTGCAGCCATACTCGCAGTGAAGAACTGGAATGCAACAACAACGCAGATATCCAGAGGAAGGATCCAGTCCAGCTGCCGTCTGTATTGCTCGCTACAGCCCAGATCGGTGTTCGATCAGTCACTGCCTTCACCTTCGTGCGCTTTTGGACAGCGGATCGCAAGCATCGTTCATCAGTGAGTATGCTGTACAACAACTACATCTACGCCGGCACCGGCTCTGTGTACCTGTTACTGGAGTGGGTGGGTCAACTGTTGGTACATCAACAGGTCTTGAAGAATTTTCCGCTAGCTCTCTCAGGGAACCGGACTTCGTTATGAACTGCACAGCTCTGATTTTACCACGTTTAGGACATTGCATCTCGAGTTGGCTGATCCGCAGTTTAATAAACCTGGGAAAGTTGACGTCATTCTGGGAGCCGACGTCTATGGTTCATTATTACTTGGTGAAACCAAACAAGAATCAATCAGTGCTCCTGTAGCACAGCGTACTCATCTCGGATGGGTGATTTTCTGACGCTTGCACGACACACCTCCTCGTACACCTCCTCACCTGGACACACGCTTGTGTGCCACTACTTCCACTGAACTCTGTGAACTAGTGCAAAGTCTTTGGCTATTCAACGATCACGAAGAAGTAGATTCTTCCTCAAAGATGACGCAAGACGAGCTTTGTTGTGAAGAGTTTCTTAAACGCACTGTACGGCGAAATGATAGTGGGCGTTACGTGATAAAATATCCATTCAAAAAGGACGTCAATCTTGCCGAAACAAAGCTAGATGCTATTAAGCTTTTCCACCATCAACAAGCCCGGTTGGACAAGGACCCCAAGATGAAGAAGTTATATGACGAATTTATGGATGAGTATTTGAGCCTCGGACACATGGAGCCTGTTCCACTTGCGGAAGCCGAGCCGCAAAGAAGTTGTTATATCCCCCACCACGGCGTTTACAAGGATTCCAGCGTGTCAACTAAGCTGCGGGTAGTTTTCAACGCCGCAAGAAAAGGCAAAGTGGGTGTGTCGTTGAATGATTGCCTTCACGTGGGACCTAAGCTTCAGAGTGACTTGACTGCTATCATTTTGAAATTACGTATTTACCGAATCGGATTCATTACGTTTTTGTTGGAGGTTGCTACTATCCGATGGAGCACTCAGACACAACTACTGGTCCATTGTACTACCATGCAGACACCTTACATTAATGTATTTAGTTTACCCGTCTTTCGAAGAAAGATGAGAAGGAGCTTCAGTGATGAAGAGCTTAGGTGTTCGGCACTCACCACGTCAGCCCCAAAGATCCGCCACCTGATGCGAGCAAAGGCAGGACAACTACAGAGAAAGTGTTCCGCTGTATCGTCGTCCTCTACACAGGCAAGACAGGTGGTGGTTTCGCTTAAGCCTAACACATTCAAGTGTCTAGCAAAAGCTTGGTGGCTGGTAAGGACGCCTACAAGAAGTCTGCAATCGATTCTAGTAAGAGATAGAAGAAAAGACGCTGACCCCTCGCAGATGTCTGGGCGTAGTCGTTTAGTCTGTCTGCACCCATCGCAGTCACGCCAACGAGCCCTGAGCTCACGAGAAACCCAAGTATCAATGGCAGACGTGACAACAGATACAGGCAGGCCTAAAGCAGGTTCGGGTCCTGAGAAAACCTCTTTTGAGCCAAGTCTGGCAAGCTCATCAGAGATCTCATTTCCCTGGATACCAGTATGACCTGGAACCCAAACAAGATTCACTGCATTTAGCCTTCCGACTGAGTTCAACGAATTCTTGAGTTCGAGCACTATCTTGGACGAGGTAAGAGGGTTGAGCAACGCATTTAGAGCGGCTTGGCTGTCACTGCAAACGCATATGCTTCTTGCCCTCCATCTGTTAGTCACAATATAGCGCATAGCCATTAGGATAGCGAAAATCTCCGCTTGGAAGACAGACGCATATTTACCTAAGGGGAAGTGGAGTCTAATGTTCTCGCTTTCCACAAAGACTCCAGCACCAGACCCCTGTCAGGTTTTGGAGCCATCCGTGAAAATACGATGGCATTCTTTCCCTGGCTCAGAGTCTGACCGAAGCCATTCCATTACCTGAGGAAAGTTGACTTGGTAATTTTGTCGCAAAAGGATTTCTGGGGTCATTGCATCAGAGGGCATGTCCATAAGACAGGGGTCAAAGGACAATTCTCGAACAAGTTCTTCAAAATTCCAATGCGTGTGGTACCAAAAACCACCTCTCCTTAAGCGAAAGATAGTTTTCAGCGTACACCCCATGATAAATATATCAAGGGGGGGGGGGGGGTTCATCAAAGCATCTAGAGCAGAGCCTGGCGTGCTAGGGAAGGCTCCTGTGCAGCCAAGACAAGCCGTTTTTGGAGTTTGGCAAAAGAGGCAGTAACACGTTTCCGCGAAAGCCTGTTCCACCAAACAACCGATGCGTATGAGAGGAGTGGTCTAACCATGGCAGTATAGATCCAGAGGACCCTTTTCGGAGATAAGCCTCATGTCTTGCCAAAAGCGCCTCTGCACTGCCAGAAGGTGGACAATGCTTTTTCGGTTTTGGATTCAACATGCTTAGACCATAGAAGTTTTCTATCAAGGCTTACTCCCAGATATTTGACTTCATCGGATATCGGGATAGTGACACCTTTAAGCACTAGTTGAGTCAGACCAGTGACCTTCCTCCTTCTCGTAAAGAGAACAACCGTAGTTTTAAGAGGATTCACTGAAAGCCCATTCCTAGTGCACCAATCATCGATCAAGTGCAGGGATCTTTGCGCCTGAGAGCACATAGTCCCTAGGTTTGAGCCGACAGAAAGAACGGCGACATCATCCGCGTAGGCTTGTATGTAGGTTCCAGGAAGGTTGAGAGCCGATAGTAGAGAGTCTACAACCATGTACCATAAAAGGGGAGACAGAACACCACCTTGCGGGCAGCCCTTGTTTATCCCAGTTATGACGCACTTGCCACAATCTGCTTCGGCTATCGGCGTCCTGTTCATTAGCATTGCCCTAATCCATTGAACTAATGTTTCATCTACACCATGTTGTCTGGCTGAGTTGCACATGCTATCAAACGTCGCGTTATCAAAAGCACCCTCAATATCGAAGAAAACGCCCAGCACGTACTTCTTCTGATCAAGAGCACATTCAATCCTACCAACAAGGTTTCGAAGCGCAGTTTCGAAGGATTTTCCGTGTTGCATCTCAGAAAGAGGGTGCGAACGAAGAGCAAATTTGCGCACGCGCAGCTCAACCAGTCTCTCTAAGTTTTTCAGCAGGAAGGAAGACAGACTTATGGGTCTGAAGCTTTTGGCTAGGCTATAGTCTGGCTTACCAGGTTTTGGTATGAAAACGACTTTAACCATACGCCAAAGGGTGGGTTTGTAAGCCAAGGCAAGGCTCGCAGTGAAAATTCTTTTCAACGTGGGTAACAGCTGACGTAAACCTTGCTTCAGCATAACCGGGTAGATTCCATCTGGACCAGGTGACTTAAAGCTCTCAAAAGATGCAATAGCATATTTGATAGCGTCATCAGTCACCACTCTAGATGCAATGTACCAGTTAAGCCGCGTAGTGTTCGCTGGTTCTGCAGTGGTCACCGTTGCCGGTACCACTGAAGAGCACGTGGTGACCTGATTTCCCGGGAAGTGAGTCTCAAGGAGAAGACTGTAGGTCTACGCCTTGGTCTCAGTGTAGGTGCCATCAGGTTTGAGTATTGAAGCTAGTCTGCTTGGCCTGTTCCTCTGAAGAACTTTCACAAGCCTACTAGTTTCACTTAGAGATTCGATCTCGTCACAAAATTTTTTATAAGAGTAGTTTTTCGACTTGCGAATAAGTCTCTTAAAATCCTTTTGCCTTGATCGATATAGATTCCAGTCTTCTACTAAATTGATTTTTAAGGACCGATTCAGGAGCTTCCTGGTCTCTTTGCGAATACCCTGCAGTTCGGCATTCCACCAAGGTACCGATTTTCTACGGAGGTTTTTCGTAACTGGGCACGCGAGTTTAAAACAACGGGTAAGGATGCTGTTCAGATTTTGAGCAGACATCTCTACCACTTGTCGTGAACTCAGTTTGAGTGGAACTTGAACAGAGTGGCCAAGCTCCTCTCTAAACTGTGACCAATTCGTTTTTCTCGGATTTCTCCTTTCTTGCAAAGGTAGAACTTCGCAATTGATTTGAAATTCGATGTATCTGTGATCTGACAGGGTGCTATCTGGCGATACCCTCCATTTTGCGATAGTCCTTGAAAACTTAACAAGTTTTCAAATCTGCCTATAACACTTTTCGAATCGGATTCATAGCCGACATCGAAAAGTGTTATAGGCAGATTCTAGTGGAGAGAGATGATGCGGACATGCAACGTATTATTTGGAAATACAGAGATAGCAATACAACGGCTTTCAGACTACTGACCGTAACTTATTGCTTGAATTGCTCTCCTTATGAGGAATCTGACTTTCCAGAGGCATCCAAGGTTCTCAAGGAAGCCTTCTATATGGATGACTGTCTCCATGGTGCCGATACATCTGAGGCAGCCATTGAACTGCAAGGTCAACTTCAAGAGCTTTTGCAACGTGGAGGGTTGGTTCTTCGAAACTGGAACTCCAATTCCAGTGAATTTCTGCAGGGGCTAAAAGGCGGCTGGGTGGAGGACCGTGAAATTTGTCATGACCTCAACCTGGACCATGGCACGTAGGCGCTTGGGATCTATTGGTTCTGTCAAGCTGATTGTCTGGGATATCAAGTCAACGTAGTGCCACTAGACGGACCCGTCACTAAAAGGCAGCAGTTATCAGATCTAGCTAAGCTATACGATCCACCGTGCCTGTTGGCCCCAGTAGTGGTCACAGGGAAAATTGTTGCACAACAACTGTGTCTTGCGGGATCTGATTGGGATGATCCATTGCCAGAGCCACTTCAGAAGGATTGGGTCCAATTCCGCTCAGAGTTACCACTGCTTGAGGATATAAGAGTTCCGAGATGGGTGTTCTCTTCACCTGCTGCGACCAGTTACCAGCTACATGTATTTTCAGATGCGTCCACGTCCGCCTACGCTGCTGTGGCTTACCTCCGAGTAACGACATCGGAGGGGGTCAAGGTTTCTATCCTTCTCGCCAAAACCAAAGTGGCGCCCTTAAAGAAAATCACCGTGCCATGTTTGGAGCTCAATGCGGCAGTCCTAGCATCGACGCTTGGAACCAGGGTCTTGGGCATCTTGCAGCTTCCCGCCATACAAACATTTTGCTGGTCGGATTCAACGTCTGTGTTAGGCTGGATCCGGTCACACCCTGGGCAACATAAGTTGTACATCGCAAACCGCATCTCCAAAATTCATGAGCTGACACCCATTGATTCTTGGAATTATGTACCGACGGCAACCAACCCAGCGGATGTTGCCTCCCGTGGAGTGTATCCATCCCAGATTGCTCATCTGGATATCTGGTGGCATAACCCACCGTGGTTTAGGCAGAATGAGGATAAATGGCCGAAACAAGGGTCTTTGGAAGCCAAAGATAACGAAGTTACAGCGCTTGTTGCCGTTCCTGTCCGCGTCAAAAACTCAGAGCAAGAGTTTCTTCAGAATATGTTACATGAGTACTCTGACATCCACACCCTGCTCGCAGTCACTGCTTGGTGCAAGCGCTATATTGCTGCCAGACTGAAGAAACTCCGCGACACGGACCCATGGTGCACTGCTAACGAGTATCACACTGCTTTGGGATTCTGGATAAGGTACGTCCAAAATTAATTTTTTACTAATGAAATCTAGTGTCTCTTACATAGAAAACCTATTTCCTCGAAGAGCAAATTACTTAAGCTCAACCCGATGTTAGACGATTATGGGATTCTTCGGTTGAATGGGCGACTGAAAAATGCGATGCTTCCGAAGGCTGAGAGATTTCCCATAATCTTGCCAAAAGACAGCCACTTGAGCAAACTTCTAGTCAAACAAGCTCACGCATCTACCATGCATGGTGGCACCCAAGCAACGTTGAACTTCCTCAGGCGCCGCTACTGGTTAATCGACGGTCGTACTGCGATTCAAAAATGTATACGGCACTGCAAACCTTGTTTGGTGCAGAGGGCTGCCAGTTCAAACCAACTAATGGGGAGCCTGCCCACTCACCGGTGCTCAGCAGCGTCTGCTTTTAAGCACTGTGGACTGGACTATGGAGGACCGTATCAGATCCGTATAACTTAAGGAAGAGGTTACCGCAGCTACAAAGAAAATGTCGCGCTGTTTGTATGCTTAAGCACTCGAGCTATTCATTTGGAAATAGTCAGCGACATGACTACGGAAACATTCCTCACAGCGCTCCGTCGTTTTTTTCGTGTACGGGGATATAGCTAAAACATCTATAGTGATTGTGCGACCACCTTTGTCGGAGCCAATACAGTTCTGCGCGAGGATTTAAGGGCGTACCGTAAGCAGCTAGAGGCTGGCGTGCGTGCCACTGCACTTCATGGCGTATCATGGCACTTTATTCCACCAGGCTCTCCCAACTTTATGGGTATATGGGAGGCTGGCATCAAAAGCATGAAACATCACCTTAAACGTACCATCGGGGAAGCCACCCTAACATTTAAGGAATTTTACATTTGAAGCCGTACTCAACTCGAGGCCCATCTCGGCAATGTCAGACGACCCCTCAGACTTAGTTGCTCTGACCCCTGGACACTTTTTGGTGGGCGGTCCGATCACTTGTGTTCCGGAGCCCAGTCTACTCGACGTCAAAACTAGTAGGTTGACCACGTGGTGGCAGCTGCAGCAAATTCAGCAGAAATTTTGGAAGCGTTGGAGCTGCGAATATCTACAAGAACTTCAAGTGAGATCCAAATGGCGACGAGCAACGCAGAACTTAAAGGTTGATGACTTGGTTCTTGTTTGAGACGAGCGCGCTCCACCCACTCAATGGCCACTGGGTCGGGTGCTGGAAGTGTACGCTGGCGATGATGCCCTTGTACGAGTAGCACGCAATACTTCATTATTAAACGAGCTATTTCCAAGCTGGTTGTCCTTCGACTTGAAAGTGACTATAGTGAGGGTCAAGGTGGGCGGCCAGAGGAGTCTTCAACCGTTTCGTCGCATAACATGGACGAAGTTTGCGGAAATGTTCAGGAGATGGCTGCACTTAAATGACAGTTCTAACAATTGGAAGGTGGGAACCCTTGCCAATTGTCAGAACTGACATGTATTGTGACACACAAGAAAATGAGTTTGAAATAAACGTGGAGCCGAGAAGGTTAAGAAAATAATTGAGCGAAAGTTTTTCCTTTGTCGAGTTTTTCCTCTTTGCTAACAATTTACAAAAATAATATACGAAAAATTTAATTTATTTTTTATTTTTCTTATTCTACGCTCCTTCTCTTATTTTACGCTCCTAAAAACAAGCTGGCGGTTTTTACGCCAAAATATGGTGAAAAACATATTTTGCTTGGCTCGAGACCCAAGAGCAGAATCACTTTCCATCGCCATTTGTTTGTGAGTCCGCTTAAGTTATAGCCAATATCAGGCGCAAACCCAGGTGAGGGTGAGGGTTTGGGGGTTAAACACCCGGTTTACCCAGTTTGTTCGAGTACCGGACGTCCCTAATTGTTAGCCAGTTTAATAGATAACACTTTTGTAGGTATGCCCTTTTATCTAAGGGCCTTGGCACAACACTCATTTTGCGCACTGTTGCTATGCCCGCCGTGCCACGTACCACTGCTCTCGGTTTTAGCCAGCCAATAACATGCGCTTTCAGTTTTCCATTTGCAAACACAGGCCGACCTCCTATGCTCTGCCGAAAGTTTCACTCAAATGGTACCAGTTGTCCGGGTACCAAAAGTCGCGGTATCAAATGCGTTGGGTATCAGCGGTGTCGGAATGGGTTGTCTCTGGTCCGAGCTGTCTGGTATCAGCGGTCGTGGTATGATCTGGACTGGTGTGGGTCATACCCGAGCCGATATCCGCAAGCCTGCTACTTGGACAATCCAAGATTTGTGTCGAGGCCAAGAATTTTCGGCACCATACTGCTTGGCCATTCAGAGGTTTGCCGTGATGAGTTCTTCACCCAAAAGGTTCCGTCCTTCAATGCACAGCATTCTACCTGAACGCAAGCATTAGTTGCCTCCGTAAGTTCCGAATATCGAGTTTTGCAGTATTCGCGCACCGCAGCACTCAAACTGTTGTCATTGCCTGCTTTCCCAATTCAAACTGCTAAAGAAGAGATATCAGCATTCCGGTATGAAGGCCTCTGATCCCCAACCTTAGCTGTCGTGCGTTGAACGTGTGGTGTTTCAGTGGCACACTGACCATCAGGACCGCTTGCGTCACCACAGTTCTTTTCGCTAATACTAAATAAAGGTCACATCACCAGTATCCATCAAGAAAACGGGCAGCACCAACAGTTTGTGCGCTTCCTGGACTCATGCCCATGGGAATGCTCGTGACATCTGGTTTTTGTCCGCCAGTACTGCACCCGTCAATAGACGAAGCACTGGCTTCACTCGAAGACCGTGCGCAAGTAGACACATGGGCCTGAAGGGTTGTGTTTCTCGAAAAGAGCTCAGGTTTTTTCTTGCTTTTCGGGTCAGCAGAATAGTAGGCGATGTCCAATGTATAGAACGACCGGGCTGGCAGCGCCTTCAGCCCGTGAAGCTTCTTTGCACGACTTATCGATCTGCCGCTTCCTGTTCAACTTCCACCGACCCCTATTAAAGCGCACCTCAGAGCCCACCAGTTCCGGGGCCCGTTCAACCACAAGGGTATTCCGAGTTGTCACGTCAGTAGCAGTGCACTGGGTAGCAGCCTTACTCATTGTCAGATTTCCGAGCGAGTCGGATAATGAGCTACACGAGTCGCTGGTTACATAAAAAATGAATGTTGGGGCCTCCAGAATTCATGCCCCAACAGTAGTCGAAAAAAGTGTGGATGGATTTTGGCAATCGCCAGTACCACTTGGCGTAGAAATATCCTTCAGGTTGTCCGTTCATCATGATTTTGAGTTTTTACTACTTCTCCAGAAGGCTAGTGTACACTAACGGTTGGATGGAAAGGGAAGGAAAAAAGAGATCAGACGGGTGCGTGAAAATGATGAAAAGGGTTGATTTCGAGGTTAAGATTTGCCCCGTAAAACATGCAAGGGTCCGCGGGTTCATCAAACCTGTCACCTTACACAAGCGAAGGGCCCTTGCTCTGCGCATTTGCTCGGCACCATTGTAGCATAGGTAAAATTTGAAAAAAAGTATTTTTAAAAATTAGATATGGTCGCTTATACAACCCTGGACAGGTCGTGTCTGTGGGCGGATTTAACTAATTTTCAAACCTGATTCGAAAGACTGGGATTACGGCCTACTCACTTTCAGCTCTCAAGTTTAAATTTAAAACCTAAAAGTTCTTTACATACGGACGGACGGACATGACATAATAGCTTCTCCAGTCGGTCTCATTTAAATCTCTAGAAGGTCATAGGGGTCTTCGGTGATTATTTCACTACCTTACAAACTATGCTTTAAACTTAATATACCCTCGGAAGGGTATAAATATAAAACAAGCCATATACTTTCAAATCTATTCCTTTAACATGCACTGCACTTTGGTGAGCACTTAAATCCTAAACGAGCTATTATTGAAATATATAAAAAAAATTCTTCCTCTCATTGGCTACTTCAAACGTTAAAAGCCTTCCCTTAAAAATTTCAATATCTGCAAATTGAGTGCGAGAGGATAATTTAATAAAATAATAGCTAAAAGCCTTTAAAGCTGATAAAAGGTAATGAAAGGAAATGATGATACGATTAAGGTTTTCTTTCATCTTATTAAGTGTATAATGCTCGAAATTCTACTGCTGGTATTTTATGAGTTTATTGGGGCGACATATTCCGCATAATATTGACTAATTATTATTGACACACTATTGTGCTTTGTCAAAAATAGTGCTCTTAAAAGAACGTTTAGTGTTCTAGCTCAATTTTAAAGACCGAAGAACTTTACACATATGGACAGACGAACGGACAGACGGGCGGACATGGCTTAATCAATTCACCTGTCGGTTTCTTAAAGGTCTCAGGGGTCTACGGTGATTATTTCACTGTGTAACAAACTATGCATTAAAGGAAATATACCCTGAGTCGGACATTAAAACAAAATAATAATGATTAACTTTAAATAACACAATGATTAATAAAAATATTAAAAACTGGATAGCAAGATTTAGAGGAGATAAAATTAGAATCACAGCAAGGTCCTTAAAAGAAAAGGTAGCACAGTGGCATGAAAAAGTGGAAATAAGTTATTGTTGCTATGCCTACAGAGAACATTTACTTTAAATAACACAATGATTAATAAATATATTAAAATCTGGATAGCAAGATTTAGAGGAGATAAAATTAGAATCACAGCAAGGTCCTTAACGGAAAAGGTAGCACAGTGGCATGAAAAAGTGGAAATAAGTTATTGTTGCTATACCTACAGAGAAGTAGGTCTACACACATACTTCAAAAAATCTCCGTGCACTTGATTACTTTTTTATACCTGACCGAGGGTATATTAAATTTAATGCATAGTTTGTAACACAGTGAAATGATCACCTTAGACCCCTAAGACCTTTTAGAGATATGATCGAGACCGAAAGGTGAGTCGATTAAGCCATGTCCGTCTGTCTGTCTGTCCGTCTGTCCGTATGTGTGAAGTTTTTAGGTCTTTAAGATTGAGCTAGGACGCTTAAACTTGACTTTTATCTTGGTTCTTGTTTTGTATAGATAAAGTGTGAAAATTAGTTAAATCCGTTCAATGTAAGACAAGCTGTATTTCAAATTTTCTTTCAAAATGCCCTTTGGTCAATTTCGACAAGGCGTAGGAACTCAAATTTTGGTGTAGAGCAATAAAGGCCCAAAGCCTCCAAGAAGGCAAAAATTGGACCTCCTACAATGTCGACCCTGCCCACTTTTACCATGTTAGATCTTTTAAAAGCTGATTTCTCGGAAAGTTTACCCCAAATTGAAAAAAAATTCTATAACAAATATTCACGATGTAACTATTTGCTAGGTGTAAAATTGTAATTTGATGAGCGTTCAGGAATCAACAACTTTCCTAAACGATTTACAAGCGCTTATCCTTAAGCCGGTTAATTCCTCATCACCTACCCATTTTTCTGATGATTCAGATATACTCCTAGACGTGTTTCTTGTAAGTGATCTCTCTTGCATTCTGCTTTATAGCCAGTTGTCAGCTCCAATACTCTCTAGACACGACCTGATTTTTCTAACTTTGGACATCCAAATTAGAAGGCATATACCCAGTTTTACCTTCAGAAACTTTAAAAATATCGACCACAACTCATTGATCCATGATTTTCAAAACACTGACTGGCATACTATTTATAGTTTTGCCACCGCCAAAGATCAAGTGAGCTTCCTCCAAGATGTAATAGAGTTCTTATTCGAGAAACATGTGCCTTTGAAAACAAGGACCTTGAAACGCTCGTCTAATCCATGGTTTAGCGATAAAATCAGGTCACTTATAAGATCCCATGATGTCGCTTACTCCCGATGGAAACGTTTCAAGATGCAAGATCTTAAAAATGTCTACCGCAGGTTGCGAAACTTAGTTGTGCATAAAATAAGAATTGCTAAAACTGCGTTCTACGAGTTTCTGCGTCTCCTTCTTCTACCTCTACGCCAGAAAACACTATGGACGAAACCGATGTTGTAGAGCAAACCGAAAGTTTTCAATTTATAAGAGTGCGCGATGAGGACACTGTCCAAGCAGTGTTAAATGTTAAGTCCTGTGCAACAGGTCTCGATGGTTTGAACCCTAAATTCCTCAAACTTATTCTACCATTTATTCTTCCGTTTATCACACACATTTTTAATACCATCCTCACTACATGTGAATTCCCGTTGTCGTGGAAGAAGGCTAAGATAATTCCGATTCCCAAAAAGAAAAATTGCACCCTTTTCGACTATCGTCCTTTTGCTATCCTACCCTTCCTGTCTAAGGTATTTGTTTAAGCAGCAATAAAGATTTTTTGTAGTTCTTACCGCTGGAGGGGAAACTAAATAAAATTACCGTATTGCTGGGTGTCCAATGTGAACATAAAAACTTTATTCTATTCTAATACCTTATATATAATAAAATAATGCCTACTGTACAATTTCTTATTCTAAGGTTTATTTACACTCGCTACACATTTTGTTATCATGAGGTTTAATTACAATAATTGTAATTGAACGCATGGGAATGATAGAAATAACTTTGCGTTATGAAATAATTCTCATGCATTGCTGGGAACTGCGAATTGTTCGGCGTCATCAAATGTTTTACACAACATGCTGGGGCCTCTTCACACGGATGATATGTAGAAGTCGGCGTCATCAAGCGTTGGTTGTAGTGGTGGCGTGATTGATTTTTTGGTTTCATCCAGGTGTTGAACTCTCGGGGGTTGACCTCTTCTTTTTCACAAGATGATAATGGCGATGACGATAACGACCACCAGAATAATTGCACTTGAACAAACAAGTGAATACTGATGAATCCTATGTATGCATATTTCTTCCAGAATGTGTTCCTGATTCCTTTGCAAATTAATTGCCTTTTCAATATTGGAAAGGGCTTGTTTGTTTTCACTTCCTTGAACGTTTGCTGGCAGTTCATTTACTGTTGACTTATTACGTGTCGGTAAATGGAGGGTAAAGTTGTGTGATGGCAGAAACGAAGATACAATTCTGCTGGTTATCGTCTGCCGGCCGATTTCGATCATAGTTTGATCTTGAATCATGCAGTGTGAAGGTAACTTTATTATCCCGCTTTTTTCTAAGACTACTGGTGTTGGGTGCAAATCACAGATGATGTAGATCGTTGTATGCTGCGGCATGCTGAATATCCATGTATTTATGTGGTGCATCTCTATCTAGTATGCCTTTGCTGGGATATTTCTCAAATGTTGACAATTTTTGGTTGTATCGCAACATATTCATTTCACAAGAACTGACCTCTGATCCATACATCAATAATGAATGTTGCCAGTTGCACCAATATCAATCAATTGACCTTTGTTGGCATGACATGAATTCATCTTTGTTGATCGGGTAAAAGTGATCGGATGATAAAAATAATCCGAGGACGGAACAATGCATGTAAAATTTTCAGTGGTCCATGTGGGAACTGGAAGCAACTTGTAAATCTTGAAGTCTCCATTGTAGAGAAGTGGAAGTAAAATCTCTATTATAATGTTGCTGCTTGTAACCCTTCTTCTCGGGCGAAGATTCTTGTAGAGTTGAAGAATTGACTCGTGATGCCGTTCTTCAGGTATCATCATTCATCGGGGAATGTTGTCGTGAATTCTCGTAAGCTCTTCCTTCAACTGTTTCACCGATAGGATGAGAGGATGGATTCTTCCATTGTGTGTTGACAGGATGACATCTAACAGCACATTCTGAGTATTCTGATAGTTTATCATCATGAGAAGTGCGTAAAGAGCTGTTGAGCTAAGCATTTTGTACGTGTTGTACTGTTCGACTTCATTACTTAGATGGCTTATGATGATACTAAGCGACTAGAGCTGTTTTTTAGTTTGTAACTTATCTTGTTTAAAAATGTTAACCGTTGATTCGATTATAGTTGTTTGGTTTCTCATGAGTTCTATAAGATGATTTTCATTCAGTCGCACATGTTCTATAGTCTCTTCATAGCCCTGGGCGAATCGTTGGTCCAGTACTCCAAATAACTCATTTGCGACAGTTCCGATAAAGTCAAACGGAGAGCGTTTCGATCGGTGTATTTTATCGTTGTTTGCATGTAGAAGCACATCGTTATTCAGTTCGCTTTGTTGAAGCTGGCGTATGAACTGACTTAAAGTGCCTTCACAAAGCAAATCCTTAACGTCTGTCAAATTCGTAAGTAGACATTGGTTTTTCATTTCTGTTACGCTGTTTTCGTATGCGTAGAACTCTGACCAGTAGTTGCTCATTTTAAAAAACACTATCGTTTTCCACGAGCTCGCGATCAAATTTGCACTGCCCGACTCTTCGAAGTAGTTGCCAGGTTGACTTCTTAACTGGGTAATTTCGAATTCCTGTTTCATTGTCATCGCGATTGAGAAGTTCAGAAGTGTTGCCAAACACCAAATCCATAGAAAGGGGTTTATATTTCTGTTTTTGTGCAACTTTCGTGCCATTTTATGAAGACTTGCTGGCTTCTGGATAACTTCCGAAGTCACTGCAATGTTAACTTGCTGAGAAAATGCCCTGGGTGCTGTTGAGGAGCTAGCATCTTCTGAAGTTCCTGTTTCTTTCTCCGTTTCGATCGGTAAGGGACACAACCTTGTAATAGGTCTCTTAACATATTTTTTGTTGCAAAAGACAGTTGCAGCTCTTACTCCATGATCTTTGCCCGGGTGAACTTCAGAGACTCTGCCCATCATCCAAGCTGTTGGTGGAAGTCGATCCTCCTTTATCAACACGATGTCCCCGACTTCTATGTTGTCTTCCCTCTGTTTCCACTTTGTTCGTTGTTGGAGTTGGGAAAGATACTCCGAGGACCAAATTTTCCAAAAATCGTGGTACATTTTTTGTGTAAGTACCCAACGGGAGCGATAGCTTTTCGATTCTCTCACGATTGGTCTAGGAAGTGCGTTGAGTGAATCTCCAATGCGGAAGTGCCCAGGTGTGATTGCTGGTGATTCGATGATGTCGTTACTGATTGCAACTAACGGCCGAGAGTTCAGACATGCTTCAATTTGGGCCAGCAATGCGGAAAGTTCTTCAAAGGTGAGAGAGGTGTCACCAATAACTCGTTTTAAATGGTATTTCATTGACTTCACTGCTGCCTCCCATATCCCTCCAAAGTGCGGTGCCGCTGGTGGTATGAAATGCCATTCGGTTCCATCCACGATGAGGTTTTTCGAGACATCGATTTCTGATTGTTTTATGGCATTGCGCGGAAGGATTTGAATTTCCTTGTTCGCTCCAACAAAAGTGGTCCCATTGTCGCTGTAGAAATGCGAACAAATTCCTCTTCTTGATGTAAAGCGCCGTACAGCTGCTTAAAACACAGCAGAGCTCAGATCAATGTGAATAATGTGAATGTGAATATCCTTGGTTGCTAGGCTTATGAAAATTGCAATGTAACCTTTTGTTGTACGGTGTCCTCTACCCTTTGATATAAGGACTTGAACAGTTCCGGCATAGTCGACTCCAGTATGTGTAAATGGCCTTGATGGAGTTACCCTTGAGGCTGGTAGAATTCCCATAAGTTGGGTTTTTTCTTGTGCTCTAAACCGATGACAACGCACATAGTTGTGTATAATCTGCCGCACCACACGTTTTGCTTGAAGGATCCAGTATGATTTGCGCAACGTCGATAGTGCTAATCGAATGCCTCCATGAAGGGTGCTCTGATGTACGTTTTCAACCAATAATTTAGTAAATCTGTCATTGGGTGGTAGAATGTAAGGATGTTTCTCGATTTCCGATAAGTTTGCGTTTTCCAATCGACCTCCTATGACTAACAGATCTTCTTCATCCAAGTATGGGTTAAGCAATTAAAGTTTGCTTTTACAATTTTTCCTTCTTGGAGGTGGTTGATTTCTTCTGGGAACGTCTTTTTAAACTGCTTGTATGATGTTTTTGCGTGCTGTGTTGAATTCATTTAGTTGTAATTCTAAGCTTCCCGGTCGTTTTGAGTTTGGAGATTTGCAGTTGTCACTAAATCTTTTGCAATAAGCGACTACTTTTATTAAAGTGTTATAACTGCAGAACGGTATTTAGGACTACTTTCGCTACTCTTGCCTCTGTTACTTCAACTTCAGGTACGACTTGATTCGGCCAGCTATCTTCATTGTGAAGAAGCCATTCAGGTCCATTCCACCATAACGGATGATGGTGAATCTGAGACTCCAGCGGAACGTTTTTAAGCAGCCGAGTGTCATTGGTAGCCCATTTACGAAGGTTAAAACCTGCCCCTTTAAGCATTGTTGTCAATTGCATTTGAGTTTCTTCACATTATTTAAGGTATCTCGTCCAGACATCAGATCATCAACATAGAAATCGTTTTTGACAATGTCTGCTGCAAGCGGATACCACTCCTGCTCATAGGGAGCCAGTTGTTGAAGTGTGTTAACTGCCAAATAAGGTGCAGCGGCCGAACCGTAGGTTACTGTTGTGAGCTTGTACTCCCTTATTGGTTGATTAATCGAACTTCGCCATAAAATACGCTGGTAGTTCTGGTCGTCTTCGTTCAGCTTTATTTGGCGGTACATGTTTTCTATGTCCGCAGTGTAGACGTACTTATGTTTTCGCCAGCGCATCAAAATTGTTGTTATGTCCTCTTGAAGTTTTGTACCAACTAGCATTAATTGGTTTAAGCTGACTCCTGTCGAAGTCTTCGCTGATCCGTCAAATACTACTTACAGTTTGGTTGTAGTACTGTCAGGTTTCAAGACAGCGTAATCAGGTATGTAGTAGCTGTTGTTCATTGATTTCTCGTTGGAAGGTGCTTCAATCATATGTCCTAGTTCCAGAAACTCTTCTATCACCTTCGTATAGTCTGCTTTGAGTTGTTTGTCCTTACTCGCTCCATGTTTGGATTGTCCCAGCTCCAATGATTCCCTTTTTTCCGGTTAAAAGGGATTTTAACTACATATCTGCCATCTGCGTCTCTGCGGTGTGTTTTTTTGAAGATATCTTCACATTCCTTGTCATTTTGCGTTTTAGATGTTGGCTGTGGTAACTCTTCCAGCTCCCAAAACCTTTGAAGTTGCTGATCAGCTGCTGTTTGTACCACGAATCCGTTTATTGTGCCAACTCTGTCCAGTTTTGGAGATGTGCGACCAGAAATAAGCCATCCTAAGTGTGACTCTTGTGCTATCAGCATATTACTGGTTTCTCTCCGTAAACCGTTGAGGATAATGTCACCATAAGCATCTGCCCCAATAATCATGTCGATTGATCCTGGAATGTTGAATGTAGGATCTGCCAATTCTATGTCATCAAATTTATCCGTTGTAAGGTTGTGGGTTAAAGAGGATGCCAGCTGCCTTGTTAGTTTTGGTAATACAAGGGCTTCTAGATGAAGTTTGAATTTAGACGAGAAGCGTGGAGATATTGCCACGTCTACTTTGTGTCGTGCTGTTCCTGCGCCAATTGCACCAAGTCTGCATACTTCAACGAGTACTTTTTGCTTTTTAAGCCGCAAGGTATAGGTTATTGCCTCAGTTATAAGGGACGACTGAGATCCTGGATCGATCAGGGCTCGTATCCTCACACTTTTCATCCCATCACTGCTGCTTGCGTGAAGCATAGCCGTTGCCAGAAGGACGTTCTGATTTTGATAGCCATGGGCTATCTGTTTAGCTTTGACCTTCTGTTGAACTCCTGGTTGTTGAACTGCCGGTTGTTGACTCCCTTGAGTTTGTTGCACCTCCACTCTCTTATTTTGAGGTGCTTTTTCAGACCACTCTACATGTAGAAGAGAGTGATTTTTGCTAAGGCACTGACTCTGCCTGTCATGTCGTAAGCAATTATGACACAAATTGGCTTGCTTTATTTGCTGAAACCTTTTTTTTGGTGGTGCACTTAGAAACTTGGGACATGAGTATATCACGTGGTCCCCTTTGCATAAAGAACATTGAGTTGATCTCGAGGCTACGTGAAAGTTTCTCACTGACTTGTGCGGTTCATTTTCAGTTTTGTGTAGTCTGTGCTTTGTTGGAGGTAGGACATCTAGCGCTTGATATCTTCTCGAGAGGAACTCGAAAAGAATTTTTATTGACGGTACCTTGTTTGGTTGCTCTAAACCTTGTTCAAACAGGTTTCTGCTTTCTGGATCTAAGCTTTTAGTTAAAAGATGCACGATTATAGGGTCCCACGAAGAGGTGTTGAAACCCATGTTGCTTATTGCTGACAACCCTTCCTCTGCTGCATCTAAAATTGCCTTGATTGATGTTGATGTTGGCTGATGTCCAGGCTTTATCATCTTGTCAATGTACATCGAGACAATTTTACTTTCATTGTCATAACGCGCCTTCAATGTTTCCCATGCACAAGATAATTAACACTTGATATTGTTAAATGTTGAATCAAATGCATCGGCTCGCCTTCCAAATGAGTTTTCAAGTACTCCATCCTTTCTGTAGCACTAAGTGATAACCTTTCGTGTATTAGAAAGTGTAGAGAAAATGTCACAGAATGAGCGCCATTCAAGATAATTTCCCTTAAATGTTGGCATTTTGAGCATTGGTAGTTTTGCATTTGAACTGGACTCTTTGACAACATTTGTGGAATGAGATTCCCTCAGCGTACATGCCGTTCTATGCAGACATTGGTTAATGTCTTTTTTAATATCGTTATGCTTAGACTCTTTTACATATGGAGTTTGAATGTCAGACTCTGAAGCATTTGCCATGAAGTCCTCATGCACATCCGTTAGGTTTCTCATCTGCTCCATGATTATATTTTGCTGATACTCGTATATCTCTTTCGAGTACTCAGCAAATGTGCCCTCAAATTCTTCCATGTTTTGCAGAATTGCCTCAATTTTCAAATGTAGTTTTCTTAATCGCTGCATTTGAGCTGTACTCTGATCGGGGCCTGAGGTTTGTGCAGGCGTCGTGACCTCTGTCTGTGGATTGAGTTTTTCCAGCAGACTTTTTATCTCTTTATACATTTCTTCCACCTTTCCATACTTATTTCTCTGCATATAATTGCTGTCTAGTTTGACCAGTGGTCTGATCTTTTCATGGTTCCGTTTAAACTCCGTCCAAATGGCCTCAACTTTTGTCAGTCGCTCTTCCTTATATTTCAGAGTTTTTCTGGATGGGCTGTCTTTCTTGAAATTGATAATAGTTTTTTCCAAATCTTCAATGAGTGCCTTTTGTTTGGCTACTATGACGTATATGTCGATTTCATCCGTCATCTTTCTTGGCGTTTTTTTACTTTATTCTATTCTAATGCCTTATATATACTAAAATAATGCCTACTGTACAATTTATTATTCTAAGGTTTATTTACGCTCGCTACACATTTTGTTATCATGAGGTTCAATTATAATAATTGTAATTGAACGCTTGAAAATGATAGAAATAACTTTGCGTTATGAAATAATTCTCATGCATTGCTGGGAACTGCGAATTGTTCGGCGGCATTAAATGTTGGACACAACAGCATTCGCCAAATACAATCCTATTTGCACAGCAAATTCCTGCTTATTTGCTTTCAGTCAGGTTTTCGCTCTAAGCGAAGCTGCAAGTCTGTGCTCCTGTTAGTGACTGAGCAAATTCGTAATGCCCAAGACAGGAGGGATATGACGTTTCTTGCGTTTTTGGACTTTTCGAAAGCTTTTGACACTGTCAATCATAGATTGAGAGATCTAAAACTTGTTAAGGAGCTAAGGTTCTCGCTAAATTCATCCAAGCTCATTTTCTCTTACCTGACAGTCAGATCGCAGTGTGTTGTCACCGGGGTACATAATTCCAGCTTCCTTTCTGTGTGCAGTATGCTTCCACAAGGATCCATACTCGGCCCTTTACTCTTTCTTGCCTCCGTTAACGACCTACCCAATGCAATAAAACATTCTGTGGTGCACATGTTTGCTAATGACATGCAGCTACATATTTCCTGTCCCACGGATGACATTGATTACTGCGCAAGAAAAAATGAACGAGGATCTCGAACTCATTCGAGCTTGGTCGGACGAGAATTGTTTTCTTTTGAACCGCACGAAGTCAGGCCATGGCCAAACACCAAAGCCGTGGCCATACACAGAAGCGAATTAGATCCAGCACTCCTTCCCTTTATCATGATGGATTCATCGGTGATCGAATACGTCGATATCGCGCGGAATCTGGGCCTTATCTTCGATTCCTCTCTTACATGGTCAAATCACATCGATTCTTGGGAGTCTTCGTTACCTGTGGTAAATTTCTGGTATAGTACCAGTCAACACAAAAATGATGCTAGGCTAAACATTGTTGCTTCCTATTCTGCTATATAGCTGCGAAGTTTTTTGTTACCCCGTTTACCGAAGTAAAAGGAAACTCAACTTCCTCTTTAACACTACTGCCCGCTTTGTATTTAATGTGAGAAGACACGATCACATCTCAGAGTACGCAAAGAAAATTCTCGGCTGTACATTTGATAATCTCTTAAAATATAAAGCATAAACATACTTACACGAAATAGTGATTTCCGGGCAACCTGAATATTTATTCAACATATTGGCGTCTGCCCGATCCCAAAGATCTTTTACACTAATTCAACCTAGGTACTCCTGCCTTGTATCCAAACGCCAGTTCTTCGTCCATGCAACCCGTCTGTTGAACTCCCTACCAATCAATTTAAGAAGAATTGTAAGTTAAGCAATAATGTTAAATATTTTTCCCTTTCAATCTATTTTTATTTAGTTTATTATAAATAAATTATTTTTTTCAAATAATTTAAATTAGCTTTACAATGTAATAAGATATTGTCTTACTGTGTCGCACTGATCTTAATAAAATTAAAATTGAAAAATAGGTTTACTCCATACAACATTTTGAGCTCCGCCCACTTTTAAGGGACGTGTTTATGGAAAAACGGGTTTTCTGCAATTTGTCATGATTCTAAGGAAATTGCAATATATTGATTTTATTTTTTACCCCAGACCCACTTTTGGGAGCGTGGCCTATACAAATAATATATGAATTCAGAACAAAAAAATTTAAGATTTGGTGTTACACGGTATATGTATAGGGTCGGGAATATAGAAGTTTGTCACAGACAAACTCTTGCACTTACTCACTTGTTTTGATTTGTAATCATCTTTGAAAAAAGTACTAACAAGTGAGTACGTGCAAGAGTTCGTTTGTGACAGACTTTTATAAGCCGTGTAACACCAATTCTTACATACAGGGTTGTAGTGGGCGTGTCTGTAGGTGGATTCAGCTAATTTTCAAACTTGATCTGAAGGACTGGAATTCACTAAATTTCAGCTCTCTACCTTAAAATTTAAGGCCTAATATTTGTTAACATACGGACGAACGGACGGACATGGCTTAATCGATTCTCCTGTCGGTTCACTCATTCATTTGTCTAAAAGGTTTTAGGGGTCTACGGTGATTATTTCACTGCGTTACAAACTATACAGCAAACTTAATATATCCTGCGTCGGGTATAAAACAAGTGGGAAAGTGCAACAGTGCGTATGCAAAAGCTTCAGTCCATCTACGACGGATTGCAAAATACCCGACGTTTCTTGTCAGATTTTTTTTTATTCTGACAAGAAACAAAAACAACCCTTTTTCGTCCCCACAACCTATTGACGACAAGAGAACTATACTCACTCACCACACAATGAATGAGCTTGAGGTTGTTCAACGGACGCAAAAGTAGAACGTAGATCTACTTTTGCGTTGTAGATGCGTCTACGATATTTACGGTCAAACGTGGAGTGAAGTTTTGAAGTAACATTTCGTTTTGCCCCATATGCGCCCGTTGTTTCTACTCTGCTTGTCATCGAACGCACGCAGCAACGCAACATTGCGTTTTGGACTTAACTGTTGAATGCTTTGTGCTAGGTTGTTGCATACATTTCGGCCTAAGACTTCGCTTTTTATACCCCATCCTATAAGAAAGGAGGTATATTAAGTTTGTCACACAGTTTGTAAAACGGTTAAATAGAAATGCCCAAGAATAAATAGAAATAAATGCCCAAGACCTTAAGGGCATATGATCGAGACCGTCCGTCCGTCTGTATATCACATGTTTTTAGGCCTTAAATTTTAAGCTAGGGTTCGTACGTCAGGTGCATGTCATGCGAAGCAGTACAGGTGTAAAAATTTTTGAAATCCGCCCAAAGACACGCCCACAATCGGTCTAAATATGCAACTACCTTCAGATTTTTCAAAACTGTAAGACGTTCTTAAGGGCTGAAATTTGACATTTAGCATCTCTTAGTGAAAATAAGACACAAAAAAGACAAATTTAATTGGTAAGCCTCCTCTAGTGGGCGTGGCATCTATTTTAAGGGTAAATTTTCAATTGCATTTTTACGTACAATTAGGTGTAATTTGGAATTATCTGTGGAAATATCTTATAATTAATAGTTTGTAATTAGGGCGGTTGGGCCACGCCCCTTTTCGAAGTTTGAATTACTTATAAAATGTCAAAAAATAACTATGCCATCAGCATTTTACAATGTGGGATAGGATATGGTATTCAACGGTCCGTTTTACGCACTGTAACTTTTGCGTAAACACTGTAGCACTTACTCACTGGTATAGCTTAAAAAATCACTTTTTTTAACGCCACGCCCACAAAAGTGGGAGGAGGCACATAGTACATATGCATGAAAGTTAGAAAATGCTAATGTCTACAACTGTTGTCCTACAATTTTTAGTCAAATTTCATATGTTATAATGCTTAACTTTATAAAATAAACGACCGTACGTTTCGCTTGTTGCAATCAGTTTCTCAGAATTCTAGCATTCGACTTTCGAGGGACCTAATTCGCATTCGGTTGAGTCGAGGCCAATAGACTTCGTTCGCTCGTTTGAACTACTCAGCGTAAACCGTTTGCCAGTGGTAAAATATGGATCGTAACATTTCTGCCGGATGGATTTACATTTACTGCAGAATATTCACCTGCCGATTTCCGCTGAGAGTTCAACGCACCAAGACCACACCTGAAACGAGCCGTTGGAAAATGTATGTATGCACTTAATGTGCATACAACATCCCTCTCTACGCCGAGTGAAGTTGCGTCCACCTGAATGCCAAAATTTTCACGATTCATTGTTTTATTTAACAGAACTACTAACTAACTAACATTATTGTAAATATCTTAATTCTAATTTATACATTTTTTTTATACATATTAATAAGTTTGTCAAAAATATCAGCCAAATTTGGAAGGGATGAAGTTTTTGTTGGAAACAATCATTCAAAATTGCATCGTTGCTGTCCATCGTTCCTAAAGCCCATTTAGTAAAGCTGCCAACTGCTGCAATCGCTCGTTTTTCCTATAATGACTATGCTGAAAAACGTGTTGCAAATGGTTGTTGTTTTGGCGTAGGTTGGCTGCTATTACGCGCACTTCATTCGAAACTAGCTTACCTTGTTCTGCGAAATTCGCTGATCTTATCCTAGAACAAAGTAGAAAAAGCGATAGAACAGTTATGTTCCGTCGATGTTCCAATGAGTCAATTGACTTCGCAATATTTCTGTCTCCAATGAGTTTTATCCTGTCTAGCAAGTGCAATGCTGTCTTTGGAGCACCAGCCCAGACATGGAAATTCTATTTGAACTTAGGGCGATTATATGCCTTATATAAAATAGCCAAATCAGAGGGGGTGAAATATTTCTTGCATCTTTTAGGGAAACCTAGGCATTTCACAGCGTTCTTGGCGACCTCGAATATGTGGTCATTCCAACTAAGGTTGTTATTGACACACATACCGAGAATGGAAAGCGTTTCGGTTTTATTGATGCAAGTGCCACTCATGGATAATGGCTGGGTGTTTTGATTTTGCTTCAATGACAGAAGACAGCATTGGGTTTTGGAAGCATTAAACTCCTCTATTTTAAGATCCCCATGATACAATGCTGTTAGGATCAGAGTTTAATGAGTTTGACATGCGCCGCCGTTCTAGTTCTACGTCCGAAGCCCAGGGGCGCGGAACCGAGAACGAATATGAGAAACTGAGGTTACTGTCATCAGCAAAGGAGTGGATTGGATTAGTTGTAGCGGACAGAAGATCATTAATGAAAATGAGGAAGAGTGTCGGAGACAAAACAGAGCCCTGGGGACCCCAGTGTTTATTTTATGAACTGCGAAGTTGAAGCCATCCAAAACAACTTGAGTTGAACGGTTCGAAAGGTAATTACTAATCCATTGAATAAGAGATTCGTCGATTCCAACTGCACGCATTTTCGACAAGAGAGCTTGGTGCTAAACTCTGTCAAATGCTTTTGAAATATCAAGTGCAACAATCTTGCTTTCACCAAGAAGATGCAATGAATGATTCCACTTTCAAATCACCAGTGGACCGTTTGCTACGAAAACTATATTGCCGGTCATTAAGAAGTTTTCGTGTTTCAAGATATTTCATAAGCTAAAAGTTTATCAGCGTTTCCATGACCTTAGAAAGAAGGGAAGTAAGTGCAATTGGACGATAGCTAGAGGAAGAAGAAGAAGCACCTTTTTTAGGGACGGGCTGGACAAATACTGTTTTCCATCTAATCGGAAAGAGACCTGAGGAGTAGGACCGATGAAAAAGCTTACACAATGTTTTTGCCAGCATGGAAGAACACCTCTTCAGAACAATCGGGGATATTCCATCTGGACCAGCGGATTTGTGAATGTTGATATCTTTTGACTGCACGAGCGCGAAAGTGAATTTGTCCCACGGTAAAGCCGACGCGCTCCAGTGCAGGCGGAGACATCGCAGAATCAGGGAGGATGGAGCCAGCAGCAAAATACGCTGCCAGTAGATTCGCTTTGTCTAGAGAGGTGACATCTGGAATGTCATTGTAAACGAGTGTAGGGATGGAAGATGAGGCACAGTTTTTAATATTTTTGACGAAAGACCAAAAGTTTTTACTACCCTTGGGACAATGTAGTATTTTCTGCCTCAGCTTTTGGTGGTATTGGAATTTGACATGGCGAATATGAGCATTACAATCATTTCTGGCTTGTTTGAACTTTTTTCGGTTTACCTGAGATGGATTGGCCTTGTAGGACCGAAAACAAATTTCCTTCAACCTAATCACCATTTTACAGCCCGAGTCATATCACGAGTTCACCTTTGGTTTGATACTCTTAATCCTGTAAGGGATAAAAGATCTCATACCAAGGAGAATGATGTCAGTTATCATATCAGCAGCAGCTCTACGTTGTCATTGAGAAAGCACAAGGACCAGTTAAAACAACCCAAGAAGTTATTAAGGCCGTCCCAGTTGGCTTTCTCGTACCGCCACACTGTTCTTTTCGGAGCTATTACCTTATTAGGTTTATTACCTTGTAAGAACTTGGCTGATATGACGCAGTGGTCTGACGAACCTAGAGGAGACAGTACATTCACGGTGTACTCATCGGGGTGGGAGGTAAGAAACAAGTCCAGTGTGTTTGCGGAATGATTGTTAATGTCGGGTATCCGTGTAGGCTCGTTTACAAGTTGCGTTAGGTTATTCAACGCAGCAAAGATCTCAACATACCTTCCTTCGGATGTTGTCTGACCAGAATGTCGAAGCCACTTAGAATTGTGAATATTGAAATCACCCGTAATCACAATTTCATTATTAGGATTCAGGGAAACAATTATTAAGATGGAGTCGGACAGAGCATCAAACTCGTTACAAGTTAATACACTGCCCAAATTTGGGCTTCTGTACACAAAAAAATAGAGAATAGTTTGTCTACGGACGGTGAAATCTATCCACATGAAGTTAAATTCCGGGTTGGAACAGGTGTTAAATTGTGGAGGAATATGGTAGACTACATCATTACGAATATAAATGGCGAGGCCACGACGTGGAAAGAATAATGGCTCCAAGCGATAACCTGGGAGTTTAAAACCCGAATCGGGTTGACCTGATATAGGGTCTGTGCCTAATACCTGAGTTTCGCATAGAGGCAAAACAGCTGGGCTGTAAGTACAGACATGGACGTAGCAGCAATGAGGTTTTTCCGCAGCCCACGAATGTTGCAATAATCAACACGAAAGTCAATCATCTGCACAAGACAACTTAACTGCTCAGAAACAATTAATGACCGACATACACTAAGCAGGATTGTTGCGTGAAGATTCCCGCAGAGAAACACCACAACAACACTTCGTAAGTACTATGCCTTTACATAGCATTGTGTGGTCAATTAAGCGAAAATAAATTCAACAATCCGCTATCCGCTCAATGCCACTGCTGGCAACGGCACTCCAACCATGCATTGGAGTGTCAATACCAGCAGCGAAAAGGAAAAAGAAGAAAAGAAAAAGTGAATTTGTAAATGGACTGGGCTATGTGTTGTGGAGTTGAAAATGGGGAGGGGTAGTGCACGCGAAATGGAGATCAAGTGTAGCGGCGGCGCGAGTGATAACACAATTGAGTGATAACAACGACTTTTGTTCACTGCACACGCACTGAATTAATTTGGTATAGGAACAAATGCGCGGTTTTATCACTGAATTTATTTGAAATTGATTGTATTTATTTTTGTTTGAGAATGGAGCACTGGGACTATTGATTGATTGACGGGCTGTTAATTTTCTTTTTCAGTTTTACACTGCACTTTTGGCTTTATTCTAGTTTAGCAAGAACCACGAACCGATAGAGTGCGAGCGCGTGCTGGCGAGATGAGTGCAGAGCGGCAACTTACTTACTTACTTAAGGTGGCGCTACAGTCCGGGGTGGACCTGGGCCTCAGCCAACAAGCTTCGCCAGCCAGCTCTGTCTCTAGCTAGCCGTCTCCAGTTTCGCACGCGAAGTTGGCTGAGGTCCCCTTCCACTTGCGTGCGCCACCTGAGTCTCGGTGCTCCTCTACCGCGTCGTCCCTGCGGCGTGGATTCGAAGATTTTCCGGGCCGGAGCGTTGGTGTCCATCCGCTCTAGATGACCCAGCCATCGTAGACGTTGTGTTTTGACTCTTTTGGCTAGGTCGGTATCGCTGTACAGCCCGTACAGTTCGATGTTATATCTCCTCCTCCACTCTCCGTCTATGCAGACGGGACCGTAAATCGTCCGAAGAATTTTCCTCTCGAAGCAGCCTAAAGTGTTTTCATCCGCCTTTGACAGGGTCCATGCTTCTGCACCGTAAAGCAGGACTGGGATGATGAGGGTCTTATACATGGACACTTTAGTTGCTCGAGAGAGGGCTTTGCTACTCAATTGCCTTCTTAGCCCAAAGAAACAGCGATTGGCAAGAGTTATTCTTCGTTTGATTTCAGCGCTGGTGTCATTGTCTGAATTGATAGCGGAACCCAGGTAGACAAAGTCCCTAACTACCTCAAAGTTATAGCTGTCGATGGTGATGTTTTGTCCAAGACGTCGGTGTTGGGTGTCTTTTCTTGATGACAGCATATACTTGGTTTTGCCCTCATTGACTGCTAAACCCATATTCGCCGCTTCCGTCCCAATACTCACGAAGGCTTCACTGACATCACGCTTTGTTCTACCGATTATGTCAATGTCGTCTGCGTATGCAAGTAGTTGAACGGACTTTTGAAAGATTGTACCTCTGGTGTTGGCGCGAGAGTTCTGCACAATTCTCTCAAGTATGATGTTAAAGAAGTCGCATGACAGCGCGTCGCCTTGTCTAAATCCTTTTTTGACATCAAAGGGGTCGATGAGGTCTTTGCCGACCTTGACGGAACAGCGTGAGTTTTCCATCGTCATCCTGCACAGACTGACGAGTTTGGCAGGGATGCCAAAACTAGACATTGCGCTATATAGCTCGTCTCTATAGATGCTGTCATACGCGGCCTTGAAATCGATGAAGAGGTGGTGTGTATCGATTTGGAATTCCTGGGTTTTCTCCAAGATCTGCCGCAGTGTGAATATTTGATCGATTGAGAGCGGCAACTGGTTGGGCTTTATAGTCTTACTCCTGGTCTGAACAATTTCGAATTCTTTACTTTCCGCTAATATGTATTTCGCTTAATGCATCTGCATTACAATTTATCTTTTCTGGCTTATAAATGATTTTGTAATCATATTCAGACAACTGATGGTGAAAGCGAATGAGCCTCGTTGTTGGATCCTAAACATTAAACGCTCTAACGAGAGGGCGATGGTCTGTGTAAACTGTAAAAAATCGACCTAGAAGGTATGTCCGAAAATTCTCACATGCCCAAACTATAGCGAGAAGTTCCTTTTCAACAGTTGAATACCGCCTTCCTGCATTGTTAAGTGTTCGGCTTGCATACGCAATAGGTTTATCTTCCCCTACCTTACCATGAGACAGAACAGCCCCCAACGCTTCATTGCTGTCGTCGGTGGTCAAAAAGAATGCCTTTGTAAAGTCTGGGTAGATCAATATAAGTGGTGAAGAAATTCCTTTTTTAAGACTTTCGACTTTTTTTTTTGAATACTAGGGTAGACGGAGGCTAAAACTCCAAAATCTTTCAAAGAACCAATACGCCCACTATAGCAGGTATATAGTACCGAAGTAGCCGATACTGGTTATGCCCGATTTCCACGTGCTAAAAAACCACCCATTTATGAGAGATACTATGAAACTGCCAGAACGCACTTTATAGTAGTAAATTTTCGCTCTCTCATAATACTTCTTGACTACAACTAAGTTAACTTAACAAGTAACAAGTAGGTGGTTTACACTTCCGTAGTGTTTATCGAATTGGGTAGGTTGCCATCCAGTAAATGCACCTACTAAGCCGTTCATTCGTGCGGCTTCACCCTACGTCGCTACATCGAAGGGTCTTGTTCTTTGTAGTCTTCACTCGTTGTTTACATCGTTAAGAGTCTAATTTAGAGTACGGATCATTTCGTTATTGCAATGAACATGAAGGCGAGCATTTAGCTTTCGAGCAAAGTTTGTTACTTCTTCGCTCACGGTAGCTTATTCTAAATCTCTGTTAATATCACTATTCCTAATATACCATGGAGCATTCACAATTGCTCTTAGTATCTTGTTTTGGAAAGTCTGCAACATGGACATGTTGCTAGGCTTGGTACAACCCCAAAGTTGTATACCGTATATCCAAAACGGCTTTAACACCTGCCTGTACAAGAGCAGTTTGTTATATATGCTTAATTTCGAAAATCTTCCGATAAGCCAATACATTTCCCTGAACCTAATCTTTCGAATGAATTCTCACAATCACCAGTCCATTCAAAAAGACTGTCCTTTTTTAAAAGCTTCACTATTGGTGCGGCTTTTTTTTTAAATGCTAGGGTGGACGGAGGCTAAAACTCCAAAATCTTTCAAAGATACCAA
Source organism: Neoascia interrupta (assembly GCA_947623515.1). Lineage (NCBI taxonomy): Eukaryota > Metazoa > Arthropoda > Insecta > Diptera > Syrphidae > Neoascia > Neoascia interrupta. The sequence continues at coordinate 120,731,437 of OX392462.1, forward strand.
TACGCCCACTATAGCAGATATATAATACCGAAGTGGCTGATATTGGCTATGCCCGATTTCCACGTGCTAAAAAAACCACCCATTTATGAGAGACACTATGAAACTGCCAGAACGCACTTCATAGTAAATAGTAAATTTTCGCTCTCTCATAATACTTCTTGACTACAACTAAGTTAACTTAACAAGTAGTTTACGCTTCCGTAGTGCTTATCACATTGGGTAGGTTGCTATCCAGTGAATGCACCTACTAAGCCGTTCATTCGTGCGGCTTCACCCTAAGTCGCTAGATCGAAGGGTCTTGTTCTTTGTAGTCGTCGCTCGTTGTTTACATCGTTAAGAGTCTCGTTGAGAGTACGGATCATCGCATTGTTGCAATGAACATAAAGGCGAGCATTTAGCTTTCGAGCAAAGTTTGTTACTTCTTCGCTCACGGTAGCTATTCCTAAATCTCTGTGAATGTCTTTATTCCTGATATACCATAGAGCATTCACAATTGCTCTTAGCGTCTTGTTTTGGAAAGTCTGCAACATGGACATGTTGCTAGAATTCGTACAACCCCAAAGTTGTATACCGTATATCCAAAACGGCTTTAACACCTTTTTTAGATAGATAGATAGATAGATAGATATTTTATTTTATTTCAGTACAATATCTTATTAAACTAGAAAACAATTTACAATTTGATACAATTCATTAAAATTAGAAATTAAAGTACGGAAATTTACTTGACATTCTATATTTTTATATTAATAAATAAGAAAATAGTGTCGAATGTCTACTGAGCATTTTAAAACAATACAGTATAAATATGGGTGGGGTGACCATTAAAAGCAAAAAAAAAACAATGCATACCTTTATTACATACTTGCGGTTTCAAAAGAAAATACATTAAATTTACATTTGAAGTTGAAAGAAAATCTTATCGAAAGACCTAATACTTGAGACAAAATCAAGCAAAAAAACTAAATTTTTAAGTCACACCAGATACTCGGAAGGAAGTTGTTCAATGGCAGCAAAGTTAAAACCAAGAAGCCACTTTTTTACAAGATTAAGAAATTTAACAGTTAGAGAAGCCGATCTGTACGATACTGGAAGTTTGTTAAATAAAAATTAAATAAAAATTACGATACGCTGTGGTGCGGAAAAAAGGAACATTAGCTGAGTATGAAAAGTTGCCACGTAAATTATAATTAGATAATTCTAAAAATGCGATTACCTGACTTCATAAAGAAAGTTTTTAATACCTTAAAACAATACAAATGACGGAAAGGAAGAATTTTCAAGTTATAGAACAAAGGGTAAGAAGGATGTCTACTTAGTTTGCGGAGTAATCTACGCACCATACTTTTCTGTAGAACCAAGAGTGGCTGAATTTTGTTCATATACGCGCCTCCCCAGCAAGTGATTCCATATTGTAGTTTTGATTGAAATATGCCATAGTAAATGGTTTTTAACAAATTGGTGGGACATATATTACTTAGATAGTAAAAATATCTAATGGTGAAACGGAAATACCTCCTCAAGGAATCTATATGATAAGCGAAGCTTAATCTTGAAAGTAAGTCCTAAATCCTGCCATCGTCACCTGAAAAAAAGACTTCTTCTTTTTCAAGGTCTCCACCTCCGCGAGGGTCTGACAAGCCCTCCGAGAGTATCATTTGTCTTGAAAAAACTTCTCAAAGTGCCGTTCGGATTCGGCAAAAAATTGTAGGTCCCCTTGTATGTGAAGAAATTAATACACACAGCATACATTGTTGAGAAGTTGGCCCTGGTTCACCTCGAGCTGTTGCGCCACTCTATTTATTTAAGTCCTAAATATTTAAACTCTATCACAGATTCAATCAAAAAACATTTGTCACTACAATTAATGTTACAATTAAATGTAGGAGTGGATAATTCTTGCGAAGAGTTGCAACAAGCAAGTTTCAGCCTTTGGCACTCTGGTGCATGGAAGTAGACATTCACATCGGGAGCAGGAATAGGCGACAAATTAAAAAACATTATCTTTGTTTTGGAACTCATAACCAGGTTATGTTTAGAGAACCAAATTCTCAGCAGACTTTGGTCCCAATTAATGTCCGAGATGAGATCAAGGCGACTGTCTGAACCATAACAAAAGCCTACATCATCTGCAAAGGCAGTTGGAACACCTTTGAAATCTAGTTTAAACAGAGAGTTTATGTAAATAAGAAACAAAATTGGACCTAAGACGGAACCTTGGGCCACCCCTAAGTTGAAAAACAAAAGATTGCTTCTTATATTTCCGATCTTTACTTTTTGGCATCTATTTTTTAAGTACGATCTAAGCCAGTCCAACATAAAGCCACGAATGCCTGCCTTTTCAATTTTGTTAAGAAGGATATGGTGATCAACCATATCAAAGGCTTTAGTAATATCTATGAATAGGCCAGCCGTACACTTCTTACCATCAAGATTGGCCATAACTTTGCTACAAAATTCAAGAAGCGCATCCTCTGTTGATTTTCCCTTTTGAAAGCCAAACTGAGATTTATGAAAAAAATTATTTTTGCTTAGAAAAGAAACCAGTCTATCCTTAACGAGTTTTTCAAAGATTTTGCTTAAAGTTGGAAGAAGTGAAATAGGCCTATAATTACACATTTGTAAAGCGGAACCTTTTTTAAAAAGCGGTGACACATCAGCGCACTTCAGCTCTTCTGGAAAAACTCCCTCAAAAATGCAGCGATTGAAGACAAAGGACAGTACATCTATAGTATACCAACCAATATTTTTAAGTAGAGTACTAGAGATACCGTCAAACCCACATCACCACCGTTCCTTAGAGAGCCGATTGCCTTTAGAATTTCTAGTGGAGTTATAGGCTCAAATCTAAGCTAGTAGAGGAAGACGACTCCAAAAGACATCTACTTGAAAAACAACGTGGTTGCACAGAACAAGACTGCAAACTGGTGGCTATGCTGGTGAAATAGCCATTAAAAGCATCTGCAATAGCTTGCTTGTCAGATACAGGATGGTCATTAACCAAAATAACTGACAGTTTTTTTGTACCAGAAGGTTTATTTAAGATGCTGTTAACTAGTCTCCATTCACTTTTTAGGTTACCCTTCACTGAACTGAATTTCGAGCAGTAGTAATTATCGCGGCAAACTGGAATTTCGGTTCGGCTTCAAAATTCAAGAAGCGCATCCTCTGTTGATTTTCCCTTTTGAAAGCCAAACTGAGATTTATGAAAAAAATTATTTTTGCTTAGAAAAGAAACCAGTCTATCCTTAACGAGTTTTTCAAAGATGTTGCTTAAAGTTGGAAGAAGTGAAATAGGCCTATAATTACACATTTGTAAAGCGGAACCTTTTTTAAAAAGCGGTGACACATCAGCGCACTTCAGCTCTTCTGGAAAAACTCCCTCAAAAATGCAGCGATTGAAGACAAAGGACAGTACATCTATAGTATACCAACCAATATTTTTAAGTAGAGTACTAGAGATACCGTCAAACCCACATCACCACCGTTCCTTAGAGAGCCGATTACCTTTAGAATTTCTAGTGGAGTTATAGGCTCAAATCTAAGCTAGTAGAGGAAGACGACTCCAAAAGACATCTACTTGAAAAACAACGTGGTTACACAGAACAAGACTGCAAACTGGTGGCTATGCTGGTGAAATAGCCATTAAAAGCATCTGCAATAGCTTGCTTGTCAGATACAGGATGGTCATTAACCAAAATAACTGACAGTTTTTTTGTACCAGAAGGTTTATTTAAGATGCTGTTAACTAGTCTCCATTCACTTTTTAGGTTACCCTTCACTGAACTGAATTTCGAGCAGTAGTAATTATCGCGTCAAACTGGAATTTCCTTTTTAAGTTCCCCACAAAGCTTCTTATAACTGTTTTTTAAACTCATATTACCAGGTTCTCTATACAGTTTTAGTCTAAGTTTGTTTTTAATCTTAACTTTGTTTAATAAAAAACTGGAGATCCAATATGACTCTTTAGACACTCAATAAAAACTGAATAAGAGGAACAGACGTCAGTACACGAATAGACATTAACCCAAAATTCATTCAAAAGAGCGGTTTGTAGTTTCCTTATATCAACATTAGTAAAACTATCAGGTGGTTCTTTACTAGGCTTGCTTTAGGTTGTAGAAGAGCTAAATAAAAACCCAGTCATTGAATGATCGGTAATCATAAGGTCAAAAACGCAATTCTCGAAATTACTGAACGACCCATTTCTGTATCTTCCACAAATATGGTCTAAACACCTTTCCGAAGCAAGTCTTGTCGGTTCGTTAATGTAACTTTCGAGACCGTGCATTGCTAACAGTTCTAGGTAGTTTAAGGCGAGACTACAATTTTCCAGAATGTTGATATTTAAATCACCTACTACCATGAGGTTTCTTGATTTTTCCCTGTTAAGTATACAAGAAAATTCTTCCAAAAACATCGAAACAGTGAACATATGCAATCGATACACACACAAAAAAACAAATGTTTTATGGTTAATTTCCATGGAAACCTTCAAAACATCAGCACTGAGACAATCAACATTAAGGATTTCTTGAATAACGTATTCATCTTTCTCTTTTATAAAACATTCAACACCACCTGCGGCGTAATTTTCATTTGTATTCGCGAAAAAATTAAAACCCGGAATAAAATAATCTTTTATCTCAAACCTATAAATCCAGATTTCCGAAACAAAAATTATATCTGGAACGCAAAGGAAAGAATCGACATGTGTGACAAGAGCAGCAAAATTCTCTCTTAGACTTCTAACGTTCTGGTGTATAATTAAAAATTTGTCTTTGCAAAAGGAACTATCAGTAAAAACTTTTTCAAAATTATAGCTACTAAGATTAAAGGAGGAAAAGTCATCTAAATTATCGCATATTATATTATTCATTTAGCAGGAGAAAGCACTAAATAAGTGCTAAATCATTAAACGATTTAATTGAGATGACCTGTCCTCTTTCAATCTTTCTTACACAAATTTTATTTCCCTTGAACCAAACAAATTTTACGCCTTTCTGCTTACAGATTTCTTTCGCCTTCATGAAGAGAGCTGCCGTATAACTTGTAAGAGCATCGTTGATAAATTGCTGTTTTTGGCTGCCGTTGTTCCCCATGCTGCTGACGCTGGCGCAGGCACCGTCGCGATCGTCACCAACCATGCGCGTGTTGAGTTTGTTTTTGTTCGTCTTCTTTGCGCACATTATTCGCTGTTTTGTGTGTAAATCGACGAAACTTACGCAGATGATAGGTTTGGTAGGAGGGACCGCTTCGCTGCTGCCGTTGGTTTTTACTTGCCGCTATTTTACGTAGCATTTGGCAATCTCATCATCAGCAACATCAATACACAAAGCAGTTTTAAAGAGGTGCTGAGCTTTCTCCTTCACATTTCCTGTGTTCACATCAGGTACGCCAACAATTTCGATGTGATTACTAAGGAGATGTTGTTGTTGCCAATTTAGCTTGCACTCCAAAAATTCAAGCTTTCTATGCAGCAATGTATTTTCAGTTTGAACAGAAGTAAGTTGCTGAAGAAACCGAGCGTTTGTGTCCTCTAAGCTGGCGAGCTTCTGATAAAGCATTTGTACAGTGCATTTGCACTCACTCACGTTGCCTCCGAGTTGTGCCGAACAATTCGCTGGTGTTTCCTTGTGGGCGATTTGGCCTTCAGCAGCATTGGTGTTGTTAAGCGCTATTGATGAAGCTGGTTGCTGCATATATAGCGAGCGTCGTCTTAGCACAGAACATTTGTTGCAACGGAATGCATTACCGCTTGATTTTAAAAATTCGACGTCTTCAGCGGTGATATTCACGCATGAGTAGTGAAATAAATGCGAGCAGTCAGAACATTTTATTTTAGTTTGACAACCGCGATTAAACTTTTGTGAGCAAACAGAGCAAATCATTATGTTGAATTTAGTAACAATGAAATGGTATGAAGTAGTATTGCTTTTAGCGAAGTTCTAAGATGCGCACCCCACGACAATCAAGAGAGAACCTGCCTGTACAAGAGCAGTTTGTTATATATGCTTAATTTCGAAAATCTTCCGATAAGCCAATACATTTTTCTGAGCCTAATCTCGAGCTCGTCACGCTTCTTCTTTACGTGTGGTTTCCACCTTAGTTTAGCGTCCAGTGTCATCCCTAGATACTTCGCTTCATTTGCATAAGGTATTTGTGCAGAATTTATGAACAGAGTTAACAATTTACCCTTCTGTAAGTGAAATTCACATGCGTAGACTTGTTCTTGTTAAGAGCGATTCGCCAAGTCTTCGTCCAGACACAAATTCTGTCCAATGCTCGTTGGAGGTTTCTCGTTGATGACTCGACTGAATCACCTGTTGCCAGGTTGGCCGTATCGTCCGCAAACGTGCCCACGACAGTCTCGTCATATAGAGGTACGTCTCTCGTGTAGAGCAGGAACAGGGTCGGACCGAGGACGCTTCCCTGGGGTACGCCAGCCCGAATTTGCTTGTAACTCGAGTATTCACTTCTACACCTAACGCGAAAGAGTCTGCTTTCAAGATAATATTCCAATATTTTAAACATGTCTTCCGGCAAGTTTTGCCGTAGCTTATATTTCAAGCCTTCGTGCCATACCTTGTCGAAGGCTTGCGAAACGTCGGGGAAAGCACTTGAACATATTTTTTTCCCTTCTAAGGCTTTTTCAATTTCATGCGTTATTCTATAGACTTGATCTATTGTTAAATGGTTAGGTCTGAAACTGAATTGATTATCCGGGATCAAGCGTCTTTCTGCAATTATTGGTTGTAATCGCTTCAGCAGAAGTTTCTCGAATACTTTCGATATTATGGGCAGAAGCGATATGGGCCTATAAGCGCATTTCATTTGCGCATTTCCCCGGTTTTGGAACCATAATGACTTCAGCAACTTTCCATTGTCTTGGAACGTATAGAAGTCTAAGAGAAGCGTTTATTATATAAAGTAGCTTGACTAATGCCTTTTTTGGTAGCTCTTTCAATATTTCGCCAGTAATCAGGTCGTAACCCGGGGCCTTATTATTTTTATGTTTGCTAATTGTCTGTCGGAGTTCAACTAACGAAACTTTTTTCATTCTAAAGCTATCAGGTTCCGCGTTGTTGTTTAGAACGTCAGCCAACGGCGGACCTTCGAAAGGCTTGAATGTTTCTTCTAAATGTTCAGCAAACAAATTCGCTTTCTCTTTGTCTTCTTTTGCCCATTCACCGTTAGCTTTTTTTTATTGGTGCCGAGTGGATTATAGGTTTCTTGATAGACTTAACTGCTTTCCACAGCGAGTTGTTTGAGCTCCTATCCGCCGACAAGCCTTCAAGGTATTCAGTGGTCTCACGATTTTTAAGATCTTGTAACATTCCTTTCAGTTTGTTAGAGAGGTGGTTCAAGAGGATTTTGTCTGGAGGAGCCCTCGTTCCTTGCCATCTCCTACGCGCTCTTCTCTTTTCACGAATCAATTCTTCGATTTCGAGCGGATATGTTTTACGTACATGCCCGTCGGTGCTAACTGACTTCTTTTGGGACGAATTGTTGTTCCAAGCAGCGCTCTGAATTGCTTCAATGAATTTGTCAACTGCGGTTTCTAACTTGAAAGGAGTTTTCAATGGCACATTCAAGCCAACACCCTCCTTACAGTCCTTTCTGAAGGCGTCCCACTTCATGTTTTTGCTAGCTAATCTAGGAGCTCTTTCTATTTTCGCCAGTCTTCCACCCATCTTCAAGATAACTCCTGAGTGGTCTGAGCAAAGATCATAACACTCTTCAATTCGCGTAAGGTATTTGGGGTACCCTTTAGCGATGAAAAAATCGACAAGGTGAGGCTTTTTATTCCTATCGGTTGGCCAATATGTTGGCTTACCCGTGGAGAAAAAGTCCACCCCACGCTTTATACTATTTTTGTACAGTAATCTGCCTCTTGTTGAATTGCATCATGAACCCCAAAAAGTATGCTTCGAGTTAAACTCACCACCGATGATAAAATTGGACCCAATGAAGTCATATATACGATCAAGATCGTCTTCCACCAGTCTATATCCTGACGGGAAATAACAAGATGCAATGTAATAATCTAAGCAGTCAATTTTTACAGAAACTGAACTGATCTGCATAGGGTCTAGCTCAACTTCTGTGTTCTTGAAGTGCTTTATGCAGTTCTTAATGTAGAGGGAGGATCCTCCTCGAATTTTGCGAAGGGTGATGTTCGTGATAGTCATTGTAACCTTTAAGTTTGGGTGTAGACCCGTTTTTAAGGTGAGTTTCCGTAATCATGCAAATAGCAATATTGTTTTTCCGTAGAAATACTTCTAGTTCGTCTGTTTTATTCAGAAGGCCGTTTGCATTCCATGTTAGTATTTTAAATAACTGTTTCATATTCATGTTCTCTTGGAATTTTTTCGAGGCTTAAATTCGAGCTTGCACAGTTTGTCAAATATAACTTTGTTGATTTTAGTCTGATCCTCAAGTTTCTCCAAGTTTACTGCGAGGATCTGAGACACTGCATCTGTTGTGGGCGATCTTGCCTTGTTTTCGTTTGCCGCAACCTGTGCGTATGATTTCGGTCCGACCAGTGGTGGTTTCTCCGCTGCACTTGAACTGGCGCCGCTCTTTTGTGGAGCTTTTACGCCTTTTGTCGACGCCTCCTTTGCCAATCTCGCACTTTTGATCGGCTTTGGCGTCTTTGGAGTCTTTGGCTTAGGAGTTTCAGCAGGTTTTGGGCGTCCTAGACTTTGATGTTGACCTCTAGTATTTTCCTTAAGAGGTTCTCGTCCTCGTAGCTCTATGGTTATTTCGCATCCTCGATATTTTGCGGGGTGGTTTCCGTGGCAATTGGCGCAAACTGCTGGAGCCTTTATGTCAACTTTGCACTCTGTTGACAGGTGTTTTTCGGCATATTTCACGCAACGTGGTTCTTTTTGGCAGTAGGCACTTGTGTGCCTGAATTTTTGGCATCGCTACCACTGTGGTATCAGTCTATTGCCCTTTTGCATGGGTTCGATTTTAACCCTGATGTTAAGTATCAATTTTATTTTATAAATATCGTTTTTGCTCTCAGTTCTTTCAAAGGAGAGCATAAAAATTGGAAGGCCGCGTCTGATCACAGTATCTCTTTCTTCTTCCGTGCGTTGCTTTTCCTTTTTAATGATATTGACAGCATCAATAATTTTAAGGCCTTTATTTTTTACGTCTTTTACAACGTCTTCTTTTGTGCATGATGGGTGGAGCCCCCTTACAATGACTCGCAGTGGTTTTTCGTACTTATTTTGATAAGTTTACCACTCGATTCTTTCTGCATTCAGTCTAAGAGACAGTAAGCGATAGGAATCGGCGTTGTCAACATTTTTTTTCCACACGTTATTTCGGTGCGAAGTAAGCTTATAGTTTTCTGTTCTCACCGTGTTTGCAAGAAGGGTGCGCAATCTCCCAAACTCTGCTATCGCGACGATGTTTATTGCGGAAGGTGGACGAATTTTCGCTTCTGGTTTAGCCTTGTTTGAGCCAGAGGTCTTATCTTCTTTTTGTATTACTTCGGGAGAGAAATTCGCCTTTCGCTTCTTGCTAGACCTTTTCCTTAAGACTGAATCGGTCTCAAGTGCAAGTTCGTCCTCGTCCGTGAAGTATTCGACTGCTGGTCGGTTCGGTGTTACACACTCTTTCGTTACCTCACAGTCTTTCGTTAAACGAGTATTTTTAATATCCTCGTTTTCTTGTCGCAGAGAGTCAACTTCCATTTTTAGATCTTGGAATAGTCGCTCCATTTCAGTAAGCTTAGCTCGGAGTTCATTATTCTCATTTTCTAAGCTCTTAATTTTCACAGAGTCCTGGTTTACCGGTGGACTGCTTTTTCCGGATATGTTCGATCTAGGTGGTGGTGATCGATTTAGGTTAGGTTAGGTTAGGTTGATGGATGCCCTTTTGACAATAGTCACGGCTCCACTTAGACCAGCAGTTGGGTCCATTGTGTCCATTGGGAACCTTCTTAATACCTGGAACGAAAACAGAAATAGACCGCTGTTAGAAGGTCAGAGTTCCGCCCTCTTGGACCCATCCGGATTTGTATACAAATCTTAGGAGGTCCTTTAGATCTACATTATTAAGATCTTCGAGCTCGTTGAAGAAGTAGCTGCCCAGGATACTACGCCTGATGCTGTTTAGGGCTGGGCATTCGCAGAGCAGCTGACGAACAGATTCAATTTCTTTAACGTCCCTGCAGCTTCTGCAGTAATCGTTATGCCGTATGCCTAGCCGCTCAGCGTGTAGACCCACAGCGCAGTGCCCCGTGAGGATTCCCGTGAGTACTCGGATGTTCCTGCGGGCAAGTCCGACCAAAAATAGTGATCTCTTTTTGCTTACCGCTGGCCATAGCTCCCTTGTGTGTCTGTACGTATCAAGTTCTGTCCAACGTAGATTGGTTCTACTCAAGGATTCAGTTTCTATCCTACGTGCTATCGAACTCAGCGGGACTCTTATGGATTTGAGGGCTAGAGATGCATTCATTCCAGACCCAAATCTCGCAAGCTTGTCCGCTTCTTCGTTTCCCGATATATCGGTGTGACCTGGCACCCAACACACAGTTACAATGTTGCCAAGTAATAACTCGTCCAGAATTTCCCTGCATAGTTTCACAGCCCTTGACTTTACCACGTCTGATTCCAAGGCTTTAATTGCCGCTTGGCTATCAGAGTATATGGTGATGGTCTTGTTTGCGGGGCCGTATTTCTTCAGCTCGGAGGCAGTTCAGCTACCAGCTCCGCCTGAAAAATGCTGCAGTCGTCATTAATTCGAAAAGATTTACCTAGACCCAAATCTCCACAGAAAATGCCCGCACCGGTTCCGACGTCTATCTTAGAGCCGTCGGTATATACGGCGATCTCGTCATCTCCTGTAATGGTCTTATCTTCCCATTCACCTCTTTCAGGTATTCTGGTAGCGAGTCTCCTGTTGAAGGCGAATGTCATAGGTAGGTAATCTGTGACTGGGGTGTTTGTGGAGGCAGCCCACTGATCTTCCACAGAGGCGTGGTCCATAAGATCTTGAGGACCACAGTCCGGATTCCCTTAGGCGAACAGCTGTTTTAGCTGCCTTGCTCTGCAGTATTTTTCCAAGGGGGTGAGGTTGAGTAGTACCTCCAGTGCCGCGGTGGGTGTGGTCCTTAGGGACCCTGTTATACCCATGCAGGCTGCCCTTTGAACTTTGGTGATCGATTTAGTTTTGTCCTTTTCTCAAAAGGATTTATAAGCAATAAAAGGCTCTCCCCAGAATCCGAAGAGCCTGCCTCCGAAGAGGGTGGATTTTCCAGCATAGCTGGGCTGCCACCTGGGGTAATCATATATTTCGTTTTGTTCATTGCCATTTTTTTTTTAATTTGTCGTTTTTATGAGAAATAGGTAAGTCACTTCTATTTCCATTTTCAAATACAGCCGCCCCTTTGGAGACAGACGCCGACCAGTGAGCCGCACAATGTGTGACAGACGCTTCTGGATTTTAATTTAACCTTCAGATTCATCTATAAGTTAAAACCTTACTGCCAAAAGTTGCCCCAAATGAAACAACATCGACAGCATCCGTTGAAACATTAAAGTATATTTCTTCCGGTGGATTTAAGTCGGCTCTTACGACAGGCATACCTTACCTCAAGGCTATTCTAACCCCAATCTTGCAGGGAATGCTATTTTAGAATAGGGTGCGGCTATTTTAGAAAAATTTGGTATGAACTTCCGATAGTAGTTAGTAAGTCCTAGGAAGGACTGTAATTGTTTCACATTTTTGGGCACGGGATACTCTGTGACACATTTGTTTTTAGCTGGGTCGGGTAAGGCTCCGGTTTCCGAGCAAATATGTCCCAGGTATGTAACCCCACGAGATAGGATATTACACTTTTTGGTGTTAAGTTGGAGGTTGTGTTGCCTGAGTTTCGCTAAAATTTTGAGAGCTTTTGATTGTGTTATTCCAGATCCTTGCCATACACAACAATGTCATCCAGATAAACGAAACAATCCATGCCGTGTAACCCTGTCGGGATGTGGTTCATTATTCTCCGGAACGTTGCCGGTGCACCAGTCAGCCCAAAAGGCATTCTGTTAAACTCGCAATGTCCTTTGCTTGTACTGAATGCTGTTTTTGGTCGGTCCTCAGGATCGATCAGGACCTGGTGGTAGCCGCTAGCTAAGTCCAGAGTAGTGAAGTACTGACTGTTACCCAACTGGTCTAAAATTTCCTCAATTCTCGGTTCTTTAATTGTAAACTCATTTAGTTTCCTTAAATCCAGTACAACCCTCGACCGTTTTTCACCATCAACAGTCTTTTTGGGAACAATGAGCAATGGAGAATTCCAGGAAGACTTGCTTCCGGAAATTATATCTTGTTCAAGAATGCTTTTTACCTGCTTGTCAATTTCCTTCTTGTCTATCTCTGGAGTTCTGTACTGCTTGGTGTTGATTGGTCCCTGATCCGACTTTATGGGGATGGTATGGGTTAAAACCGGGGTGTGTGAGCGAATCTCCCTCAACCATGAAGACATCACTATAATCAACACAAAGCTGTTCGATAGTCCTTTTTTCTTCCGGGTTTAAGGCTGAACCTAACTTAAGGGAATTCAAAAGCAACTCGACACTCTTATTATTTTGGTCTTTTGTTTATACACTGAAAATTGTCTGACCCTGTTTTCCCCCTACAAAGTCGTACTCTTTAAAATCAGAATAAATTGGTAAAAACTTTTTTGGAAGACAGTAGTTGCTTGCTGTAGAGTTAATTATTGGTACTCTTACAAAATCATTGTTTGCCTTGACTATAGAATTACCCAAGTAAATACCATTGTCGATTTCCTGAGAATGAATTTCAAGTTCTTTCGATCCAGCATTAGGAATTTTGAGCTCGACAATTGTTTGGGTCCGAGCTGCAATGTTAACACTGACTTAGTTCCAATTTCGGAAAAATTCCCCTTGTTCACATCCAAGAAGGTAATTCGCTTCGATACGGTATTAATGATACTACGGTTCAACAGTATATCACGTCCGATTACGCCATCTGCTGGTATTTCGTCAGCGGACTTTTGAGGAAAAACAAGTGGGAAAGTGCAACAGTGGGTATGCAAAAGCTTCAATCCATCTACGACGGATTGCAAAATACCCAACCATACCAAAAAAAAAACTGCCACGCCTCCAAAAAGTGGACGGGATATAAAAATATAACTGTTGAATGCTTAATACTAGGTGGTTGCATACATTTCGGCCTAAAACTCCGCCTTTTTAACTAAAAAAATCACTTTTTTTAACGCCACGCTCACAAAAGTGGGCGGAGGCACATACAATGCATACATAAAAGTTAGAAAATGCTAGTATCTACAACTTTTTTTATATAATTTTTTGTCAAATTTCATATGTATTTCTTGAAAAAACAGTCATTTTAAGCTAAAATCCCTTAAAAAGTGGGCTTGGTCAATGAAAAATCTAAAATTTCCTTAAAGACAATCATAAGGCAATGTTACGTACCAAATATTAATGCGCTAGCGCCATTGTAACATAGCTAAAATTTGCAAAATGTATTTTTTTTTAAATTAGAGATGGTCGCACATACAGGCCTGTAGTGGGCGTGTCTGTGGGCGGATTCAGCTTATTTTCAAACTTGATCTGAAGGACTGGACTTCCAACCAACGCACAAAATTTCAGCTCTCTGCACTGAAATTTAAGGCTTAAAAGTTGTTTACATACGGAAGGACGGACGGACGGACGGGCATGGCTTAATCGATTCTCCTGTCGGTCCCATTCTCCAAAAAGGTCTTAGGGGTCGGGTATAAACAGGCATGTTCTAAATGAACCCAATGTTGTATTTACCCCACCAAATATACCTCCCAAACGTTTCTGCTCAGCTCTATTGATGTCATTAGCATGTCTAAGACAACTTTCGTTGAGCAGGCCACAATCCGCACCTGTGTCCACGAGTACCAAAATCACGACGCACACGAGCCACGCGGTAGGAGCATGACAGATACTTGCTGATGCAGCACCTAAGTTTTATGCAGGTGCGAACATGTTCCCACAGTCGCACGCAGACGCATCGCATTACATGGAATGCACACTCAGGCCAGGAAAGCTGACTCAGCGGGAGAGGTGCACATCGGAGGTTGCGAGTGACAGGGAGTTAGGTATTTTAAGTTAGTCTTAATCGAGACACAGCGTAGACTACTATATCCCGGAATAATAAATAATCTTTATAATCAAGTATTAAAACCCGCGTTTCATTTGTAAGTCGGACGATTGGGTCGGCCCTCGGGGCCGACGTTCGCGTTTTTTTTAATCCTCCGCGCAGGATTATTTAACTGGCGCCCGAGCAGGGACCGGCATAAAAACTATATCCTTTCGCCTGTGGACCAGTGCTCAGTAAGGACCAGTACGCCCAACAATGCTGTAACCATAAGAACACAGTTTGGGTGAACGCTGCTGTACCCATGGGAACACAGTAAGCCATTCTGGATCCTGAGTCACTAACCTTCTGCATACCCATGGGAACATGTGGATGTCCTAGAAGGTTAAAGGATATGGTAGTGAAGATTGTTCGTGCCGCGAGTAGGTTGCCGACGAGTATTAGCGTTGCAACTAAAAGGGAACAACAAGACACTTCCTTTGCCGGCTCCCGAATAAAACAACCCGTTCGCTAAACGTTGTTTCCTTTTAATTTTCCAGAACAAGAGAGATCGTGAGAACTGTATAATGCCAATTTTCAAAGCATCAAAAGCCTATTTGTGAGTGGTGCAATAAAACATTGTGACTAAAATTATAGAATCGATAAAAAGGAGCATAAAAGAGAGAAAAAAGTTATTCAGTGTTCAAAAATAAATTAGCTTGTTAATAGTAAAAAGTAGCCGCTTGGATAAGGTTTAGAGAAAAATAATAATCCAGTGAAAAACCTAAGAACTAGAAAAAAAGGAAATGTTATTCCACATTAAAATAATAAATAATATCCAATTTCCAAAAGGAAAATTATTGTGAAATAAGGAAATATTATTCCACATTAAAATAATAAATTATATCCAATTTCCAAAAGGAAAATTATTGTGAAATAAGGAAATATTATTCCACATTAAAATAATAAATAATATCCAATTTCCAAAAGGAAAATTAATGTGAAACCGAGTGCTGTGAGGTGAAAAAGAAATATTTCCTATAATTAAAATGAAGGAAATGAAAAAGTCCCTTACCGAGTTGACCGGTGCGGTAAACCTCATTCTCGAGCAACTAAAAGGTATGGAAGGGCGGATCGTATCGCTAGAGAATGGTAGTGCGGGTGTGAGTGTGAATGTGCAGGAAGTAACGCCATTGGTAGGTCCGAAAACGGAGTCGGATCTGAAGGATATTAGTCGACTCCCGGATTGCGTAAAGGAGCTACAGGTGTTGGACGGAAACCCGACGCAGTATGTATCGTGGGTACATACGGTCGAGGGTATCCTATCGGACTTTAAAATAGTACAAGGTAAGCCCTTATACCGTCCAATTTTACAACATATTCGGCAAAAAATTCGAGGAAATGCAGATACCGCCTTAATATCGTACAATATTTTCGATGACGATTGGGAGGCAATGAAAAGGTGTCTTTCTCTGCATTACGCAGACAAGAGGGACATCAGAACCCTCGAGCATCAACTAAACCAGTTGGCGCAGAAAGGCTCAAAGCTGGACGAGTTCTATGCCACAGTCAACCATCAGTTTTCCCTTCTGATCAATAAGATCAAAACTGAAACTTATTTGCAAGAAACCGTGAACGCTCTAGTTGAAACTTATCGTAACCGAGCATTAGACGTGTTCATACGCGGTTTAAATGGCGATTTGTCACGTATGTTGATAGTGCAAAAGCCAAAAACACTTCCTGAGGCTTACACAGCGTGCCTTGAGATTCAGAATCTGAATTATAGGAACAATACGATCCACGCACCAAATTTACCCAATACGGTAACTGCCCCCGTTAACCAATCGTTTAGGCCAACGAACATTAAGGCAGGCGATGGCAGGCCCCCATTGCCACAGAAAAAGTTTTTCCGCTATCCAAACTCACCTCAATATAATAGTGATAATTTTTCACCACCAAGGCCGACGGCTCCAAAACCACATGAAAAGATGGAGCTAGGATCCATGCAAACGCGTCAAGTGAACTACATGAATCGGCCTCACGGAAGCAACCCATTCAAAAGGGGTGCTCGATCTGACGGCTATCGTTCAAATCACGGGAAGCAGCAAAGGCTGTACAATACCGAAATGACGCTAGAGGAGTATAGCAATGAGGCTGAGGAAAACATTGAGGACACGGTAAATTTTATGACGGACGCCTCTCCAGCGTTCCATATATAGAATATGTGACACGAGATGGCGCCAGACTCAAATTTCTCATTGACACTGGCGCAAATAAAAACTTTATAAACCTTTCTTATCGCAAAAAACTTCACGTTTAAAGAAACCGTTTACAGTACGCTGTGCCGCCGGTAACATAGTGGTCAATGAAAAAGTAACTGGCAAATTCTTTCAGAAAGTTGGTAACGACTCAGTTCTAACATTCTATGTTCTCCCTGGTCTCACCTCATTTGATGGCATCGTAGGCGATGACACCCTAAAAGAGCTCGAAGCTGTTATAGACCGTAAAGAGAACACTCTCACTCTTAGGCCAGGTATCGTGATTCCTCTGAAAGCAAGAGTGTCTACCCAAGTGAATGCGGTATTCGACGAATCCCTTTCAGAGGACATAAAGTTAAAGCTCCGCAAAATAATTTCGAAATACGAGCCAATTTTCGGCCCGATTGATACAAGCGAGGTCGTTAAGACGACAGTGAAAGCGGAAATAAAGAGCAACACAGATGAACCAATATACGCCAAGAGTTACCCATACCCGGCGTGTATGAGGGAGGTATTGGAGAAAGAGATAAAGGCTTTACTTGAGGAAGGAACTATCCGTGCTTCCAAGAGTCCTTACAACTTTCCACTTTGGGTGGTACCAAAGAAACCCAAGCCTTCGGGGGAAAAGCAATATCGTATGGTGATAGACTATAAACGACTAAACAAGGTCACCATAGCAGACGCTTATCCGATACCAGACATAAATTCTACGTTAGCGAGCCTGGGCAAGGCGAAGTATTTTACCACGCTGGACCTGACTTCTGGGTTTCATCAGATTCCGATGAAACCTTCAGATGTGCCGAAAACCGCCTTTTCGACCATGAATGGCAAATATGAATTCTTAAGATTGCCGTTTGGACTGAAAAATGCGCCGGCAATCTTCCAACGTATGATCGACGACGTTCTGAAGGAGTTTATCGGAAAGTTATGTTATGTCTATATAGACGACATAATTGTCTTTGGACGGTCGGAAGACGAGCACCTTAAGAACATCGACATTATATTCACAAGGCTTCTCCAAGCCAATTTGAAGGTTAATCTAGAAAAGACACAATTCATGAAAACTAACGTAGAATTCCTAGGGTGTATTATATCCTCAGAAGGCATACAACCAGACCCAAAAAAGGTGTTGGCAATACAAAAAATCAGAGGCGAAAATGCACAAATTAGGGTAAATGAATCCAAGCGAATCGCGATACACCTGAACGACGAGGCACTACGTGCATTTAACGATCTAAAAACATTGCTCACGTCATCGGAAGTCCTGGATTTCCCGGATTTCGAGCAAGCTTTTAATCTTACGACTGATGCTTCGAACTTCGCTATAGGAGCTGTTCTCTCCCAGGGTGAATGGGGAAAGGATCGCCCAATAGCCTACATCTCAAGGTCACTTAGCAGAGCAGAGGAAAACTACGCGACCAACGAAAAAGAGATGTTGGCAATTGTATGGGCACTGGAAAACTTGGAATCATACTTGTATGGGGCTAGGAAGATTCGGATCTATACCGATCATCAGCCCCTAACCTTTGCATTGGGCAATCGAAACCGCAACGCCAAATTAAAGCGTTGGAAAGCACGTATTGAAGAATATAATTGTGAAATCATTTATAAACCTGGCAAGTGCAACTTAGTTGCAGACGCTCTTTCTAGGCTAAAAACTGAAGTTAATCACTTGACCGGCTCAGGAGCTGCTGAGACGGACCCAAGTAATGAAGTGACTGAAGATCAGTCTACCGATACTGCGAGTGAGAATTGCAATAGCGATTCAGCAACTATGGATGCGGATGAGTCCGTGGGAGGTGAAGACACCGAAAATGCCATGGAAAATGAGTCGTCCCATTCAACGGCACATAGTGCTGACCAGGATAGTACACATGTTGAAGCCCCCTCAACGTGTTTCGCAATCAGATAGTCATTAGGGTAGGAAAGGATTTGGAAGTCTTCGAAGAACCACATCCTGGTTTTCGCCGCCATTACGTGTCGATTTCAGACCCAAGCAAAGAAAATTTAGTTAGGTTATTAAAAGAGAAACTTAACCCCAATGTTATCAATGGAATTAAAATACCAGAAAATTGCCTGGCAACACTGCATGAGGCATATCTAGAAAACTTTACCAAATATAAAGCTAGAATTACTCAAAGAATCGTGGAAGACGTGAGAAACGAAGAGCGGATATGTCAATTAATTACAGATGAACACAGAAGAGCACACAGGAATCCACAAGAGAACAAGAAGCAACTACTTGGGAAGTACTATTTTCCGCGTATGGCTAGCCTTGTGAAGAGGTACACTAGGTCTTGTGAGACGTGCAAAACAAACAAATATGATAGACACCCAATTCATCCTGAGTTCCAACCAACTCCTTTACCCACCTATCCCTGCGAGATCCTTCATTTGGACTTAATTGAAATCCAGAATGAAAAATTCATCAGTTGCGTCGATAAGTTTTCAAAGTTTGGAAAACTGTTTCACATAAAGAACAAATCTGTCCTTCATCTTAGGAACAAAATTATCCGCATCCTTCATTACTTCACGGTGCCAAAGATGTTGGTGACCGATAATGAAAGTAGCTTACTCAGTCCCATTATAATCAATTTCTTAAACCTATTAGCCATAAAACTCTATTACACGCCTGTTCGCCGCTCTGAGGTCAACGGTCAAGTCGAAAGATTTTATTCGACAATTTTAGAGATATACCGTTGCCTCAAAGCTGAACATAAGGAGCTGCGACTAAAGGAATTATTAAGCATAGTCGTTGACAGATATAACAATTCAATACACTCCGTCACCAAGCGAAAACCTTCGGACATTTTCTTCGACCGATCCGCAAGATTTAACTTCCAAAACCTAATCGATTTCCGAACCAAAGTCAACAAGGACTTAAGAGGTGAAATAGCAAAATAGCAAAGAGAAAGTAACCTTTTTCGGAATAAAAAACGAACCTCCCCGAAAAAGTACAAGAAGGGGGATGTTATACATACAGCTTGTAAGGGCATTAAAGCGAAAAGCAAGCCCCTTTTCCGAAGGGAAGTTGTGGCAAGAAATAATAAGGTGACCGTTGTGACCACCAGCGGTAGAAGGGTTCACAAGACTCATATAAAAAATTTGTCAAATTCATAGTAACTTACATATACTTACCTATATATTTCCTTCTCACCTAGCACTTATGTTTGAAATGAAAAATTGAATGGAAATTCTGTAAGCTAGCTTAAGATTTGATTTAAGATATTTTACATTACTATTTAAGGATTAAATACTTTCGTTAAAATTTGATATATTACGTTGCTGTTCTAAACATCAAAAAATTTCCATTTAAATCTTTTTTAATGAGCATGTGTTTGCTTAAGAGTTATCGATTTCGCTATGTAATTCCTATTGTCAACCTTTAAGTCTATAAGAAATTTTAAGTTAACAAATTCAGAACTAACCTTTACAGATTAGCTTACCTTGTCGTCCTGGCAACAGCGGAAGCAATCCAAGTCTTCAAATTCACCGTGCCACTTATTTCTATCAAAGAGGGAACTTACTTACTTACTTAAGGTGGCGCTACAGTCCGGGGTGGACCTGGGCCTCAGCCAACAAGCTTCGCCAGCCAGCTCTGTCTCTAGCTAGCCGTCTCCAGTTTCGCACGCGAAGTTGGTTGAGGTCCCCTTCCACTTGCGTGCGCCACCTGAGTCTCGGTGCTCCTCTACCGCGTCGTCCCTGCGGTGTGGATTCGAAGATTTTCCGGGCCGGGGCGTTGGTGTCCATCCGCTCTAGATGACCCAGCCATCGTAGACGTTGTGTTTTGACTCTTTTGGCTAGGTCGGTGTCGCTGTACAGCCCGTACAGTTCGATGTTATATCTCCTCCTCCACTCTCCGTCTATGCAGACGGGACCGTAAATCGTCCGAAGAATTTTCCTCTCGAAGCAGCCTAAAGTGTTTTCATCCGCCTTTGACAGGATCCATGCTTCTGCACCGTAAAGCAGGACAGGGATGATGAGGGTCTTATACATGGACACTTTAGTTGCTCGAGAGAGGGCTTTGCTACTCAATTGCCTTCTTAGCCCAAAGAAACAGCGATTGGCAAGAGTTATCCTTCGTTTGATTTCAGCGCTGGTGTCATTGTCTGAATTGATAGCGGAACCCAGGTAGACAAAGTCCCTAACTACCTCAAAGTTATAGCTGTCGATGGTGATGTTTTGTCCAAGACGTCGGTGTTGGGTGTCTTTTCTTGATGACAGCATATACTTGGTTTTGCCCTCATTGACTGCTAAACCCATATTCGCCGCTTCCGTCCCAATACTCACGAAGGCTTCACTGACATCACGCTTTGTTCTACCGATTATGTCAATGTCGTCTGCGTATGCAAGTAGTTGAACGGACTTTTGAAAGATTGTACCTCTGGTGTTGGCGCGCGAGTTCTGCACAATTCTCTCAAGTATGATGTTAAAGAAGTCGCATGACAGCGCGTCGCCTTGTCTAAATCCTTTTTTGACATCAAAGGGGTCGGTGAGGTCTTTGCCGACCTTGACGGAACAGCATGAGTTTTCCATCGTCATCCTGCACAGACTGACGAGTTTGGCAGGGATGCCAAAACTAGACATTGCGCTATATAGCTCGTCTCTATAGATGCTGTCATACGCGGCCTTGAAATCGATGAAGAGGTGGTGTGTATCGATTTGGAATTCCTGGGTTTTCTCCAAGATCTGCCGCAGTGTGAATATTTGATCGATGGTGGACTTTCCTGGCCTAAAGCCACACTGATATGTGCCTATCAGATTGTTGACAAACGGCTTCAGGCGTTCACACAGTACAGCAGAAAAGATCTTGTATGCGATGTTAAGAAGACTTATGCCTCTGTAGTTGGCACAACTCAGAGGGTCTCCTTTCTTCAGGATCGGGCAAACAATGCTGAGGTTCCATTCGTCGGGCATGCTTTCTTCCGACCATATCTTGCAAATGAGCTGGTGCATGCTCCTAACCAGCTCATTGCCAGCGGATTTAAAAAGTTCGGCAGCTAGGCCGTCTGCTCCGGCTGCTTTGTTGCACTTGAGCTTAGACACAGCTACTTTCACCTCCTCCAGGTCGGGTGGGCGGTATCGTTCGTATGCTTCGTCGGTAACGTCTTCGCCCGGGTTGAATGGTTCGTTCTGCCTGACAGCGGTATTTGGTTCGTCCTCGTCGTTATACAGTCTGTAGAAGTGGTCTTTCCAAATCCTCAGCACAAAGAGGGAAAGGCCTGGATAATCGACGGGAACTTCAACCTAGTCCACATGGTCGACTTAGGGAAATTCGAGCAACAATTAACAGAACTCAGCAACGCAATGGAAACAAACATCAAGGATAACGAAAATAATATAATTTCTAATAAATTTCTATAATTTCTAATAATTTCTAATAAATTTCCATCTTGCTCGAGTCACCAATCGTGTAGGCTCACTGCGAGGAAAACCACGAAGGAAACCAAGATCAATTGATTGGATAGGCTCTGCTTGGAAATGGGTTGCAGGAAATCCAGATGCTGCAGACTGGGACAAGATCTTGCGAAGCCAACAGCAGATAATCGAGAACAACAATCACCAGTACAAGGTCAACGAGAAACTCTTCGGTATAGTCGATGATATCACAACGAGAATCAACTGGGTCATCGACAAATCAAACAACGACATAGGAATGGCTGATATCCGGAAGCTTGAGCAAGACATCCTCAGTCAAGTCCTGACGATCAAGGGAGAGGTTAACGAAATAGTACGAGCCTGTCAGATGGCAAAGGGTGGTATTATCAATACGAATCTGCTAGATCACGGGGAGATCAATCTTTTGGTAAATGAACTTGAGTTCCTCCCTTACGGAAACGAAATCGAAGCCATCAAATTCGCAACACCTTGAATTTACACAAATGGTTCAATGCTATTGTATACTTTATCGATCCCGAAGGTCAAACGGGAAGACTTTAATCTACTCCTAATAAGGCCATCAATCATCAATGGAAAACAAGTTAACGTCGAGTTCAGCAAAGTCCTCATAAACCAAAAGGCAACCTACGGATTACGGAATGACTGCATCACCATGAGCAATTCGACCATTTGCAAGGAAGAAGCTTTGGAGAAGATACCGCAGGAAAATTGTACGTCCAGACTGCTGAAAGGAGGTCATGCAACATGCACATATCGTACAAATACCGATGAGATAATGGAACTTATTGAAAAGGATACCATCTTCCTAACGAACTTCCACGGCGAACTCACCTCAGGAAACCTAACGCAGACGTTAGAAGGCACCTTTATTGTACAACTAAGTTCGAGCGCGACGACGCTTCAGGTGCTGCCACCAACCTTGACAAATATCACCAGTAAAGGACACAGGGTGGATCTTCAGTTCGTTCATAACCTGAGTCTTCAGAACATCGAACGCCTTAGTAACCTGACGTCCAGAGTGAAGATGTCCACACTTTCGGATGGACTTATTATCTTATGGCTGATTACCCTAGCATACGCCGTATGGAGGAAGTTTAACGGGAAGCTGAACCTGCCGATCGTGAGATTACAGGATACAACCTCAGTCACCGCTCAACCCTAAGAGAAAACTGCGTTTCTGGGACTGGCATTTTTCGCAAAAGGGCGTGTTTTTCCCTTGGCGACATTCCGCATAAGTATGGTTAGACTTGTTGCAGAAACCACATTTAATTTGGAATGCCGTCTTATTTTTCTGTGCATGTCGTACGGGTGCATTGGAGTCTGGAATTGCGTACTGTACATCTGGTCATTTGGTCCATTTGTAGGGGTTGATGAAAAGGGTGTGTTGTGGAGTGGTCGGGAAATGCGGTAAATATCGGCCTAATGATAATTTCCGAAAGGTTGTTGGTAGCTGGGTTGTATGCTTGTCTGCGGTCGAATTATCAGACTAGTTTGAAAAATTAAGTCTACTAGCTTGGTCAAATCTTGCTCTGCAGAGGTTAGCGTAAATTTCCGCAATGCTGCTTCGGCAAGGCCCATTTTACAAACTGCCAATACCGAGGTCTTAAGCTCTTTAACCAAAGCTATTGATTTGGCAGCAGGGTATCGCGCGTCAATAATCTCCTTTGCCTTTGTCTGTAGGCACAAAAGACGCGTAGCAAAGGAATGAATGTCCTCAAGTGGTAGCTGTATCGCCTGCCTGATTTCAAAAGTAACGCTGTCTAAAGTCGTAGCTACAAGATATGCTTGCTTAATAAGGTCTTGTATGCATTTGAGTGTTTTTGGCTGATTAGCCCGTACAAGCTCAAATGCATCGCCCGCCAATCTAGTTGAAAGTAGCGAGACAGACATTTCTTCGTCTGCTCCTTCAAGGCACCTTAAACCTAGCTGGCACGCGTTTAGGAACTCATGCACTCTCTTCGTTAGTTCAGGAGTTCTCTGCCCAGAAAACTGGGGAATCATACGAGCGACAACTTTTGACACACTTTCGTAGGACATTCTAATTTTGTTTATTATAACAACGCTTGGCGATACTTTGGGTTTTTCGTTATTAACCTGTGTAACACCACTAGGATTTCCAGCAAAAATTTTGGAAGCGTTAGCAGTTGAGTTTCTAGCGTTTTCAAAAGCACCTCAATTTTGTCATCCGCTTCTTCTAATGTGGCTTTAAGAACAACTATCTGCTTTTCTTGAGCTGCCGCTAAATGCTTCAGATCTGAAATCTGCTCGCACTGATTTTGTTGCTGAAACCTTATTGTCGAAATTGGCTCAGACACAATTTCGTCAGTTTTCCAACCTTGTAAATTGTCCCCAGCTCGAACCAATCTTCTCCTCAATGAGAAAACAGACTTCTCTGGCAGTCAAGCTTTTTAGTTCAGATAGCAGACACTCATTTAGTCTCTGAACTTCTTGACGTTGCTCCCTTTCTTCCTTTCTGATGTTGTATGAATTAAAACGAAAGAAATCAACAACTACCCTTATCTTATCTTATTTCATAAGACTAGTGTGAGAAAACGCGTAATAAGACACTCAAATAACAAATGAAAAAGAAATGAAAAAGAAAAATGAAAAAAATTTAATTGAAATTGAAATAAAAACTTAATATTAAGAATACTTACCTTGGCTCCCTTAGCTTGCTGGCTATGGCTATGTGGTACGCTGATATACACTGTCTTGGCTTGAGGAGGTTCTTATTTCACTTCTTTCTTTTTTCAATGAGCTTCAAATACTAAGTGGAACAGAAACACGGTTTTCGGCAATGGCTTTGGTATATTTTTATTTTTTTATTTTGATAACTTCCATTCACTGTTAAACGTATGTTTTTATACCCCATCCCATAGGATAGGAGGTATATTAAGTGTGATTCATAGTTTGTAACATAGAGAAATAATCACCGCAGACCTCCAAGACTTCAAGGGCATATGATCGAGACCGAATTGTTAGTCGAATGAGCCATGTCCGTCCGTCCGTCCGTGTGTCGGTCGTTTTTAGGCCTAAAATTTTGAACTAGGAGCTTGAAACTTAATATCTGTTCTTTCTAAGTCCCCAAGCAGTACAAATGTAAAAATTTTTAAAATCCGCCTACTGACACGCCCACTTTACTTAATAGCATGAAAATTCAAAGTTGTCGTAGGAAGCTGAAATTTGGTACGCGTTATCCTCGCTGAAGTGTATTGCGATTGACTTCAATGGATTGGGGCAATGCTAATAAATAGGACGCTGATAATCGAAGCAGATTGTGGGAAGTGCATCATAACTTGGTAAACAAGGGCTTCCCGCAAGGTGGCGTTCTGTCTCCCTTTTTATGGTGCATGGTGGTAGACTCTTTCGTATCTGCTCTCAGACTTCCTGGAACCTACACACAAGCCTACGCGGAAGATGTCGCCGTTCTTTCTGTCGCCTCAAACCTAGGGACTGTGTGCTCCTCTGTGAATCCTCTTAAAACTACGGTTGTTCTCCTTGCGAGAAAGATAGGGCTTATCTCCGAAGAGGGTCCTCTGGATCTATACGGCCATGGTTACACCACTCTGGAACAGGCTTTCACGTAAACGTGTTACTGCCTCTATTGCCAAGCTCCAAAGAACGGCTTGTCTCGGCTGCACAGGGGCCTTCCCTAGTACGCCGGGCTCTGCTCTAGATGCTTTAATGAGCCTCCCCCATTGATAATCCTTTTGCGACAAAACTACCAAGTCAACTTTCGTCAGGTAATGGAATGGCTTCGGCCAGACTATGAGCCAGGGAAAGAATGCCATCGAGTCTTTGCGGAAAGCGAGAACATTAGACTCCACTACCTCTTAGGTAAATATGCGTCCGTCTTTCAAGTGGAAATTTCCGCTATCCTAATGGCTATGCGCTATATTGTGACTAACAGGTGTAGGGCAAGAAGCATATGCATTAGCATTGACAGCCAAGCCACTCTAAATGCGTTGCTAAACAATCTTACTTCGTCCAAAATTGTGCTCGAACTAAAAAATTCGTTGAACTTAGTCGTAAGGCTAAATGCTGTGAATCTTGTTTGGGTTCCAGGTCACACTGTTATCCAGGAAAATCAGATCTCTGATGAGCTTGCCAGAAAAGGCTCAGAAGAGCTTTTCTCACGACCTGAACTTGCTTCAGGCTTGCCTGTATCTGTTGTCACGTCTGCCATTGATACTTGGGTTTTTCGTAAGCACAGGGCTCGTTGGCGTGAGTGCGATGGGTGCAGAGAGACTACACGACTACGCCCGGACATCTGCGAGGCGCCAGCGTCTTTCCTTCTATTTCTTAAGAGAATCGATTGCAGGTTTCTTGTAGGCGTCCTTACCGGCCACGAAGCTTTTGCTAGGCACTTGAATGTGTAAGGCTTAAGCGAAACCACCACCTGTCCTACTTGTATAGAGGACGACGATACAGCGGAACACTTCTTCTGTAGTTGCCCTGCCTTTGCTCGCATCAGGTGGAGGATTTTTGGGGCTGACGTGGCGAGTGCCGAACACCTAAGCTCCTCTTCATCTTTCTTCGAAAGACGGGTAAACTAAATACATTAATGTAAGGTGTCTGCATGGAAGTACAATGGACCAGTAGCTGTGTCTGAGTGCTGCATCGGATAGAAGCAACCTCCAACAAAAGCGTAACGTATGAAAATTTCCAGACCGCAGGTCATAGTAGTAAATTTTCGCTCTCTCATAATTCCTCTCGACTACCACTAAGTCAACTGTAATGTAACTGTAACATGTAATTTACGCTTCTGCAGTGTTTATCGCGTTGAGTAGGTTGCTATCGAATGAATGCATCTACTTAAACCGTCAGTTCGTGCGGCTTAACCCAACATCACTAGGTCGAAGGGTTTTGTTCTTTGTAGTCGTTGCTCGTTGTTTGTCTCATTAAGAGTACGGATCATTTCATTGTTGCAATGAACATGAAGACGAGCACTCAGCCTTCGAGCAAAATTTGTTACTTCTTCGCTCACAGTAGCTATTCCTAAATCTTTGTGAATGTCACTATTCCTAATATACCATGGAGCATTCACAATTGCTCTTAGTGTCTTGTTTTGGAAAGTCTGCCACATGGACATGCTGCTCGGCTTGGTACAACCCCAAAGTTGTATTCCGTATATCCAGGAGGGCTTTAACACCTGCCTGTACAAGAGCAGTTTGTTATAAATGCTTAGTTTTGAAAATTTTCCTGCAAGCCAATACATATCTCTGTTTACATGTAAGTAAAGCGTCTAGAGATATTTCGCTTCTCTGCATATGGAATTTGTACAGAGTCTGTGAACAGAGGTTAATTGTTCACCTTTCTGTATGTAAAATTGTTATGGGTTGACTTGTTCTGAAATTTGTCCAAAGCTCATTGGAGGCTTCTCGTTGATGACTCGACTGAGTCACCTGTTGCCAGGATGGCCGTGTCGTCGGCAAACGTGGCCATAACTGTCTCGCCATCTAGAAGTATGTCTCTTGTGAATAGCAGAATCAGACTCGGACCGATGACGCTTGCCTGGGGAACGCCAGTTTGAATTTGCTTGAAACTCGAGTATTCAGTACCACACCTAACTCGAAAGAGTCTACTTTCAGTACAGTTTTTCAATAATTATACATATCTTCTGGCAAGATTTGCTGTAGCTTATTCTTTAAGCCCTCGCGCCACAACTTCCCGAAGGCCTGCGATACGTCCAGGAAAGCACTTGAACATATTTTTTCCCTTCTAAGGCTTTTTCAATTTCATGCGTTATTCTGTAGACTTGATCTATTGTGGAATGGTTAGGTCTGAAACCGAATTGATGATCCGGGATCAAGCGTCTTTCTGCAATTATTGGTTGTAATCGCTTCAGCAGAAGTTTCTCGAATACTTTCGATATTACCGGCAGAAGCGATATGGGCCTATAAGATTTTTTATCATTTGCGCATTTCCCCGGTTTTGGAACCATAATGACTTCAGCAACTTTCCATTGTCTTGGAACGTATAGAAGTCTAAAAGAAGCGTTTGTGATATAAAGTAGCTTGACTAGTGCCTTTTTCGGTAGTTCTATATACTTTAATGTATACATTGTATGTGCCTCCGCCCACTTTTGTGGGCGTGGCGTTAAAAAAAGTGATTTTTTTAGTTAAAAAGGCGGAGTTTTAGGCCGAAATGTATGCAACCACCTAGTATAAAGCATTCAACAGTTATATTTTTATATCCCGCCCACTTTTTGGAGGCGTGGCAGTTTTCTTTTTGGTATGGTCGGGTATTTTACAATCCGTCGTAGATGGGTTGAAGCTTTTGCATACCAAAGTATGCTTCGCGTTTAAGTCGCCCTTAATAGTTTGACTTGAGCTGTAAAGAGGCGATAAATTTGAAGGAATCTTACTTTAAGTGTTACAAGGAAAACTCTTCTCTAGTAAAACGAAATAAGTTCAAACTAGCCAGAAATGACTGCAATACACATATCCGTCGTGTGAAGTTTTTGTACGACCAAAAAAGGATGCAGAAAAAACTACATTGTCTAAAAGTTAATAAAAATCCTCCTCATCCTCCATCCCGACACTCGCGTGCAATGGCATTCCAGCCGTCAGTT
Source organism: Neoascia interrupta (assembly GCA_947623515.1). NCBI lineage: Eukaryota > Metazoa > Arthropoda > Insecta > Diptera > Syrphidae > Neoascia > Neoascia interrupta. The sequence goes on from OX392462.1 coordinate 120,759,766, forward strand.
CCCTAGACAAAGCCAATCTCCTCGCAGCACATTTTGCTGCCAGCTTAACGCTACCAGATTGCGTAATATATCCGCCTGTACCTGAGCGCGTTGAATGCACTATGGGACAAATCCCTTCTGGGGTTACTGGTCCCCAATTGGGTGCCTCCCCAGGTGGCGGATAGGGGAATGCTCATCAAATATAGTGGGTACCCGGGCGGACCAAAACCAGCAACAAACGAAAAATCCAGGAGCGTCTGTCTCAAAATAAGCGGCTTCTTGGTCGGCGCCTGCTATCCAGGTTAGGGCCGGCCGAATATTAAACACTTCTTTTTCTTCCAATACACAAATAGAATAGACAACAATTTGATGCATGCTAGATGCATTTACAAAATACTTTGCTAGCTACATTGTTAGTTTTCTCCTTAACTCCGAGCTAAGCTTACTGAAATGGAGCGACACTTCCAAGATCTAAAAATGGAAGTTGACCCTCTGCGAAAAGAAAACGAGGATATTAAAAATACTCGTTTAACGAAAGACTGTGAGGTAACGAAAGAGTGTGTAACACCGAACCGACCAGCAGTCGAATACTTCACGGACGAGGACGAACTTGCACTTGAGACCGATTCAGTCTTAAGGAAAAGGTCTAGCAAGAAGCGGAAGGCGAATTCCTCTCCCGAAGCAATACAAAAAGAAGATAAGCCCTCTGGCTCAAACAAGGCTAAACCAGAAGCGAAAATTCGTCCACCTCCCGCAATAAACATCGTCGGGATAGCAGACTTTGGGAGATTGTGCAACCTTCTTGCAAACACGGTGAGAACAGAAAACTATAAGCTTACCTCGCACCGAAATAACGTGTGGAAAGTAAATGTTGACAACGCCGATTCCTATCGCGCACTGTCTCTTAGACTGAATGCAGAAAGAATCGAGTGGTATACTTATCAAAATAAGTACGAAAAACCACTGCGAGTCATTGTAAGGGGGCTCCACCCATCATGCACAAAAGAAGACGTTGTAAAAGACGTAAAAAATAAAGGCCTTAAAATTTTTGACGCCGTCAATATCATCAAAAAGGAAAAGCAACGCACGGACGGAGAAAGAGACACTGTGAACAGACGCGGCCTTCCAATTTTTATGCTCTCCTTTGAAAGAACTGAGAGCATAAACGATATTTATAAAATCAAAATGATACTTAACATCAGGGTTAAAATCGAACCCATGCGAAAGGGCAATAGACTGATACCACAGTGTAAGCGATGCCAAGAATTCAGGCACACAAGTGCCTACTGCCAAAAAGAACCACGTTGCGTGAAATGTGCCGCAAAACACCTGTCAACAGAGTGCAAAGTTGACGCAAAGGCTCCAGTAGTTTGCGCCAATTGCCACGGAAACCACCCCGCGAACTATCGAGGATGCGAAGTAGCCATTGAGCTGCAAAAGGGACGAGAACCTCTTAAGCAAAATACTAGAGGTCAGAATCAAAGCCTAGGACGCCCAAAACCTGCTGAAACTCCTAAGCCGAAGACCCCAAAGACGCCAAAGCCACTTAAAAGTGGAAGATTGGCAAAGGAGGCGTCGACAAAAAGCGTAGAAGCTCCACAAAAGAGCGGCGCCAGTTCAAATGCAGCGGAGAAACCACCACTGGTCGGACCGAAATCATACGCACAGGTTGCGGCAAACGAAAACAAGGCAAGATCGCCCACAACAGATGCAGTGTCTCAGATCCTCGCTGTAAACTTGGAGAAACTTGAGGATCAGACTGAAATCAACAAAGTTATATTTGACAAACTGAGCAAGCTCGAGTTTAAGCCTCGAAAAAATTTCAAGAGAACATGAATATGAAACAGTTATTTAAAATACTAACATGGAATGCAAACGGCCTTCTGAATAAAATAGACGAACTAGAAGTATTTCTACGGAAAAACAATATTGATATTTGCATGATTACGGAAACTCACCTTAAAAACGGGACTACACCCAAACTTAAAGGTTACAATGACTATCACGCACATCACCCTTCGCAAAATTCGAGAGGAGGATCCTCCCTCTACATTAAGAACTGCATAAAGCACTTCAAGAACACAGAAGTTGAGCTAGACTCTATGCAGATCAGTTCAGTTTCTGTAAAAATTAACTGCTTAGATTATTACATTGCATCTTGTTATTTCCCGCCAGGATATAGACTGGTGGAAGACGATCTTGATCGTATGTATGACTTCATTGAGTCCAATTTTATCATTGGGGGTGACTTTAACGCGAAGCATACTTTTTGGGGCTCACGATGCAATTCAACAAGAGGCAGATTACTGTACAAAAATAGTATGAAGCGTGGGGTGGACTTTTTCTCCACGGGTAAGCCAACATATTGGCCAACCGATAGGAATAAAAAGCCTGACCTTGTCGATTTTTTCATCGCTAAAGGGTACCCCAAATACCTTACGCGAATTGAAGAGTGTTATGATCTTTGCTCAGACCACTCAGGAGTTATCTTGAAGATGGGTAGAAGACTGGCGAAAATAGAAAGAGCTCCTAGATTAGCTAGCAAAAACATGAACTGGGACGCTTTCAGAAAGGACTGTAAGGAGGGTGTTGGCTTGAATGTGCCATTGAAAACTCCTTTCGAGTTAGAAACCGCAGTTGACAAATTCATCGAAGCAATTCAGAGCGCTGCTTGGAACAACAATTCGTCCCAAAAGAACGCAGTTAGCACCGACGGGCATGTACGTAAAATATATCCGGCCGAAATCGAAGAATTGATTCGTGAAAAGAGAAGAGCGCGTAGGAGATGGCAAGGCACGAGGGCCCCTCCAGACAAAACCCTATTGAACCACCTCTCTAACAAACTGAAAGAAATGTTGCAATATCTTAAAAATCGTGAGACCACTGAATACCTTGAAGGCTTGTCGGCGAATAGGAGCTCAAACTACTCGCTGTGGAAAGCAGTTAAGTCTATCAAGAAACCTATATTCTACTCGGCACCAATAAAAAAAGCTAACGGCGAATGGGCAAGAGAAGACAAAGAGAAAGCGAATTTGTTTGCTGAACATTTAGAAGAAACATTCAAGCCTTTCGACGGTCCGCCGTTGGCTGACGTTCTAAACAACCACGGGGAACCTGATAGCTTTAGAATGAAAAAAGTTTCATTAGTTGAACTCCGACAGACAATTAGCAAACTAAAAAATAATAAGGCACCGGGTTACGACCTGATCGCTGGCGAAAAATTAAAAGAGCTACCAAAAAAGGCATTAGTGAAGCTACTTTATATGATAAACGCTTCTCTTAGACTTCTATACGTTCCAAGACAATGGAAAGTTGCTGAAGTCATTATGGTTCCAAAACCGGGGAAATGCGCAAATGATAAAAAATCTTATAGGCCCATATCGCTTCTGCCGGTAATATCGAAAGTATTCGAGAAACTTCTGCTGAAGCGATTACAACCAATAATTGCAGAAAGACGCTTGATCCCGATTGACGCTTGATTGCAGAAAGACTTGATCAATTCGGTTTCAGACCTAACCATTCCACAATAGATCAAGTCTACAGAATAACGCATGAAATTGAAAAAGCCTTAGAAGGGAAAAAATATGTTCAAGTGCTTTCCTGGACGTATCGCAAGCCTTCGACAAGGTATGGCACGAAGGCTTGAAATATAAGCTACGGCAAAACTTGCCGGAAGACATGTTTAAAATATTGGAAAATTATCTTGAAAGCAGACTCTTTCGTGTTAGGTGTAGTAGTGAATACTCGAGTTTCAAGCAAATTCGGGCTGGCGTACCCCAGGGAAGCGTCATCGGTCCGACCCTGTTCCTGCTCTGCACAAGAGACATACCTCTAGATGACGAGACAGTCGTGGCCACGTTTGCGGACGATACGGCCATCCTGGCAACAGGTGAATCAGTCGAGTCATCAACGAGAAACCTCCAACGAGCATTGGACAGAATTTGTGTCTGGACGAAGACTTGGCGAATCGCTCTTAACGAGAACAAGTCTACGCATGTGAATTTCACTTACAGAAGGGTTAACAATTTGCCTCTGTTCATAAATTCTGCACAAATACCTTATGCAAATGAAGCGAAGTATCTAGGGACGGCACTGGACGCTAAGCTAAGGTGGAAACCACACGTAAAGAAGAAGCGTGACGAGCTCGAGATTAGGCTCAGGGAAATGTATTGGCTTATCGGAAGATTTTCGAAATTAAGCACATATAACAAACTGCTCTTGTACAGGCAGGTGTTAAAGCCGTCCTGGACATACGGTATACAACTTTGGGGTTGTACCAAGCCGAGCAACATGTCCATGTTGCAGACTTTCCAAAACAAGACACTAAGAGCAACTGTGAATGCTCCATGGTATATTAGGAATAGCGATATTCACAGAGATTTAGGAATAGCTACCGTGGGCGAAGAAGTAACAAACTTCGCTCGAAAGCTAAATGCTCGCCTTCATGTTCATTGCAGCAATGAAATGATCCATACTCTAAACGAGACTCTTAACGATGTTAACAACGATCGACGACTACAAAGAACAAGACCCTTCGATCTAGCGACGTAGGGTGAAGCCGCACGAATGAACGGCTTAGTAGGTGCATTCACTGGAAAGCAACCTATCCAATGCGATTAACACTATGGAAGCGTAAACTACTTGTTAAGTTAACTTAGTTGTAGTCAAGAAGTATTATGAGAGAGCGAAAATTTACTACTATGAAGTGCGTTCTGGCAGTTTCATAGTGTCTCTCATAAATGGGTGGTTTTTTGGCACGAGGAAATCGGGCATAACCAATATCGGCTACTTCGGTATTATGTACCTGCTATAGAGGGCGTATTGGTATCTTTGAAAGATTTTGGAGTTTTACCCTCCGTCCATCCTAGTATTCAAAAAAAAAAAAAAAACTTTTCTCCGTAAAGGCATAAAACTTGCGGGGGTAAGCTTTGGCGTACTGGCTCATAAGCATTAGCGTGTTGGAGGGACAGTTACTTTTCTCTTATTTTTAAACCCGAAACAGGGTATATTAAATTTGATGTATTGTTTGCAACGCGGTGAAATATCACCGTAAATAATCGTCCGTATATAAGCAGTTTTTAGGCCTTAAATTTTAAGGTAGAGAGATGAAATTCTGTGGGTTGGCTGAAAGTCCATTGAACCAGATCAAGTTTGAAAATTAGCCAAATCCGCCCACAGACACGCCCACTACAGGCCTGTATATGCGACCCATCTCTAATTTAAAAAAATACTTTTTCTAAATTTTAGCTATGTTAGAATGGTGCTAGTGCATTCATTTTTATACCCCATCCCATAGGATAGGAGGTATATTAAGTTTGTAACACGGTGAAGTAATAATGGTAGACCCCAAAGACCTTAAGGGCATATGATCGAGACCGAATTTTGAATCGAATGAGCCATGTCCGTCCGTCCGTCTGTCTGTATGTCATACGTTTTTAGGCCTTAAATTTTAGGCTATGGACCTGATATTTGGTACATAGGTTCATTGTCATCCGAAGCAGTGCAAGTGTAACTAGTGGGAGGGTTACAATCTGCTTAGGCGAATCGTTGGGTACCCCATCCCAATTGACCACTTTCAAGCACTGAATTGTGTCATAAATCTTGGTTGTTAAAATTCAGTTTCTATTAACTTTAATTGTGTTAAGAGTTTGTCAGTTAAGAATCTTCTTCCTTGCAAAAGGGGCGTGGCATCCACCCCTTTTCAATTACATGGTTTTTATACCCCATCCCATAGGATAGGAGGTATATTAAGTTTGTCACATAGTTTGTAACACGGTGAAATAATATAGTTAGACTCCCAAGACCTTAAAGGCATATGATCAAGACCGAATTCTGAATCTTATGGGCCATGTCCGTCCGTCCGTCTGTATGTCACATGTTTTTAGGCCTTAAATTTTGAGCTAGGGTGCTGAAACTTCTGACGTAAGGTCCACAACATGCGAAGCAGTACAAATGTTAACATTTTTGAAATCCGGCCAAAGACCCGCCCACAATCGGTCTAAATGTGCAACTACCTCCAGAGTTTTCAAAACTGTAAGACGTTCTAAAAGGCTGAAATTTGACATTTAGCATATCCTAAAAAATGTAAGATACAAAAAGACAAATTTAATTGGTAAACCTCCTCTAGTGGGAGTGGCATCTATTTTGAGGGTAAATTTTCAAATGCAGTTTACTCAATATTTTTGCTCGAAATTGAAAAGAATTTGCAAAGTATTTTATTAAGAAAACGCTTTGTTCCACATTTTGTTTATACAAGACTTTGAGCCACGCCCACTTTTGGAGGCAGAATTGAAGAAAAGCCTAAAATTTTGCAGAAAAACTTAATTTCGACTGGCCTTGAGCCTAATTTAGAAAGCATGAAACAAAAATGTAGCAGGTTAGGTTAACGAGACGTCAGTCCAGATTTCGTTCATTAAAAGTTTAAGGCCCCGCTTCCTTTTAGAGGTCGGTTTTTCAAAAATATTGAATTTGAACGAAAAAATTGGATTTTTACGTACATTTAAGTGTAACTTGGAAATATCTGTGGAAGTATCTTATAATAAACAGTTTGTAATTAGGGGCGGTTGGACCACGCCCCTTTTCGAAGTTTGCATTACTTATAAAATGTCAAAAAATAACTGCCATCAGCATTTTACAATGTGGGATAACCCCATCCTATCAACGGTCCGTTTTACGGACTGTAACTTCTGCGTACATACTGTAGCACTTACTCACTGGTTTTTATCAGAAGTGATATAGACGTATTGATTGGATTTTCGCATTAAAAATTTGGTTTATACTTGACAACCCCCCAAAAGTGGGCGTGGCAAAAATTTATTAATTTCAGTTGGTAGCTTTCACACATATCTGAACATTTTATAGCGCAAATTTTTAGGATTCAAAGAAAATATATGGAATAAAAAATCCTTAACAAAATGCAAATGAAATATGACCACATCCAAAAGGGGGCGGTTTTTGCCTCTTTTTTAAATGCCAATCACAATACACTTAAGCAACAATAACCCGTATGAAATTTCAGCTTCCTACGGCAATTTTTAAATTTCATGCTATTAAGTAAAGTGGGCGTGTCAGTGGGCGGATTTAAAAAATTTTTACATTTGTACTGCTTCGGGACCCAGAAAGAACAGATATTAAGTTTTAAGCTCCTAGCTCAAAATTTAAGGCCTAAAAACTACCGACACACGGACGGACGGACGGACGGACATGGTACATTCGACTAACAATTCGGTCTCGATCTTATGCCCTTGAGGTCTTGGGGGTCTGCAATGATTATTTCTTTATGTTACAAACTATGAATCAAACTTAATATACCTTCTATCCTATGGGATGGGGTATAAAAATTTTTCGAATCCGCCTACAGACACGCCCACAATCGATGCAATTGTGCAACTACCTCGAGAGCTTTCAAAGCCGTCAAAGACGTCAAAGCTGTAAGACGTCTTAAAAGCCTGAAATTTTGTATTTATTATCTCCTGTTTATTGTAAAACAAAGAAAATAAAAGTCTTATCGCTTCACCTCTCCTAGTGAGCGTGGCAAATCGTTGCCAGGTTCATTTTTCAAATGCATTTTATTGAATATTTTTGTTCCAAATCGAAAAAAATTGCTTAATATATTATGTAGAGAACACATAGTCCTACATTTCTTTTATACAAGACTTTGAGCCACGCCCACATTTGGAGGCAGAATTGAAGAAAAAGCTAAAAATTTCCAGAAAAACGTAATTTCGAATGGCCTTAAGCCTAATTTAGGGAAGAATAAAAAAACAATTTTTTTTTTCCCGTGGGTAGGTAAAAGCTTTCATAGGCACTACGAGAATCGAACGCGCGTGCTCATAGTAGTGTGAGATTCTTACTCACTAAAAAACCCCCCAATCTTTGTAAGACTACGACTAAATTTCCTTAACAAGTAGTTCAAGCTAAAGTAATCGCGTTTGGCAGGCTACCTTCCAACGAAAGCACCTGCAATATGGTCATTATGTGCGGTTTCCTCGTACGACGCTAGATCCGACGGTCTTGTTCGTTGTAGTCGGCGTGCAAAATTTGTCTGGTACAGAGTTCGGATTATTTCGTGGCTGCAATGGCCGTGAAGGCGTTTGTGAAGTTTGCGAGCAAAGTTTTCTACCTCGTCGGTCACGGTTGCGATGCCTAGATCTCGATGTAAATCGCTATTTCTTATATACCATGGAACATTTGCGATTGCTCTTAGTGTCTTATTCTGAAAAGTTTCTAAAATAGATATGTTGCTTGGTTTGGTACAACCCCAAATTTGTATACCGTACGTCCAAGATGGTTTTAGCACTTGCTTATACAATAGCAGTTTGTTATATACGCTTAGTTTCGAATAACGTCCGATAAGCCAATTCAGTTCTCGTAGCTTGATTTCAAGTTCATCGCGTTTGTTTTTAACGTTTGGCTTCCACTTAAGTTTTGCGTCTAGGAACATGCCTAAATATTTCTCCTCGTTTGCGTACGGAATTTGTACCGAGTTTATAAATAGAGGTAAGTTGATTAACCTCTTGTAAGTAAGATTTACATACGTTGATTTTGTCTCATTTAGGACGATTCACCAGGCCTTTGTCAATTCGCATATTTTATTCAAAGCGCGTTGGAGTTTTCCCGTTGATAGTTCGACGGGAATCCGTAGCGTCTTATCCATAGCGAGGATAGCCGTGTCATCAGCGAACGTGGCTACAGTCGTTGTCTCTACTTGAGGTACATCCCTTGTAAAAAGTAAAAACAGTGTTGGACCGAGGACGCTAAATTGTGGAACGCCGGGGCTTGTATTTCTTTGAATTCTGAGTATTCGCTCTCGTATCTCACTCGAAATAGTCTGTTGTCAAGATAAGACTCGAAGAGTTCATACATTTTTCCGGCAAAACTTTCCGTAGCTTATATTTTAGGCCTTCGTGCGAAACTTTATCAGAGGCTTGGGATACATCAAGAAAAGCGGTAGAACATATCATTTTCGCTTCTAAGGCTTTCTCAATTTCATAAGTTATTCGATAGACCTGGTCAGTTGTTGAATGTTTGACCCTAAGGCCGAATTGGTGATCCGGAATCAATCGTCTTTCTTCAATTATTGGTTGCAGTCGTTTGAGCACAAGTTTCTCGAAGACTTTAGATATAATCGGCACAAGCGAAATTTGTCTATATGGTTTTTATCGTTCGGGCATTTCCCTGATTTCGGAACCATTATTACCTCTGCGACTTTCCATTGCCGTGGAACGTTTGAAATTCTCATTGATGCGTTTATGATGTAAAGAAGCTTGACTTACGCTCTTTTTGGTAGCTCCTTAAAAATTTCCCTAGTAATTAGGTCGTAGCCAGGAGCTTTGTTATTCTTCAAATTTCGGATTGTCTTAAAAAGTTCAGACAGTGACACGGTTTTCATTCGATAATTGTCTAGTTCCACATTGAGATACAGATCGTCAACCAACGGCTCCCCGTCAAACGGTTTGAACGTTTCTTCTAGATGTTCTGCAAATACATCTGCTTTCACCTTGTCGCCTTTTACCCATTCACCATTATCTTTTCTTATTGGCGCCGAGTGTACTATTGGATTTTTAATGGACTACTCGGCTTTCCAAAGTGAATAGTTTGACCTTCTATCGGCAGTCAAGTTTTCGAGGTAGTAGTTGGTAATCTCACGACTTTTAAAATCTTGAAGTAAGTACTTTAATTCGTTAATTCGTTAGATAGCCCATTCAGAATGGGTTTATGAGGAGGAGCTCGAGACAAATGCCATCTCTTTCGAGCCTTTCTCTTTTCGCGTATGAGCTCTTCGATTTCGCGCGGGTATATTGATCCGCTTTTCCATACTGCAGTCTTCCGGAAAGAAGTATTGTTCCAAGCAGCGTTTTGAATAGTTCTAACGAGTTAATCGACTTCATCTTCTATTTCTAAAGGAGTTGTAAGAGGTACATGTAGAGGTACATTTTCTTTGCAGTATTTTCTAAAGCCATCCCAGTCAGTGTTGTTATTAGTTAGCCTAGGCGCTCTCTCATTTTTTGCTAGACTTCCCCCGATTTTCAAAACGACTGCCGAGTGATCCGAACAGTAATCATAGCCTTCTTCTACATTTGTGAGGTGGCGAGGGACCCCTTTTGCGATAAAGAAGTCGACAAGGTCAGGTAATTTGTTTCTGTAGGTTGGCCAATACGTTGGCTTTCCCGTCGAAAGAAAACCACGCCACGTTTCATGCTAGCTTTAAAAAATACTCTACCTCTTGTTGAATTACACCGTGATCCCCAAAAGGTGTTTTTCGCATTAAAGTCCCCGCCGATGATAAAATTTGACCCAAGTAAGTCAAAGAGGGAAGTAAGATCGTCGTCCGCTAGCCTATACTGGGGAGCAAAATAACTCGAGGCAATATTATAATCTAGGTGACTTATTTTTACCGAGACTGAAGTTATTTGCATAGACTTTGATTTTTGGCAAAAAAAAAAAAAACAAATTAGCGAGTTAGATAAACTTTCGTAGAAATGGGGCGGTTGGACCACGCCCCTTTTAAAAGTACTACTTATAAAATATAAAAAAAAAATAACAATAACATCAGCATTTTACAATGTGGGATAGGATGGGGTATTCAACGGTGCGTTTTACGGACTGTAACTTCTGCGTACACACTGTAGAACTTACTCACTGGTTGGTATGTAACATTGCCTTGTAATTGTCTTTGAAGTCGCTAAAAAACTTAAGCCTTTTTATCGACCACGCACACTTATTTAAGGGATTTTTTTTGGTATGGTCGGGTATTTTGCAATCCGTCGTAGATGGACTGAAGCTTTTGCTTACTCGCTGTTGCACTTTCCCACTTGTTTTTTCATGTCCTAAAATTCTTTCTGCTTGCGATGTACTACGTACGCATCTTAAGGGTAGTCATAACACCACTTGATCGCGCATAAATTATAAAAAAAAAATACATTTTCGCACTCGTATTATTAATAAAGTACTTAAGGATATCAACATTCACAAATCCGCTGGTCCAGATGGTATATCCGTGATTGTTCTAAAGAGGTGCTCTTCCACGCTGTCAAACCCATTGTGTAAGTTTTTTCATCGGTCCTACTCTTTAGGTCTCTGCCCGAGTAGATGGAAAACAGCATTTGTGCTGCCCGTCCCCAAAAAAGGCAATTCTTCTTCTCCCTCTATACAGGGTGTTTCCAAATTCGATGCAAATTTTTTGACACAAGATTCTTGGGTACATTTGAAGAAAAAAATTGTTCTACAGTATGGGCCTATCTCAAATTTTGATACCACTTATTGGGAATTTAAGAAAACACCTACTTTCAGGTACCTTGACCCATACTAACACAAATATCTCCGCTAACACTTACAACAGGTACTTCATTTAGGACTTAGATTTTAGAAGAAATAGTACTCCTTTTAACTGCATTAAAATAAAATTGATGACTTTTTTAACTTTCGAGATATTTGCTTTTAAGTCGGATCCTTTTTCCCTGCCCATGACATTTTTTGACTTTCAAGACACATTTCTGCGAAAAGTGCGTAATAAACATATCGGTAATTTTTTTTTCTAGTGCACCTAACAATACCTAATAAAAATTGCTAAGACAACTTACCCGAAAAACCCACAGATTTTATGATACTTGGGAAATTCCATAGCAGGTAAAATTATGAAAAACTCGATTCATAGTGTTCAATTCCTATTATTCTGAATAAAAATGCTTGTGTTTGGTTTATGTTTTTTTTTTTATTTCATTAAGTTAACTTTACAATCAAATGTTAGTTTACAATCAGTGTTAGAGGCAAATTGAAGGGACCGATTAAGTTGTTTCCAATAACACCTGCCCACAAATTGACGCTAAATCTGTGTTGAAATGATGACTCTCTCCTTGTGTGTGGGTTTTCCGCAGCCCATGTGTGTAGATTGTGAAAATTTGTAATCCCATCTCTAGTAAATTGAGATTCGTCCGTCCATAGGATTCTGCTTATAAAACCGTTGTCATCCAAGTTCCGCTCTAACAACCAGTTGCAAAACTCAAGTCTCGGCTCCAAATCACTCTGAAGCAGTTCCTGCACAGGTGTATGGTGGTATGGATACAAGTTTTCCGTATGCAGGAGACGAACAATTTTATGTGTTGAAACATTATCGCAAGGATAAGCGCCTGATGCTGATTGATGGATCATTTGCAACCGCTTCCAGTATTCTTTCATCAATTGCAATTCTTCCTGGTGAAGCTCCTGCGTAAGGTCGTCTTGTTGAAACAGATCCCGTTTCCCGAAGTCTTCGAAAGGAATTTGTAAATACGCGGGGATTAGGTACTCTTCGGTTAGGATAAAGCTGATGGTATCTTTGTTGTGCTCTAATAAAACTTCCGTTGCACATCCCATAAACGTAGATAATATCGGCGTATTCTTCGTTAGTAAAAGATGGCATTTTAAGTAGGGTTTCTTAACAACTGTTGTGTCACCTCGGCTTCAAAAATGACTTTGATGGATTTAATTTTGTTTTCTAACCTTTTATACAATTTACATTAGGTAAATTTTCCAACTAGGCGACCAACCTCAAACTTAATCCTTTTTGGGATTTAACAGAAAAATGATAGGGAAATTACCTTTTTATCAGGTAGTCTAATAAAAATGCATGCTCTAAAACCTACGTAAATTATTAATACATAGTCAAAAAATCGTTCTTGTTGTCAATCGCGGTTATAAAAGTAGGTAACAAATCATATTTCCACCTTATACCTGTCGCGGCTTCGTGAAAAAAGTTTTTCATAATTTTACCTGGTATGGAATTTCCCAAGTATCATAAAATCTGTGGGTTTTTCGGGTAAGTAATCTTAGCAATTTTTATTAAGTATTGTTAGGTGCACTAGAAAAAAAAAATTGCCGATATGTTTATTACGCATTTTTCGCAGAAATGTGTCTTGAAAGTAAAAAAAATGTCATGGGCAGGGAAAAAGGATCCGACTTAAAAGCAAATATCTCGAAAGTTAAAAAGGTCATCAATTTTATTTTAATGCACTTAAAAGGAGTACTATTTCTTCTAAAATTTAAGTCCTAAATGAAGTACCTGTTGTAAGTGTTAGCGGAGATATTTGTGTTAGTATGGGTCAAGGTACCTCAAAGTAGGTGTTTTCTTAAATTCCCAATAAGTGGTATCAAAATTTGAGATAGGCCCATACTGTAGAACAATTTTTTTCTTCAAATATACCCAAGAATCTTGTGTCAAAAAATTTGCATCGAATTTGGAAACACCCTGTATATCGACCAATTGCACTTACCTCCCTTGATTTTTCTAAGGTCATGGAAACACTGAATAACTTTCAGCTCATGAAATATCTCGAATCACGAAAGCTCCTTAATGAAATGCAAAAGGTCCACTGGTTTTTTTATACCCTATTCCACAGGAATGGAGTATATTTAGTTTGATACAGGCGAAAATATAACATAGAGAAATAATGACGATAGACCCCCAAGACCTTAAGGGCATATGACCGAGACCGACTTCTGAGTTGAATGAGCCATGTCCGTCCGTCCGTCTGTCTGTCCGTATGTCACCAATTTTTAGGATTTAAATTTTGAAACTTTTTCAAATCCGCCCACAGGCACGCCCACGATCGGTCTAAATGTGCAACAAACTCCTGTGCTTTCAAGACTGCAACACGTCGCGAAAAGCCGAAATTTATTATTTAGTATCTTCTAATGATTACAATTCATAAAAAAAATAAAGTCCGCAGACCACCCCTTGTGGGCGTGGCATCGATTGAAAGTGTAATCTTTCAAATGTAATTTATTCAATATTTTTGTCCAAATCGAAAAATTTTTTCTTAATGTATTATGTAGAAAGCACTTTTTTTAAATTTCTTCCATACAAAGTTTTGGGCTGCGCCCACATTTTAAGGCAGAATTTAAGAAAAAACTCTAATTTTCCAGAAAATATGGATTTCGACTACTTTTTAGCCTAACTTTAGTAAGGATAAGAAATAAAATTCAGCACATTAGCTTCACCGGGTTCTATACTATATTTCGTTCCCACAAAGTTTTTGGCCACGCCCATTTTTAGAGGTTGATATTACGAAATTGTTGAATTTTACCCAAAAAATTACATTTTTGCCATCGAATTAAAGAGTTATTGTTCAAATGCAATTTATTCATTATTTTTGTTCCAAATCGAAACATTTTTTCGTATTATGTTATGTATATGTAATATGTAATATGTTTATACCCCATCCCATAGGATAGGAGGTATATTAAGTTTGTCACATAGCTTGTAACACGGTGAAATAATAATGGTAGGCCCCCAACACCTTAAGGGCATATGATCGAGACCGAATTCTGAATCGAATGGGCCATGTCCGTCCGTCTGTATGTCACATGTTTTTAGGCCTTAAATTTTGAGCTAGGGTGCTGAAACTTCGTACGTAAGGTCCGCGTCATGCGAAGCAGTACAAGTGTAAAAATTTTGAAATCCGCATAAAAGACACGCCCACAATCGGTCTAAATGTGCAGCTACCTCCAAAATTTTCAAAACTGTAAGACGTTCTAAAAGGCTGAAATTCAACATTTAGCATCTCCTAATAAATATAAGACACAAAAAAGAAAAATTTAATCGGTAAACTTCCTCTAGTGGGCGTGGCATCTATTTTAAGTAAATTTTCGGATGCAGTTTACTCAATATTTTTGCTCAAAATTAAAAAAAAATGCTTAGTATTTTATATAGAAAGCGTTTAGTTCTACATTTTGTTCATACAAGACTTTGGGCCACGCCCATATTTGGAGGCAGAATTGAAAAAAAACTTGAAATTTGCTGAAAAGCTTAATTTCGACTAGCCTTGAGCCTAATTTAGGAAAGATTGAAACATAAAAAGTAGCAGGTTAGGTAAACGAGATTAGGTAAACGATTTTTCAAAAATATTGAATTTGGACCGAAAAATTGCATTTTTACGTACATTTAAGTGTAACTTGGAAATATATGTGGTTTCTCATTAGGGGCGGTTGAACCATGCCCCTTTTAGAAGTTTGCATTACTTATAAAATGCCAAAAAATAATCATGTCATCAGCATTTTACAATGTGGGATAGGATGGGGTATTCAACGGTCCGTTTTACGGACTGTAACTTCTGCGTACACACTGTAGCACTTACTCACTGGTTTTAATATGTTTTTATTTTTTTATATTAGACAACATAATATAGTACAGTATTATTTGTAAAAATTCTAACATCTGAAAACTCTAGCGCTTCTTCAATTGTGTCATATGGAAGTTTCTCTTTATTAAAAGTATTAATATAATATAAGATAAAATCATAGAATTGAATATTCCGTTTTTAGCCCAATGTATGGCATACTCAATACTTACAAGTTCTTCTTATATAATCTTTAATTTGTTTTCTAAACTTAGAGCTAGTTCATTTGATAAAAGATTTCCTTCCTTTAGTTCTTTAAATATCTTATTAGTTATTGCGGTGATATTATTTATTCTTTCATTATATAATTGGCTTATAACAATTTGGTTGTCAGTGTTTTCAATTACATCGTTGATTTTATTTTTCATAAGCATGAAGTCGTCGTGGCCTGGACTACCAGCAATCCACTTCCATCCCGACACTATGAAATCTAGTGATCTTGTCATTCTACTTGGTTTGATATGATGTAATAAGTCTTCAATTTAGCTAAGCTCATATTGGATAAGGGAATGTTAAATGTTGGTTTTAGGAATCATTTTGTGGAGGCTTGGGTTAGCTTGCTCGACAGAGGTCTGGTACTGATCAAGATTGATTAAGTAAATTAGCTTTAATTTACCGTTTTGAATTTTTGCGAGTCCGGCATTCATCATGACGATTTGAGAGTTTGAGAAGTCCAAGATTTGGACTTCCGCTTGTGCAAGGGCAATGAGGAATCTGAAATTTTGATGAAAAGGCTTTAGTTTCTTATATTGCTTTTATGCACTTCTTTTCCTGCTTCTGTTAGAACAGTAGAGATTCTATTTTCCTTAACTATTTCCGGTTTGAAGCGTACCGTCAGCTAAGATCCTAAACGTTTGTTATGCTTTACGTAGATCACTTCGCCTACCTGGTGGCTGTCGTTTTTATACCCCATCCCCTAGGATAGGAGGTATATTAAGTTTGTCACATAGTTTGTAACACGGTGAAATAATAATGGTAGACCCCCAAGACCTTAAGGGCATATGATCGAGACCGAATTCTGAATCGAATGAGCCATGTCCGTCCATCCGTCTGTATGTCACATGTTTTTAGGCCTTAAATTTTGAGCTAGGGTTCTGAAACTTCGTACGTCGACGGCACGTCATGCGAAGCAGTACAAGTGTAAACATTTTTGAAATCCGCCCAAAAGACACGCCCACAATCTGTCTAAATACACAACTAACTTCAGATTTTTCAAAACTGTAAGACGTTCTAAAAGGCTGAAATTTGACATTTAGCATTTCTTAGTGAATATAGGACACAAAAAAGACAAATTTGATTCGTAAACCTCCTCTAGTGGGCGTGGCACCTATTTTAAGGGTAAATTTTCAAATGCAGTTTACTCAGTATTTTTGCTCGAAATTGAAAAAAAATTGCTTAATATTTTATGTAGAAAACGCTTAGTTCCACATTTTGTTCATACAAGACTTTGGGCCCCGCCCACATTTAAAGGCAGAATTGAAGAAAAACCTAAAATTTTCCAGAAAAACTTAATTTCGACTGCCCTAGAGCCTAATTTAGGAAAGCATGAAACAAACAAGTGGGGTGCCGTGGCGTAGTGGTAAGTGTGTATGCTTATTACGCCAAAGGTCTGGGTTCGAATCCTGCCATCGTCACCTGAAAAAAAAGACTTGTTCTTTTTCACGGTCCCCACCTCCGCGAGGGTTTGACAAGCCCTCCGAGAGTATTAATTGTCTTGAAAAAACTTCTCAAAGTGCCGTTCGGATTCGGCAAAAAATTGTTGGTCTCCTTGTATGTAAAGAAATTAACACACCAGCATACATTGTTGAGAAGTTGGCCCTGGTTCATCTCGAGCTGTTGCGCCACTCTATATATTTTTATGAAACAAACAAGTGGGAAAGTGCAACAGTGGGTATGCAAAAGCTTTAATCCATCTACGACAGATTGCAAAATACCCGACCATACCAAAAAGAAAACTGCCACGCCTCCAAAAAGTGGGCGGAATATAAAAATATAACTGTTGAATTCTTTATACTAGGTGGTTGCATACATTTCGGCCTAAAACTCCGCCTTTTTGACTAAAAAAATCACTTTTATTAACGCCACGCCCACAAAAGTGGGTAGAGGGACATACAATATATACATAAAAGTTAGAAAATGCTAATAGCCACAGCTTTTGTTATAAAAATTTTTGTCAAATTTCATATATATATATTGAAAAACAGTCATTTTAAGCTAAGATCCCTTAAAAAGTGAGCATGGCCAATAAAAAAGCTAAAAATTTTTGGCTACCTTAAAGACAATTATAAGGCAATGTTACGTAACAAAAATGGATGCGCTTGCGCTGTTGTAACATAGCTAAAATTTGCAATATGTATTTTTTTTAAATTAGAGATGTTCGCACATACAGGCCTGAAGTGAGCGTGTCTGTGGGCGGATTCAGCTTATTTTCAAACTTCATCTGAAGGACTGGACTTCCAACCAACCCACAAAATTTCAGCTCTCTGCCTTAAAATTTAGGGCCTTAAAGTTGTTTACATACGGACGGACGGACATGGCTTAATCGATTCTCCTGTCGGTCCCATTCATATCTCTAAAAGGTCTTAGCGGTCTACGGTGATTATTTCACTGCGTTACAAACTATACATCAAACTTAATGTACCCTGGGTCGGGTATAATTATATAACAAAAGCTGTAGATATTAGCATTTTCTAACTTTTATGTGTATATTGTATGTGCCTCCGCCCACTTTGGTGGGCGTGGCGTTAAAAAAGTGATTTTGTTAGTTAAAAAGGCGGAGTCTTAGGCCGAAATGTATAGAACCACCTAGTATAAAGCATTCAACAGTTATATTCTTATATCGCCCAGTTCTTGGAGGCGTGGCAGTTTTCTTTTTGGTATGGTCGGGTATTTTGCAATCCGTCGTAGATGGATTGAAGCTTTTCCATACCCACTGTTGCACTTTCCCACTTGTTTATTTTTGAACTCATTTTAGGAAAATAATACTTTTCTATTATTTGCAAGCGGTTTTCCTGAGGATTTCTATGAACTCGCCTGTATGTGTTAAGGATGATTTCTGTTTGTTTGGTGTCACTTATAATATCGGTTACTTCGGATTGTGTGTATTTTATAATGCTGAAAGTGTAAAGGGTAAAGTTCTTGTATTAGAGCCATGACGCTCTCGCTGGTTTTAAGAGCATTTATTATGCCAGGATTAAGGTAGCGTTTGAATATTCCTGTAAGCATTTCCTTGGTATATAGGTCTCTGTAAAAATATGTCGATTGTAACTTGGAAATGGCTGTTTTAGTTGGTAACTGGTTTTTTTATCCTATATTAAGAATAAACTGATTGCGAAAAGCATTTATAGGAGCTTCCACTGATGGTATTAGATTATGCGATGAACTGTCATCGCTATGCACTGGTGGAGTCAAAGAGTTAAAAGAGTTTTGTGGCGGTCTTGACAAACTGTTAGCAACTACATTGGTTTTTCCAGGCTTATATTGTAGCTCATGGTTGTACTCCTCGAGTATGGCCTTCCTACGTTTCATTTTTCCATTAGTGTTCTTGTTACTTAATGTGAAAGTAAGTGGTTGGTGGTCAGTAAATATTTTAACTTTTTCCGATCCGTACATGAAGGTTTTTAACGAAGTGAGTGCCCAAATGATTGCAAGCATCTCTCTTTCGTTAGTAGCATAACCTTCTTCGGTTTTACTGAGTGATGTTGATAAAAATGAGATTGGCCTGTTTGTCCTGTGAAAGTACAGCACCGATTGCCTAAATCGATGCATCGGTGGTAAGTTTAAACTCTTTAGAAAAATCTTGGTATTTAAGAATTATTTCTTCTGAAATCAAAACGTTTTTAATTTTGTTCAATGATTCAATCGCATCTTGATTTAAGTGTATGAGTTTATTTTTCGATTGCGACTTGGACACTCGTCCACCTTCCCCTCTTAAAAGAGTGGTTAGGGGCTTCGCAATTTTCGTGTAGTCCCTAATAAATTTGCGGTAATACCCTGACATCCCTAGAAATGATCTAAGATCTTTGAGTGCTTTCGGTTGAGGGAATTCAGCAATCACTCTGACCTTGTCGGGGTTTCTCTTGATACCATCTTTGGAGACGATAGATCCTTAAAACTCTACTTCTTCCTGGAAAAACTTTGATTTGTCCAGTTGAACTTTTAAAAACGCCGCTTCTAAAGTCTTGAAAATAGTACTTCGTCTATGTTTGATATTAGATATCTGTCAGGAATCGTAACTAGGTTTTGTTTACGGTAGTCAATTACCAATCGATATTGTCTGTTTCCTTCAGAGTCTGGTTTTTTCGATACAATGCAGACAGGGGAGCTGTAAGGAGACCGGAATGGTCTAATGATTCCATCTTGTAGAAACGCACGAATTTGGGAATCTACCTCATCTTTTAGGGCAATACTATAAGGGTACGATCGTAAATAAACTGGATCAACAGTAGTCGTACGGATTTCACCTTTAACTGCAGTCGTAAAAGTGAGTTTTCTATCCGGGTCGGAAAACAAGTTGGGACAATTTTCTATGATTTTGAGGTCAATGATCGAGTTAACAGACTGTGATTCCTGTTGCTTTAGCGGAACTTTAATATTACGATTAATCACGAAGAAGTTATCCTTAGCGTGAAAGACTGCATTAAGTTCCTTGAATGTGTCGTTTCCTAAAATACCGTCAAATATCTTTAAGTCTGGGAAAATAAAAAATTTCAATTTTGGTGTCTGGGTTCCGAAAAGATGCAAATTAGTATGATGTGAGATTTCTGTTTTATTAATAAAACTAAAAAGTTTAGTTTCGTTTTCTAATGTACTTTGATTGTATGTAGTTTTTGTTAGACCCAGTGTCAATCAAAAACTTAAGAATATGGCAGCCCTTCGCCACAAATTCCAAATAAGGAAGCGAAGAGCTATTTAGTCTAAAAAAAGGAGTGTCCTCGTGTTCAGAGAAGCACTCGACCTGCTCGTCGTTTTGCGGGCCCACATAATTGCTCAAATCCGCGTCATATTCTGGAGCAACTTCCTCTTCTTCTGGGAAAGTAAAATTTTCATTTTTCGTTGAAGAATTTCTATGGAACAAGTGTTGCTGCTTTCCTGGGGTGTGTATTTGTTGAGAGTTTTGCCGTTTCAATCTCTTACGGCAAAACTCTCAACAAATACACACCCTTGTTTGCAACAGGAAAATCTATTTCCTGGAGGTGGAGTGCAGGTTGGAAACGGCCTAAGTGGTGGTAGGCCCTAAGTGGTGGTAGCGGTGGCGTTCTTTGGCTGGGAACTTTCCTATGAGGACCTTGATTATTATTGGCATACTGTGTTCTAAAGTTGACATTGTCAAGCTTGCGGTAAATCCACAGGCTCTTTTATACTGAGTTGTCTAGGTAAGTCCCCTCGTAAACCTCGAATGAAAGGGTCGAGTGCCTTGTCCCTGTATGACTGTGTCATACACGCTCATGGAGGCTCTCGACAATGTCAGGGATTTTTTCGAGCCCATCAAGATTGTCTGCCTGTGACACCTCAATCATTTGATCGACATTGTCGGCGTCAGGGGCCACAGTAGATAGCTGGGCTATTGCACTCGCAACCACCTGATTAATATAATCGGCCAGAGCTTGGTTGTGATTGTTTTTGGGAGGGGGAGGATTCGGGGGTGAAATGTTGGGAAGAGAGCTGTGACCAGTCTGACCATCTAAGACACTTGGTCTTAGTAGACTTCCGTTATTATTTTCGTTCACCATTTTTTTATCGATAACTTTTTTTAAAGTAAAATAAAATTTAGAGCACACTGATTTAATAAATGACTTGATTGATTCGGAAAGATCTTAATTACTTTGTCAATGATTTAAAATAAAAATACATGTTTCGGCACTAAGGAAATCAATGGAAATCTAAATAGCTTACATAAATGTAATCATCTTATCTCAGCGACGACGGCGATTTTCCTCCGGTGAGCGGGCTGACTCCGTTTTGTCCGAAACGAGTTGTTAGCTGCTACGGTGACTTCGGTACCCTTTGATACTCCACACGTCGAGAAAATCTTCTGAGTAGGTGCACAACACTTTTTCTGCCCCAGAATGGCACTTCACGGGCTTTATTAGGGCGGGTGAATGTTATTAATCGTGTTGTAAAAGAATCGTGATTAATAACCAGTGTCCAGATTAGTTACCGCAACAAAAGAGAAGACAACTGAGTCTTCAGAAAAAAAGGAAAGAATTTATTATGTAGCAAAGTTATATGACAGCTATAATGACATTTATATATGATATATTATATTATATATTTCTATATGAATATTATAGAGATGTTCAATGAAGACATAAGAACTTAATGGAACACTTCATTTATATAATTTATTATAACAGCCTCACTAGTGTTTCATTAAAAGGAGTTTTTAAAGAATTCAATGTATAATAAACGAAGAAAATATTTAGAAGTTTGTTATTTGTTATCTAATTAGCAAGTCTAAAGTCTCTAATAAATTTGTTAAGCTTTGTGCTATTAACTGCCTTCGTTAATATGTCCGCAACCATTTCATTAGTCGACTTGTATTGTAAATTTAATTTGATTTCACCTTCAATGCCTTGATACAAGTGTTCCTGGATGAAATATTTGCGCACATCAATATGTTTTGTGGGGTGCCGTGGCGTAGTGGTTTGTGTGTGTGCTTACTACGCCGGAGGTCTGGGTTCGAATCCTGCCATCGTCACCTGAAAAAAAAGACTTGTTCTTTTTCACGGTCCCCACCTCCGCGAGGGTTTGACAAGCCCTCCGAGAGTATTAATTGTCTTGAAACACTTCTCAAAGTTCCGTTCGGATTCGGCAAAAAATTGTAGGTCCGCTTGTATGTAAAGAAATCAACACACCAGCATACATTGTTGAGAAGTTGGCCCTGGTTCACTTCGAGCTGTTGCGCCACTCTATTTATTAATTTTAATATGTTTTGTGCGGGCATGGTAGTTTCTATTTTTCGCTAAGCTGATTGCCCCTTGATTATCGCAGTATAAAAGAATCGTCTTTGACGCCTCCAAAAAAATTTCAGTTTCGAAACGCTTTAACCAGAGCGCCTCTTGTATGGCTGCGACCATTGACATGAACTCTGCCTAGGTTGAGGACAAAGCTATTGTAGGCTGACGACGACAAGTCCAGGAAATTGCAGCGCCTTGTGATATAAATACATATCCGGTTGTTGATCTTCTTTTGTCCAAGTTGCTAGCCCAATCGGCGTCGCAAAACCCGAAGACTTCATCGTTTTGTTTTGAATCGAATAGCAATTTTTTGTCTATAGTACCCTTTAAATATCGCAGCACCCTCTTCACTGCTGCCCAGTGTGCTCGACCGTAGTTATTATTGTACCTACTAAGTACACTTACAGCGAAGCAAACATCTGGTCGACTTATCTGTGCAGCGTACATAATGCCTCCTGGTAAGGAACGTTAGCCATTTCTCGTTTCTCTGCATCTGTTTTCGGGCACAACTCTTCAGACAATTTTTGATTGGGGTCCAATGGTGTGTTGACTGGATTACATTCTTCCATATAAAAGTGCTTAAGGAAAGCTGATACGTAATGACGCTGGTCGATCGAAAGAGAGCCATCCGGGTACCGAGTGATGTTCATCCCAAGCAAGGACTTTGCTTCACCCAAATCTTTCATTTTAAAATGGGTTGACAACTCGTTTTTTAACTTGGTGCACATCGTTGCGTTGCTCGAAAATATCATGATGTCATCTACGCACACAGCCAAGATTATGGTATTTTGGTTGGAATGCTTGTAATAGATACACTGGTCTATCGACGATCGCTTGAATTTAAGTACCTGAACGAGCACTTCATTTAGTTTGCAGTTCCACACACGACTAGACTGCTTCAAACTATACAACGCTCGCTTCAGACGACAAACCTTTGCCGTAGTATCGCTAAACCCTTGCGGCTGACGCATGTATATCTCCTCTGTCAATTCACCTTGAAGAAAGGCAGTCACGGCGTCCATTTGGTGAATGATCATTTTGTACTTAGCTGCCATGGCCAGCAGAAAGCGAATTGAGCAGTAGCGAGCAACCGGCGAATACGTCTCATCGTAATCTATGCCTTTGACTTGGCTATAGCCCTTGATTACAAGCCGCGCTTTATAGCGTTCGATAGACCCAGTTGCACCGCGCTTGATTTTATACACCCACTTACTATCAATTGCTTTTTGCCCAGCAGGCAGCTCGCACAGGTCCCAAGTGTTGTTGGCTACTAACGCCTCATACTCAGAATTCATCGCAACCTTCCACTCCTCTTTCTTGTCGCATTGCCTAGTCTCCTCATAAGACTTTGGTTCACAGACGTCTTTCGTAGCTTGTGCAAGCATCGCATGTAAGCTCAGAGCATCACGAGTTTTGGCAGTTTCTCTTAGGCTTTCAGTCTCATCGATTGTCACGGTGCACGGAACCACATATGCCTCACTGGCGACAACGTCGAAATCGGTCTCGGTGACGGATGTATATGACGAATTCTTACTCTCATTGCCCTCACTGAATTCGTTGTTTGTTGACTCATTTTCCTCCCCAGTATCGCTGACTTCCACAATTGGTACATCTTGCTGTGGTATGATGATGACTGAATTCTCAGCTTCTGCATAGTTCATGCAAACATTGGACGAGTTTTGGTTCATTACATCCTCACTTGAGTTGTCATCACTAGCCTCACTCGAATCGTCAACAGTAGCCTCACTCAATTCGCTGCCTGACTCACTCTCTCCAGTTGAATTGATTTTAGCATCGCTTATACGAGCTCCATTTTCGGGAGGTTCCTTTGGGAGGGAAACAGAGTCATTAGAGCTGAGTTTTGATTGAGTTACCTGTTCTCCACTCGATTCGATGAAAGTAACGTCTCGGCTCAGAATTACTTTTCTCGCCTTCTTATCAAACAAACGATAAGCTTTGCTTCGCTCGCTGTACCCTACGCAGATATACTCAGCTGCTTTGGGTGCCAATTTGCTGCGATGAACTTTTGGTATATGAGCGAAAGCCTTACACCCAAATACCCTTAGCATTGACAAGTCTAGCTTGCGCTTGGTCCACCTCTCCTCCCGTGTTTCATGCTTCATATCTCGACATGGAATACGGTTGATCAGATAAGCTGCTGTTCCCGCCGCTTCGGCCCAAAAACTGTCACTCAAGTTGCTGTCAAAAAGCTGTGTGCACGCGTTTCTTATCTCTGCGCATAGTCTTCTTTCATACCTTTGCTGCTTCTGCGTAATACTTAGTATGGCGCAAATTTGCTTTAAATGTAATGTCTCACTAAATAGTGTTGACTTCACTCGAAATGTACTGAACTAAACTCGATGTTGCTTAAGACTTTAAAATCGAATACCAGTGTGTTTTGGAAATGTTCTTTCTGCATTGATCTCCCAGCCCCAGTGATTCCCTGTGTGAAAAAATTGAAGTTGAATCTCTTAATATTACATGAGACTTTAAACGATTTTAGCTCCCTTGTCCCTTCAAGTGATTCTCAACTCAACGTTTCTCAGACTTCTAATAAATCTGCTTCATTGGACGAGAGTAGAAATCTTTCGCGGATCTACAAAACTTCAAAGAAATTTGTCCAAGTAAACACCAAAACGACTCAAAAAAATGTTGTAACTTCTTCACCTGCTTCATCCCGCGTTTCGAGCAAAAACAATAAAATCTCTACTTTGGCCTCCCAGTCAAACAAAAAAAAAATACAACACCCTCATCATCATTTGATTCGACAAAAGTACCAATAAATCAAAGTGCAATTATTGCACAAGCCTCCGATAACGCTGTTACCATTGAAGATTCCGCCAACTTGCCTGCTGGATCCACACACGGTACTTGCATGAGTCATAACTCACAATCAGCCACCAAGTCCGACGTCACTGTGGACCCTTAACACTTGACCGCTGCTGATTTTGTGCATGTATCCGATGCCCCTCCACTGCTTTCGCCCGCTGGCAATGGTCCAGCCAGCAAGGCTATCACTGCTGAGCGCAATGCTGGTAATGACGCATCTAATATCGGTCGTCAAACGTCTACTGCTGTTCCTGTTGCTGCTGCTGCTGCTGCCGCTGCTGCATCTCGCCGCCTACGAATTGTGGGTACAAACGATGTGGTCACCGATCTGAATGTCATTCGTAAACTGAAATGGTTCCACTTATCCAGCTTTCATCCCAACACTTCTGCAGAAAACATAATTGATTTTGTGGAGGCACATTAAATGTAAACAAATCTCTTTTCCTTTGCTTTAAACTTGTGGAAAATGATGATTTCACACCTAATTTAAAATTTGTAAATTTTAAAACTGGCGTTCCTCTTAGGTATGCTAATCTGATTTATAATGCTAATTTTTGGCCAAGTGATGTGCAAATTCGTACGTTTATGCATTTTTGAAAAAACTAATAAATGTTAAAAAAGTGTCCATTTCACATCTGACCTACGTCGAAAAGCGAAAAATTGCTAAATTGAACCTCAAAATTTACTATCATAATGCCAGTGGCATTCGAACTAAAACCTGCAAATTATTCAATTTGTCTTGTCATCTTGATTACGATGTCATTATCATAACAGAATCCTGGTTGTATAAGGATATTTTTGATTCTGAATTGCTTGATGAGTAATTTTACTGTGTTTATCGTCATGATCGATGTAAGAAAAAGGAAGATCGTGGAGGGGGAGTTCTTGTTGCAGTTCGTCGAGGTATTACGAGCGACAATGGATCAACTTTGTTTTTATGTAGACGTTACCGGCGTAGTAAGCTCAATTATTTTTGTTGTAAGCTATGTCCCTTCAGGAAGTAATTTAAATGTATATGAACGACACATAGATAACATTAACTTTATATTTAATAAATATGATAACATCTCAAATAGTATTTGTATATTAGGCGACTTCAATGTTGGTGATATTGTGTGGTCGTGGTCTGAAGACGACAAAATGCTTATGCCATGTAACTTAAAAAAAGACATTGAATTTATTTTAATTGATTTTTTGCTCTCCTATAACTTATGCCAAGTTAATTCTATTGTTAACTCTTTAAATACATATTTAGATTTAGTTTTTATCTGTCGAGATGAGATTGAGGCAAATACTTTTAAGCCCCATTTTCTCTGCTCAATAATTCTATATACCACAGCGAGACCTTGATTGAGTTCGAGGTTTACGATTTTCTGAAAGCTAACGACGTTTCAACTAAAAACTTTAACTTTTTAAAAACTAATTTTCAAGGTTTAAATAATTATTTACAGAACATTGAATGGAGTAGTAGCTTTGATGGAGGTTGCTCCCTTCAGGAGCTATATAATAACTTTGAATTGGTATTATTGAACGGGCTTAAGTCTTTTGTGCTTTATAGGTCGAGAATAATTCGTCTAAGCCCCCTTGGTACAATCGGAGGCTTTCTCACCTGAAAAACTTAAAGTCAAAGGCACACAATAATTTCAAGCGATCTAACAGACCTGAAGATTATGAAATCTTTAATAAATTGCGTAAGGACTTCCTTGCTTTAAGTAAATTTTTATAGAGAAATTACGTATCGAAAATGGAAAACAAGATCAAAACTGACTCTAGTCGTTTCTGGTCTTTTATAAATGGCAAAAGAAAATCAACTGGTCTGCCTAAGTCCATGGTATATCAAAACATAGAATCCAAAGACGTATCATCTACTTTGGAGTTCTTTGCGAAGTTTTTCGAATCCGTATACGCAAAACCAACTGCGCCAACTTCTGCTCCGGCTACTGAGAGCAAAGTTGATATCGGATTCATTCAAATAAGCCCTCAAGATATTATTACCGCTCTTCAAGACCTTAAGCCAAACTCCATGCCGGGTCCAGATGGTATTCCAGCGATTATTCTCAAAAAGTGTATTGTATTTGTAGCCCACTGCTTAGAATCTTTAATTTGTCCTTGTCCTCTGGCATTTTTCTTGAAGAATGAAAATCATCTTTAATTATTCCTATCTACAAATCTGGTCCCAAGAATAATGTTGAAAATTACAGAGGAATTTGCAAATTATCCGCTTTGCCCAAGCTTTTTGAAAGCATAGTGAAATCGAAAATTGAGTTCTTTGTGAAAGGTAATATTTGTGATCCACAGCATGGCTTTGTCACCGGTAGGTCAACGACCACCAATTTGGCCTGCTTCTGCAATTATGCCGTTAATGCTATCGAGGATGGCTATCAAGTGGATTGCGTCTACACCGATTTTAGCAAGGCATTTGATTCGGTAAATCTCCATATTTTGTTAAATAAAGTTAAAAGTTTTGGGTTCCATTCCACTATGCTGAAATGGGTTGCTTCCTATTTGAATGGCAGAGTTCAAAAGGTAAAAATTGGTGATTCATTTTCACGATCTTTTAGATGCACTTCAGGTGTACCACACGGCAGTCACTTAGGCCCGTTGCTTTTATTATTTTTATTACGAAATACCACCTATTTTAAGATACTGCTCCTGTTTGATGTACGCTGATGACTTGAAGTTGTTTCTTAAGATTAAAAACTTACAGGACTGTCAGCTACTTCAAAATGATTTTAGAAACCTTGCGTCCATAACCACCTACGCTTAAACATAAGTAAGTGTTTTATATTATCATTTTACCGAAGTTCTACTCGTTCTCGTTTTCACTTTGAGTACGAACTGAATAATATCAAACTACCGAGAGTCGATAAAATCAAAGACCTTGGTATCCTAATTGATTCTCAGTTTTGTTTCAATTCCCATGTGGATCACATTATTGCTAAGTCAAACTTTTCGGTTTCATAAAAAGGAACAGCAAAGACATAATGTTTGTAAGAGATTTATTGTGTTTCCATATTAAATGTCCCCCTCTCCTAGCCCTCATTCCCATCTATGCTCCGTCAAGATCCTTGAGAGAAAGAAACCTTCTTCTGCGACCTACTCATAGAACCAATTACGGCTACAATGAACCTCTATCTAGAGCTATAGCTTCTTTCAATGAAGTCTGTACTAATGTTGACTTACACTCTTCTCGCGAATGCTTCAAAAGTATTTTACTTAGCTTGCTAGTTTTAACTTAATCTTATATTAAATATTGTAATCTGTTTAGCTTAACCTGCTAGTAGATGTAATAAATAAATAATTCATTTAAAAGCATACACCGAATTTTCTCCAGCATCGTTCGGTTCATTCGCTCAGGTACACCGTTCTGTTGCGGCGTATGCGGAACTGTTCGCTGATGTAGAATACCATGCTTTGCCGTAAACGCATCGAATTGGTTACTGCAGTACTCGCCGCCATTGTCAGTACGAAGGATCTTGATTTTACACCCGTGTTGATTTACGACGAACCTGAGAAACTTCTGAAAAATGTTAAACACCTCATGTTTGTGCTTCATCTGGTACAGGAAGACCTTGCGGCTATAGTCATCAATAAATGTGACGAAGCATTTAGCCCCTCCAAACGAGCGCGTGGGTATATATTCGACATCGCTGTACACTACTTCTAGAACACTTGTTGCTCGATTGTGACTCTCCTCAAAACATGCACGTGTCTGCTTGCATTTTATACAAACCTCAAACTTCCAGTTGCCTTCATTACCTTCCGCAAATTCCACACCAGTTACTGTCGCTCTAAAATTCATCAAGTTTGCATCACAGGTATGGCCCAATCGACGATGCCACGTATTTTTGTCGATTGCCATCATCGCAGTTGCTGTTCGATCTGTTGTACAATTCAGCTTATAGAGACCATCAACGAGAGGTGCAGTTGCAATCAATGATTTTGTTGAGTCATAGATTCGGCAGCTCTTTTTGTCGAAGACCATAGAGTTGCCATGCTTAGCCATCTGACTGACAGACATTAGATTTGCACAGATATTAGGAATATGCAATACTTCTTTCACTGGAACGTGGTGCTTTTGATGTGAACCTGTCCCGACTGACATTTGTATGAGATGAGAGCTGTTGCCCACGATGATCCTTTTTTTAATGGGTTCACGCACGTCTAGTAAGTTGACGTCACTCATTGTCATGTGCGTGGATGCTCCAGAGTCAACATACCTCATGATTTTGCGATCAGCTCGATTGCGCCGTGAACGAACATATGAGCAACCGCTCATCTTTGGATACTTTTCTGTTTGGGCACTTGTTTGTGACCTATTTTGTCGCAAACATAACATGTCACCGACTTGTGAGACAGTTTTTTTTTTTGTTTTTTTGATTTTATCAGAGTTTTTTTTGCGTACAATGCAGCCTCTGTATTTTCGGCGTTGTTGTACGTAACTTCTTGTAGAAGGCGATTTTAGACGAAGTCAGTTGTGAGTTTCTTTGTTGAATTTTCGATTGCCATAACCATAGGTCGAAAATCGTCCGGCAAACCTGCCAACATTAGAGCCGCCGTCACCTCATCACCAATCTCCAAACCAGCCTTTTTTACCTTCGCAGCCATGAGCATCATCTTGTGGACATAATCCTCAATAGATTGGCAATCTAATTGCTGCAGTCCAACCAACTGCTTGAGTAAATCGACTCTACGACCAATGCCAGTATCCTCGAACGCAGAACAAATGGAGTCCCATGCTTGCTTCGCTGTTGTACACTTTTCAGTGTACGTGCAAATTCAACATTGCAAATTCAACATTTGAATCGCCAAAAAGTTTTTGTCTGCATCTGCCTCTGTTCCATCGAAGCATTTCCAGTGACCCTTGGTAGCGAGATATGCCTTTGCCTCCACCTTCCACTCATCAAGTTCTTCCGACCTTCTAATTTCTTTGGCTTACCCATTGCAATTTTATACTCAAAGACGTCACTACGTCTACCCAAAAAATTCGCAACCAAAAACCAAAATTTTAAGAAATAGAAATAGAGATGCCTTAACAATTATTTAATCCATGACCTGGGCCTGATGTAAATATGAATATTATAGAGATGTTCAATGAAGACATAAGAACTTAATGGGACACTTCATTTATATAATTTATTATAACAGATTCGGCAATACATTTAAGTCTTTTGCCTGTTTCTCTGCTTAGTTACCCGCTTTTCTACAACACTTTCATAAAAGCAATCAAAATAATTATTCGCTTTATCACGGCACTAAACTATTTTATTATACCCGACCCAGAGTAAATTAAGTTTGATGTATAGTTTGTAACGCAGTGAAATAATCACCGTAGACCCCTAAGACCTTTTAGAGATATGAATGGCACCGACAGGAGAATCGATTAAGCCAGGTCCGTCCGTCCGTCCGTATGTAAACAACTTTTAGGCCTTAAATTTTAAGGTACAGAGCTGAAATTTTGTAGGTTGGCTGAAAGTCCACTGGACCAGATCAAGTTTAAAAATTAGCCGAATCCGCTAACAGACAGGCCCACTACAGGCCCGTATGTGCGACCATCTCTAATTTAAAACAAGTGGGAAAGTGCAACAGTGGGTATGCAAAAGCTTCAATCCATCTACGACGGATTGCAAAATACCCAACCATACCAAAAAGAAAACTGCCACGCCTCCAAAAAGTGGGCGGGATATAAAAATATAACTATTGAATGCTTTATACTAGGTGGTTGCATACATTTCGGCCTAAGACTCCGCCTTTTTAACTAAAAACATCACTTTTATTAACGCCACGCCCACAAAAGTGGGCATAGGAACATACAATACATACATTAAAGTTTGAAAATGCTAATATCTACAACTTTTGTCATAGAATTTTTAGTCAAATTTCATATATATTTATGGAAAAACAGTCATAATAAAATAAAATCCCTTAAAAAGTGTGCGTGGTCAATGAAAAAGCTAAAAATTTTTGGCTACCTTAAAGACAATTATAAGGCAATGTAACGTACCAAAAATGAATGCGCTAGCGCCATTGTAACATAGCTAAAATGTGTTTCCCACGATGTTGCCGATCACGCAAATGTAACATGCTGCTGAATCGGGTTACGTCCGGAATGTTGCTGTTGGTGCTGCGATGAATGAAACATGATGCTGGATCGGGTTGCTTTTGGTGTGCGTGTTGGAACACGATCTCTGTTGCATTCGAAGAGAACGTGTTCTGTGTGTTAACTTATATAGCAAACTGCTCTTGTACAGGCAGGTGTTAAAGCCGTCCTGGACATACGGAGTACAACTTTGGGGTTGTACCAAGCCGAGCAACATGTCTATGTTGCAGACTTTCCAAAACAAGTCACTAAGAGCAATTGTAAATGCTCCATGGTGTATTAGGAATTGTGATATTCACAGAGATTTAGGAATAGCTACCGTGAGCGAAAAAGTAACAAACTTTGCTCGAAAGCTAAATGCTCGCCTTCACGTTCATTGCAACAATGAAATGAGCCGTACTCTCAACGAGATTCTTAACGATGTAAACAACGAGCGACGACTACAAAGAACAAGACCCTTCGATCTAGCGACGCAGGATGAAGCCGCACGAATGAACGACTTTAGTAGGTGCATTCACTGGATAGCAACCTACCCAATGCGGTAAGCACTACAGAAGCGTAAGCTACTTGTTAAGATAACTTAGTTGTAGTCAAAAAGTATTATGAGAGAGCGAAAATGTACTACTGTCAAGTGCGTTCTGGCAGCTTCGTAGTGTCTCTCATAAACGGGTGGTTTTCAGCACGTGGAAATCGGGCATAACCAATATCGGCTTCTTCGGTATTATATACCTGCTATAGTGGGCATACTGGTATCTTTGAAAGATTTTGGGGTTTTAGCCTCCGTCCACCCTAGTATTCAAAAAAAATAAAAACTAAAACACCTCCCATTTTCCGACAGACTACAACTAAGTTGCCCTAACAAGTACTTAACAAGTGCTTCCAACGAAAGCACCTTCTATACCGTCAATTTATGCGGTTTCATCTTATGCTGCTAGATCCAACGGTCTAATTCGTTGTAGGCTTACTTTTACAGTTCAGAGGCTTACTTCTAGTTCGGATAATTTCATTGTTGCAATGTCCGCGAAGACGAGTACTTAGTTTGCAAGCAAAGCTTCTTCCCTCGTCAGTCACGGTTACGATTCCTAGATCTCGGTAAAGATCGCTATTTCTTATGTTTCATAGATATTTCGCTTCATTTAAGTACGGGATTTCTACCGAGTAAATGAATAAAGGTTTGCTGTTTATTTTTTGATAAGTAAAGTTAGCATGCGCTCACTAAGTCTCGTTAAGGATGACTCGCCAGCTTTTCGTCAAGTCGCATATATTTGTCTAAAGCGCGCTGAAGTTTTCCTGTTGATAATTCAATGGTCGTATCAATAGCGCGAATAGCAGTGTCGTCAGCGAACGTAGCTAAAATCGTTCCCTCATCGTTGGATATATCTCTAGTAGAAAGCAAAAATAATATTGGGCCGAGAACGCTTCCTTACTGAACACCGGCATTTATCTCTTTGAATTCCGAGTACTTTTTTTTGTACCTTATGCAAAAGATTCTGTCTTCAAGGTAAGTTTCTTGTAGGATGGAGGTAGTCCCCTCACGATAACCCGCAGCGGCTTGCAAATCACCTCGAAGATTTTCATACGTAAAACATTTAATTTTCTCTGTGTTCAACTTTTGTGACAGCTACCGATAAGCGTC
The DNA here is from genome assembly GCA_947623515.1 of Neoascia interrupta. Classification (NCBI taxonomy): domain Eukaryota; kingdom Metazoa; phylum Arthropoda; class Insecta; order Diptera; family Syrphidae; genus Neoascia; species Neoascia interrupta. The sequence goes on from OX392462.1 coordinate 120,792,424, forward strand.
AGACGCATCGATGGTAACTTTCCATACGTTGTTCCGAAGCGATGTTAAGTTATATTTCATCTCAAGAGTATTTTAAAGGATGTATCGCAGCTTTCCGTAGTCCGCTATCCCAACGACATTGATATCCCAACGACATTTATTGCAGGTGGTCGACAGTTTTTTCGCTTTTTTTGGCATGACTGGTGTTTCTTCTTTTTGCAGCACGATTTCTACTTCAAGTGAAGACCCAGCTTTTTGCTTTTTGGTAAGCGTTTTCTATAAGACCAGATTCACTTTGCTTCATTTTGTACACGTAGCGAATCTACTTCAGTTTTAAGTTCTTGGTAGAGACGTTCCATTTCATTAAGCTTAGCGCTTAGTTCATTGTTTTCCGCTTCAAAGCATTTAATTTTCGCTGAGTGCTGATTAACCGGCGGACTTAATTCCCGGAGACTTTCGATCCAGCTGGTGGAGATCGAGGTACCTTCGATCTTTCCAAAAAGGGATTTATGAGCAATAAATGGCTTTCCCCAGAATCCGTAAAGCCTACCTCCGAATCCTCCGAATAGGGTGGATTTGCTTTCTTCGGCAAACAGAAGTCTTCTGTTTTCTTCATTGCATAGCTTGTGTGCGCTACGCGCTCGGCATACGGAGGGCGGATTTTAATCGCCTCTTACGACAGGCATGCCATACCTCGGGCATATTACAACTCCTACCCGAAGGGGTCCACTGGTGATCTGATGGCATATCTCACCAAAAAGTGGAACCACTCCTTGCATCTTCTAGGTAAAAGCAAGATTGTTGCGCTTGATATTTTAAAAGCATTTGACAGAGTTTGGCTACAAGCTGTCTTTTCGAAAATGCGTGCTTTTGGAATCGATGAATCTCTCATTCAATGGATTAGTCACTAGCTTTCGAACCGTTCAATTCAAGTTGCTTTGGATGGCTTCAAGTCTGCAGTTCACAAAATAAGCGCTCGGCTCTCTTCCTCATTTTCATAAGCGATCTCTTGTCTGCTACAACTAATCCAATTCACTCCTTTACTGATGACAGTACACAAAGAAGTGTGAAGTGTAAAGTAAGGAAAGCCCAGAAGAACCGAAGTACACAAATTGCAAAGTGAACGTATGATTTAACACCGTTGACCGTTCGTCAGCTACAAGCATTCCTTAGCAAAGGACTCTCGTATAGATACAACGTCAAAACTGATTTGGTAGATTGGATTCGAGAGAACTCCAAAGAGAAAAGTGTGAAGGTGGTGGACGTGTTGAACACCATAAGAGAAAAAGACGAACTACCTGACGAGTGCAACGACCAACGGCAAACTGAAGAAGCAAAGATGTCCACAAAAGCCAATTTCGTTTGCCGAGACAACGAGGAGTCACTGGAATAGTTCTCGGATGAGAGGGAAAAAGATTACGCCATTTGGATGAAAGAATTTGAAGAGATAGCGTGTTCTAAGCGTAGCTGAGCTTGGAAATATGCTGGAGAAAGATGTCTCAGCATAAGTGAATAGTTGATTCACTTGACGATTTGAGTTCTCAAAAATGAAACCACTATGTTCGGTAAGCGTTATAAGAAATTCTTTATTGCTCTGGTAGCTTGGATTGCACAATAAAGAATGCGCCAAAATGCATTAACGATGTCCAAAGAAACTTAGCAAAGTGCATTTGTTATAAATTACTGTTTATGTGACATTACAGCTGTTGCATAATATGGTCATTGACATTGACCGTGAAAAGATGTATTTCAAAGTACTTGTTTAAAAACATATAATAAATTTAGTTTAACTACCACAACCTAATTTATACCAATTGATGAATAGTATGCGTTAGATAATAATCAATCGGCTATTATATCTCACACACAATATGGCGCAGATTGTAGTTTCCTCTCATATTGTGTGAGAAGTGAAGAAATTGTACCTGCTGTCATCCGATAAGATTTGCATAAGGGTGAAAGGGCCGATAGTGCATCGACGAAGATGTTCGACGAGACATCTGCGATCTGTCAATGTCATCCATCAGTTTTCGTCTTGTTCGTGGCGCGTTGAGATCCTCTTCAGGTTTTCATAGTTTTTGTTTCCGCGAGTTAATTGTGTGATAATCGTTGGAGAAGGTTAATTGTGTTTTTTGCATTAAATCTATTGATTGAGAACATTGTGCATTTATAAATTTGATCTTTAATCATGTCCCAATCACTAGATCAATGTTTTAAGCGCCGCATCAACAATTCCACGTGTCGAACTCCGGGGCTCCTCGTATCATGCATTTTGCGGGGTAGTTTTTTGTGGTGTTTTGGGTGGTGGTCTGTGTCCTTTCCTTTTGTTTGGGAACGAACATGCACCCGGCCTCCAGGAGTCTATGTGGTAAGGTCTGAGATATCTTGTCCATGTGGTGCTCCATTTCTGTGTTTTTGTTGCTTTGTTGATTATCAAAGCATTGCCTCGTTCGTGTTTGAGGTTAGGTGTCTCGTGAACACACATAATGTACAGTGCGTGCGTGCATTTGTATGTCATGAAAATAAAGAAAACACCAGGCATTAGAAATGTAATAAAAAACCAGTGAGTAAGTGCTACAGTGTGTACGAAGAAGTTACAGTCCGCAAAACGGACCGTTGAATACCTCATCCTATCCCACATTGTAAAATGCTGATGGCATAGTTATTTTGTGACATTTTATAAGTAATGCAAACTTCGAAAAGGGGCGTGGTTCAACCGCCCCTAATTACAAACTATTAATTATAAGATATTTCCACACATATTTCCAAGTTACACCTAATTGTACGTAAAAATGCAATTTTTTGGTTCAAATTCAATAATTTTGAAAAATCGACCACTAAAAGGGGGCGTGGCTAAAAACTTTATATGAACGAAATCTGGACGGAAGTATTGTTTACCTAACCTGCTACCTTTTTTGTTTCATGCTTTCCTAAATCAGGCTCAAGGGTAGTCGAAATTAAGTTTTTCTGGAAAATTTTAGGTTTTTCTTCAATTCTGCCTCCAAATGTGGGCGGGGCCCAAAGTCTTGTATGAACAAAATGTGAAACTAAGGGTTTTCTACATAAAATATAAAGAAAAGTTTTTTCAATTTCGAGCAAAAATACTGAGTAAACTGCATTTGAAAATTTACCCTTAAAATAGATGCCACGCCCACTAGAGGAGGTTTACCAATTAAATTTGTCTTTTTTGTGTCTTATATTCGCTAAGAGATGCTAAATGTCAAATTTCAGCCTTGTAGAACGTCATACAGTTTTGAAAAATCTAGAGGAAGTTGCATATTTAGAACGATTGTGGGCGTGTCTTTGGGCGGATTTCAAAAATTTTTACACTTGTACTGCTTCGCATGACGTGCACCTGACTAACGAAGTTTCAGTACCCTAGCTCAAAATTTAAGGCCTAAAAACATGTGACATACAGACGGACGGATGTACGGACGGACGGACGGATGAATTCGGTCTCGATCATATGCCCTTAAGGTCTTGGGGGTCTACCATTATTATTTCACCGTGTTACAAACTATGTGACAAACTTAATATACCTCCTATCCTATGGGATGGGGTATAAACAATGCAAAGTGGTTTAAAAATTCAAGAATGTGCAATGTTCTGAGGAATGACATACAGGTATATTCATTAGACTAACGGGTGATTTTTTAAGAGGTTGATAACTTTTTAAAAAAAAAAAAAAAAACACAAAAAATTCGAAAAAATTAATGAAATATTTATTTGAATCGATAGTTTGAACCTTGCAATTCAATGTTTAAAGATAATTTCATGCAAATGTTGACCGCGGCTGCGTCTCAGGTAGCCCATCCGGTGAGTCCAATTTTGGCATACTCTTTCACACATATCGGCCGGTATGTCACGAATGAATGCATGGATGTTGGCTTCCAGTGCGTCAATCGAAGCGGGCTTGTCCCTATAGACATTAGCCTTGACATACCCCCACAAAAAATAATCTAATGGTGTCAAATCGCACGATCTAGGCGGCCAATTGACCGGCCCGAAACGGACCGGCCCGAAGGTCGAGAATGCCGACCATAAAATGGAAGCAGCGAGCGATGAACATTTCGAACCGAGCACGAATTTTGATAGTAAAATTCAATAATTTGCAAGCGTTGTTCATTTGTAAGACGATCCATGGTTAAATTGCAAACCAAACTGAAGCTGCTTGACAGTGACGCAAGGTACTAAACACACGTCAGCTGTCAAAACCAGTGTTGCCAAAACCAAACCAGCTAAAAAATCAGCCGTTATTAAGGGTGAGTTTCGTTATTTTTTTTTTGTTGATTATATACATATATAGTTGGTATCGTAGGTACATAATGTAATGAGGGGTGTTTTTTTTGTTTACTATATTTGTGAGGGGTAGTATCTTTTAGTTCACTTTCATTTTAGGGCCTTTTTTTTAGGTTGATATCGGAAGGGGTGATATTTTGGCGATCGGACGTTTATACAGGGTGTTTCCAAATTCGATGCAAATATTTTGACACAAGATTCTTGGGTATATTTGAAGAAAAAAATTATTCTACAGTAAGGGCCTATCTCAAATTTTGATACCACTTATTGGGAATTTAAGAAAACACCTACTTTGAGGTACCTTGACCCATACTAACACAAATATCTCCGCTAACACTTACAACAGGTACTTCATTTAGGACTTAAATTTTAGAAGAAATAGTATTCCTTTTAACTGCATTAAAATAAAATTGATGACTTGTTTAACTTTCGAGATATTTGCTTTTAAGTCGGATCCTTTTTCCCTGCCCCTGACATTTTTTTGACTTTCAAGACACATTTCTGCGAAAAATGCGTAATAAACATATCGGTAATTTTTTTTTTTCTAGTGCACCTAACAATACTTAATAAAAATTGCTAAGATAGGTTATCCGAAAAACCCACAGATTTTATGATACTTGGGAAATTCCATAGCAGGTAAAATTATGAAAAACTCTTTTCACGAAGCCGCGACAGGTATAAGGTGGAAATATGATTTGTTACCTACTTTTATAACCGCGATTGACAACAAGAATGATTTTTTGACTATGTATTAATAATTTACGTAGGTTTTAGAGCATGCATTTTTATGAGAGTACCTGATAAAAAGGTAATTTCCCTATCATTTTTTTGTTAAATCCCAAAACGGATTAAGTTTGAGGTTGGTCGCCTAGTTGGAAAATTTACCTAATGTAAATTGCATAAAAGGTAAGAAAACAAAATTAAATCCATCAAAGTCATTTTTGAAGCCGAGGTGATACAACAGTTGTTAAGAAACTCTACTTGAAATGGGATCTTTTACAAACGAAGAATACGCCGATATTATCTACGTTTATGGGATGTGCAACGGAAGTTCTATTAGAGCACAACAAAGATACCATCAGCTTTATCCTAACCGAAGAGTACCTAATCCCCGCGTATTTACAAATTCGTTTTGAAGACTTCGGGAAACGGGATCTGTTTCAACAAGACGACCTAACGCAGGAGCTTCACCAGGAAGAATTGCAGTTGATGAAAGAATACGGGAAGCGGTTGGAAATGATCCATCAATCAGCATCAGGCGCTTATCATTGCGATTTAATGTTTCAACACATAAAATTGTTCGTCTCCTGCATACGGAAAACTTGTATCCATACCACCATACACCTGTGCAGGAACTGCTTCCGAGTGATTTGGAGCCGAGACTTGAGTTTTGCAACTGGTTGTTAGAACGGAACTTGGATGACAACGGTCTTATAAGCAGAATCCTATGGACGGACGAATCTCAATTTACTAGAGATGGGATTACAAATTTTCACAATCTACACACATGGGCTGCGGAAAACCCACACACAAGGAGAGAGTCATCATTTCAACACAGATTTAGCGTCAATTTGTGGGCAGGTGTTATTGGAAACAACTTAATTGGTCCCCTCAACCTGCCTCCTGCACTGAATTCTGCAAACTATCTGGAATTTTTGCGCAATGATTTAACAGATCTACTGGAGGATGTTCCGGTAATTCAACGAGCTTCGTCATATTTTCAACAGGATGGAGCCCCAGCCCACTTTGGTCGCGAGGTTAAGAATTGGCTGGATGAAAAGTACGCTGGTCGTTGGATAGGAAGAAATGGACCAGTTCACTGGCCTGCAAGATCTCCAGACCTTACAATTATGGATTTTTTTGTATGGGGGAGAATGAAAGAACTTGTTTATTCTACAGAAATATCAACTCTAAATGATTTAGAAGATCGCATTCTCCAAGCCTCGTCACAAGTGAGGCAGGAATTATTCTTAATAAACGTTGACAGCGCAATCCAAAAACGGGCTCTAGCATGCATACAAAATGGAGGAGGACACTTTGAACGCCTTATTTGATAGTAAAGTTAACTTAATGAAAAAAAAAAAACAAAAACCAAACACAAGCATTTTTATTCAGAATAATAGGAATTGAACACTATGAATCGAGTTTTCCATAATTTTACCTGCTATGGAATTTCCCAAGTATCATAAAATCTGTGGGTTTTTCGGATAACTTGTCTTAGCAATTTTTATTATGTATTGTTAGGTGCACTAGAAAAAAAATATTACCGATATGTTTATTACGCATTTTTCGCAGAAATGTGTCTTGAAAGTCAAAAAAATGTCATGGGCAGGGAAAAAGGATCCGACTTAAAAGCAAATATCTCAAAAGTTAATAAAGTCATCAATTTTATTTTAATGCAGTTAAAAGGAGTGCTATTTCTTCTAAAATTTGAGTCCTAAATGAAGTACCTGTTGTAAGTGTTAGCGGAGATATTTGTGTTAGTATGGGTCAAGGTACCTCAAAGTAGGTGTTTTCTTAAATTCCCAATAAGTGGTATCAAAATTTGAGATAGGCCCATACTGTAGAACAATTTTTTTCTTCAAATATACCCAAAAATCTTGTGTCAAAATATTTGCATCGAATTTGGAAACACCCTGTATATTGATTTTTTTGTTTTATTAGTCACCACGCGCGTTAGCCCGTCCGATCCGGGGTGTGCGTCGATGACGCGTGCCAGTAGCCATTCAGATGGGGGGAGGTTATCTTTCTTGACGAGGACAATATCTCATACCTTGATGTTTGGTTGTTGTTGCAGCCATTATGGACGCTGTTGAAGCAAGTGTAGGTAGGATGTACTCCACTGTTTCCAAAATTCCTGCATGAGCCGCTGCAGATATTTCCACATGTCCTGTTGATGTTCTTTTCTTCCATGTTTCTACCTGGAAGCGTTCGAATTGGTGCACCAATTAAGAAATGCCCGGTGTTAATACTGTGAGGTAATCTGTATCTGACGTCATTGAACACAGTGGGCGGGAATTGAGACAATCTTCAATCTGTGTCAACAAAGTGGCATATTCTTCGAAGGTCAATTTTGCCGTTCCAATTGTCCTTTTTAAATGGTGCTTTATGGATTTGACCCCCGCTTCCCATAAGCCTTCAAAGTGTGGTGCTGATGGAGGATTGAAGTGCCATGCTGTTTGGTATGATGCAGGATTGTCAGCCACTTGGGCTGACCATTGCGAGGTAATGAATTTGCTGTCCTTTCGTAGTTCATTGCATGCTCCCTTGAAATTGGTGCCGCAATCGCTAAACATGTTTGCACAAATTCCTCGCCTGGTCCCGAAGCGTCTTAATGCCGCAATGAATGCTGCTGCGCCAAATGTTGCCAGACAAATAAAAATTGCGATGTACCCTTTGGTAATTTTATTGCACCGCCTCTTCCACATTTTGATTTCAACAGGTCCGGCATAGTCAACACCCGTGTTAAAACATGGTCTAGAGACAGTTACGCGTGCTGAGGGAAGGTCTCCCATGAGTTACTTCTGCATTTTCGCATTGTAAAGATGGCTCCGAACGCATTTATAAATTGTGAGCTTTACAAGTCTCTTTAGGTTAGTGATCCAATATGTATTCCTAATTTCAGCCATTATAAGCTGTTGACCACCGTGAAAAGTTTGCTGATGAGTGTCGGTTACATTTAATTTTGTGAAATGATGTGTTACCTTTAGGATAACTGGATACCGTTGATTAAATGAAAGTGGGGCATTTGGCAATTTTCCTCCCACACGAAGAATTTCTTCTTCATCGAGAATAGGGTTGAGACTACGAATAGTGCTTGTCTTCGGCAAGGGATGTTTGCATTTTAGTGCTCTTATCTCCGCATCAAACATCTTCGCTTGCGCGAACTTGATGAGCCGATAGTGGGCTGAACTCAGCTTACCTGCACTGATATGCGAATTTAAAGGGTTCACTGTTTGTTTGTTTTTTAAGTAGTCGAAAAAACGTCGCATTATTGCTGTGTTGCGTAGTTGACGTTTGAGGGCCGAGCACGTTTCAAAAAAATTTATTTCAGTTTTAATGGAAAGGCATTGCATTATTGCCTTCTTTGTTTTTTTCATTAGTTTCGGGAAGTGATGTTGTCAGCTGATCATCTTGAAAAAACCCTTTTAGAAAGCTTGGTCCATGCCACCACATTTTATTACCGATTAACTCTTCAGGAGATAAACCTCGAGATCTAATATCTGCTGGATTGTCTTTACTGCCTACATGTCTTCAAATATCCTTCTTTATGAGCGCTTGGACTTCAGTTATTCGGTTGGCTACAAATGTGTTGCGGGTGACTGGACACCCTTTGATCCATGCAAGGGTAATCACAGAGTCAGACCATCCAAAAATCTCAATTTGTTCAAACTTGTAATTCTGTGAAATAGTTTGGCCAGTAGTAATGCAGCACAGAGTTCCAGTTGGGGAACGATATTTTTTTAATGGGAGCCACTGTTGTTTTTGGCTGCTATCAAATGATTTCTCTCTGCTGCATATGCTTTCTCTGAGGCATCACTAAAACCGTGTTATTGAACCTGTGATGATGCCTCATGCTCTATCCAACGTGGGATCTCTAGCTCTTCCAACCTTATGAATCCAGCTCTAAGTTCTCTCCATAACTCTTCGATTTCAGGAGTTATATTGGAATCCCAAGAAATTAATTTGGCCCAAAGTTGCTGTAAAATCAACTTTGCCTTGATGACGCATGGAGCAATCTATCCCATAGGATCAAACAAGCGTGCGATTTCGGCAAGTACTGATCTTTTGGTGTGTTTTGTTCCATCAGGTATGTTGATTTTGAACGTGAGTATATCCTTCGCGGGGTGCCATTGGATGCCCAGCATCTTAATGGCATCCTGGGAATCAAACCTTAAGGGGAGATTAACTTCTCTTTCGCTTTCAGGTATTCTCTCCTAAATACTTGTGCAGTTACTTGCCCACTTGCGCAATGGAAATCCAGCTGACTTCAGGGTTGCTGACACATCGTTTTGTATCTTTATGGCGTCTTCTTCGTTGTCCGCTCCATATATGAAGTCGTCTACATAGAATCCTTCAGTGATTGCTTTGTATACGTGGGTTTGTATGTTTTGGACGTCCATTGCTAGCTGGTGCAATGTCCGTACCGCTAAAAATGGGGCAGCGGCTGTTCCGAACGTTACCGTGTTAAGTGCATATGTCTTAATCGGCTTTTCGGATTTCGTTCTACATAAAATAAGCTGGTATGGAGTGTCTTCTTGTGCCATCCAGATCTGTCAGTACATCATGCTGATGTCTGCCGTAAATGCCACTTTGAACTTTCTCCACTGTGCTATCAAGTCGATAATATCCATTTGGAGCCGTGGACCAATCGTAAGGTAATCGTTAAATGATACTCCCTTCGAAGTGACACATGAAGCATCAAATACTTCCCGTAATTTTGTTGTCGAGCTTGATTCTTTGAAGACAGCGTGGCGTGGAAGAAAGTAGTGCTTCTCATTTTCCAGATCGATATCGAGGGGAACTTCGTTCATATGACCAAGTGTGTTGTACTCCGTAATGCACGCTGTGTATGCTTCTTTTCAATTTCTCTTTTGAGTTGCGACGTCTTTCGATTTGAAAAAATCTTGCTAGTGCTGCTCTTTTCGAGTTGCCAAGATTGGGTCGCATATCTTCTTTGAAAGGCAATCGTACTTCATATCTGCCACCTGTCCCTCGCTATACAGTTCTTTCATAGTGTTGTTGACACTCGTCTTCTGGCGTCAGTTTACGTGTTTCCAAATCCTCTTCTATTTCCCAAAATCTTCTGAGTTGTGTCTCCAGTGTAGTGTGGTGGCTTCGTACGGTCACTGAAGTGCCAGGAGATTCGGTATTGGACCCTCCGGTTAATATCCATCCCAGCTCTGTTTTTTAATCCACTGGAGATCCATTTTGCCCTGGAATTAGACTTTCTCGAATGATTGCAGCATACACGTCAGCACCTAAGAGCATGTCAATTTTCCCAGGCTGACAAAAGGATGGGTCTGCTAGTGGCAGGTTCGCCAGATGTACCCGGGAAGAAGAAGATATTTATTGTGCTGGCAGCATTGAGGTTAAATTGGAAAATACAAACGCCTTTACGTCGAGACTAAAGGAATGATTGGTTAATGATAATATCGTCATGTTGACAATAGACAAACGCCCCTTGCTTTTATAAGTTCAGAAGCTGAGCAATGTTTTCAGTTACGAAGGTGGCCTCTGACCCTGGGACTATTAGGGCTCTAATAACATGCTGCACTCCATTTGCAGCTAAAACCTTTACCAATGCTGTTGCTAGCAAGACTCTGGATCGCATTTGATTAAGGTACGAGTTTATATTGTTGGGTGGTGGCAGTGTGTTGTTTGGCTGATTGTTAAACGGATTTTGTATCATACTGATAAGAGTTTTGATACTGGTTGTGGGCACTATGTTTCCCATTGCCCCACTGAGCTGATGACCCGGGATGATTCGGATTTTGAATCTGGTGGTCGCCTACAGGTTGGCCACCTGTTTGTTCGTTGTACCATTCATGGGGAAAATAGCCCTGATTCGTATTTTGAATCAGGTGAGTGTTGTACTGTGAGTGATGTTGTGTCTCAAGGTGCAGGATGGTGTGGTGGTTTTGACCACATTTCTGGCAACGATTGTTGCTCCTACAATTGAAAGATTGGTGATCGTACCCCAAACAATTGGAGCAAACAGCATTTCCCCTTGCTGCTTCGATCCGAGCCCTAACATGCATTTTCAAAAAATGCTTGCATTGTCGTATTCCGTGCGATGCTTTGCACAAACGACAAAGGAATTTTGTGGTACTATACGAAGGTCTTATATTATATGTTGCATGTGTAACTTTCTTGTAGGGATTTCCCTTGCTGCAAATTGTAGTCTCATTTGACTCCAATATTTTTGACTCCATGTGTCAATTCCAAAGTTAGAAAGTGCATGGATACAGCTTATTCTTGTATCATGCAATGATTTGTGAGCTTCAGCAGATTCATGGTTGAGTCTTTCCTGCTCCATTAAAACTCTTAATTGTTTATAAACTAATTTGCGTTTATTTTGGTCACGCTCATTTAATATTTCCCATGCAGAAGAATAGTTTTTTCCGTCAGCTTCAACCAATAAATGCTGTGGGTTTTCAGAAATTGTAGTTTCTGTGTATCAGACAGGTCAATGTTTTGATCAACCATACTCTCAAACAAGTTATGGAACTCATTCCATTCTTCTAACAAGCCTGAAAACTTCTTGATTTCAATTGGTGGCAACCGAATATCACACACCGAAGTTTTAGTGGCATTTAGCCGCGAAGCATCTAAATTTGCCCCATTTGCTTGAGCAAATGTATCTAGCAACTCAGTTAAGATATCCGTGAATACAAAATAAATACGTTTAATTTTCGCGAACGTTTCTGCCTCAAAGTACGCATCTTTAAAAGGATCGGAAGAGCTATTTAATGATTGTGATCCTCATGATCCCATTTCGCGCGATTGTAACATTCTTCATTGTCCGTCATGAATGCGTTCACGTAACCTCTCGACTTTTTTGCTTCGGTTGCTTTTGTAAAATCTTTAAAAACCGTTTCGATTTCCTTTAATGTAATCTCTTGCCTTTCGACAAGTTTCGTAAGTTTCGGGTTTGCCATTTTCACTTTTATTTATTTTGTTTTAACCGTGTGATGAAAATAAAAACTTTATACTAAGGTATTTATAGAGATAGGGGCTTTTTCTCAAACACTATAGTTTTAATTTAACCAATATTTTATTGTTTCACTGGGGTTAAGTACATTTGATGTGCGTATATGTTTAATGTTATGCAATAAGAAGGTTTATAAAAGGAATAATATTCCTACCTTAATTTGCTTTTGCAACTGCAACGTTAGTATCCTCTTACTAGTTGCAGTTGCGGAAGGCTTTGTGTTGCACAGTTTCTTGCTGTGATTGATGATAGCTGTTGTGTTGTACAGTATCTGTTGCGTTGCACAGTTGCTTGCTGTGATTGATGATATCTGTTGTGTTGTCAAGTTTTTAGCTGTGGTTGCTGACCGTTGTACCGCTTGTGGATCGTTGCGGAAGTTTCCTGTACCGCTTGCTGGGTACTGCTCTGCCGTTTTGCCACGGTAAATGCTTTAAAGTTCTCGTGTGCTCAGAAAAACGTATTTTTTCATTAAGCAAAAGGTTAAACTTAAAACAAAATAATTTTACCTTGGTTTGCTTTTGCAACTCCAACCTTAGTGCTTAAACTTTCAGTTGCAATTGCAGAAGGCTTCGTGTTTCACAGTTCATTGCTGTGTTGCTGCTTGTTCCCCGCTGGTAAATTGCTGCACAACCGTATCGTTGGGTACTGTGGCCGATAGACTGTCCATCGATGATCGGGTTTCAATTTTCGATTATAAATCTATGCACTAACCCACAGTACACTTTACTACTGTACTACCCTATGATGAAGGGATTTGGAAATGCTCCCCAAAAGTCGATAGGTTAATTTTTTAAACCTACTAGTTAGAGCAGACAGTCATTGGGTTCGTTTCCAAGTGATTCCGGACAATTGGATTTCGGATAGGATATTTCTGGAAAGAGATTTTTTCCAGAATGTAGAGCTCCTGATAAACCACCGAAAAATAAAGCATATGAAGAAGGTAAATTCACATAAGATAATAGGTAAATCAACATAAGATACACGATACCTGGACGAGAATGATGTTTTCAACATTGAACTGGTGGATGATGGTAAAGAGGACGCACACGGTAGCAGTCTACGGGTCGGCAACGACAGCCAGAAAGGTAATTTCCGACATTGTTTCAACTTATTCCCCTAAAAAGATTTTGAAGTCGTGCATATAGATATGAACATCGTTCTGCAGGACGAAACCCTATATATCAGAAGGCCAGAAAAGGAAGCAGTATGTAGACAAGTAGAAGAAAGGTAAGATGAAGGAATCATCCAGCACAGTCGATCGGACTTTACCAATCCTATTGTTTTGGTAAAAAAAAGAATGGAAGTGATCGGTTGTTCGTTGACTGACGTTAGTTAAATACCAAGGTAATTCAGGACCGTTATCCTTTGCCAGTCATGGAAGAGATACTGGAGAAGCTTTATCAAGCAAAGGTCTTTACTACGTTGGATCTCCATAATAGCTTTTTTAACGTGGATGTGGCGGAGAGTAGCCGAAAATATACCGCATTCGTGACTCCGGACCGACTTTACGAATTCCTTAAGGATCCGTTCGGGCTGTGCAATTCACCTGCAGTTTTGCAACGATTTGTGATTACCATATTTCGGGATTTGATAAGACAAGGCTATTTACTTTTGTATCTGGATGATGTGATCATCGCCGCGGAAACTGAGGAGGAAAACTTGGCAAAACTCAATGCCGTATTGAGAGTAGCAGCGGAGAACGGGCTGAAGTGGGACTTTCTGAGTAGATCCACCAACTTTCTTGGGCACGTCGTGGAGGACGGAGGCATAAGACCTTCTGTCGAGAAGATAAACGCAGGGAAGGGATTCCCAAAATCGACAAACGTGAAACATGTGCAAAGTTTCCTGGGGCTTACCGGATTTTTCCGTCAGTTTGATGTGAATGTGAAAAGTAATATTTATGCTGTTAAGGGTTATAGACCGTTTAGAGCTGATAGAGACAATCGTGTTGGTGGTGGCATTGCAATATACGTAAGAAAGGGTTTGTTTGGTAAACGAAAGTGCTGTTCGTCAAAAGAGTCTGCCATAAATCACTTGTGTGGCCATATAACGCGCGGTGAAAGAAATTTATCTCTAGGTGTTGTATATAGACCAAATTCCAACATCGACTCCCAACATTTCCCTTTTTTGAATTTATGGATGATGTGTCAACCGGCTCAAAAAATTTTATTATTTGCGGTGATTTCATTAGCAATGTGTTTTGTGAAGACATCCTTACAGAAAATATGGAATCCTTCGGCCTTCAACCAGTCAACACGCAACTATCTACTCATTTCACCAATACTGCTAGTACTTCAATAGATGCTATTTTTGTGGATAACACTGATAAGGTTTTGTTTTATGACCAAATCTCTGCACCAGCTTTCTCAAAACACGATTTATTGTTTGTCACCTACGATTTCGATGTAGGGGATTATATTGAAATATCAAGGTATACGTACAGGAATAATAAATTTGCTCTAGCTTAACATGCGAGATGGGCCACATCCATATGACACAGACACAGGTAACATGCTGGAAAGTTTTATTCACATTTTCACAAGCAGCCGATCTTCGTTCCCGATCTTTCACCACCCACTCAAGAGACACAGGCGCGATCCCCAGATGGGTCTCGGAGATGTTCTTCAGCTGATCCTACCACCTGCTTCTTGACCTACCAGGCGAGCGACGCGCTCGCATCTCGGCTAACATAACCTGTCTAGGAAGTCTCTCTGGGGCTTGCAAACAACGTGTTCAAACCATCGAAGAACTGATTGTTCCACTCGGAGAAGTAGCTGCTCAACATTAAGATTCGCGCCAACACTGACTCCATCCCTAAGAGTAATACCAGCAACGCACCTCAGAAATCTCATTTCGGCGGCTGGTACCCGCGATTTAATTCTTTCCGTAATAACCAAAATTTCATGACCATAGATGGGGGTTGGAACAAACACTGCATTAACAAGTGGGAAAGTGCAACAGTGCTTATGCAAAAGCTTCAGTCCATCTACGATGGATTGCCAAATACCTGACCATACCAAAAAGAAAACTGTCACGCCTCCAAAAACTGGGCGGGATATAAAAATATAACTGTTGAATGCTTTATACAAGCCGGTTGCATACATTTTAGCCTCCGTATATACTAATACTATACTATATACTACATGCTCCGCCTTTTTAACTAAAAAAAACAGTGAGTAAGTGCTACAGTGTGTACGCAGAAGTTACAGTCCGTAAAACGGACCGTTGAGTACCCCATCCTATCCCACATTGTTAAATGATGATGGCATAGTTATTTTTTGACATTTTGTAAGTAATGCAAACTTTGAAAAGGGGCGTGGTCCAACCGGCCCTAATTACTAACTAATAATTATAAGACATTTCCACAGATATTTCCAAGTACGTTAATATCGTAAAAATGTTAATTAAATGTACGTAAAAATGCAATTTTTTGGTTCAAATTCAATATTTTTGAAAAATAGACCCCTAAAAGGGGGCGTGGCTAAAAACTTTATATTTCTTAAATAAACGAGACTTCAGGACTGAAGTCTCGTTTACCTAACCTTCTACTTTTTTTGTTTGATGCTTTCCTAAATTAGGCTCAAGGCCAGTCGAATTTAAGTTTTTCTTGAAAATTTTAGGTTTTTCTTCAATTCTGCCTCCACATGTGGGCGTGGCCCAAAGTCTTGAAAAAACAAAATATGGAACTAAGCGTTTTCTACATAAAATATTAAGCAATTTTTTTTTATTTCGAGCAAAAACATTGAGTAAACTGCATTTGAAAATTTACCCTTAAAACAGATGCCACGCCCACTAGAGGAGGTTTACCAATTAAATTTGTCTTTTTTGTGTCTTACATTCATTAGGATATGCTTAATATCAAATTTCAGCCTTTTAGAACGTCTTACAGTTTGAAAACTTAGGAGGTAGTTGCACTTTTAGACCGATTGTGGGCGTGTCTTTGGGCGGATTTCAAAAATTTTTACACTTGTACTGTTCGCATGACGTGGAACGAAGTTTCAGCACCCAAGCTCAAAATTTAAGGCCTAAAAACATGTGACATACAGACGGACGGACGGACGGACAGACGGACCGACGGACGCACATAAGCTATGTTACAATGGCGCTAGCCATTTCTGTCTCTTAGACTGACTGCAGAAAGAATCAAGTGATATTCTTATCAAAATAAGTACGAAAACCACTGCGAGTCATTGTAAGGGGGCTCCACCCTTCATGCACAAAAGAAGACGTTGTAAAAGACGAAAAAACTAAAGGCCTTAAAATTTTTTATGCCGTCAATATTATTAAAAAGGAAAAGCAACGCACGGAAGGAGAAAGAGACACTGTGATCAGACGCGGCATTCCAATTTTTATGCTTTCTTTTGAAAGAACAACATAAACGATATTTGTAAAATAAAAATGATACTTAACAGCAGGGTTAAAATCGAACCCAAGCGAAAGGGTAATAGCCTGATACCACAGTGTAAGTGATGCCAAGAACTCAGGCACACAAGTGCCTACTGCTAAAAAGAACCACGTTGTGTGAAATCTCGAAAAATACCTCTTAACAGAGTGTTCAAGAGTCTCAAAAGTTGACATGAAGGCTCCGCAGTTTGCGCCAATCGCAACGGAAACCACCCCGATAGGATGCGAAGTAGCCATAGAGCTGCAAAAGGGACGAGAACCTCTTAAGGAAAATATTCGAGGTCAGAAATCAAGCCTTGTACATCCAAAAACTGCTGAATGTCCTAAGCCAAATACTCCAAAGACGCCAAAGCCGATCAAAAGTGGAGATTGGCAAAGACGACAAAAGGCGTAAAAGCTCCTCAAACGAGCGGCGCCAGTTCAAGTGCATAGGAGAAACCGCCGGGTCCGCAACTGGTCCGACCGAAATCAAACGCACAGGTTGCGTCAAAAGAAAATAAGGCAAGATCGCCCACAACAGGTGCAGTGTCTCAGAACCTCGCTGTAATCTTGGGAAAACTTGAGGATTAGTCTAAAATCAAAAAAACTTATATTTGACCAACTGAGCAAGCTCGAGTTTAAGACTCGAATATATAACAATAGAACATGAATATGAAACACTTATTTAAATTACTAGCATGGAATGCAAACGGCCTTCTGAATAAGATAGACGAACTAGAAGTATTTCTACGGAAAAATAATGTTGACATTCGCATGATTACGGAAACTCTCCTTAAAAACGGGTCTGGGCCCAAATTTTGTGCAACTACCTCCAGACCCTTTGAAGCTGTAAGACGTCTTAAAAGCGTGAAATTTGATATTTATTATCTCCTGTCTATTGTAAGATACACAAAGTAAAAATTTAATCGCTTAAGCTTCCCTAGTGGGCGTGGCATAGATTTAAAGGTTCATTTTTCAAATGCATCCTATTCAATTTTTGGTTCCAAATCGAAAATAATTTACTCAATATATTATGTAGAAAACACACAGTTCTACATTTCGTTCATACAAGACTCTCGGCCACGCCCGCATTTGGAGGCAGAAATTGAATTTCGGCTGGCCTTAAGCCTAATTCAGGAAAGAATAAAAAAACAAGTTGGAAAGTGCAACAGTGGGTATGCAAAATCTTCAATCCATCTACGACGGATTGCAAAATACCCCACCATACCAAAAAGAAAACTGCCAAGCTTCCAAAAAGTGGGCGGGATATAAAAATATAACTGTTGAATGCTTTATACTAGGTGGTTGCATACATTTCGGCCTAAAACTCCGCCTTTTTAGCTAAAAAAAATCAGTTTTTTTTTAACGCCAATCCCACAGAAGTGGGCAAAGGCACATACAATATATAAATAAAAGTTAGAAAATGCTAGTATCTACAACTTTTGTCATATAATTTTTGTCAAATTTTATATGTATTTATTGAAAAACAGTCATTTTTAGCTAAAATCCCCTAAAAAGTGGGCGTGGCCAATAAAAAAGCTTAAATGTTTTGGCTACCTTAAAGACATTTATAAGGCAATGTTACGTACCATGTTACGTACTACATAGCTAAAATTTTCAAAATGTATTTTTTTAAATTAGAGATGGTCGCACATACAGGCCTGTAGTGGGCGTGTCTGTAAGCGGATTCAGCTTATTTTCAAACTTGATCTGAAGGACTGGACTTCCAATCAACCCACAAAAGTTCAGCTCTCTGCCTTAAAATGTAAGGCCTAAAAGTTGTTTACATACGGACGAACGGACGGACATGGCTTAATCGATTCTCCTGTCGGTCCCATTTATATCTCTAAAAGGTCTAAGGGGTCTACGGTGATTATTTCACTGCGTTACAAACAATACATCAAACTTAATATACATTGGGTCGCGTATAAAAATTAGCAAGTTATATAAACGGGACTTTATTCTAGATTTCGTTTATACAAAGTTTTTAGCCACGCCTCCTTTTAGGGGTCGATTTTTTCAAAAAATATTGAATTTTAGGCGTAACTTGGAAATATCTGTGTTATAACTGATGGTTTGCAATTAGAAGCGGTTGGACCACGCCCTTTTAAAAGTTTGCACTTCTTATAAAACGTCACAAAACAACAATATCTTCAGGATTTTACAATGTGGGATAGGATGGGGTATTCAACGGTCCGATTTACGGACTGTAACTTCTGCGTTCACACTGTAGCAGGTACTCACTGGTTAGAAGCTCAAAATGGTTCAACGAGTACGCAATTTTTCCAGTTCGACGTGGTATTACAATGGACGTACAAAGGTCTAAGTAAGTTGGGTTCTTCGAACCCGACAGCCACTTCAACCTAACCTAACCGAAGACTTTGGGCCATGCCCACATTTGGGGGCAGAATTGAAGAGACTGCCACTTCTGCTGTCAGTGACGATTATTTTTGCTCATAGTATCGAAGACGCTGCTGATCACTCTCGCGCGCAAATACTTTTTCAGTCATGCATAATACGTTGCTTTACTGTGAGATTGGAGAACTTCACACAAATGATTGATTTTCCGCTAATCGGGCTTTTGCTGTTGCTGCCATCATCACTAGGCTTACGTTGTACTTTTTTGACATAGCATCGCCCGAGTTGGCCTTCAGAGACTTCTACAGACAATGCCGTTTTAAAAATGTGTTCTTCAGATTTTTCTCTTCGATTCCGTGTAAACCGACTATATCGATGCATTTAGTCAATTTCCGTTGATCGTGCCAGTTCAATCGCTTGTTTAGTGTTGCTAATTAAAACTTCAAATCCGCACTTTCTGCGCGCAGCGACTCAACCGATATCAGAAAGCTTAGATGCATTTCTTTAAGGTTACTTAGCTCCTGGTAAATCATTTGAAGCGTTAACTCCTCTTTATCAAGCTGAGCAGTCGTTTGTTTTTTGGTTGCTGAACCTTGTTTTTTCTTTGATGCTTGGTCTTAAGTGGCATCAGTTGCTAACTTTGTTGGTTTCGCGAGTGGGGCAAGTGATTTACGCCGTAGAACTTTGCACTTGTCTCATCGATAGGATTTGCTGTTTTCTTTGACACCTTGTTCCGAAATGTTTGCACAAGCTAAATAAAATAAACCTAGGCAATCCATAAAAGAATTTTTTGCACTGTTTCTGTCAATTTTACTGCAACAAACCGTGCAATGCATTTTGCTTGTGATGATTGAGAGCCGTTTCATTGAGATGTACACCCCACAACACTCAGAGATATCAACAGCTGCTTTCCATAATAAAATGCCTGAACCAAATCATAAAAGAAAGTGTTAAAACTGACCTCGACAGGGCTCTTAGAACTCGTCTACGAAAAATTAGACCTTCTCCTAACGCTTTTAAGGAAATAGACAAAATAACAGGAAGAAAATATTTCGGAACCGATATCCTCAGAGACACATAAAAAATAAAATAAATAGGGTGGCGCCACAGCTCGAGGTGAACCAGGGCCAACTTCTCAACAATGTATGCTGGTGTGTTAATTTCTTTTACATACAAAGGGACCTACAATTTTTTTGCCGAATCCGAACGGCACTTTGAGAAGTTTTTCAAGACAAATGATACTCTCGGAGGGCTTGTCAGACCCTCGCGGAGGTGGGGACCGTGAAAAAGAACAAGCCTTTTTTTCAGGTGACGATGGCAGGATTCGAACCCAGGCCTCCGGCGTAGTAAGCACACACACTAACCACTACGCCACGGCACCCCACATCCTCAGAGACACGCTTAAACACAATGGGCACGATCTAGATTCAGAACATTTATTCCGAGTTCACTGTTTTTTTTTTTGCTGAAGAAACACCGTCGTTTGACATAAATTAAACAAACGAAGTGTGTAGTATGGTAATCGTATTCAAAAACTCGCACATGAATAGCCAACTTTTTCTGTTTTCGTCGACCAACACCTTATCCGCAAGTCTGTCCGAGCCTTTCACAACCCCCACCAAAGTCAACATGCATAAAATAAATACAAACAACAAAAATTTACATGGTGCTGATCACATCTCAAACTTTGTACTACGAAAGTGTCTTTACTCGTTAGACGTCAAGCGCTCTCAACTGTTTAATCACTGCATCAATAATGGGTATTTCCATATAAGTTGAAAAAAATATTATCCGATTGCGATAAGAAAAGGAACAAGGAACTTAAATGAATTTCGACCTATTGCGTTACTGTCAAACATAGGAAAGCTCTTTGAGTATGTTCTAGCTGAATGTCTTGACAGGTTTTGTGAAGATCACAGCTTGATTCCAAATAGTAGTGCAATAAAGTAGTGCACAATCTGCAACAAAAATAATCTACTTTAATTTTGGACATCGATCTAAAGTCAGCATTCGATTTGATTTGGCACAAGGGGCTTATATTTAAAATGATAAGGCTTAACTTTCCCAATTTTGTTAAGCGAATGATTTTAAGCTTCTTGAATCATTCGAAGAAGAAGAATCGCGTGACTTGAACATTCTCTCAGGTGTTCCCCGAGGATCGATCCTTGGCCCAAAACTATTTAACATTTTCTTACAAGATTTTCCTCTTACCAATCCTTCCTTCAGCGAACCTGGAGCTATTTTGTATGCTGACGACACAAGTATATTATCCAGTGGTGTAAGACCACATGCTGCTTTGGCGAACCTAAGAGAATCTCTGCCCACATTGATCTCTTATTTCTGCTCCTGGGGACTAGAAATAAATTCTGGAATCTGGAAAAAAATCTGGAATGGAAAGAATTTTTGGAATCCACCCAAAGACACAATCGGTCTAAATGTGCAACTACCTCCAGAGTTTTCCAAATTGTAAGACGTTTTAAAAGTTTGAAATTTTACATTTAGCATCTCCTAGTAAATGTAAGACACAAAAAATACAAATTTAATTGGTAAACCTCCTCTAGTGGGCTTGGCATCTATATTAAGGGTAACTTTTCAAATGCAGTTTACTCAATATTTTTGCTCTAAATTGAAAAAAAATTACTTAATATTTTATGTAGAAAACGCTTAGTTCCACATTTTGTTTATACAAGACTTAAGGCCACGCCCACATTTGGAGACAGAATTGAAGAAAAACCTAAAATTTTCCAGAAAAACTTAATTTCGACTAGCCTTGAGCCTAATTTAGGAAAGCATGAAACAAAAAAAGTAGCAAGTTAGGTAAACGAGAGTTCAGTTCAGATTTCGCTTATATAAAATTTTAAGCCACGCCCCTTTTTAGGGGTCGATTTTTCAAAAATATTGAATTTGAACCAAAAAATTGCATTTTTACGTACATTTAAGTGTAACTTGGAAATTTCTGTGGAAATATCTTATAATTAATCGTTTGTAATTAGGGGCGGTTGGACAACGCCCCTTTTCGAAGTTTGCATTACTTGTAAAATGTCAATAAACAACTATGCCATCAGCATTTTACAATGTGGGATAGGATGGGGTATTCAACGGTCCGTTTTACGGACTGTAACTTCTGCGTACACACTGTAGCACTTACTCACTGGTTATTTGATATCTGAACATTTGCCCCACAAAATGTTCAGATATGTGCGTATGCTATCAATTCAAATGAATAAATTTTTGCCACGCCTTTTGGGGCGTTTTTGTGTAAAAAATCAAATTTTGTATGTTAAATTGCGATCAACACGTGTATACTACATCTGATAAGAAATATAATAAAAAAATTATGTTATTGAAAAGGGGTTGATGCAACGCCCCTTTTATAAGAAAGAAAAATCTTCGCCCCTTTTATATCTTAACTGATAAATTCTTAACACAATTAAAGTTAATTGAAACCGAAATTTGACAACCAAGATTTTTGACGCATTTTGGAGCTTGACAGTGGTTAATTGGGATGGGGTTTCTCCTCCCACTAGTTTTATATTTCAATGGAACATTGTTTGAAGAAAAAGCGATAGAACAGTGATAGGCAAGAGACATTGCGTCGATGTTCCAATGACTCAATTGACTTCGCAATATTTCAGTCTCCAATGAGTTTTATCGCGATTTTTTGTATCCTGTCAAGCAGGTGCAATGCCCAACATGGGCTGTTGGAGCACCAGCCCAACATGGGAATTGTACAAAATATAAATATAGATTATATTTTATTTAATATTCTATTTTATATAAATATTATATAAAATAGGCATTTCGCAGCGTTCTTGGCGACTTCTAATATGTGGTCATTCCAACTAAGGTTGTTGTTGACACACACACCGATAATGGAAAGCGTTTCGGTTTCATTGATACAAATGCCATTCATCGATTATGGCTGGGTCTTTCGGTTTTGCTTCAATGACAGAAGACAGCATTGAGTTTTAGAAGCATTAAACTCTACTCTATTTTGAGATTCCCATGATACAATGCTGTTAAAATCAGAGTTTAATGAGGTTGACATACGCTGCCGTTCTAGCTCTACGTCCGAAGCTCAGAGGCGTGGAACCGAGAACGAATATGAGAAACTGAGGTTATTGTCATCAGCAAAGGAGTGGATTGGATTCGTTGTAGCAGACAGATCATTAATGAAAATGAGGAAGAGTGGCGGAGACAAAACAGAGCCCTGGGACTACGGACTTGAAACCATCCGAAACAACTTGAATTGAACGGTCCGAAAGGTAATTACTAAACCATTGAATAAGAGATCAGTCGATTCCAAATACACGCATTTTCGACAAGAGGGCTTGGTGCCAAACTCAGTCAAATGCTTTTGAAATATCAAGTGCAACAATCTTGCTTTCACCAAGAAGATGCAAGGAATGGTTCCACTTTTCATTGAGATATGCCATCAAATCACCAGTGGACCGTTTGCTACGAAAACCGTATTGCCGGTCATAAAGAAGTTTTCGTGTTTCAAGATATTTAATAAGCTGATAATTAATCAGCGTTTCCATGACCTCAGAAAGAAAGAAAATAAGTGCTTTTGGTCGATAGCTAGAGGGAGAAGAAGAATCGCCTTTTTTAGGGACGGGCTGGACATGTGCTGTTTTTCATCTACTCAGAAAGAGACCTGAGGAGTAGGACGGATGAAAAAGCTTACACTATGGTTTTGCCAGAGTGGAAGAACACCTCTTCAGAATAATCGGAGATATTCCATCTGGACCAGCGGATTTGTGAATGTTGAGATCTCGAAGTATTCTTTTGACTGCACGAGCGCAAAAGTAAATTTGTCCCATGTGCAGGCGGAGACATCGCAATATCAGCGAACATGGAGCTAGCAGCGGAATGCGCTGCAAGTAGATTTGTTGCGGTTTCGATTGCACCGGGAGGCTGACTAGATGGATAGTGTCTTGGCAGTGGCACAGTAAAATGGTACTCAGCTAGATTAATCGGTTTTTTTTAAGGGAATGCCAACGTCACATCCATCACCAACCCTGTAAACAAACTGTGCCTTACAAGTAAAGGACCAGTCAGAGATAAGGAAGATGGAAATAGAGGGGGAAAGAAAGAGATCCAGGTATCTGATCCTAGGCAAGAGAAGAAAATCCAGAAGACGACTAACAAACTCTTACTTACTTATTATTCTATGACCTATAACTAAAACTAAATTAACTGGCCTAGGGACTCTTCACCCCAAACTTACTCTAAGCTTCCACCTAGCTAATATCTACTAAGATCAACCAATATCTATCTAACACTTTATCTATCTACATAGCAAGTTAGATATAACATCTACCATAATATCTACTAATCTAAGCAAGCTTAAGATAGAAATTCAAACTTCTAATTCTAACTAAGAAACTTAACCAGATTAAAACCAGTGAGCAAGTGCTACAGTATGTTACAGCAGAAGTTACAGCTCGTAAAACGGACCGTTGAATATCCCATCCTATCCGACATTGTAAAATGCTGATGGCATATCTATTTTTTGACATTTTAAAAGAAATGAAAACTTCGAAAAGGGGCGTGGTCCAACCACCCCTAATTACAAACTATAAATTATAAGATATTTCCAAGTTACACTTAAATGTACGTAAAAATGCAACTTTTTGCTTAAAATTCACTATTTTTGAAAAATCGACCCCTAAAAGGGGGCGTGGGTAAAAACTTTATACAAGCGAAATCTGGAACGAAGTCTCGTTTACCTAACCTGCTACTTTTTTTCAGGTTAGGTAAGAGTGTACGCAGAGGTTACAGTCCGTAAAACGGACTGTTAATACCCCATCCAATCCCACATTGTAAAATGCTGATGACATGATTATTTTTTGACATTTTAGTAATGCAAACTTCGAATAGGGGTATGGTCTAACCGCCCCTAATGAGAAACCACATATATTTCCAAGTTACACTTAAATGTACGTAAAAATGAAATTTATTGGTCCAAATTCAATATGTTTGAAAAATCGACCCTTAAAAGGGGCGTGGCTAAAAGCTTTCAATTAACGAAATCTGGACTGAAGTCTCGTTTACCTAACCTGCTACTTTTTTTTGTTTCATTCTTTCCTAAATTAGGCTCAAGGCTAGTCGAAATTAAGTTTTTCAGGCAAATTTTAAGTTTTTCTTCAATTCTGTCTCCAAATATGGGCGTGGCCTAAAGTCTTGTATAAACAAAATGTAAAACTAAACGTTTTCTACATAAAATATTAAGCAATTTTTTTTTAATTTTGAGCAAAAATATTGAGTAAACTGCATTTGAAAATTTACTATTAAAATAGATGCCACGCCCACTTAATTTAAAATTTAAAATTAAAATTTAAATTTTAAATTAAAATTTTAAATTTTAAAAATTTCTTTTTTATTAAAATTTTCTTTTTTATGTCTTACATTTATTAGGAGATGCTGCAGAGGAGATGCTAAATGTCTTCAGCCTTTTAGAACGTCTTACAGTTTTGAAATTTTTGGAGGTAGTTGCACATTTAGACCGATTGTGGGCGTGTCTTTGGGCGGATTTCAAAAAATTTTACACTTGTACTGCTTCGCATGACGCGGACCTTACGTACGAAGTTTCAGCACCCTAGCCCAAAATTTAAGGCCTAAAAACATGTGACATACAGACGGACGGACGGACAGACGGACGGACAAGGCTCATTCGATTCAGAATTCGGTCTCGATTGTATGCCCTTAAGGTCTTGGGGGCCTACCATTATTATTTCACCGTGGTACAAACCATGTGACAAACTTAATATACCTCCTATCCTATGGGATGCGGTATAAATAAAGAAAGCAAAAGTACAAAAAAAAACAATGTATCCCAAATGAACCTTTTAATAATCTTAACTAAAACTTAACTGTCATCATCATCATCATCATTTTCGAATGCTGCTTATCCTTTTAAAGGGGTGCGGAGCGAGGGTGGCTAAATGGTCCTTCCATCTTAAACTATGAATCAAACTTAATAAACCTCCTATCCTATGGGATGGGGTATAAACAAGTGGGAAAGTGCAACAGTGTGTATGCAAAAGTTTCAGTCCATCAACGACGGATTGCAAAATACCCGACCATACCAAAAAAAACTGCCACGCCTCCAAAAAGTGGGCGGGATACAAAAATATAACTGTTGAATGCTTTAAACTAGTTGGTTGCATACATTTTGGTCTAAAACTCCGCCTTTTTAACTTAAAAAAAAAAAACAATTTTTTAACGCCACGCCCACAAAAGTGGGCGGAGGCACATAGTACTTATACATGAAAATTGGAAAATGCTAATATCTACAACTTTTGTCATAGAATTTTTAGACAAATTTCATGTATATTTATTGAAAAACAGCCATTTTAAACTAAAATCCCTTAAAAAAGTGGGCGTGGTCAATGATAAGGCTAAGATTTTCTGGCAATTTAAAAAAAAATTACAAGGCAATGTCACATTCTGAAAATGAATGCGCTAGCACTATTCTAACATAGCTAAAATTTAGAAAAAATATTTTTTTAAATTAGAGATGGTCGCACATACGGGCCTGTAGTGGGCGTGTCTGTGGGCGGATTCGGCTAATTTTCAAACTTGACCTGGTCCAATGGACTTCCAGCCAACCCACAAAATTTCAGCTCTGTACCTTAAAATTTAAGGCCTAAAAGTTGTTTACGTACGGACGGACGGACGGATGGACATGGCTTAATCGATTTTCCTGTCGGTCTCATTCATCCCTCTAAAAGGTCTTAGGGGTCTACGGTGATTATTTCACTGCATTACAAACTATACATCAATTTTAATATACCCTGGGTCGGGTATAAACATCTGAATTTCAGAGGAAGTAATGGAAGTTGTAAGGAGCAATAATCTTCAGTAACGCTTAGACAAATGCATGTTTGTCTACGAAAAAATTAAGTTTCTGGGCTAAGAGATTTCTGCAAGTGGAATCTCTCCCAACTCTAATGGCTTGCAGGCTGTTGGAGATTTTCCGTACCAACAAGTAGCAAAATTTTACACTCTTTCTTAGGTTTATGCTCTTACTTCCGCAAGTTTATTAAGGACTTGTCACTAATCTCCAAACCTTTGTATGATTTAGTCAAGAAAGATGTTGAGTTTGTGTTTGCGGAGAAGGAACTATTAGTCTTTTGAAAATCTAAAGAAAAAGTTATTCGATGCACCAATACTTTGTATTTTTAATCCAACTGCGGACACTGAGTTCCATTGCGATGCAAGCAGTCTTGGATTTGGTGAAGTACTTATGCAGCAGCAGGACGACAAAAGCATGCATCCAGTATTCTTCTTTTCAAAACGAGCCACTGATCCAGAATCAAAATATCACTCTTATGAGTTAGGAACTTTAGCAATAATTTTTGCATTGATAAGGTTTCGAATCTATCTAACAGGCATAAAGTTTAAGATCATAGCTGACTGTAGATCTCTGACTCTTTTATTAAATAAAAAGCTATTGAATCCTAGGATATCCCGCTGGGCGCTTGAGCTCCAAGAATACGATTATACTGTCGAACATAGGGATGGCAAAAGAATGGGCCACGTTGACGCTCTTAGCAGATGCCATAACATTTTATTCGTAGAGCCTGATTCTTTTGAGCATGTCCTCGCTGCGTCTCAGCAAAAAGATTCAGTGTCGAGAATATTGGTGGAAATGCTGGAAAAAAGAGAAAGTTCAAAGTATGAAGTTATAAACGGTCTTGTGTATCGCAAGATCAACAAAAAAATCTTTTCCTACGTTCCCGTTCAAATGGAGAGAAATGGCATCCAAACTCACCATGATGCATTATGTCATATTCGTTTCCTGTAATGAAGGCTAAAATCAAAGACTACATTAGCAATTGTTTGAAGTGCATTCATTTTTCGCCCAAAAGCGGCAAAACGGAGGGGGTACTGTACAGCATTCCGAAGGGTGACAAACCCTTCGAAACCATTCATATTGACCATTATGGACCACTACCTTCATCCATACGCAACCTTAAGAAACATGTTTTTGTGATAGTTGATGGGTTTTCTTAATATTATAAATTATATGCAGTAAAAAACACAAGTACTCAGAAAGTCTTTAAATGTTTGGAATTATACTTCTCAAATTATAGCAAGCCCACTCGCATAGTCTTGGACCGAGGTAGTTGTTTCACTTCGGAGGAGTTTTCCAAGTTTTGCAGCGATCGCAATTTTAAACATATTAAGATTGCTACGTATTCACCGCAATCGAATGAACGGGTTGAAAGATTCAACAAAAATCTTACACCTATGCTTTCAAAAGAAAGTGAGATAGCACCTAGCGAGTGGACAAAGCATCTGAGTAAAGTGGAGTTTGCATTAAATAATACTGTGAACAAAAGCACAGGTTTTAGTGCTAGTTACTTTTCGGTGTAGCAAGGGAGAAGTGAGTGATAAAATTCGCGAGTACCTTGAGCAAAATATACTTCAAGAGGTGCCAAGAAATCTCGAAGCGGTAAGACAAGTAGCCCAGAAGAACAATGCTCACAGTTAGGAGAGCAATAGGGTTTGTTTTGACAAACGGCATAAAGCCCCTCACGTATACAAGATTGGTGACCGTATCATGAAAAAGAACATTGTAAATACCCCGGGCGCTAATAAAAAATTAATTTCCAAATACAAAGGACCCTATGAAGTTGTAAAAATTCTGGCAAACGATAGATACTTGATAAAAGATCTTGAAAACTTGCAAATTTCGCGCGTATCTTATGATGGAGTTGCGTCTCCAGAAAATATGAAACCTTATGTTACTTTCCAAGAAAAGAAAAATAGTTAGGTACCTACTGATGTTTTTTTAATAGATCTAAAATGTTTTTTTCTTATTCTTATAATTATTATAATTTGTACAGTCTTAGTCAGGCAATCGCCGTGTAAAGACCTCCGTGTGCGCAGCTGGTTTGCAAATAATTCTTTCTTTGTTCAATTTCGAACTGTCAAAATTACCTGCTCCCGTGTGGCTTAAATTAATAGTGCGTTTTTTCTCTGTTTCGGTGAATTCTTTTCCATTTGTTGGATTAAATTTTTTACCATGAAAGGGGGTTCGGACCCCCCAAATAAAAACCGATTTAAAGATCTTGCTTCGGAAGAATCTTTAAATCGGGGAAATAAATCGAAACGCCGATGTACCGAAGACATTCCTTTCCCTTCACTTCCACCATCCTCAACAAATGACGACAACATTCCCCGGTATGTAGTTGTATCAGGTTTAGAAAAAATTGGCGACAATCTCAAACCACTTGCGGCATACAACCCTTTCCAAATAAATCGTGGACTAGAATACATCTCCAAAGACTTTTTGGAGGTTAAAGCTATGCGATCCGGCGACCTCTTAGTGAAAGTATCCAACCTCTTTACCGCGGAAAAATTCATTAAAGCAAAATTTGTTGACTCGATTCCTGTCAAAATAAGCTCTCATGTCGGTCTCAACTCAGTCCAAGGCAGAATTTATTCTAGGCACTTAGTCGATATTCCAGAAGACGAGTTGTTGAATGAGTTAAGAAAAAGCAAAGTAATTGCCATAAAAAAATGAACAAAAGAGTAAACGGTGAGCTAGTACCTACTGGAGCTGCTATAATAACATTCGATCTTATTCGCCGCCCTAGTGACATAAAAATAGGATGGGTTAATTGTAAAGTGGATGAATATATCCCAAATCCGATGAGGTGCATCTCTTGCCAAAAATTAGGTCACACCAAAAATCGCTGCAACAATGCACCAGCCTGTAAAGAGTGTTGCTCCCCTCCTCCACATGAAAAGTGTTCACGTGTTTTTTGCATTAACTGCAAAGAGGATACCCACGCACCATACGACCCCGCATGCCCAACTTTTCTGCGTCACAAATCGGTTAGTAAAATCAAAATAAGCCGGCGCTGCACAGTCCGGGAAGCTTGGCAAATTTTTAATGACAATCCCATGCTTCACCAACTGGCTGCTCCAGCAAAATCCACAATCCCAGCTCCATCCATGGCCGAAGTTATCAAAAAGAGAATTTCCACACAGCAAAATAGTCCAGCACAACCCTCCTCCCCTCAAAAAACAGCAAATATATCGACACCCCCCCAAACAACACCTGACCTGCCAAAAAATTCGTCTCATCGCGCAACTACAAGCGCGAAAGCACTCAATATAGAAACTACTCTACCACACCAACACAACAACTACAACAACACTCCTGCAATCAAACCGATTCAAATGACTTGCAACTCTCAATCTGATACGATAAACGATATCTCAAAACTCCACTCAATCCACCAGCAATACTAACGAAACACAAACCGATTCTCTCTCGCTCACCACACTTTCTCACCAACAAATTTCTCACCAGCTCCCAGCATCGCACGAAGCCGACATTATAATGAAAACCCAAACATCTTCTCTTTCACCAATAACTGATGATGACGACATTTAATTTCAATAGTACACCTTCCCATAGCCCCGACTCTGCTGTTCAGACATTGAAGCATTTGAGCTTTGCAAAAAGCTCGAATGCTTCAACGTCTGTGCAGCGGGGTCACAGGTTTAATTCACACGACAACCCAACTAACTCAACCAATTTATCTAAGACTCGTAGTAATATTTTAAAAGCTCTCCAGTGGAATATAAAAGGTTATATTAACAGCTATGACGAGCTAAACATTTTAATAAAAGAACTTTCGCCGTGTGTTATATCTCTCCAAGAGACGCATTGTGCGTATGGTTCTTCTCCCCTCGAACCTAAATCATATAAAGGGTATTTTCGCAATTTCCGCCATAATACCACGGCAAAACAAGGCATTGGTCTGTTAATTAAAAGAAATATTCCTCACGATAAAATTAACATTGACTCTAATATTTTAACGATTGCCCTTCAAATAAATCTACCTCTAAAATTCACTGTAGTTTCTATTTACATCTTACCTGATCAACAATTTTCAAATTACGACCTTGATAATATTTTAAATCAAATTTCTACTCCGGTGTTGCTAGTTGGTGACGTCAATTCCTGGAGCGTTCTTTGGGGCTCCCCGGCTACAAACACCAGGGGAACAATTTTAGAGGACTTTTTACTTAATTCAAACCTTATGGTCTTAAACGACGGATCCGCAACCCATTTTTCCACACACAACACCTTTACCCATATCGACATCTCCTGCTGTTCACCCCAACTTCACCCGCGCACATCCTGGACAATTCTTGAAGATCTCCACAACAGTGATCACTTCCCTATTATAACAAGTATTTTATTATGCCCATCGAAAATCCAATCGCCTCCAATTTCCAAGTTTAAAACTAATTTGGCTAACTGGAACCGGTATTCAACTGATGTGGTTGAATTTCTCTCGAAAATACCCACCTCCTCGAACGTAAATAAAGAAGGCGCCGTGATATTGAAGGCCATTCGTTTTGCAGCCAACAATTCTATTCCACAAAGCACTCCTTTCAATACAAAAAGATACGTTCCGTGGTGGAACCCAAAATTAAATTCGTTGAACTCCGAAAAAGTTAAAGCTTGGAGGATTTTTAAAAGGCACCCGACAACCAACAACCTTATAACCTATAAAAAATCTAACTCGGTTTTCCGTAGGGAAATGAAAATCAGCAAAGCAAAAAGCTTACACGATTTTACCTCTACATTGAATCCAAACTCATCCCCTGCTAAAATTTGGCACAACATTCGCTGCCTCTCCGGTAACTCTGGTCCTCGATCCATTAAATGTATAAATACACCAACTGGCCCCACCACGTGTCCTTTGGAGATAAGTAATCTTTTCGCGCACACTTGGTCAAAGCTATCAGAAGACGATAACTTTTCCAACAGCTTTAGGAGATCAAAATGTACTTCACTTCTGGATAATTTACCCCAAAATACACCGAACCCATCAGCTCAGCGTATTGAGATTTCTATAACTGATTCCGAACTAAACAGCTGCCTGGTCAAATTTAAAGGAAAAACTCCCAGCAGAGACCGTATTTCCTACCCCATGCTGAAAAACCTCCCGCCAGCGACAAAATCAAGACTCTGCAGGCTGTATAACAATATTCTTAATACTGGGATAATTCCACAAAGCTGGAAATCAGCGACAATTATTCCTTTACCTAAACCAAACAAGTCTATAGACACTATAAGAGGCTACAGGCCAATATCGCTTATTTCCTGTTTGTCCAAGGTCCTGGAAAATATAATAGCCAGGCGTCTGCTTTGGTTTATCGATTCCAAAAATCTAATTAGCAAAAACCAAGTTGCATTTAAACCTAATCGCGGCTGCTCCGACGCCCTACTTCACATTGACCATTACATCTCCAATGCTTTGTCTTCGCGTAATCACGTCACTCTTCTAGCACTAGATTTTGAAAAAGCCTTCGAGAAAATAGGCATTCATCTTGTTCTTAAAAGGCTAAAGGCTTGGCGCATTGGCCCAAAAATCTATTCATACATAAAATCTTTCCTATCTAATAGAAAAATTTGCGTTAAAGTTGGCAACGAATTCTCTGCTAATCTGCCGCTACACAATGGGATTCCTCAAGAATCTCCTTTGTCGGTGGTGCTTTTCATTGTAGCTTTCGATGAAATTAGTACAATAATAGAGAAATACAAACTGTTGGATCACTGCAGTTACGCTGATGACTTCTTCATCATGTGCAAACTCAGCGATTTAGGAAAAGCCAAAGCAATGCTCTTGGCAGTACTTGAAGAGATTTTACTCTGGGCGACCGCCTCCGGAGCTAATCTCTCATTAGAAAAATGTAAGACACTGCATGTTTGTCGTAAAATGTCTTGTCCACAATTAAACTTAACCTTAAACAATGTTAATATACAACATGTTAATAATTTAAAAATATTAGGTATAACATTTAATAATAGATACAACTGGAAACCTCACTGTGTAGAACTTAGAAAAAGCCTAGTTGACAGAGCTAATATAGTTAATTATTTAGCAAGTAAGAAATTAAATGTACATATAAACACTCTTTGTAACATCTCCCGGACTTTAGTTTTAAGCAAAATTGACTACGGACTGTGTATATATGGGAAATGTCCTAAAACAACTCTTAATCTCCTAAAAGCACCCTACCATCATGCGGCCAGAAGGAGCATCAATGCTTATCGAACATCGAGGATCATAAACATCATGGCAGAAGCTGGACTTCCTACCTTAGAAGAGCGACAAGAAGAGAGTTTTACCAAACTACTTTCTAAACTCATGTTCTCATACAACTCCGTCATCGACAAAGATATTTCCTCCGTCATTAGGGCAAAAACCAAAAAGCGTCTTCCGTCAACTATTGCTCGAACAATTTACACCTCCAAAGAAATGGATCTTCCTATCAACCCTGTCAGGCACTTCTCTCCATCTTTTCCACCGTGGTGCATAGAAGAATCCTCTTTCATAATGTTGCTTGCCGAGCACAATAAGGCCAGTACTAATGCCAACCAGTACCAAAAATTCTTTCTCGAAGCCACGTACGAGCTTAAATCTAAAGGTTGGAAACCAATTTTTACTGACGGCTCCAAAACAACAAATGGTACGTCATTTGCTGTTACCCTCGAAGACGGATCCATATTAAGAGCTGGATTACTACCAGAAAGCGCTTCAATTTTCACCGCCGAAGCATTAGCAATACTGGAGGCATTAAAAATAGCTATAACAAATCGCCGAGGCAAGACAATCATTTGCTCTGACAGTCTATCAGTTTTGTATGCGACTACCAACCCGAACTATAACACCCTACTAATTAATCAAATTAGAGATATCATCATAAAAAATGCTCAAAAGATTAAATTAATGTGGGTTCCTGGCCACGTGGGAATAAAAGGGAACGAGTTTGCTGACACAGTCGCCAAATCCTGCACCAACGCACCTGTTTTTACGTTTAACATTTGTTCAAAAATGGATCTTCAAAAACAGGTCGCCCAAAAGCTAAAAACCTTTCGACTTTTGAACTGGAATAGTCATCAAGATCATTATGCAAAAATCAATTTCAACCGTTCTCCTGCTGTCTACCCAACATCCACCTCCAAAGCCATGAACACCATCTTCGTCCGTCTTCGCTTGGGCCACACAGTTCAAACGCACCAACACCTGCTAAACAGAGTCAGTCCCCCAAGTTGCTTAGTATGCAACAATATACTGAACATTGCACATGTACTTGGACAAATTCCTTGCCGCATCTCAACAAAGTTCAACTACGTCTTGTCAAATAACCAAACATTTTATATTCTTCTCAGAATTATTAATGAAGAAAATATAAAAAATGTCCACAATATAATAAGTATCTTAGGTTTAATAATATAATAAAAGCTCTACTCATTAAGAGCCGAAAGCCTCTGCAGCTAGTGCTCCCAATGTAATTTTAGTATAAGAATTTATTTTTATGCTAATAAATAATAATAATAATAATAATATAATTTGTATTTCATCTGTAGCATTCTGTACATGTAGAAATGAAAAAAAATTCACGAAGCATTAAATATATAAAAGAAGAAAAACGTAGAACATTGTATTAAAAATAGTTTCATTGGTTAATCCCTCTAAGATTTACAAAGCTCTTAGGATAAACAAAGAAATGCATTCTGCGATTGTTAAGTAGTCGCATATGTTAAGTATAAATATTTGTCATATTTTTTTCGAATGTTTTTGTTAAGCAAAAATGTAGGTGTATCCGGTAAATCGAGGACGATTTAATGTCAGGTTGGTCGAGTTAAAAGAGTTTCTAATCCTAGTTTAACAAGTTACTATAGTAAATTCATGATCACCCTGTACTCGAAAACCAGTCCACCTACATTATCGCTACCTATATATGAAAGTAGATACCTAATTACCTAATTACCAATGTGTATATATAATTTATTTAAAAGAACTGATGTTTTATCGAACGATCATACAGTTTACCCTAGCATAGTGGTATATTAGCATACCGTGTAGTAACGCAATCGATGTTATACATACCTGATTATGTACCATTTCTTAAGCCTAGAGATAAGGTTCCATACAAGATTTGTTAAGAGTTTTGGGTCAGTTGCAATAAAGTCTCGAAATAAGAAAAGTCTTGTTGTTCTAATTTATTTACCTGTATTGTATGCCTATGCATACCTTTCTGACTCACTCGTGTCAGGTGAGGTCGTCGTACGCAGAATCTTCAGCGTAAACCGGTGCAATACCACAGTAACTCGAGCAATGTGTGAGCCAGTTGCGCTGGCCAATTCCATGAGAAACGTATTACGCTGACTAAGATTATGGGTAAGCTACAAGTGAGAGGTTTGTGGTGAACTCGGTGACAGTAATTCGGTGAGTCTGAATCGGAATCACAAACCAATCGGTCGCGTTTTATCTTTTGCCTTTTATCTTTTATGTTTTATGGTTTTATCTTCAACATTTTGTAACGTTTCTTTGCTCTTCGATACCACGGTGCTTCTGCTCCGATTCACGGAGTATCAAAGCTTGTCAAACCCTACCCCACCTAACCCACTCTTAGAACCGAAGTCACAGAACCCTTCGGTACATCCGGGCAGAAATGTGGTAGGGCTGTTCCAATCCATAGCAGCAATTGGCCTACTTGCATATTCCTGGATCTAGCTCGTCGATGGGGTGGGACTTGGACTAGCGGGAGGATCGCTATTTCTCAGGTGGTCGATGATGTGGCGAAGGGGGAATTGTTCATTTGTTTTTATTTTTTTGTGAAGTTTTATGGGCGAAATCTAATTGATTCACCTTTTTCCTACATTGACTGTTGGGAATCTTAAGGTCAAAATTACATTTAACTTGGGGCAAAAAGTGGGTCAAACTCTTTGTTCGGTTTTTTCTTTCTTGTTCGCGCACATTTATAGATCGAGTCGATACGATAGGTCTTCTTGTTTTTTAATTTTTTTCTATTATTGAATTAGTTTGCAGATTCTTTTTTTTTCACTTGATAGTTTTAAAACCGAATCTACTAAATTTAGAGTGCATGTATATCGTGAGCCGAACCAAAAATAACCCGAACTCCACGCTGCAGACCTTCCTGCTAAGACGACTTACACCTAACTGACTCTGCCAAGCTGCTTTTCGACCCAGCTTAGCTTGTTTGTCACGTTTCTTGGGGTTTTTCCATGATCTCGCGCGATGGACACAACGGTCCTCCCAAAACCATCCGATAAGCAAGCGTCTTCCACCCCTGTCCGCTTGCAAGAATCCACCAAAAACGCATGTCGTGGGCTTCTTGCCATGCCTTGGGAATTCCGAAAGCTCTTCATGTTTGCTCATTCGCTATATACCTCAAGCCACGCCTTGCTGGGGAAATCAAAAATCTCAAAACCCAGTATTCTCCAGCTTTCAAGGGCTCTATACGATCCTCAATACATTTGCTTAGTGTTGGAGGCGTGAAGGATATTTTCACACTTAAGGGGTTTTTATTACTGAATATTATTAGTAATAATTGTTTTTTTGTTCTGGAATACAAAAGTGGAGTGAGAGGGAAAAGAAAAGAAACCTAAACTAATAGATCCGTCAACTATTTTTTTTTTTTTTTGTTTTTAGATAAAGGAGGCTATCAAGAAGTCTCATGCACTCGCAGAGCTAGCCAATCAATACCTTGCTATTAAAATAAACAAAAACGATATAGGTATTAATGCATAATGCATGTGTCAGTTTTAACAGACTTCAACGCTTCAGGTCTTTTGAATGAACAACCGACACAATCCCGTTCGTATCGCGTACCTGGTATAAATTACTGCCTATCGTTTTGAGCACCTTCACCTTCACAAATTTAGGACATAGTTTGGCATTTAAATGTTTTGAGGCATTGCTCAAAATAAAATTTCGTTTAAAAAGCTCGTCACCCACCTGGTATGAGATTATCCGACTTCGTAAGTTGTAAGTTTTTTCGTATTGTTCGTGAGTTTTTTGCAGTGTATCTTTTAAGTATGAATGCAGGATATTCATTCTTTCTGGCTTACTGAGCCAATTAAGCTCAGAGTTGTTAAGGCCATCTAGGGCTTTAAGAAGCTCATAATCTTTTTCATGCTCGATCATGCGCTGGCCAAACAACGCTTCATAAGGTGATATTCCGATAGCCGAATGAATTGTGGTGCGTAAAGCACAGCCGATGGAAGAAAGGTGGATGTCCCAATTAGTTTGTTTAACATCAATATACGCGCGGATCGAAGTAAGAATTGATCTATTTACTCTCTCGCTGGCGTTAGCCTGCGGGGAATAAATCGCAGTCTTGTAGTGCTTGATGCCATACCCTTCGATCATTCTTACAAAATCTCGACTTAGGAACTGAGTGCCATTATCAGACAAAATACTCTCTGGTACTCCGAATAGATGGAAGATTTCTTCCCTAAGAAATATCAATACAATGTCATTAATATGTTGGAAGGGTCGGTCTACCTCGAATGCTTTACCCATCTCCGCTCGCAGGGTGATGTTCGGTGCCTTACAAGCTTTGCACGTCTTACAGTTAGACACGAAATCTTTGACCTGCGTCGCCATGTTCGGCCAGAAGTACTGCTGACGCAGTCAGTATAGGGTTTTAGCCACGCCCCCATGTGAAGCTCTGGGTGGGCAATGAGCCAAAAGAACCAGACGGTGAGTTAGCGCGCTTGGAATCCAAATCTTCCATGTCAGGTCGTCTTGGATTGGATTTCCTGTGCTATGTTTGACCTTCTTGTACACGAAACCGTTCGAGACTTGAAGGTCCGGTAGCTGATCTTGATGCTTTTCGACGTGTTCACGGATCTTCAGGTAGTCCTCCGAGTTGAAACTCGGATCCGAAAGATCTAGGTGAAGAACATCGATGGGATCAGTGGATATCGAACAACCGGGCTCCAGCGCGTCTACCTCGTGTACTCTCGAAAGAGCGTCGGGGACAACGTGCTGAGCACCCTTGCGGTGCTCGATATCAAACGTGAATCCCTGGAGTTTTAAGCTCCAGCGCGCCAATCTATCCGACGGGTCCTTTAGGGTCATTAGCCACTTAAGACTGGCGTGGTCCGTTACCACCTTGAATTTGTGGCCTTCCACGTAAGGCCGAAATTTCTTTATCCCTTTTACGGGCGCTAAGCATTCGCGTTCGGTGACCGCATGTTTACGCTGAGCTGCATTTAATTTATACGAGTAATAGCAAATTGGCTTCTCGACTCCATTCTCATCCTCCTGACAGAGGACACATCCAATGCCAGTGGCAGAGGCATCGCAGAGAATGATGAACTCTTTCCCAATATCAGCGTTCACCAAAACAGGAGCGGAAGTTAAGCGAGATTTAATCTCATTAAAAGACTCAATAGCTTTTTCATCAAACTGGAACTTTACTCCTTTCTTCAGCGTATCAGTGATGGGAGACGCTAAGGAAGAGTAGTCTTTGACAAATCTGCGGTACCATCCGGCCAAACCATTGAATCTTCTTACTTGCCGTGGTGATTTAGGAATAGGAAAGTCGAGTATCGCAGAAATCTTCGCTGGATCTGTTTTCAGGCAGCCATCGGACACTACGAAACCTAAGTACTTTAGTTCCCTGTAGCAAAACTTCGATTTCTCTACGTTTATAGTAAAGCCTGCTGCACGCAATCGCTGAGCAATAATAGAGAGAATTCTCAAATGGTCTTCAAAGGTTCTGGAGACGATCAGCAAATCATCTACATAAACGAGCACTTGCCCTCTGAGTTCGTGCGGAATGACCGTATCCATTAACTTGGGCAGGGATTGTGGCGCATTGCACAAGCCGAAAGGCATCACTTTGAAGTGATATAAAGGCCTACCGGGGATCTTGAATGCCGTCTTCACCCTCGAACTTTTCTCTAGCGGTATCTACCAGAAAGCATCTTTCAGATCCACACTAGAAATGTAGTGTGTTCCTGAAAGGTCTCTTAGCAGAGCATCTATATACACAAGTGGATACGCCCACTTCTTGGTGACCTTGTTAACTTTCCGAGAGTCTAGGCATAAGCGATTTTTTCCCGGTTTTCGCACGAGCACAATTGGCGAGCTCCATGCGCTAGAACTCTCTTCGATGATCCCCAGTTGAAGCATACGATCCACTTCCGCATATACCAGCGCTTGAACCGCTGGAGAAAGAGGATAATGGCGCTGTTTTATTGGCGCGGCCTCCCCGGTGTCAATCACATGTTCGATTAAGGAGGTTTTTCCAAGCCCAAGCCTTGCGAATGAAGGGAATTCTTTGATGACCTCCTCCAATTTTTTTGACTGATTCGGTGATAGTTGGTGAGCGTGCTTTAGGACTTCGTTTTTTCCTGTTTGGGAAGGCTCTGGTCGAGGTGAAATCTCGGATATTATATCCGGTGCTAATTGAAATGCTCGCCAGAAGTCTATACCAAGGTATAGCTTTTGCCTTAGAGATGGACCTTAATATAGATCGAGAATCTCCTCTCGGTTACGATAATTGATTTTAGCCGTGACTTTGCCGACGGTTGCTTGACTTTGGCCGTCCACTGTTGAGACAGAAGAGGAGAAATTTTGATAGGGTATCCCATTTTCTTTTAGCATTTCGAGCCCTCCTCCACCGAGACAGCTGATAGCAGCACCACTGTCAAGAAGCCCGAGCCATTCCTGGTCAAACATTTTGACTGAGACATATGGACGCGGATCTTTGGAATCGCTAAGAGTAGTCGCGGCAATAGCACGATACTGCTTCCTCTTATTTTTAAATTTTGCTCGTAGCCTTTTTATTTTTAGCGGGACTTGAGCCCAAATATTCTTTTTCGAGCTTCAAAATACGCAAGCTGGCGTTCGTGCAGCGTTTTCTTGGGCACAGCAGACAAAGATTCTGGTAATGGTTTTTCTTTTGAAGTAGGGGGTTGATTGGTTGGTTGGCGTGGAAGAATTGTTATGGTTTTGTCAGAGTTATTTAGTTCGATGCTTCCGGGGCTCTCTGAACTGAACAACTCTCCCCGGACTGAGGGTTGTTCTTCAGGAGGTTTCCCTGGCAGCGCTTGCAATTAGGTGATGTTGTTTCTTCTAGCCCACACCTGTAACAAAACACGGCACGCGGCTCTCGACAGTCGTGGTACGTGTGACCAGCGACTTTACAATTCCAACATTTAAGCTGGCTAACCTCTCTTCGACGGAAATCAACGGCTTCGAGTGACACAGAGGATTGGTCTTCGAGAATCGCTAACTCACTGACATTACGACGTTGCCAGTTGGGTTGTTGGACTTGTGGGGGAATTCTGGGACGTGACATGTCATGGGTTTGAAGGTACTTTTCCACGGTCCGACAGACGTAGACCATCTCTGACAGACTGTGGGTGGAAAAGGTGATTAAAAGTTCGCAAACTCGCCATTATCCGCCTGACATTCTGTTTGATGATCTCAATTAATTCGCAGTTCGGTTTAGGAACGCGCAACCTTGAGTTTAATTGGATAAGATCCGAATAAAAATCATCAAAACTCTCTTGTGGCATTTGTTTTCTTTCGGCCATCTTTCTGGAGAGTTCAGAATCCGTTTCGATGCTTCTGTATTGCTCGATGAGTGCTAGTCGAAGCGTCGACCAGGTTGCAGCTGGATTGATTTTGAGGAACATCCAAAACCATGTCTCAACCTGTCTGCTCACAAAATGGTGGAAGTTGAGTAGTACTTCGTCCCAACTGACGTTATAACTCTCCTTCAGTCTTTCAAGGCGAAACAGACAGTCGTCGACTGTAATATTTTTGTTATCAAAATTTATACCCCACTTGCGATAGTTGGGATATCGGGTATAAGAATTAGATGGAAATAGCATCCGTGGTTTAGCATCAGAGCGAGGTGAGGGATCGTTGAAGTTCAGCTGACTGAGTTGAGACAAAAAGTTGTCCACATTCGACCCCCGAGCCAGTCAACGGGATATACTTGTTCATTGATGTTAGATTCGGGTCCCAAGGGACGGTTGAGTTGCCTACTTGCATTTACGGGAGGGGGAACAACCCTGGGTGGTACAGGCGCAGGATTAGTTACTGCGGACAGACCCCTAGGATTAGGAACTTCTGGCACGAATTGCGGTCTTAAAGCGGACAGAGACTCCCGGACTATCGCAGCCATTTCTTCCCGGAGAGCTAAGCGATTCTTCTCCAGTTCTTTTTGAATGAATCTCATGTCCTCCATTTGCCTAAGACCAACCGTAGCGGTTACGACTTCTTGAACATAGTGTTCGAATTGTTCGGCCTCGCTAGACACATGCGATTCGTTGGCCTCTGCATTACTGTTGTTGGCTGGTACGTCAGAATAAACTTGTGCAGTGATAATTTGAGAAATTCCCGATCCTGAGGGATCTGGCCCTGGAACGATATCATTAACATTACCTTGTAAGGTGGACATGTTACCAGATAAGGAAAAATTACTGGGTGGATGCCTTCTTGGGTTACGAAAACGATACGAACTTTTTACATCTGACTTGCCTCGACCGGGCATTCTATGTGTATCAAATCGGTTAATAACTTAAAAATCAACTAACCTACTATAATTCTATTCATAAAAAATAAGAGCTTCGAAGTATACGTTAAATTCTACTTCCATTATTAATAATAGCGACTTCCAAAATTACTCAATACAAAATTGTGTTGGGGCAAAAAAAAAAAAATTCAAAAAAAAAAAACTGCTTGTATACGAAGGTAACTCTACAATATTCGAATCGATTTAATTCAAATTTTAAGCATGCATGATTTTCGGATGAGCTTTGCAAAAAAACAAGGGATGGCTTTCGGAAGCTAAACTGAAATACGATTGTTTTCTTTTTTCATGGCGTAAGACAGCAAAACATTCGGTAAGCGCAGCAGCTAAATTAAATCTGTGTCGAACTCAAACTTATCGGACAGCGCTCGGTGATGTTCGCTCTTGAGGTGTGGACTAAGCATGCAGGACTGTCAAGGATAAGCTACAGTCGTAGAATAGGGGCATCTTCACCAATCTACCGGACTTAATCCTCACTACCTGCAGAGTCTTCTTATTCTCCTTTAACACCGCTTACTAATTGTCTGTTGCAGCTGATGAACCTGCATCTTATGGATCCACTGTAAAGGCTTCTCCACTGCTATATTTCGGTCAACGATAAAGGTAAAGGGTAATTTCGCCCACGATCTTTCTACAATATAAGAAGGCAGCAGTCGAAGTCAAGAAACAAAGTCCTGAACTTCCGGACCATCTCATAGTAATAAAAAAGATCTTGATGTTAGTCGAGCGAAGGTATCACAACCCTCAGACAATGAGCAAATTATAAAAAAATAAACAATTCGGGCCCCTCGTTGGGCGCCATCTGTAACGTTTCTTTGCTCTTCGATACCACGGTGCTTCTGCTCCGATTCACGGAGTATCAAAGCTTGTCAAACCCAACCCCACCTAACCCACCCTTAGAACCGAAGTCACAGAACTCTTCGGTACATCCGGGCAGAAATGTGGTAGGGCTGTTCCAATCCATAGCAGCAATTGGCCTGCTTGCATATTCCTGGATCTAGCTCGTCGATGGGGTGGGACTTGGACTAGCGGGAGGATCGCTATTTCTCAGGCGGTCGATGATGTGGTGAAGGGGGAATTGTTCATTTGTTTTTATTTTTTGTGAAGTTTTATGGGCGAAATCTAATTGATTCACCTTTTTCCTACATTGACTGTTGGGAATCTTAAGGTCAAAATTACGTTTAACTTGGGGCAAAAAGTGAGTCAAACTCTTTGTTTGGTTTTTTCTTTCTTGTTCGCGCACATTTATAGATCGAGTCGATACGATAGGTCTTCTTGTTTTCTTATTTTTTTCTATTAATTAGTTTGCAGGTTCTTTTTTTCACTTGATAGTTTTAAAACCGAATCTACTAAATTTAGAGTGCATGTATATCGTGAGCCGAACCAAAAATAACCCGAACTCCACGCTCCAGACCTTCCTGCTAAGACGACTTACACCCAACTGACTCTGCCAAGCTGCTTTTCGACCCCGCTTAGCTTGTTTGTCACGTTTCTTGGGGTTTTTCCATGATCTCGCGCGATGGACACAACGGTCCTCCCAAAACCATCCGATAAGCAAGCGTCTTCCACCCCTGTCCGCTTGCAAGAATCCACCAAAAACGCATGTCGTGGGCTTCTTGCCATGCCTTGGGAATTCCGAAAGCTCTTCATGTTTGCTCATTCGCTATATACCTCAAGCCACGCCTTGCTGGGGAAATCAAAAATCTCAAAACCCAGTATTCTCCAGCTTTCAAGGGCTCTATACGATCCTCAATACATTTGCTTAGTGTTGGAGACGTGAAGGATATTTTCACACTTAAGGGGTTTTTATTACTGAATATTATTAGTAATAATTGTTTTTTTGT
Source organism: Neoascia interrupta (assembly GCA_947623515.1). Classification (NCBI taxonomy): domain Eukaryota; kingdom Metazoa; phylum Arthropoda; class Insecta; order Diptera; family Syrphidae; genus Neoascia; species Neoascia interrupta. Next base: position 120,835,408 of record OX392462.1, read on the forward strand.
TCTGGAATACAAAAGGTTTCCTACAATTTTGGCGCAGCCCGTTTCGCGAATTAACGCATTACACATTTACGCGGATTAAATTCCTTATCATAAGTGCATTAGCCTTAGAAAAACCAAAATTATTGTGAGTGAAAGTGCTCTATTATAGTTTATAAAACGTACATTATAAAACGTACATGTTTCCACCTCGAGTAGGTTTTGTTCTAGACTCCGCTTATTTTTTTTTTTTTTTTCCTTTTTTATGCACTTTTTGGGGAGTTAGGATAAGTGTATGGATAATTGGGAAGAAAAAACTCAAAGTTTGAAAGACGAGGTTGAAGAATTGCGCAAGCAAAAAGGAGATCAAGGCTTAACGATACTCTTCTTGCTGAACTAAAAGCTTTAACTTCTCGGGACGTGTGTTCGCCAATTCGAGATCGAATAAGTTCAACGTGGGGTCAATTCACAAGAGTTGAAACCACAGACGCGATCGTCCAAGAGCTTCTCAGTGCAGCGAAGACTGAAATTGGTAGAACTAGCGCCCAGTTAGAGGAGCTTAGGCACCAAAACAGGGCCCAGTCGAAGCAAATATAAGCTTTAAAGGAAACTTTGCGCGACGCTGAGATCGAAAACGAAGAAGCGATTTCAAGAGTTAATGAACTTACGCAAAGGAGTAAGAGTCCCCACATCTTCTTTCAGCTCAGGCTCTTTACGTAAAGTTGAAAATTTGCAGAAACCACTGCAACTAAAAGCGCAAAAAGGTACTACGACAAAAGTTGGTTTTGTTTTAGACTCCACTTAAACAAAAATGTCGTTCGAAAATGTGTCTAAAGTGACTTCGCGTTTAGTGCCGCAATTCTCCGGATAGAGAACTCCCGATCTTGTGGGCAAGGTTTATGAATTCATAAACGCGTGTTGTTTGGGTATCAAGTGCTTGGGAGAAAGTGAGGCCGAAGAAATGTTCATCTCACTAATCCCAACTGGGTTAACTGGCGATGCGTTCGAACTAGTTCGAATAAATAAGCCTAAAACATTAACCGAACTCGAATCTCTGGTCAAAACTGCGTACCTTTCTAAGCACGCTTGACAACGTTATGACGGAGATAAAGAGGTGCACACAGATGATGCCCAAAGGTATTCAAACGTTTGCTAGGCGGTTAAACGCACTCGGGGTCAAAGCAAGAGAGATCATTGATTCTCGGTATTCAGCCGCGGAGTCAATACCCCTTGTGAAAGAACTACAGAATACAGTAATCACTGTATTTAAGACGGGTCTGTTTGACCCCGTAATACGACAGTTGATGCTCACAGCCGTTGAGCAAGATCTACAGAAACTGGCCAATTTAGCTTTTAAGACTAGCCTAATGATTCGGCCGCAGATGGGCTACCAGCAGCCTGTTGAAAATTATCCGCTGCCAAATTACCACTCTTCAACTGTCCCTCAGTGGCCAAATTCGTTTTCAAGTGATCTTTTCCAATTTAAGTTGCAATCGCAGTATTGCTCCAGTACACCATTTTTACAACCAACTCCTCAAATAGCGTCAAATACACCATATTTGATGCCAGACGTTAACGCTCCCATACAACAGGCACCGAAACCAAAAAATACATTCCAGATCAAGTGTGGTCTCTGCAACAAGCCTAACCACTCTTACGCGGAATGTCGCCAAAGGAAAAACACACCTTATTGCGAAAAATGTCATTCGTACGGGCATACACAGGACGTTTGTCCCAGAAGCACAGTTTTCAATGAAACGAAAGAGCACAAAAACAAAAATGCCTTTGGTGCTCTCGTCTGGGACATTCGGAGGATGTTCGTTTCAGTAAGAAAAATTATCAGAAGGTCAACTCGGTAAACTCAAGCGGGCGCAGCCAAGATTAGGCTGTGCCCTTAAGCCTCTTGAAAATGAACGACATAATATAGACAAGCCTATAAACAATTTAAAAACGGGATCCGAGGTAGTGGATGTAGGTAATAGGGAAGGCAATGAAAATAAACGCACACATCCGAAATGCCACACTAAAATACGGTTTCAATTTCTAACAAATATAATTTCACATACAAATTTTGTTTTCCTGTACTTTCGTCAAATGCTCTTATTGAGTAAAACATTTGTTTTCGAGAAGTTCAACGCTTGCCAAAAATACGCAAGGAAAATAAAAAGCTATGCCAGAAAGTTTGTAAAAATCAGGCCCAGAGGCTTACTTCATTTTATGTTAAAGAAACATTAAAACTCTTTTTTGGGAAGTACCCTTGTACAAAACACGATCTGTTCCTAGCATACAAATGCCACGGACACGACGTGTATATAAAGTTGCCGATCATTGAAGCAAAAGGAGGTAGCGCAATTTTTCTGATCGACACTGGCGCTGAGGTCAGTCTGATGAAACAAGGTAAACTACTTAATGAAATCGAAGTAAGTCCAACAAAGTGCCAAGAGTTAGGCGGGGCATTTGGAGGAGTAATGGTAAGGTTCTCTATCAACAACAATACCGTTGGCTAGAAATTTTCAACCCAAAGCAAAATTCCACGTCATAAACGACACTTGCGGAATACCTGTAGATGGTATCTTGGGTCGCGACCTGATTTGGAATTGCTCAATAATTTACTCGCTCAATAAAAAATTAATTTTCTTAAACAAGCAGTCTAAACAGGTAGTAGTTGAACTTCCTCTAAATTCCTACAAAGAATCGGAAAGGTTCGGCAGAGATAATAGTTCGAGTGTCTCCGAAACCAAAGCTAGGACTAAAACGTTAATAAAACTAAAGGTTAAGACTGGTTGCGAGGATATATTGGTCCAAAGCCAGGAGCTCAAACCGGGTGTCTACTTAGCCAATACAATAACAAAAGTTAGGGAGGGACACATTCTACTCCCAATAATAAACGCCGATACAGAACTTTGCCGCTTGGATCGTAAAAAGTCTAGTTCAAAGTAGGGCAGCTAGTCCTATTAAAAAACGCTACGAGGAAAAATAAATTTTCTCCCATATGGATTGCACCATATGAGGTAGTGCTCATTAATGGTCCGGTTACAACTTTTGTCAGAATAAATTTTGTCAGTAATGCCACCAATAGAAAGCATTACTTGTATGTTATATGTCATTTGTTTATTTTATTCTATATTTTGTTTTTCTCTCCTTTAAACTTTTAAAACAATTACAAAAATATTCATTACAGATCCGGAACTCTAATTAAGCTAGGTTTATTATAATTTGCATGTGTGTTCGATAATTTTTTTTGTTATGTATTCAAAATCATAGAATAATTTTTGGTTGTTAAGCAACCGTATTATTGCATATATCTCGTACAATCTTTATTTACGAGATACTATTGGTTTTAAATATTGTACTCCTTTTCAAAAAGAAAAAAAACGAACAAACATGTTAAAAATGATTGTATGTTTTTGCCACGCGATTATTAGTCTCAGTCAACTTGTGGAATCAACCACGCAGCAACCGGAATTGACACCGTTCGTTTTCAAGCAACTCCCTCCATCACCGGGGCCGGTGATTTTTGAAACAGTTAGGATCACCGTTATGGACGGTTTTCACACAAATAAACACTATGGACTTTTCAGTGGTCCTTAACTTTACTGAGATGTGCGATCAGCAAATAGATCCGTTTCGCTTGAATGTGGTTTCAAAAGGATTTAAAGAAAAATGTAAGCTTATGACAAATGAAGTACGTGTTATAGTTGGTAACCTACGCCAACACAACCTACGCCAATACACCAAGAGGAAACGATCTATTGAAGCAGTGGGAAGTTTTGCAAAGTGGACTTTCGGAATTATGGACAGCAAGGACGCCCGCCAAATTTACAACCAACTCCGCTTGATGAAAGGCCATGAACAACGAACTCTAGATTTGCTTAAGAAGCAAAGTTTCCTCCTTATGGATACGAACAGTCTGCTGGATATCTTGGAAAAAACCGATTCAAAGACGTACTTTAAGGACCACTCCGTGCTACACCAAGCAGCGAAAGTGTCAACATACCCGGATGGCAGTTCCATAATAGTGAAAATAACAATACCATTACCGGAAATTACTGTTTTCACCGTCAAGAGAATGTACCCAATGCCGACACACAAAATAATTGTCGACACACAAGAAAATACATTGCTGAGTCATTCAGCCAAGTATTATTCATGCTGATGTCCCCAGAAGATTACACGGATTGTGTCAGAGTGCTTTTTAATTCTACCCTACCACTGAGAGTATGCAGTTACGATAAGCCGATCCATACCAGTGGAACGTCAGTATGCGAGGACCAGGCCGAGCAACATGTCCATGTTGCAGACTTTCCAAAGCAAGACACTAAGAGCAATTGTGAATGCTCCATGGTATATTAGGAACAGTGATCTTCACAGAGATTTAGGATTAGCTACCGTGAGCGAAGAAGTAACAAACTTTGCTCGAAAGCTAAATGCTCGCCTTCATGATCATTGCAACAATGAAATGATCCGTGCTCTAAACGAGACTCTTAACGATGTAAACAACGAGCGACGACTACAAAGAGCAAGACCCTTCGATCTAGCGACGTAGGGTAAAGCCGCACGTGCCACAAGTGTCTCTCATAAATGGGTCGTTTTTCAGCACGTGGAAATCGGGCATAACCAGTATCGGCTAATTCGGTATTATATACCTGCTATAGTGGGCGTATTGGTATCTTTGAAAGATTATGGAGTTTTAGCCTTCGTCCACCCTAGTATGAAAAAAAAAAAAAAAAAAGAAGTATGCGAGGTGGAGTTTCTACAACACGTACCTTCTGCACTTACTAGTTGCAACTACGTAGCAATACCTGCCCGTCAGGGAATGATCGTAAAAATGGCCTCCAGTAATCAATGGCTAATAGACGTCAAGGTACCAATGACTATCAATTTCAACTGTCATGGTGCTCAATATGCCCCAGTTTTTAAACAACTTGGAATACTCAACATCTTAAGAAACTGCGAAATCTATACAAAGTAAATGCGGTTACCCTACGAGCAAGCTTGGGAGACAACTGCCGAGATCAAACTACCAAAAATTGATCATAGTGACCTTATAAACGTGCTACGAGCCAAGTTCAGCATGCCACCAACGAGATATCATAAAACTTTACCCCCGTTGCATCTTGGAAACCATGCTGATCTGTTGGATTCGCTATCGAAGGGAAAAAATTATTCGACAAATTGGAGGTGCAAACGAATCAAACAGACTTCAACCAAAAGGACGCAGAACAGCAATGGGAGTTAGTGATTCATCATTACTCTCTGCTATCAATCGTCAGCATTGTAGTAGCCGCATTGGTTATTGGAGCGTTTCTCAAACTGTACAAGAGGCACACGCCCGCAACACATATAACTGATCCGCAATGTGTTGTAAGCAACGCACCCATGGTGCAAGTAGCAGCTGACAACCAAACAACGTATCTGCCAGTCAAGACATTTGAAGGGAGGGAGACAGAAGTAAGGAAGTCCAGAAGAAAACTAAAATTCCCACACGTTTAGTTTATCAATTTAAATGTAGTCTGGTAAAGAAAAAAAAAACAATTGTATTCGAAAAGCTTTAAAGCTTTTTTTGTATTTAAGAAAGATTTACTACCTTAGAAACTTAAAAGAAACGGGAAAGTATACTGTTTCGAGCACTCTATTTTAATTATAAGCTATGAACACACACACAAACTAATCTTTACTTAAGCAAGGTACAAAATAAGGAGCCAAGAGTTAAAAACTCTGAAATTATTACAATAAATTTAAATTATACATTAAAAATGTCCATATTCTAATAAATTTATATAAATACATTGATAATAAATTACGAAAAAAAAAATGTTTAAAGTTTCAAATTACCCCTGCAAGGTCGGGGTTAGAATAGCCTTGAGGTAAGGTATGCCTGTCGTAAGAGCCGACTAAAATCCACCGGAAGAAATATTCTTTTATGTTTCAACGGATGCTGTCGATGCTGCTCCATTTGGGGCAATTTTTGGCAGTAAGGTTTTAACTTATAGATGAATCTGAAGGTTAAATTAAAATCCAGAAGCGTCTGTCACACATTGTGCGGCTCAAAACGAAAGATTTGATTACCCCAGGTGGCAGCCCAGCTATGCTGGAAAATCCACCCTCTTCGGAGGCAGGCTCTACGGATTCTGGGGAGAGCCTTTTATTGCTTATAAATCCTTTTGAGAAAAGGGCAAAACTAAATCGATCACCACCACCTAGATCGAACATATCCGGAAAAAGCAGTCCACCGGTAAACCAGGACTCTGTGAAAATTAAGAGCTTAGAAAAGGAGAATAATGAACTCCGAGCTAAGCTTATTGAAATGGAGCGACTCTTCCAAGATCTAAAAATGGAAGTTGACTCTCTGCGAAAAGAAAACGAGTATATTAAAAATACTCGTTTAACGAAAGACTGTGAGGTAACGAAAGAGTGTGTAACACTGAACCGACCAGCAGTCGAATACTTCACGGACGAGGACGAACTTGCACTTGAGACCGATTCAGTCTTAAGGAAAAGGTCTAGCAAGAAGCGTAAGGCGAATTCCTCTCCCGAAGTAATACAAAAATAAGATAAGCCCTCTGGCTCAAACAAGGCTAAACCAGAAGCGAAAATTCGTCCACCTCCCGCAATAAACATCGTCGGGGTAGCAGACTTTGGGAGATTGCGCAACCTTCTTGCAAACACGGTGAGAACAGAAAACTATAAGCTTACCTCGCACCGAAATAACGTGTGGAAAGTAAATGTTGACAACGCCGATTCCTATCGCGCACTGTCTCTTAGACTGAATGCAGAAAGAATCGAGTGGTATACTTATCAAAATAAGTACGAGAAACCACTGCGAGTCATTGTAAGGAGGCTCCACCCATCATGCACAAAAGAAGACGTTGTAAAAGACGTAAAAAATAAAGGCCTTAAAATTATTGATGCCGTCAATATCATTAAAAAGGAAAAGCAACGCACGGAAGGAGAAAGAGACACTGTGATCAGACGCGGCCTTCCAATTTTTATGCTCTCCTTTGAAAGAACTGAGAGCATAAACGATATTTATAAAATAAAAATCATACTTAACATCAGGGTTAAAATCGAACCCATGCGAAAGGGCAATAGACTGATACCACAGTGCAAGCGATGCCAAGAATTCAGGCAAACAAGTGCCTACTGCCAAAAAGAACCACGTTGCGTGAAATGTGCCGGAAAACACCTCTCAACAGATTGCAAAGTTGACATAAAGGCTCCAGCAGTTTGCGCAAATTGCCACGGAAACCACCCCGGAAACTATCGAGGATGCGAAGTAGCCATAGAGCTGCAAAAGGGACGAGAACCTCTTAAGGGAAATACTAGAGGTCAGAATCAAAGCCTAGGACGCCCAAAACCTGCTGAAACTCCTAAGCCAAAGACTCCAAAGACACCAAAGCCGGTCAAAAGTGGAAGATTGGCAAAGGAGGCGTCGACAAAAGGCGTAAAAGCTGCACAAAAGAGCGGCGCCAGTTCAAGTGCAGCGGAGAAACCACCATTGGTCGGACCGAAATCATACGCACAGGTTGCGGCAAACGAAAACAAGGCAAGATCGCCCACAACAGATGCAGTGTCTAAGATCCTCGCAGTAAACTTGGAGAAACTTGAGGATCAGACTAAAATCAACAAAGTTATATTTGACAAACTGTGCAAGCTCGAATTTAAGCCTCGAAAAAATTACAAGAGAACATGAATATGAAACAGTTGTTTAAAATACTAACATGGAATGCAAACGGCCTTCTTAATAAAATAGACGAACTAGAAGTATTTCTACGGAAAAACAATATTGATATTTGCATGATTACCGAAACTCACCTTAAAAACGGGTCTACACGCAAACTTAAAGGTTACAATGACTATCACGCCCTATCACGAGGATCCTCCCTCTACATTAGGAACTGCATAAAGCACTAGACTCTATGCAGATCAGTTCAGTTTCTGTAAAAATTGACTGCTTAGATTATAACATTGCATCTTGTTATTCCCCGCCAGGATATAGACTGGTGGAAGACGATCTTGATCGTATGTATGACTTCATTGGGTTCAATCCCCACCCCCAATGATAAAGACTTTAACGCGAAGCATACTTTTTGGGGCTCACGATGCAATTCAACAAGAGGCAGATTACTGTACAAAAATAGTATGAAAAGTGGGGTGGACTTTTTCTCCACGGGTAAGCCAACATATTGGCCAACCGATAGGAATAAAACGCCTGACCTTGTCGATTTTTTCATCGCTAAAGGGTACCCCATATACCTTACGCGAATTGAAGAGTGTTAGGATCTTTGCTCAACCCACTCAGGAGTTATCTTGAAGATGGGTGGAAGACTGGCGAAAATAGAAAGAGCTCCTAGATTAGCTAGCAAAAACATGAACTGGGACGCTTTCAGAAAGGACTGTTAGGAGGGTGTTGGCTTGAATGTGCCATTGAAAACTCCTTTCGAGTTAGAAACCGCAGTTGACAAATTCATTGAAGCAATTCAGAGCGCTGCTTGGAACAACAATTCGTCCCAAAAGAGCGCAGTTAGCACCGACGGGCATGTACGTAAAACATATCCGCTCGAAATCGAAGAATTGATTCGTGAAAAGAGAAGAGCGCGTAGGAGATGGCAAGGCACGAGGGCTCCCCCAGACAAAACCCTATTGAACCACCTCTCTAACAAACTGAAAGGAATGTTGCAAGATCTTAAAAATCGTGAGACCACTGAATACCTTGAAGGCTTGTCGGCGGATAGGAGCTCAAACTACTCGCTGTGGAAAGCAGTTAAGTATATCAAGAAACCTATAATCCACTCGTCACTAATAAAAAAAGCTAACGGCGAATGGGCAAGAGAAGACAAAGAGAAAGCGAATTTGTTTGCTGAACATTTAGAAGAAACATTCAAGCCTTTCGACGGTCCGCCGTTGGCTGACGTTCTAAACAACAACGGGGAACCTGGTAGCTTTAGAATGAAAAAAGTTTCGTTAGTTGAACTCCGACAGACAATTAGCAAACTTAAAAATAATAAGGCCCCGGGTTACGACCTGATCACTGGCGAAATATTAAAAGAGCTACCAAAAAAGGCATTAGTCAAGCTACTTTATATGATAAACGCTTCTCTTAGACTTCTATACGTTCCAAGACAATGGAAAGTTGCTGAAGTCATTATGGTTCCCAAACCGGGGAAATGCGCAAATGATAAAAAATCTTATAGGCCCATATCGCTTCTGCCGATAATATCGAAAGTATTCGAGAAACTTCTGCTGAAGCGATTACAACCAATAATTGCAGAAAGACGCTTGATCCCGGATCATCAATTCGGTTTCAGACCTAACCATTCCACAATAGATCAAGTCTACAGAATAACGCATGAAATTGAAAAAGCGTTAGAAGGGAAAAAAATATGTTCAAGTGCTTTCCTCGACGTATCGCAAGCCTTCGACAAGGTATGGCACGAGGGCTTGAAATATAAGCTACGGCAAAACTTGCCGAAAGACATGATTAAAATATTGGAAAATTATCTTGAAGGCAGACTCTTTCGTGTTAGGTGTAGTAGTGAATACTCGAGTTTCAAGCAAATTCGGGCTGGCGTACCCCAGGGAAGCGTCCTCGGTCCGACCCTGTTCCTGCTCTACACAAGAGACATACCTCTAGATGACGAGACAGTCGTGGCCAGGTTTGCGGACGATACGGCCATCCTGGCAAGAGGTGAATCAGTCGAGTCATCAACGAGAAACCTCCAACGAGCATTGGACAGAATTTGTGTCTGGACGAAGACTTGGCGAATCGCTCTTAACGAGAACAAGTCTACGCATGTGAATTTCACTTACAGAAGGGTTAACAATTTGCCTCTGTTCATAAATTCTGTACAAATACCTTATGCAAATGAAGCGAAGTATCTAGGGATGACACTGGACGCTAAACTAAGATGGAAACCACACGTAAAGAAGAAGCGTGACGAGCTCGAGATTAGGCTCAGGGAAATGTATTGGCTTATCGGAAGATTTTCGAAATTAAGCACATATAACAAACTGCTCTTGTACAGGCAGGTGTTAAAGCCGTCCTGGACATACGGTATACAACTTTGGGGTTGTACCAAGCCGAGCAACATGTCCATGTTGCAGACTTTCCAAAACAAAACACTAAGAGCAATTGTGAATGCTCAATGGTATATTAGGAATAGCGATATTCACAGAGATTTAGGAATAGCTACCGTGAGCGAAGAAGTAACAAACTTCGCTCGAAAGCTAAATGCTCGCCTTCATGTTCATTGCAACAATGAAATGATCCGTACTCTAAACAAGACTCTTAACGATGTTAACAACGAGCGACGACTACAAAGAACAAGACCCTTCGATCTAGCGACGTAGGGTGAAGCCGCATGAATGAACGGCTTAGTAGGTGCATTCACTGGAAAGCAACCTATCCAATGCGATCAACACTATGGAAGCGTAAACTACTTGTTAAGTTAACTTAGTTGTAGTCAAGAAGTATTATGAGAGAGCGAAAATTTACTACTATGAAGTGCGTTCTGGCAGTTTCATAGTGTCTCTCATAAATGGGTGGTTTTTTAGCACGTGGAAATCTGGCATAACCAATATCGGCTTTTGGAGTTTTAGTCTCTGTCCATCCTAGTATTCAAAAAAAAAAAAAAAAAAATTTTAAATTTAAATTCTACTTTGAAAATAATATTGTATTATCTATGCATATTATGTTATTATGTATTTTTTTTTTATTAAACAAGATGTTGGTATTGATAATATAATAAATAATATGTATATAAGCATTTAAAATATGTATACCCAGTGAGTAAATCCAACAGTGCGTATAGAATAGCTCTGGTTCGTCTGTAACGGACCGCGGTAGCCCTATTCCGATTCTTATTCTCCTTTCCATTCCTTTTCTCCTTTTCATTCCTTTCCTCCTTTCCATTCCTTTTCTCCTTTCCATTCCTTTTCTCCTTTCCATTCCTTTTCTCCTTTCCATTCCTTTTCTCCTTTCCATTCATTTTCTCCTTTCCATTCCTTTTCTACTTTCCATTCCTATTCTCCTTTCCATTCGTTTATTTTCTTGTTTTCTATTCCCGTCCCGTTACCATTTATGCATCATTTTAAACAGAAAAAAAACCCTTTCTTCTAAGTTTGTGTTCACATTTTTTTAAAAAGGGGCGTGGCATGATTAACTGCTTTAACCGAGAATCAATATTAGCATAGGAATATCCAAGTTTGCGGCTAAAATGTACGCAAAACTGTAATTTTTTGGTTCAATAATTCTGAACTAAATTCAATGAAAATTCTGTTCTAAATTCAATAATTTTGTGAAATTGACCTCTACAGTTGGGCGTGGCCAAAAACTTTGTATGAACGAAATCTGAAATAGAATCCGAAATCGAAATCAAAATTTATGTGGTAAATTTTATCATTAATCTATACTGAGTAAAGCTTAAAAGCAGTCGAAATCCTTTTTTTTTTTAATTTATAGGTTTTTATGAAATTGTGCCTCTAAATATGGCTGTGCTCCAAAAGTTTGTATGAACCAAAAGTGGAACTTAAAATTTCAATTTTCTTCATAAAATATTAAGTACAAAGTTTTCGATTTGGAACAAAAATATTGGATAAATTGCATTTGAACAATTACTCTTTAATTCGATGCAAAAATGTAATATTTTGGGTAAAATTCGACAATTTCGTAAGATCTATTATATCTTCCGAGAAAAAGAAACATGTGTAATTTACCTCTTACCATATGGTTGCTTTATTAAGGTTAGGCTTATAAGAACAAGTCACGTCGATGGTTGATAGACAAGTGAACGAGTAGCTGTCAAACCAATCAGACGATTGCACTCGTTAACCAGAATATACAACACTCTCCGCCACTATGAAATAATAATACAATTGGTAAGACCTTAAAAATACAGAAACGCAAGAAATGTATAAAACAACCCAATCACCAATAACTGCTAGTACTAAAGAAATTGAAAACGATCTGGACGTTTTAAGGCTCGTCTCCCCTTCTTTAACGCGATTGGTAATTCAACAGGAGAAGCTTCATGATTTGCGTTTGGAATGTTTTCAGCATTTTCTACATTTGTTTGCAAATTACGAGAGCTTACGTCAGTTACACTTAATTTAGGATTAACAAATTTTTTCTTCAATTGATTTTCATGTACGTATCTAATTTTCCCATTTAAATTAACTTAATAAGTCAAGTTGCTAACAATTTGCCCTACAACAACTGGAATCCATTTAACAATAGTTTTCAGCTCACTACGATGTAAAGCTTTTTCTCCAACTATAAATATTGTGTTTAATACATGATTGCATTCTCCTTTTACATTGATATCACTAACCCTACCATTAATTTTAGGACTAATATAGTCTAGTTTTTTAGTGGCCTTATACGAAAAGATTAATTCTGAAAGCGTTTTTCCAGTTGTTGTTGTTTTTGTTTTATTGTAAACCATAAGCAAGTCAAATACTCTATTTTCAAAACCGACTGATACTATAATACCATTGAAAGCGACTGATACTATAATACCATTTTTGCCAGCTTATCTTTCATCGTTCTAACACCACACTCTGCCAACCCATTGCTTTGGCTATGGTAAGGTGGAGTATTTGTAAAACCTATTTTCTTTGTCTCGCAATATTTTTAGCGGTCCGTCCAAAAATGGAAAAAGGACCTCTTATGGTATCGCTACGTTGTCCGTCCGTCCGTCCAATCGCTTTATAACTTCTGAACGGTAAGTCAAATTTTTCAATTCAGTAAGTCAAAAAACCAAATTTTGATGTGCGTATAAACTGCGGAAATAGTCAGAGAATCCAAAGAGGGCAATTTTTTTTAAGCACAAATAACGGTTTAGTAATAGTTTGAAATTTCATGTGAAGATGGACTTAATGTTTTTTAGTGTTTTTTTTTTCAAGAAGTTTAGTAGGCAAGAACTAGAAAAACAAATCTTAGGCTTAAGAAATACTAAGTTTTAATTAAAAAAATGAACTTTTCAAAAATATCAAAACGTTTTTGAAGTAGAGTAACGAAACCCAATATAAAATCACCCAATAAAAGAACAGTAGGAAATAGTACAGCAACAGGAACACTACGAAAAAAGTATATTACAGGCTGAAAAATATATCCAGAAATAATTTTAATAAATAAATAGAATATTGCACAAACTGCGCAATAAAGATGACTATAACCTTCAACAAAAGCCGACGGACCGCACCGCGTATGTCTTCATACTTGAGGGTCTTTTTTTTAACAAAAAAGCCCAAAAAGGTGGTCCGTTGTCCGTCACTATTTGCTTTGTAAACCCGAAAATGACATAAAAACTCCTTAATCCTTTCAAGCAACGCTTTAAACGTTGCTGACGGCATTATCTTATCAATAATGTATTTACTGTATGCATCAACAATAACAAGACAAACTTTATCCAGGAAATGAAAGAAATCTAAATGGATCCTTTGAAAAGGCTCATATATTTTGGGCCAAACTGAAACACATTTTTTTTTTTGGAACAACCTGTGTTTTCAACAAAATTCACGATTTCCTTGTCAATTTGAGGCCACCATACATAGAACCGGGCTAGCATCTTCATACGACCCATACTCGTATGACACTCATGAAGAAGCTTTAGTACCGCGAACCTCAAAACAACTGGAATAAGAATCCTATGACGATAAAAAATGCAGTCATTATCGATGGACAAATTACTGCGATTTGAGTAGTACTGTTGCATATTATAAGGTATGGCATTAAGACTTCAAAAATGAAATCACTGACACTAACACCTTATCTTTCTTAGTTTCTTTTATAGTAAATGCAAAATGCCCATTTAAGGATAGTCTAGATAAAAAAATCCGCATGACTTATTTTGGCTCCTCTTCTATATGCTACCTTGTATTCATACTGTGAAAAGATAATAGACCAACGTTGTAATCTAGCCGTTGCAACGGCAGAGTTGCTTTTGTTTGGATAAAAAATTTCTTTCAACGCCATGTGGTCCTTACATAGCGTAAATTTATGCCCATAGACATGAAACTTTTGTATAGCAAACTTTACCGCCAGACCTTCCCTATGTTACTGCGAAAAGTTACGCTCTGATGCACTTAGGGTGCATGATGCAAAAAACACACATTTTTCAGAACCATCTATTTGATGCGCTTAAAATAGCTTCAACACCTACTGTGCTTGCATCTGTTGTGACTACAATCGGTTTATCTGAATCATATAACTCTAAGAGTTATATATCTTTTTTTTGATTTTGTGAAAGCCTTAAGCAGATTCTCCGACAATTTCGTGCGCGACAAAATTCGTTTGGCTTCGGCGGGCACAGCCAACATTTCTGGGTCTGAAAGTGCTTGTAAGTTGTGGAGTATTTGATAGCTCGAGCCATGATTGATCATATTTTGCCCAAACAGTGCAAAATATGGTTGACAACCTGTTGAATCATGAACATCAGTCGCAAAGCGCAAGCAATGCTCGACAGGTGCAAATCCCAATCGTCCCGTGCTTCCGATATCATAACTCGCAACTTACGTAAAATGTTTCGGCTGACCCTTTCAGAATAGCCTGTGGAAAATATAGTGCCGTATGTTCAAGTCTAACACCATAGTCGCATAGAAATCTTTTCAATTCACGCGAAATAAACTGTGGTCCATTCTCGGAGTGGACTACCTCTGGCGTACCGAAAGCGTGAAACACATCACCCTCCAGGTATTGCACTATTCGGGACGAAGTGGCTTTTGGCAGTGCTTTTAAAAACATGAATTTTGTGAAGTGGTCTAGAGCAATGAACACGAACACGTTACCTCGCTTCGTTCGGGGATAAGGTCCCAACAAATCGATAGACAGTCGTTGCATCGGTCTCTCAGACACAATTTACTTGATGATTGGTGGACGAAGGGTCGTGTTTGGCGCTTTTACCTACATACAAATTTCGCAATCTCTGACATATGACTGAATGTCGTTTACCATTCCAGGCCAATAGTACTTCTCGCGAATGCGGGCGTACGTTTTAGCAAAGCCACTGTGGCAAGTTAGCTTTGTGTCATGAGCCATTTCGATTGGAGTGCGTAAGATTTTGCGAAAGCCAAAGTCACCATAACGAGTCCTCTTCACACAAATCGGCGGTCCTGAACCTCACTCTTTTGTATATAAATTTTCCCGATACAACTAGGTCAGGAAGAGCAGATTGTTGTTTGGTGATGTTTTCTCTCAACTCAGAATATTCCTTTGAGTCAAATTCATCCGATGCCAAGTCAACTTCCGCGTATGTCTTCATACTTGAGGGTCTTTTTTTTAACAAAAAAGCCCAAAAAGGTGGTCCGTTGTCCGTCACTATTTGCTTTGGAAACCCGAAAATGACAAAAAAACTCCTTAATCTTTTCAAGCAACGCCTTAAACGTTGCTGACGGCATTATCTTATCAATAATATATTTACTGTATGCATCAACAATAACAAGACAAACTTTATCCAGGAAATGAAAGAAATCTTAATGGATCCTTTGAAAAGGCTCATATATTTTGGGCCAAACTGAAACACATTTTTTTTTGAACAACCTGTGTTTTCAACAAAATTCACGATTTCCTTGTCAATTTGAGGCCACCATACATAGAACCGGGCTAGCATCTTCATACGACCCATACTCGTATGACACTCATGAAGAAGCTTTAGTACCGCGAACCTCAAAACAACTGGAATAAGAATCCTATGACGATAAAAAATGCAGTCATTATCGATGGACAAATTACTGCGATTTAAGTAGTACTGTTGCATATTATAAGGTATGGCATTAAGACTTCAAAAATGAAATCACTGACACTAACACCTTATCTTTCTTAGTTTCTTTTATAGTAAATGCAAAATACCCATTTAAGGGTAGTCTAGATAAAAAAATCCGCATGACTTATTTTGGCTCCTCTTCTATATGCTACCTTGTATTCATACTATGAAAAGATAAAAGACCAACGTTGTAATCTAGCCGTTGCAACGGCAGAGTTGCTTTTGTTTGGACAAAAAATGTCGTTCAACGCCATGTGGTCCTTACATAGCGTAAATTTATGCCCATAGACATGAAACTTTTGTATAGCAAACATTACCGCCAGACCTTCCCTATGTAACTGCGAAAAGTTACGCTCTGATGCACTTAGCGTGCATGATGCAAAAAACACACATTTTTTAGAACCATCTATTTGATGCGCTAAAAATAGCTCCAACACCTTCTGGACTTGCATCTGTTGTGACTACAATCGGTTTATCTGAATCATATAACTCTAAGAGCTGACTATTCACAAGAAAATTCTTACATTTATCGAAAGCAGACTGACAATCTTTCGACCAAACAAAATGTGTGCCCTTTCGTCTAAGGCAATTGAGCAGATACACGTCTGTAGCTAAGTTGGGCAAATACTGATGATAAAAAATTTAGTTATCACAAAAACGACTCTTATTCTCGCAGTTCTTTTGGAGCGGGTGCCTTAACAATGGCATATACTTTGTTCTTGTTTGGACTTAAGCCTTTATCGGAAAATGTTTGCCCTAAAAAGTCGACAGAAGATTGAAGGAATCTGCATTTGGAAAAATTAATTCGGACATTATGTCTAGAAAGCTTCGATAAAACTTCGAAAAGTAGGTCCCTGCACTCTTTTTCCGAACGACCCCCAATTAACACATCATCTATGTAGCATCGGACGCGTTCTAATCCTACCAAGATTCTGTCCATAACTGTTTGGAATATTCCTCGACTACAACTTACCCCCAATATCAGACGGGTATACTTGAACAACCCTTTAAATGTATTAATTACCAAAAATTTTGAGATTTTGTAATGGGACGTTGGTTTGGCCTAGTGTCGTTGCTGGCATGCTGGTAGCCATCAACAGCTCGTCGGAGGGCGCGGGTTCTTAACACTGTTACAAATCAAGAGATTTGCCATACCAATCACAAGATCATGCCAGTCTTACTTGAAATAACGATGTTACGATGTCGCGAGAAATCTTTCTTTACCCACCCTACCATGGTTACTTCTCTCGCCAAGTAACTCCTTATGCTGGAATCTTCTTCTTCATCACATAACCTTCCCTCCCTCAAACCATCTTCCTCATCCTTTCATGTTTTAATTATAGAATTCATTGTTAAAATTTACAAAATTATATTTACCTTACTTTAATTAAATTTTATATTACTTTAGCTTTTAACTTTAAGTTAATTTTAAGTTTATTTTACGTTAGTTTTAATTTAGCTTTTATTTTAATTTAGTTTTCATTTAGCTTTAATTTCTTTTAAAACTCCAAATAAAACTTATTTAAATATAAACTTTGTCTTTGCATTGAAAAAAATTTTCTTGAAAATTACTTGGCTTTACTTAGTGCGAATGTAGTGTCAGTCTATGCACATATCTTAAGTGGCTTCTTTCCACCACGCAAAACACCTACAACAATATGCCGTCACAAACCAAAATACGAAAGTTTCGCACCTGAGCTTGGATTTGGCTTCACTTTTAAAATATTCCCATAGGTTTAAACTCTCTTTATATGTGCCTTTATTAAAATAATATAGGTAACCAAATGACTCACCGGTAAATAAAACCGCAACTGTCGATGAAGTGGCGACTGCATACCTAGATGTTGCTCCCACGGCGTTTGATACGTATTTTACATATATAAATACCTGTACCCACTTTACAATAATTTTAATCTAGACACTATAAATGAAATTTAAATGCTACCAGGAATTGGTTTCAAAATCTACGGTAATGTTTATAATATACGCATATATGCACCTTACATTCTCCAAATATATTCCAAAATTTACAATTTAAATTTACCAAAGAAAACAAAGCAAAAAAACTCAAGGCAATGAAAATTATTGATTGCGATAAGATAAAAGAATGTTATCTTCCGCTGCCTGAACCGGGACTCGAATCTGGAACCTTTGACACTGTTTATGGAACGGCTCCGCTAACCGCTCGGCCACCAACGGCTTATTTAATCGTTTGCCGAACTTGGCCGTTAAGCCGGTGTGGTGTCGATTTGAAATTCGATACAATTCGAATTGAATTCCGCGTTGGGATTTGTGTTTGGGGAGCTTCCCAGTAATTTTCCAGGACAATAATCTGCAGGACGATTATGTCTCGCCCTGCCTGTAGGATTTTATTCCCCTTTGTTGCTGTGTGAGACTAAAATAAAAAAAAGAAGCTAAGCTACGCTGTCTAATTGTGACATTTCTTTGTTTTACCTTGTCTTCTATTGTATCCCAATATTTATGTCCTTTGTAAACCTTTTGTTCAATGTCCTTCTCTGTATAGTGCTTATAAAATATTTTAAATGCCACACTTCTTTACTTATACGAAACTCAATTTCAGATTATACTTGCAAAATAAATTTGGCTTGGGATAAACACCCGCTACCTTTAACTTTCAAATTCCTAATGATGCTGCGACCAAAATTCTTGTCTAGCCGAACTTCATTTATGCCGTTTTTTTCTTTCAGTGTCAGCGCGAGAGTGAATATACCACAGAAAACGTTTCTCAGCACTCTCTCGCTGATTTTGCCCTTTTCGAAATACAATTGAATTTCCACTGCATGTGCAGACGAGGTGTTAACTCCGAATACATAAGAAGTGGAAATTCGATTGTAATTCGGAAAGACAAAAAGACAGCAGCTGACGATCACAATCGGACCGGATGAACATG
The DNA here is from genome assembly GCA_947623515.1 of Neoascia interrupta. Lineage (NCBI taxonomy): Eukaryota > Metazoa > Arthropoda > Insecta > Diptera > Syrphidae > Neoascia > Neoascia interrupta. The sequence goes on from OX392462.1 coordinate 120,854,056, forward strand.
GAACACTAAAGTGACGGACACAATGTAAACATTTTAAACGTTGGCCGGCTATTTTGCACGAAATTCGTTTTCGCAACACAGGGCTTTTGCTATTATTGGACACATTGTGATCAATAAACGCAAAAACCGAACCCACGCGAGTAACATATGCAAGTGCATCGACCAACCAACCAACAATTGCAACATCAGCAATAACAACATACAACAATCAACTGATGACAACACCAATAGGTCGGGTAATTGAACCAACAACAGCAACATCAGCAATAACATCATACGACAAACAACTGACGCAAGTAGGTCAGGTAATCGAACCCAAATTGGCAACATCAGCAGAAAGAGCCTATATAGGAAGGGCACCGCTAAACGATCGGCGCCCAGTAATACGATACTAGTCGAAAAGTAACTGCAGCGACGCTGAAGACGGCGGGTTACTCTAGATTAACATTTGTAATTAATTAAAGTGTATAATAAAGTACTACTGGCCTGTGGCTACCAGTAACTGAAATCGTGTTTTTTTAGTTCGGTTAATGCCATAAAATATAATTCGCGTGTGTTTAACCGAAATTCTGTACGATTTCGTGTGTAAATGAAAAGTTGCGCGGCGCAAAAACACTTGTGTATGTGTAACAACAAAACGTCAAAGGCCAGTTCAAAGACGACCAGGGCAAATTTATAAGACTTATTCGTGGACTTAATACAACATACGTGGGGCCAACCTGTCCCTTAAAGCCGGGCCACAATCTAACAAACAGTCAGATAAGTGAAAATTATGTTTTTTTGTGATGTTTTCTCTTTTTTTTTTGATTTTGTGAAAGCCTTAAGCAGATTCTCCGACAATTTCGTGCGCGACAAAATTCGTTTGGCTTCGGCGGGCACAGCCAACATTTCTGGGTCTGAAAGTGCTTGTAAGTTGCGGAGTATTTGATAGCTCGAGCCATGATTGATCATATTTTGCCCAAACAGTGCAAAATATGGTTGACAACCTGTTGAATCATGAACATCAGTCGCAAAGCGCAAGCAATGCTCGACAGGTGCAAATCCCAATCGTCCTGTGCTTCCGATATCATAACTCGCAACTTTCTTAAAATGTTTCGGTTGACCCTTTCAGAATAGCCTGTGGAAAATATAGTGCCGTATGTTCAAGTCTAACACCATACTCGCATAGAAATCTTTTCAATTCACGCGAAATAAACTGTGGTCCATTCTCGGAGTGGACTACCTCTGGCGTACCGAAAGCGTGAAACACATCACCCTCCAGGTGTTGCACTATTCGGGACGAAGTGGCTTTTGGCAGTGCTTTTAAAAACATGAATTTTGTGAAGTGGTCTAGAGCAATGAACACGAACACGTTATCTCGCTTCGTTCGAGGACAAGGTCCCAACAAATCGATGTACAGTCGTTGCATCGGTCTCTCAGACACAATCTACTTGATGATTGGTAGACGAAGGGTCGTGTTTGGCGCCTTTACCGACATACAAATTTCGCAATCTCTGACATATGTCAATGTCGTTTACCATTCTAGGCCAATAGTACTTCTCGCGAATGCGGGCGTACGTTTTGGCAAAGCCACTGTGGCAAGTTAGCTTTGTGTCATGAGCCATTTCGATTGCGGAGTGCGTAAGATTTTGCGGAAGCCAAAGTCACCATAACGAGTCCTCTTCACACAAATCGGCGGTCCTGAACCTAACTCTTTTGTATATAAATTTTCCCGATACAACTAGGTCAGGAAGAGCAGATTGTTGTTTGGTGATGTTTTCTCTCAACTCGGAATATTCCTTCGAGTCGAATTCATCCGATGCCAAGTCAAATTCTATACCGATCACTGTCGCTGAAAGCTCGTCCATGTCCGTACGTGACAGAGCATCTGGCCAATGTTTAAGGATCTCTTCCGATGTTCGATAACAAAATCAAAGCCTTGAAGCCCAAGACTCCATCTTGCTAGCCGCCCATTCAACTCCTTTTGTGACAAAAGCCACTTAAGGCTTGAGTGGTCTGCCACAACTCGGAAAGGTGATCCTTCAACATAGGCATGGAAATCCCTTACGCTTAGAACAGCAGCGAGGCATTCCTGCTCAGTGACGGTGTAGTTTCTTTGAGCTTTAGTAAGCTTCTTTGACATGAAGGCAATCGGTTTTTCATTCCCACTCTCATCGAGTTGAAAGATTAGTCCACCAAGTCCTTCAGACGATGCATCGCACTGAATCACAAACGGTTTGCTGGAATCAGAGTGCAACCAGAGTAAGTGCAACCTTCAATTTCTTCACTGCTTCAATTGCTTCAGGTGTTAGCTTGAAGTCATTTTTGCTTTTAAGACAATCCGTGGGGGGGCAGCCAGATCCGCATAATTTTTAACGAACCGCCTATACCAACCGGTTAAGCCGAGAAACCTGCGTACCTGTCTCAAGGTCTTGGGTACAGGAAAATTCACCATTGCCTCCACTTTGGCGGGGTTGGTTTTCAGGGTACCTGGCCGACTATGTATCCTAGATACTTAATCTCCCGCATGCAGAACTTGCTTTTATCAATGTTGATGGTTAAGTTCGCCCTACGGAGGCAGTCAGCCAGTGCGGTAAGGACTCGTAAGTGAAAGTCAGGTGTGCATATGAGAAGGTCATCTAAGTAAACAAACATGTATTGTCGAAGCAAAGCAGGTAGCAAAGCTAGTACTTTGTCGACGAGACGACACATTCTTTGTGGGGCGTTGCATAACCCGAAGGGCATAACTGTAAATGATACAGAGGCCGGCCAGGTACAGCAACTGCCGTCTTTTTTCTGGACTCTTCATCAAGCGGGATCTGCCAAAATGCATCTTTAAGGTCAAGCGCCGTGATGAAGTAGCTGTCCTGTAGACTACTTATCAGACCATCCATATGCTGCATCGGATAAGCATCAGGTATGGTGACACTGTTGACTTTTCTCGAATCCAAACACAAACAATTCTTACCAGGCTTCCTTACCAACACGATAGAGGAACACAAAGGAGAGTTACTCTTCTCGATAACGCCAAGCTCTAACATGCTGTCCAATTTCTTATACACCTTCTTCCGACGCATTGGAGACAAAGGGAAATGCTTTAACTTGATTGGAACCGCGTTACCAACATCTATGGTGTGCGTTTCCAAACTTGTCTTCCCAAGACCGAGATCAACGAAGTTGGGGAACCGCTTTTTTGCGGCAATTAGGCGGAGGTTCTGCTCTGGGCTGAGCTTTATGAGATCTGCCTGCTCTTTGAAATCCGCCTCTTCTTCACTCTGCAGGAAATCAGTTTGGAGTTCGCAAACCTGTGGCATGAGGTGAAACTCCCTCCAAAAATATATCCCAAGGTAGACTTTTTAAGTAAAGTTGGGAATGAGGTAAAAAGAAATAGGCTTGGTGACACCATTTAGCGAAGTTGAAACCTCACAGTATCCAACGATATCGTGAGATTTCCCATCCGCCGTCCGAACAAGCCTTTTAAATGGTTTCACAACAATCCCACTTCTCTTCACCACATCCCAACACTCAAACCCTAACACAGAGATGAATGCTCCGCTATCAAGCAAGCCGAAAGCTAGTTCACCGTTTAGCTGGATGTTGGCATACATCCTACCATCTGTGTCGGATGAAATTATGAAGTCCACGATTAGTATGCGGTGTTTTCGGCGCGCTCTAAACCGTTTCCTGCATTTTTTGATCGAGTCGCTCGCTGAACTATTATTGGTTCCCATTATCTGAGAATGAACTTTGTAATAGTTCAGCTTGCGCTCGTGGAGTGACTTTAAGTCGAAGAGTTGGATCGGGTGATATTCCGGTGTAAAATTCCCTGGCCGTCTTAAAATTGACAAAGGAACTTCATCAGAGAAGTCCTTTTCAGATATGGCTGGTGTTTGGAGAATCATTGTTTCTTTGTGGTGCGGTTGTTCTTTGAGGACTGACTTTCCCCGCCCTGTCATTCGTTCCTCTGGTGGTTTCCCACGTGTTTTTGGCATCCGGTGGTACTTACACCTTTGGAACCACAAAGAAAGCAAAATAGGTTTCGAACGTGAGATGGACAATAGTAAAAGGAGTGCCCCTGTTCATCACAGTTCCAGCAATTTAAGCTGGCGAAAGAACCCTGTTTCTTTCGCTGGACGAACGCGGCAACTTCCTCATCAGCATCTTGCAGCTACTGATCGGACTTGCCCATTAACTAACTTCGACTGGCTCTAAAATGCCTTCTGACACTAATCTACTCAATTCTTCCTCAACTTTTTCTAGTAATTTAAACGGCACGCTATAAGCGGCATGGAAAATAGGAACAGCGTCTTTCTTCATGACCAATGTCTGCTTTAAACCCAACAATAGGACTATTAAGTTTTTCTTCACATATTCTAGGAAATTTCAGAGAATTCTGAGAGCATTCTCCGAGAAAATGATATTCATTTTTTTTTTTGAATACTAGGTCCACCCTAGGTCCACGGAGGCTAAAACTCCAAAATCTTTTAAAGATACCAATACACCCACTATAGGAGGTATATAATACCGAAGTAGCCGATATTGGTTATGCCCGATTTCCATGTGCTAAAAAACCACCCATTTATGAGAGACACTGTGAAACTGCCAGAACGCACTTCATAGTCGTAAATTTTCGCTCTCTTATAATACTTCTTGACTACAACTAAGTCAACATAACAGGTAGTTTACGCTTTCGAAGTGTTTATCGCATTGGGTAGGTTGCTATCCAGTGAATGCACCTACTTAAGCCATTCATTCGTTGGGCTTCACCCTACGTCGCTAGATCGAACGGTCTTGTTCTTTGTAGTCGTCGCTCGTTGTTTACCTCGTTAAGAGTCTCGTTGAGAGTACGGATCATTTCATTGTTGCAATGAACATGAAGGCGAGCATTAAGCTTTCGAGCAAAGTTTGTTACTTCTTCGCTCACGGTAGCTTTTCCTTAATATCTGTGAATATCACTTTTCCAAATATACCATGGAGCATTCACAATTGTTCTAAGTGTCTTGTTTTGAAAAGTCTATTTGTCACATGTTTTTAGGACCCTTCGGGTAGGGGTTAGAATATACCCGAGGTAAGGCATGCCTTACTTAAAAGATTTTATTACCCCAGGTGGCAATCCAGTTTCACTGGCAAATCCACCCTCTTCGGAAGTAGGCTCTACGGATTCTGGGGAGAGCTATTTATTGCTTTTAAATCCCTTTTTGAAAAAATCAAGGGTGCCTCGATCTCCACCAGCTGGATCGAAGGTCTCCGGGAAAGGAAGTCCGCCTGTTAATCAGGACTGAGCGAAAATTAAATGCTTTAAAGCGGAAAACAACGAACTCCGTGCTAAGCTTAATGAAATGGAACGTCTCTACCATGAGCTTAAAAGCGAAGTAGATTCCTTACGTAAAGAAAATGAAGCCTTAAGGAACCCCCGTGGTGCTATAGTATGCGAGGAAACGCCGAAACGTCAATGTGAATAGCAGACGGACGAGGAAGAACTTGCACGCGAAACGAATCCGGGCTTTAGGAAAAGGCTTACCAAGAAACGAAAGGCCGGTTCTTCACCCGAAGTAGAAACCGTACAGCAAAAAGAAGAAATACCAGTCGTATCAAACAAAGCGACAGGAATACCCCAAGAAAAAAACCACCGACCACCCGCAATAAATGTCGTTGGGATCGCGGGCTACGGAAAGTTGCGAAATATCCTTAAAAATACTCTTGGGACGAAATATAACTTAACATCACTTCGAAACAACGTATGGAAAGTTAACGTCGATGACTCTGATGCCTATCGGTCACTGTCACAAAAGTTAAATTTAGAGAAAATCCAATGGTTTACTCATGAAAATCACCTCGTAAAGCCTCTGCGGGTTATAGCGAGGGGACTTCACCCATCCTGTACCAAGGACGAAATAATACAAGACGTTCAAGCCCAAGGCTTTAAAATTCTTGACGCCGTGAACATAATAAGGAAAGAGAAGCAACGTACGGACGAAGGCAAAGATTCCGCTGCTGTCCGACGCGGCCTGCAAATTTTTATGCTTTCTTTTGATAGAACTGAAAATATTAACGAAATCTACAAAATTAAATCAATCCTTAACATTAGGGTAAAAATCGAGCCCAAGCGGAAGGGCAACAGGCTAGTTCCCCAATGTAAGCGATGCCAGGGTTTCCGACATACGCAAGCGTACTGCCAGAAAAAGCCGCGATGCGTAAAATGCGCCGGCGAACATCTCTCGACGGATTGTAATGTCAGCAGTCTGGCCCCCGTGGCTTGTGCCAATTGCAGGGGAAGTCACCCAGCGAGCTACCGAGGTTGCGAAATTGCCATTGAGTTGCAAAAACGACATGAAGCTCCAAAGAAAAATACTGAAAATAAGGGCCCAAGCCTAAAACCTCCTAAAGTAGATAGGCCAAAAACCCCTAAGTCGACAAGGAATAAAGGTTTGATTAAAGGCAAAATTCAAAATGCGCAAGAAAACGTCGCTTGTCCTAGTTCCCACCGGAGTCAAAAGGGAGAATCCACACTTGTTGGTCCAAGATCGTACGCTCAAGTCGCGTCACGTGAAAGTAAGCCACAATCGGCCGCATCATATTCAGTCTCTCAAATTCTAGGCATGATTTTAGAAAAGTTTGAGCAACAGGCGAAACTTAATCAAGTAATATTCAACAAATTGAGCGAGCTCGAGTTTAAACCTCGAAAAGCATTTAATAAAAAATCATGAATATGGGAAAGTCAATCAAAATAATAACATGGAATGCAAACGGCCTTTTGCAAAAAATTGACGAACTAGAAGTATTCCTACGGAAGAATAATGTAGACATATGCCTGATTTCGGAAACCCACTTTAAAAAGGGTTCAGCACGCAAAATAAAAGGTTTCATTGACTTTCACGCGCATCATCCTTCAGAAAATTCGAGAGGTGGATCCTCTCTCTACATTCGACTCTCTACTCTCGGCTGCATTAAGCACTCCAAAAACGAAGAAATAGAACTCGACTCTATGCAAATAACCTCAGTCTCAGTAAAATTAAGTCACATAAATTACAACATCGCGACGAGCTATTTTCCTCCGCAGTATCGGCTGGCAGATGAAGATCTTGCTCTGCTCTTTGATTCACTTGGGTCAAACTTTATCATCGGCGGGGACTTTAACGCGAAAAATAATTTTTGGGGCTCACGGTGCAGTTCAACAAGAGGCAGAGCCCTCTTTAAAGCAAGTACAAAACGCGGCGTGATCTTCTTATCGACGGGAAAGCCAACATATTGGCCAACCTACAGAAATAAAATACCTGACCTCGTCGACTTCTTTATCGCCAAGGGGGTACCTCGTTACCTTATGAACGTAGTTCTTTTGAAAATCGGCGGAAGCCTAGCGAAAAAGAATAGAGCGCCTAGATTAACGTTAGTTAACAACACCGACTGGGACGGCTTTAGAAAATACTGCAAAGAAAACATAGCTTTAAATGTACCGCTCAAAACGCCACTTGAAATAGAATAAGATTATTATTATTATTATTATAACTTTATTAATCTGTAATTAAATTACAAAATCAATAATCTTAAAGCTAGTACTAGCTGCCAGGGCTTTCGACTTTAGATAAACTCGTGAGAGTTGTTCAAAGCGCTGCGTGGAATAACACTTCTTTTCGGAGGTCCGAATTATCGAACAGCGGAACAATATATCCGCGAGAAATAGAAGAGCTAATATGCGAAAAGAGGAGAGCGCGCAAGAGATGGCAACGTTCGCGAGCAAACCCGGATAAGACAATCTTGAACCACCTTTCTAACAAACTGAAGCACGAACTTCAAGATTTTAAAAGTCGTGAGACTACTGCTTACCTCGAAAGTTTGACTGCCGATAAAGGTTCGAACTACTCTCTTTGGAAAGCAGTCAAGTCCGTTACGAAGCCTATAGCACACTCTGCGCCATTAAGAAAAGCCAACGGCGAATGGGCAAGAGAAGACAGAGGGGCTCAATCCTTATGCGGTACAATATAATTATAGAATAAAAACCGTGTCATTGGCTGAACTTCGTCAAACGATTAATAATCTGAAAAACAACAAAGCCCCTGGCTACGACTTAATTACTAGCGAAATTCTAAAGGAGCTACCGAAAAAAGCTTTGGTCAAGCTACTCTATATCATTAACGCTTCAATGAGAGTTTTATATGTTCCAAGGCAATGGAAAGTGGCCGAGGTCATAATGGTTCCGAAACCAGGAAAATGTCCGAACGACAAAAAGTCATACAGACCTATTTCGCTACTGCCGATAATAGCTAAGGTGTTCGAGAAACTGTTGCTTAAAAGGTTGCAACCAATCATTGAAGAAAGACGATTGATTCCGGATCACCAATTCGGATTTAGAAAAAAACATTCAACAATCGACCAGGTCTATCGAATAACAAACGAAATCGAAAAAGCTCTGGAAGCAAAAAAGATTTTCTTCTTTTTTCTTTTCACAAAAGCTTTTCTCCGCGTATCGCAAGCCTTCGACAAGGTGTGGCACGAAGGCCTGAAGTACAAGTTAAGGCTTAGCTTACCAGAAAAACTCTATAGAATCTTAGAGAGTTACCTTAAAGACAGAATTTTTCGCGTAAGGTACGAAAATGAGTACTCGGAATTCAAAGAGATAAATGCCGGTGTCCCGCAAGGAAGCGTTCTCGGCCCAATTTTATTTTTGCTCTATACAAGAGACATACCCCACGATGAGGGAACAATTTTAGCTACGTTCGCAGATGACACTGCTATTCTCGCTATTGATACGGCAGTTGAATTATCAACAGGGAAACTCCAGTGCGCTTTAGACAAAATATGCGACTGGACGAAGAGCTGGCGAGTCGTCCTTAACGAGATTAAGTCAACGCATGTTAACTTTACTTATAAAAAGATAAACAACAAACCTTTATTCATTAACTCGGTACAAATCCCGTACTCAAATGAAGCGAAATATCTAGGAATGACTCTAGACGCAAAACTTAAATGGAAGCCGCACGTTAAAAAGAAACGCGACGAGCTCGAAATCAAGTTAAGAGAAATGAATTGGCTTATCGGAAGATTTTCGAAACTAAGCATATATAACAAACTGCTTTTGTATAAGCAAGTGCTAAAACCATCTTGGACGTACGGTATACAACTCTGGGGTTGTACTAAACCAAGCAATATATCTATTTTAGAAACTTTTCAAAATAAGACACTCAGAGCAATCGTTAATGCTCCATGGTATATAAGAAATAGCGATCTACACCGAGATCTAGGAATCGCAACCGTGTCTGACGAGGTAACAAACTTTGCTCGCAAACATAGTACTCGTCTTCGCGGACACTGCAACAATGAAATTATCCGAACTTTGGATCAGACAAATCTTACGCGCCGACTACAACGAATGAGACCGTTAGATCTAGCAGCATAAGATGAAACCGCATAAATTGACGGTATTGTAGGTGCCTTCGTTGGAAGGCAGCCTGCCACACGCGATTACTACAGAAGTTTGAACTACTTGTTAGGGAAACTAAATCGTAGTTTGACGGAAAATGCGAGGTTCTTTAGTGAGTAAGAATCTCACACTACTATGAGCACGCGCGGCCGGTCCTCGTAGTGCCTATGAAGGTTTTTCCTACCCACGGAAAAAAAAAAAATGTTTTTAGGCCTTAAATTTTGAGCACGGGTGCTAAAACTTCGTACGTGAGGTCTACGTCATTTGAAGCAGCACAAGTGTAATAAATTTTTAAATCCGCCCAAAGATACGCCCACAATCGGTCTAAATGTGCAACTACCTCCAGAGATTTTAAAACTGTAAGACGTTCTAAAAGGCTGAAATTTCATTTTTTTTTTTTTTTTTGAATGGGTGGACGAAGGCCAAAACTCCAAGATCTTTCAAAGATACCAATACGCCCACTATAGCAGGTATATAGTACCGAAGTAGCCGATATTGGTTATGCCCGATTTCCACGTGCTAAAAAACCACCCATTTATGAGAGACACTATGAAACTGCCAGAACGCACTTCATAATAGTAATTTTTCGCTCTCTCATAATACTTCTTGACTACAACTAAGTTAACTTAACAAGTAGTTCACGCTTCCGTAGTGTTTATTGCATTGAGTAGGTTGCTTTCCAGTGAATGCACGCACCTACTAAGCCGTTCATTCGTGTGGCTTCACCCTACGTCGCTAGATCGAAGGGTCTTGTTTTTTGTAGTCGTCGCTCTTTGTTTACATCGCTAAGAGTAACGTTGAGAGTACGAATCATTTCATTGTTGCAATGAACATGAAGGCGAGCATTTAGCTTTCGAGCAAAGTTTGTTACTTCTTCGCTCACGGTAGCTATTCCTAAATCTCTGTGAATATCACTATTCCTAATATACCATGGAGCATTCACAATTGCTCTTAGCGTCTTGTTTTGGAAAGTCTGCAACATGGACATGTTGCTCGGCTTGGTACAACCCAAAGTTGTATACCGTATGTCCAGGACGGCTTTAACACCTGCCTGTACAAGAGCAGTTTATTATATTTGCTTAATTTCGAAAATCTTCTAACACCATATCGTCTAACACCATACTCGCCTAGAAATCTTTTCAATTCACGCGAAATAAACTGTGGTCCATTCTCGGAGTGGACTACCTCTGGCGTACCGAAAGCGTGAAACACATCACCCTCCAGGTGTTGCACTATTCGGGACGAAGTGGCTTTTGGCAGTGCTTTTAAAAACATGAATTTTGTGAAGTGGTCTAGAGCAATGAACACGAACACGTTATCTCGCTTCGTTCGGGGACAAGGTCCCAACAAATCGATGTACAGTCGTTGCATCGGTCTCTCAGACACAATCTACTTGATGATTGGTAGACGAAGGGTCGTGTTTGGCGCCTTTACCGACATACAAATTTCGCAATATCTGACATATGTCAATGTCGTTTACCATTCTAGGCCAATAGTACTTCTCGCGAATGCGGGCGTACGTTTTGGCAAAGCCACTGTGGCAAGTTAGCTTTGTGTCATGAACCATTTCGATTGCGGAGTGCGTAAGATTTTGCGGAAGCCAAAGTCACCATAACGAGTCCTCTTCACACAAATCGGCGGTCCTGAACCTAACTCTTTTGTATATAAATTTTCCCGATACAACTAGGTCAGGAAGAGCAGATTGTTGTTTGGTGATGTTTTCTCTCAACTAGGAATATTCCTTCGAGTCGAATTCATCCGATGCCAAGTCAAATTCTATACCGATCACTGTCGCTGAAAGCTCGTCCATGTCCGTACGTGACAGAGCATCTGGCCAATGTTTAAGGATCTCTTCCGATGTTCGATAACAAAATCAAAGCCTTGAAGCCCAAGACTCCATATTGCTGGCCGCCCATTCAACTCCTTTTGTGACAAAAGCCACTTAAGGCTTGAGTGGTCTGCCACAACTCGGAAAGATGATCCTTCAACATAGGCACGGAAATCCCTTACGCTTCGAACAGCAGCGAGGCATTCCTGCTCAGTGACGGTGTAGTTTCTTTGAGCTTTAGTAAGCTTCTTTGACATGAAGGCAATCGGTTTTTCATTCCCACTCTCATCGAGTTGAAAGATTAGTCCACCAAGTTCTTCAGACGATGCATCGCACTGAATCACAAACGGTTTGCTGGAATCCGGTTGTGAAAGAACAGGAGCAGAGGTAAGTGCAACCTTCAATTTCTTCACTGCTTCAATTGCTTGAGGTGTTAGCTTGAAGTCATTTTTGCTTTTAAGACAATCCGTGGGGGGGGGCAGCCAGATCCGCATAATTTTTAACGAACCGCCTATACCAACCGGTTAAGCCGAGAAACCTGCGTACCTGTCTCAAGGTCTTGGGTACAGGAAAATTCACCATTGCCTCCACTTTGGCGGGGTTGGTTTTCAGGGTACCTGGCCGACTATGTATCCTAGATACTTAATCTCCCGCATGCAGAACTTGCTTTTATCAATGTTGATGGTTAAGTTCGCCCTACGGAGGCAGTCAGCCAGTGCGGTAAGGACTCGTAAGTGAAAGTCAGGTGTGCATATGAGAAGGTCATCTAAGTAAACAAACATGTATTGTCGAAGCAAAGCAGGTAGCAAAGCTAGTACTTTGTCGACGAGACGACACATTCTTTGTGGGGCGTTGCATAACCCGAAGGGCATAACTGTAAATGATACAGAGGCCGGCCAGGTACAGCAACTGCCGTCTTTTTTCTGGACTCTTCATCAAGCGGGATCTGCCAAAATGCATCTTTAAGGTCAAGCGCCGTGATGAAGTAGCTGTCCTGTAGACTACTTATCAGACCATCCATATGCTGCATCGGATAAGCATCAGGTATGGTGACACTGTTGACTTTTTTCGAATCAAAACACAAACAATTCTTACTAGGCTTCCTTACCAACACGACAGAGGAACACCAAGCAGAGCTACTCTCCTCGATAACGCCAAGCTCTAACATGCGGTCCAATTCCTTATACACCTTCTCCCGACGCATTGGAGACAAAGGGTAATGCTTTAACTTGGTTGGAACCGCGTTACCAACATCTATGGTGTGCGTTTCCAAACTTGTCTTCCCAAGACCGAGATCAACGAAGTTGGGGAATTAGGCAGTTTTTGCGGCAATTAGGCGGAGGTTCTGCTCTGGGCTGAGCTTTATGAGATCTGCCTGCTCTTCGAAATCCGCCTCTTCTTCACTCTGCAGGAAATCAGTTTGGAGTTCGCAAACCTGTGGCATGAGGTGAAACTCCCTCCAAAAATGTATCCCAAGGTAGACTTTTTGAGTTAAGTTGGGAATGAGGTAAAAAGAAATAGGCTTGGTGACACCATTTAGCGAAGTTGAAACCTCACAGTATCCAACGATATCGTGAGATTTCCTTAACCACATCCCAACACTCAAACCCTAACACAGAGATAAATGCTGCGCTATCAAGCAAGCCGAAAGCTAGTTCACCGTTTAGCTGGATGTTAGCATACATTCTACCATCTGTGTCGGATGAAATTATGAAGTCCACGATTAGTATGCGGTGTTTTCGGCGCGCTCTAAACCGTTTCCTGCATTTTTTGATCGAATCGCTCGCTGAACTATTATTGGTTCCCATTATCTGAGAATGAACTTTGTAATAGTTCAGCTTGCGCTCGTGGAGTGACTTTAAGTCGAAGAGTTGGATCGGGTGATATTCCGGTGTAAAATTCCCTGGCCGTTTTAAAATTGACAAAGGAACTTCATCAGAGAAGTCCTTTTCAGATATGGCTGGTGTTTGGAGAATCATTGTTTCTTTGTGGTGCGGTTGTTCTTTGAGGACTGACTTTCCCCGCCCTGTCATTCGTTCCTCTGGTGGTTTCCCACATGTTTTTGGCATTCGGGGGTACTTACACCTTTGGAACCACAAAGAAAGCAAAATAGGTTTCGAACGTGAGATGGACAATAGTAAAAGGAGTGCCCCTGTTCATCACAGTTCCAGCAATTTAAGCTGGCGAAAGAACCCTGTTTCTTTCGCTGGACGAACGCGGCAACTTCCTCATCAGCATCTTGCAGCTGCTGATCGGACTTGCCCATTAACTAACTTCGACTGGCTCGAAAATGCCTTCTGACACTAATCTACTCAATTCTTCCTCAACTTTTCCTAGTAACTTAAACGGCACGCTATAAGCGGCATGGGAAATAGGAAGCGTCTTCCTTCATGACAATGTCTGCTTCAAACCCAACAATAGGAATATTAAGTTTTTCTTCACATATTCTAGGAAATTTCAGAGAATTCTGAGAGAATTCTACGAGAAAATGATATTCAATTTTTTATTTATTTTTTTGAATACTAGGGTGGACGGAGGCTAAAACTCCAAAATCTTTTAAAGATACCAATACGCCCACTATAGGAGGTATATAATACCGAAGTAGCCGATATTGGTTATGCCCGATTTCCATGTGCTAAAAAACCACCCATTTATGAGAGACACTATGAAACTGCCAGAACGCACTTCATAGTCGTAAATTTTCGCTCTCTCATAATACTTCTTGACTACAACTAATTTAACTTAACAAGTAGTTCACGCTTCCGTAGTGTTTATTGCATTGGGTAGGTTGCTTTCCAGTGAATGCACGCACCTACTAAGCCGTTCATTCGTGCTTCTTCACCCTACGTCGCTAGATCGAAGGGTCTTGTACTTTGTTCGCTCCATGCTTACATCGTTAAGAGTCTCGTTGAGAGTACGAATCATTTCATTGTTGCTATGAACATGAAGACGAGCATTTAGCTTTCGAGCAAAGTTTGTTACTTCTTCGCTCACGGTAGCTATTCCTAAATCTCTGTGAATATCAATATTCCTAATATACCATGGAGCATTCACAATTGCTCTTAGCGTCTTGTTTTGGAAAGTCTGCAACATAAACATGTTGCTTGGCTTGGTACAAGCCCAAAGTTGTATAATTTATATCAAGGATGGCCTTAGCACCTGCTTGTACAAGAGCAGTTTATTAAATTTGCTTAATTTCGAAAATCTTCCGATAAGCCAATACATTTCCCTGAGCCTTATCTTGAGCTCGTCACGCTTCTTCTTTACGTGTGGTTCCCACCTAAGTTTAGCGTCCAGTGTCATCTCTAGATATTTCGCTTCATTTGCATAAGGTATTTGTGCAGAATTTATGAACAGAGTTAACAATTTACCCTTCTGTAAGTGAAATTCACATGCGTAGACTTGTTTTCGTTGAGAGCGATTCGCCAAGTTTTCGTCCAGACACGAATTCTGTCCAATGCTCGTTGGAGGTTTCTCGTTGATGACTCGACTGATTCACCTGTTGCCAGGATGGCCGCATAGTCCGCAAACGTGGTCACGACTCTCTCGTCATCTAGAGGTATATCTCTTGTGTAGAGCAGCAACAGGGTCGGACCGAGGACGCTTTTCTGGGGTACGCCAGCCCGAATTTGTTTAAAACTCGAGCATTTACTACTACACCTAACACGAAATAGTCTTCCTTCAAGATAGTTTTTCAATATTTTAAACATGTCTTCCGGCAAGTTTTGCTGTTGCTTATATTTCAAGCCTTCGTGCCATACCTTGTCGAAGGCTTGCAATACGTCGAGGAAAGCACTTGAAAATATTTATTCCCCTTCTAAGGCTTTTTCAATTTCATGCGTTATTCTGTAGACTTGATCTATTGTGGAATGGTTAGGTCTGAAACCGAATTGATGATCCGGGATCAGGCGTCTTTCTGCAATTATTGGTTGTAATCGCTTCAGCAGAAGTTTCTCGAATACTTTCGATATTATCGGCAGGAGCGATATGGGCCTATTAAATTTTTTATGATTTGCACATTTCCCCGGTTTGGGAACCAAAATGACTTCAGCAACTTTCTATTGTCTTGGAACGTATAGAAGCCTAAGAGAAGCGTTTATAATATAAAGTAGTTGGACTAGTGCCTTTTTTTTGTAGTTCTTTCAATATTTCGCCAGTGATCAGGTCGTATCCCGGGGCCTTATTATTTCTAAGTTTATTAATTGTCTGTCGGAGTTAAACTAACGAAACTTTTTTCATTCTAAGCTTCTTAAGCTATCAGGTTCCGCGTTGTTGTTTTGAACGTCAGCCAACGGCGGAGAGCTACTCTCCTCGATAACGCCAAGCTCTAACATGCGGTCCAATTCCTTATACACCTTCTCCCGACGCATTGGAGACAAAGGGTAATGCTTTAACTTGGTTGGAACCGCGTTACCAACATCTATGGTGTGCGTTTCCAAACTTGTCTTCCCAAGACCGAGATCAACGAAGTTGGGGAATTAGGCAGTTTTTGCGGCAATTAGGCGGAGGTTCTGCTCTGGGCTGAGCTTTATGAGATCTGCCTGCTCTTCGAAATCCGCCTCTTCTTCACTCTGCAGGAAATCAGTTTGGAGTTCGCAAACCTGTGGCATGAGGTGAAACTCCCTCCAAAAATGTATCCCAAGGTAGACTTTTTGAGTTAAGTTGGGAATGAGGTAAAAAGAAATAGGCTTGGTGACACCATTTAGCGAAGTTGAAACCTCACAGTATCCAACGATATCGTGAGATTTCCTTAACCACATCCCAACACTCAAACCCTAACACAGAGATAAATGCTGCGCTATCAAGCAAGCCGAAAGCTAGTTCACCGTTTAGCTGGATGTTAGCATACATTCTACCATCTGTGTCGGATGAAATTATGAAGTCCACGATTAGTATGCGGTGTTTTCGGCGCGCTCTAAACCGTTTCCTGCATTTTTTGATCGAATCGCTCGCTGAACTATTATTGGTTCCCATTATCTGAGAATGAACTTTGTAATAGTTCAGCTTGCGCTCGTGGAGTGACTTTAAGTCGAAGAGTTGGATCGGGTGATATTCCGGTGTAAAATTCCCTGGCCGTTTTAAAATTGACAAAGGAACTTCATCAGAGAAGTCCTTTTCAGATATGGCTGGTGTTTGGAGAATCATTGTTTCTTTGTGGTGCGGTTGTTCTTTGAGGACTGACTTTCCCCGCCCTGTCATTCGTTCCTCTGGTGGTTTCCCACATGTTTTTGGCATTCGGGGGTACTTACACCTTTGGAACCACAAAGAAAGCAAAATAGGTTTCGAACGTGAGATGGACAATAGTAAAAGGAGTGCCCCTGTTCATCACAGTTCCAGCAATTTAAGCTGGCGAAAGAACCCTGTTTCTTTCGCTGGACGAACGCGGCAACTTCCTCATCAGCATCTTGCAGCTGCTGATCGGACTTGCCCATTAACTAACTTCGACTGGCTCGAAAATGCCTTCTGACACTAATCTACTCAATTCTTCCTCAACTTTTCCTAGTAACTTAAACGGCACGCTATAAGCGGCATGGGAAATAGGAACAGCGTCTTCCTTCATGACAATGTCTGCTTCAAACCCAACAATAGGAATATTAAGTTTTTCTTCACATATTCTAGGAAATTTCAGAGAATTCTGAGAGAATTCTACGAGAAAATGATATTCAATTTTTTATTTATTTTTTTGAATACTAGGGTGGACGGAGGCTAAAACTCCAAAATCTTTTAAAGATACCAATACGCCCACTATAGGAGGTATATAATACCGAAGTAGCCGATGTTGGTTATGCCCGATTTCCATGTGCTAAAAAACCACCCATTTATGAGAGACACTATGAAACTGCCAGAACGCACTTCATAGTCGTAAATTTTCGCTCTCTCATAATACTTCTTGACTACAACTAATTTAACTTAACAAGTAGTTCACGCTTCCGTAGTGTTTATTGCATTGGGTAGGTTGCTTTCCAGTGAATGCACGCACCTACTAAGCCGTTCATTCGTGCTTCTTCACCCTACGT
This sequence comes from Neoascia interrupta, assembly GCA_947623515.1. NCBI lineage: Eukaryota > Metazoa > Arthropoda > Insecta > Diptera > Syrphidae > Neoascia > Neoascia interrupta. The sequence continues at coordinate 120,871,298 of OX392462.1, forward strand.
CGCTAGATCGAAGGGTCTTGTACTTTGTTCGCTCCATGTTTACATCGTTAAGAGTCTCGTTGAGAGTACGAATCATTTCATTGTTGCTATGAACATGAAGACGAGCATTTAGCTTTCGAGCAAAGTTTGTTACTTCTTCGCTCACGGTAGCTATTCCTAAATCTCTGTGAATATCAATATTCCTAATATACCATGGAGCATTCACAATTGCTCTTAGCGTCTTGTTTTGGAAAGTCTGCAACATAAACATGTTGCTTGGCTTGGTACAAGCCCAAAGTTGTATAATTTATATCAAGGATGGCCTTAGCACCTGCTTGTACAAGAGCAGTTTATTAAATTTGCTTAATTTCGAAAATCTTCCGATAAGCCAATACATTTCCCTGAGCCTTATCTCGAGCTCGTCACGCTTCTTCTTTACGTGTGGTTCCCACCTAAGTTTAGCGTCCAGTGTCATCTCTAGATATTTCGCTTCATTTGCATAAGGTATTTGTGCAGAATTTATGAACAGAGTTAACAATTTACCCTTCTGTAAGTGAAATTCACATGCGTAGACTTGTTTTCGTTGAGAGCGATTCGCCAAGTTTTCGTCCAGACAAGAATTCTGTCCAATGCTCGTTGGAGGTTTCTCGTTGATGACTCGACTGATTCACCTGTTGCCAGGATGGCCGCATAGTCCGCAAACGTGGTCACGACTCTCTCGTCATCTAGAGGTATATCTCTTGTGTAGAGCAGCAACAGGGTCGGACCGAGGACGCTTCTCTGGGGTACGCCAGCCCGAATTTGTTTAAAACTCGAGCATTCACTACTACACCTAACACGAAATAGTCTTCCTTCAAGATAGTTTTTCAATATTTTAAACATGTCTTCCGGCAAGTTTTGCTGTTGCTTATATTTCAAGCCTTCGTGCCATACCTTGTCGAAGGCTTGCAATACGTCGAGGAAAGCACTTGAAAATATTTATTCCCCTTCTAAGGCTTTTTCAATTTCATGCGTTATTCTGTAGACTTGATCTATTGTGGAATGGTTAGGTCTGAAACCGAATTGATGATCCGGGATCAGGCGTCTTTCTGCAATTATTGGTTGTAATCGCTTCAGCAGAAGTTTCTCGAATACTTTCGATATTATCGGCAGGAGCAATATGGGCCTATTAAATTTTTTATGATTTGCACATTTCCCCGGTTTGGGAACCAAAATGACTTCAGCAACTTTCTATTGTCTTGGAACGTATAGAAGCCTAAGAGAAGCGTTTATAATATAAAGTAGTTGGACTAGTGCCTTTTTTTGTAGTTCTTTCAATATTTCGCCAGTGATCAGGTCGTATCCCGGGGCCTTATTATTTTTAAGTTTGTTAATTGTCTGTCGGAGTTAAACTAACGAAACTTTTTTCATTCTAAGCTTCTTAGGCTATCAGGTTCCGTGTTGTTGTTTTGAACGTCAGCCAACGGCGGACCGTCGAAAGGCTTGAATGTTTCTTCTAAATTTTCAGCAAACAAATTCGCTTTCTCTTTGGGTTCTCTTGCCCATTCGCCGTTAGCTTTTTTTATTGGTGCCCAGTGGATTATAGGTTTCTTGATAGACTTAACTGCTTCCCACAGCGAGTAGTTTGAGCTCCTATCTGCCGGCAAGCCTTCAAGGTATTCAGTGGTCTCACGATTTTTAAAATCTTGAAGCATTCCTTTCACTTTGTTAGAGAGGTGGTTCAAGAGGGTTTTGTATGGGGGAGCCCTCGTGCCTTGCCATCTTCTACGCCCTCTTCTCTTTTCACGAATCAATTCTTCGATTTCGGCCGGATATGTTTTACGTACATGCCCGTCGGTGCTAACTGCGTTCTTTTGGGACGAATTGTTGTTCCAAGCAGCGCTCTGAATTGCTTCAATGAATTTGTCAACTGCGGTTTCTAACTCGAAAGGAGTTTTCAATGGCACATTCAAGCCAACACCCTCCTTACAGTCCTTTCTGAAGGCGTCCCAGTTCATGTTTTTGCTAGCTAATCTAGGAGCTCTTTCTATTTTCGCCAGTCTTCCACCCATCTTCAAGATTACAATGATAATGAAATGATGATGAAATAAAGTTTTTTTATTAAGGTTAGGCTTATAAGAACTATTCACGTCGGTGGCTGATAGACAAGTGAACAAGTCGCTGTCAAACAGATCAGACGATGGCACTCGTTAAAAATACAGAAACGCAAGAAATGCAGAAAACAACCCAATCACCTCATCAATAAAGAAATTGAAGTTTCAAGGCTCGTCTCCCCTTCCTTAACGCGATTGGTAATTTAACAGGAGAAGCTTCATGATTTGCGTTTGGAATGTTTTCAGCATTTTCTACATTTGTTTGCAAATTACAAGAGCATACGTCAGTTTCACTTAATTTAGGATTAACAATTTTTTTCTTCAATTGATTTTCATGTACGTATCTAATTTTCCCATTTAAATTAACTAAATAAGTCAAGTTGCTAACAATTTGCCTTACAACAACTGGAATCCATTTAACAATAGTTTTCAGCTCACTACGATATAAAGCTTCTTCTCCAACTATAAATTTTGTGTTTCATACATGATTGAATTCTCCTTTTACATTGATATCACTAACTTTACCATTAATTTTAAGATTAATATAATCTAGTTTTTCATTTTTCAATTAATCAAGCGAAAAGTTTAATTCTGAAGGCGTTTTTTTTCAGTTGTCGTTGTTGGTGTATTGCTGTTAACCATAAGCAAGTCAAATACTCTATTTTCGAAACCTGAAAGCTCTAATACCATTTTTGCCAGCTTATCTTTCATCGTTCTAACACCACGCTCTGCCAACCCATTGCTTTGGCTATGATAAGCCACCATACATAGGACCGGGCTAGCATCTTTATACGAACCTTACCCGTATGACACTCATGAAGAAGCTTTAGTACCGCGGACCTCAAAACAACCGGAATAAGAACCCTATGACGATAAAAAGTGCAGTCATTATCAATGGACGAATTAATGCGATTTAAGTAGTACTGTTGCATATTATAAGGTATGGTATTCAGACTTCAAAAATTAAATCACTGACACTAACACCTTATCTTTCTTTGTTTCTTTTATAATAGATGCAAAATCAATCAACTCGTCAGGACCGAAATAGTAGATTGGTGTATACTCAACGCCCGAAGTTTCATTTAAGGGTAGTCTAGATAAAAAATCCGCATGACTTTTCTTGGCTCCTCTTCTATACAGGGTGTTTCCAAATTCGATGCAAATATTTTGACACAAGATTTTTGGGTATATTTGAAGAAAAAATTGTTCTACAGTATGGGCCTATCTCAAATTTTGATACCACTTATTGGGAATTTAAGAAAACACCTACTTTGAGGTACCTTGACCCATATTAACACAAATATCTCCGCTAACACTTACAACAGGTACTTCATTTAGGACTTAAATTTTAGAAGAAATAGTACTCCTTTTATACTCTTTTTAGAGGGGTGCCGTGGCGTAGTGGTTAGTGTGTGTGCTTACTACGCCGGAGGTCTGGGTTCGAATCCTGCCATCGTCACCTGAAAAAAAAGACTTGTTCTTTTTCACGGTCCCCACCTCCGCGAGGGTTTGACAAGCCCTCCGAGAGTATTAATTGTCTTGAAAAACTTCTCAAAGTGCCGTTCGGATTCGGCAAAAAATTGTAGGTCCCCTTGTATGTAAAGAAATTAACACACCAGCATACATTGTTGAGAAGTTGGCCCTGGTTCACCTCGAGCTGTTGCGCCACTCTATTTATTTATTTATTTATTTTAGTACTCCTTTTAACTGCATTAAAATAAAATTGATGACTTTTTTAACTTTCGAGATATTTGCTTTTAAGTCGGATCCTTTTTCCCTGCCCATGACATTTTTTTGACTTTCAAGACACATTTCTGCGAAAAATGCGTAATAAACATATGGGTAGTTTTTTTTTCTAGTGCACCTAACAATACTTAATAAAAATTGATAAGACAAGTTACCCGAAAAACCCACAGATTTTATGATACTTGGGAAATTCCATAGCAGGTAAAATTATGAAAAACTCGATTCATAGTTTTCAATTCCTTTTATTCTGAATAAAAATGCTTGTGTTTGGTTTATGTTTTTTTTTTATTTCATTAAGTTAACTTTACAATCAAATAAGGTGTTCAAAGTGTCCTCCTCCATTTTGTATGCATGCTAGAGCCCGTTTTTGGATTGCGCTGTCAACGTTTATTGAGGATAACTTCTGCCTCACTTGTGACGAGGCTTTGAGAATTCGATCTTCTAAATCATTTAGAGTTGATATTTCTGTAGAATAAACAAGTTCTTTCATTCTCCCCCATACAAAAAACCCATAATTGTAAGGTCTGGAGATCTTGCAGGCCAGTGAACTGGTCCATTTCTTCCTATCCAACGACCACCGTACTTTTCATCCAGCCAATTCTTAACCTCGCGACCAAAGTGGGCTGGGGCTCCATCCTGTTGAAAATATGACGAAGCTCGTTGAGTTACCGGAACATCCTCCAGTAGATCTATTAAATCATTGCGCAAAAATTCCAGATAGTTTGCAGAATTCAGTGTGGGAGGCAGTTTGAAGGGACCGATTAAGTTGTTTCCAATAACACCTGCCCACAAATTGACGCTAAATCTGTGTTGAAATGATGACTCTCTCCTTGTGTGTGGGTTTTCCGCAGCCCATGTGTGTAGATTGTGAAAATTTGTAATCCCATCCCTAGTAAATTGAGATTCGTCCGTCCATAGGATTCTGCTTATAAAACCGTTGTCATCCAAGTTCCGCTCTAACAACCAGTTGCAAAACTCAAGTCTCGGCTCCAAATCACTCGGAAGCAGTTCCTGCACAGGTGTATGGTGGTATGGATACAAGTTTTCCGTATGCAGGAGACGAACAATTTTATGTGTTGAAACATTAAATCGCAAGGATAAGCGCCTGATGCTGATTGATGGATCATTTGCAACCGCTTCCAGTATTCTTTCATCAACTGCAATTCTTCCTGGTGAAGCTCCTGCGTTAGGTCGTCTTGTTGAAACAGATCCCGTTTCCCGAAGTCTTCGAAACGAATTTGTAAATACGCGGGGATTAGGTACTCTTCGGTTAGGATAAAGCTGATGGTATCTTTGTTGTGCTCTAATAGAACTTCCGTTGCACATCCCATAATCGTAGATAATATCGGCGTATTCTTCGTTTGTAAAAGATGCCATTTCAAGTAGGGTTTCTTAACAACTGTTGTGTCACCTCGGCTTCAAAAATGACTTTGATGGATTAAATTTTGTTTTCTAACCTTTTATACAATTTACATTAGGTAAATTTTCCAACTAGGCGACCAACCTCAAACTTAGTCCTTTTTGGGATTTAACAGAAAAATGATAGGGAAATTACCTTTTTATCAGGTAGTCTAATAAAAATGCATGCTCTAAAACCTACGCAAATTATTAATACATAGTCAAAAAATCGTTCTTGTTGTCAATTGCGGTTAAAAAAGTAGGTAACAAATCATATTTCCACCTTATACCTGTCGCGGCTTCGTGAAAAGAGTTTTTCATAATTTTACCTGCTATGGAATTTCCCAAGTATCATAAAATCTGTGGGTTTTTCGGGTAACTTGTCTTAACAATTTTTATTAAGTTTTGTTAGGTGCACTAGAAAAAAAAAATTACCGATATGTTTATTACGCATTTTTCGCAGAAATGTGTCTTGAAAGTCAAAAAAATGTCATGGGCAGGGAAAAAGGATCCAACTTAAAAGCAAATATCTCGAAAGTTAAAAAAGTCATCAATTTTATTTTAATGCAGTTAAAAGGAGTACTATTTCTTCTAAAATTTAAGTCCTAAATGAAGTACCTGTTGTAAGTGTGAGCGGAGATATTTGTGTTAGTATGGGTCAAGGTACCTCAAAGTCGGTGTTTTCTTAAATTCCCAATAAGTGGTATCAAAATTTGAGATAGGCCCATACTGTAGAACAATTTTATTCTTCAAATATACCCAAGAATCTTGTGTCAAAATATTTGCATCGAATTTGGAAACACCCTGTATACTACCTAGTACTCATACTGTGAAAGGATAATAGACCAGCGTTAAAATCTAGCCGATGCAACGGCAGAGTTGCTTTTGCTTGGACAAAAAATTACTTTCAACGCCATCTTGTCCGTACATAACGTAAATCTATGCCCATAGATATAGACATGAAACTTTTGTATAGCAAAAATTACCGCCAGACCTTCCCTATGTAACTGCGAATAGTTACGCTCTGATACACTTAGGGTGCATGATGCAAAAAAACACAGGTTTTTCAGAACCATCTATTTGATGCGCTAAAATAGCTCCAACACATACTGACTTGCATCTGCTGTGACTACAATCGGTTTATCTGCATCATATAACTCTAAGAGCTGACTATTCACAAGAGAATTCTTACATTTATCGAAAGCAGACTGACAATCTTTCGACCAAATAAAATGTGTGCCCTTTCGTCTAAGGCAATTGAGCAGATACACGTCTGTAGCTAAGTTGGGCAAATACTGATGGTAAAAATTTAGTAATCACAAAAACGACTTTGATTCTCGCAGGTCTTTTGGAGCGGGTGCCTTAACAATGGCATCTACTTTATTTTTGTTTGGACTTAAACCTTTGTCGGATAATGTATGCTGTGAAGGATGCCGATGGCCACCCAGTATGTTCACATACTGCACCCTGTATTTTTATTTTTTTTTCCGTGGGTAGGTAAAAACCTTCATAGGCACTATGAGAATCGAACGCGCGTGCTCATAGTAGTGTGAGATTCTTGCTCACTAAAAAAACCTCCCAATCTTTGTAAGACTACGACCAAATTTCCTTAACAAGCAGTTCAAGCTTCTGTATAGTAATCGCGTTTGGCAGGCTACCTTCCAACGAAATCACCTGCAATACCGTCATTATGTGCGGTTTCCTCTTACGACGCTAGATCCAACGGTCTTGTTCGTTGTAGTCGGCGTGTAAGATTTGTCTGATCCAGAGTTCGGATTATTTCGTGGTTGCAGTGGCCGTGAAGGCGAGCAAAGTGTGAAGCTTGCGAGCAAAGTTTCTTACTTTGTCGGTCACGGTTGCGATGCCTAGATCTCGATGTAAATCGCTATTTCTTATATACCATGGAGCATTTACGATTGCTCTTAGTGTCTTATTCTGAAAAGTTTCTAAAATAGATATGTTGCTTAGTTTGGTACAACCCCAAAGTTGTATACCGTACGTCCAAGATGGTTTTAGCACTTGCTTATACAATAGCACTTTGTTATATACGCTTAGTTTCGAATAACGTCCGATAAGCCAATTCAGTTCTCGTAGCTTGATTTCAAGTTCGTCGCGTTTGTTTTTAACGTGTGGCTTCCACTTAAGTTTTGCGTCTAGGGTCATTCCTAAATATTTCGCCTCGTTTGCGTACGGAATTTGTACCGAGTTTATAAAAAGAGGTAAGTTGATTACCCTCTTGTAAGTAAAATTTACATGTGTTGATTTTGTCTCATTTAGGAGGATTCGCCAGGCCTTTGTCCATTCGCATATTTTATTCAAAGCGCGTTGGAGCTTTCCCGTTGATAGTTCGACTGTCATATCCGTAACGAGGATAGCCGTGTCGTTAGCGAACGTGGCTACAGTCGTTGTCTCTACTTGAGGTACATCTCTTGCAAAAAGTAAAAACAGTGTTGGACCGAGGGCGCTACCTTGTGGAACGCCGGCTTGTATTTCTTTGAATTCTGAGTATTCGCTCCCGTATCTCACTCGAAATAGTCTGTTGTCAAGATAAGACTCGAAGAGTTCATACATTTTTTCCGGGAAAAATTTCCGTAGCTTATATTTTAGGCCTTCGTGCCAAACTTTATCAAAGGCTTGGGATACGTCAAGAAAAGCGGTGGAACATATCATTTTCGCTTCTAAGGCTTTCTCAATTTAATTAATTATTCGATAGACCTGGTCAATTGTTAAATGTTTGACCCTAAAGCCGAATTGGTGATCCGGAATCAATCGTCTTTCTTCAATTATTATTGGTTGCAGTCGTTTGAGCACAAGTTTCTCGAAGACTTTAGATATAATCGGCAGAAGCGAAATCGGTCTATATGATTTTTTGTCGTTCGGGCCTTTCCCTGGTTTCAGAACCATTATTACCTCTGCGACTTTCCATTGCCGTGGAACGTATGAAATTCTCATTGATGCGTTTATGATGTAGAGAAGCTTGACTAACGCTCTTTTCGGTAGCTCCTTCAAAATTTCCCCAGTAATTAGGTCGTAGCCTGGAGCTTTGTTATTCTTCAAATTTCGGATTGTTTGACGAAGTTCAGGCAGTATCACGGTTTTTATTCGATAATTGTCTGGTTCCGCATTGCGATACAGATCGTCAACCAACGGCTCCCCGTCAAACGGTTTGAATTTTTCTTCTAGATGTGCTGCAAATACATCTGCTTTCTCTTTGTCGCCTTTTACCCATTCACCGTTATCTTTTCTTATTGGCGCCGAGTATACTATGGGCTTTTTAATGGACTTCATGGCTTTCCAAAGTGAATAGTATGACTTTCTATCGGCGGTCAAGTTTTCGAGGTAGTTGGTAATCTCGCGGCTTTTAAAATCTTGAAGTAAGTGCTTTAATTTGTTAAAAAAGCCCATTCAGAATGGTTTTATCAGGAGGAGCTCGTGACAAATGCCACCTCTTTCGAGCCTTCCTCTTTTCGCATATGAGCTCTTCAATTTCGCGCGGGTAAATTGATCTGCTTTTCCTTACTCCGGTCTTCCGGAAAGAAGTATTGTTCCAAGCAGCGTTTTGAATAGTTCTAACGAGTTTATCGACTTCGTCTTCTATTTCTAAAGGGTTGTAAGTGGTACATGTAAAGATACATTTTCTTTGCAGTATTTCCTAAGGCCATCCCAGTCGGTGTTGTTATTAGTTAGCCTAGGTGCTCTCTCATTTTTTGCTAGACTTCTTTTAAAATCTTGAAGTAAGTGCTTTAATTTGTTAGATAGCCCATTCAGAATGGTTCTATCAGGAGGAGCTCGTGACAAATGCCACCTCTTTCGAGCCTTTCTATTTTCGCGTATGAGCTCTTCAATTTTGCGCGGGTAAATTGATCTGCTTTTCCTTACTCCAGTCTTCCGGAAAGAAGTATTGTTCCAAGCAGCGTTTTGAATAGTTCTAACGAGTTTATCGACTTCGTCTTCTATTTCTAAAGGGGTTGTAAGTGGTACATGTAGAGATACATTTTCTTTGCAGTATTTCCTAAGGCCATCCCAGTCGGTGTTGTTATTAGTTAGCCTAGGTGCTCTCTCATTTTTTGCTAGACTGCCGCCGATTTTCAAAACGACTGCCGAGTGATCCGAACAGAGATCATAGCCTTCTTCTACATTTGCGAGGTGGCCAGGGACCCCTTTTGCGATAAAGAAGTCGACAAGGTCAGGTACTTTGTTTCTGTCGGTTGGTCAATACGTTGGCTTTCCCTTCGAAAGGAAAACCACGCCACGTTTCACGCTAGCTTTGAAGAGTACTCTACCTCTTGTTGAATTGCACTGTGATCCCCAAAAGGTGTTTTCGCATTAAAGTCCCCGCCGATGATAAAATTCGACCCAAGTAAGTCAAAGAGGGGAGTAAGATCGTCGTCCGCTAGCCTATACTGTGGAGGAAAATAACTCGAGGCAATAATAATCTAGGTGACCTATTTTTACCGATACTGAAGTTATTTGCATAGAGTCAGGCTCAATTTCTTCGTTTTTGTAATGTTTAATGCAGTCTTTGATGTAGAGAGAGGATTCGCCTCTCGAATTTTCTGATGGATGATGCGCGTGGTAGTCGTTGTAACCTCTAATTTCGGGTCCGGATCCCTTCTTAAAGTGTGTTTCCGAAATCAGGCATAGGTCAATATTTTTCTTCCGTAGAAATACTTCTAGTTCGTCGATTTTCCTTAAAAGACCATTTGCAATCCATGTAAGTATGTTAATGAGCTTCATATTCATGATTTGTTATTCGTTTTGCGAGGTTTAAACTCTAGCTCGCTCAGTTTGTCAAATATTACTTGATTAACTTTAGTTTGTTGCTCAGGCTTTTCCAATATCATAAATAATATTTGAGATACCGAATCTGTTGTCGTAAGTTCTGGAGGTTTGCTTTTGTGTGACGCGATTTCAGCGTACGATCTTGGGCCGATGAGTGATGATTTTCCCTTTGTACTTGGACCGGCGGCGTTTTCTTGCGGAGTTTGTATTTTTTGTATTTTTTTCCTTGTCAATCTCGTATTTCTGACCGATTTTGGAGTTTTCGGCTTGTCAGCTCTAGAACGTTTTGGGGTTGTGGCCCTATCTACAATATGTTGCTTAACAGTTTCGTGACGTTTTTGTAGCTCTATTGCGATTTCGCAACCTCGGTAGCTCGCCGGGTGACTTCCATTACAATTGGCGCAAGTCGCTGGGGCCTGACTGCTTACGTTGCAATCTTTTGAAAGATGTCCACCGGCGCATTTGACACATCGCGGTTCTTTTTGGCAGTACGCTTGAGTATGTTGGAAGCCTTGGCATCGCTTACATTGAGGTACTAGTCTATTGCCCTTTCGCTTGGGCTCAATTTTTACCCTGATATTTACTATTGCTTTTATTTTATATATTTCGTTTATGTTTTCAATCCTATGGAACGTCAGCATGAAAATAGGAAGACCGCGCTTGACCACGGTGTCTTTTTCTCCTTCCGTACGTTGTTTTTCTTTCTTAAGTATGCTCACGGCATCAAGAATTTTAAAACCTTGGGCTTGAACATCTTCAGCAATTTCTTCCTTAGTGCAGGTTGGGTGAAATCCCCTAGCGAAAACCCGAAGCGGCTTCTCGAATTTGTTTTCGTATTTAATTTTTGCAAAAGTGCGCGATAGGCATCAGAGTCATCGACATTGACTTTCCACACATTATTTCGAAGAGAAATTAAATTATACTTCGTCCCCAGAGTATTTTTTAAGATAGTTCGCAGCTTTCCGTAGTCTGCGACCCCAACGACATTTATTGCAGGCGGTCGGCGAATTTTTTCTTCAATTTTCGCTGTCGCTTTTTTTGACACGGTTGGTGTTTCATCGTGTTTATATACGGCCTCAACTACTGGCGAAGACCCAAATTTTCGTTTTTTGGTAGATCTTTTCTTAAAAGCCGGATTAGTTTCACGTGCAAGCTCTTCTTCGTCTGTCACGTATTCGCTTTGACGCTTCGGCATGTCCTCACGTTTTGTAGTATCACGGGGATTCCTAAGAGCCTCGTTTTCTTTTCGTAACGAATCTACTTCATTTTTGAGCTCATGGTAGAGACGTTCCATATCTTTAAGCTTAGCGCGGAGTTCGTTGTTTTCCGCTTCAAAGCATTTAGTTTTCGCTGAGTCCCGATTAACCGGCGGACTTCCTTTCCTGGAGATGATGGATCTAGGTGGTGGTGATCGAGGTACCCTTGGTTTCTTCAAAAAGGGATTTGAAAGCAATAAATGGCTCTCCCCAGAATCCATAGAGCCTGCCTCCGAAGAGGGTGGATTTGCCAGTGATGCTGGATTACCACCCGGGGTATTACTTCCGTTCGTTTTGTCCATTGGATGGTTTGTATGCGCTACGCGCTCGGCATACGGAGGAGACAATTTTAGTCGCCTCTTACGACAGGCATGCCTTACCTCGGGTATGTTCTAACCCCTATCCGATGGGGGACTGCACCCAGTATGTTCACCGAGTATGTGAACATACTGGGTGGCAAAGGTATGTGTAAATATACCTTGTCGTTGTTCCTCTTAGGGCAAACTTAATCAGCGGTTACCCTGGATGGAAAGTGCGTAAACGCGCTTGTCCGATAGAGAAGAGTATGAGTGAAGACTGGATGTTCAGAGATTGATTCCTTTGTGAGCGTATCGCTCGTCCAAGTGAAACAATGAAACAGTCTAGTTGGTGGATCGTCAAGAAATCACACTTTATTCAATTTCTTACTTACTATGTATACAGTTTTTGTTTGCTTAAATCTATAATAAGTTTCCTATTTACCTTACGTTTTCTATTAACCTAATTACTTTTCTTCTCCTTGAATCTGCAATATCCTACCTAACCCACTTACGACAATAAGTTATTATTGGTAACAATGACCCATAACTGCTTAAACAGCAGATTCGTCCACTTACTATTTGGGTCTCACCCAGTCATTCGCCTCGTTCTTCGAATTGCACTCAACTGCATTCTTTGAACGGTTGCGCGTGAAGGTTACATATGTTTTCCTTGTGTAACCTGACACTATGTCGTGTGGCGCTTGTTTATTATTTTGTTTACGTTTATGGAAGAATTTTGTGATGAATAAATATCATTATTTGTCATTGTTATGAATAAATGGGAAGAGTATGTGAACATACTGGGTGGCCGTTGGCACCCTTCACAATGCCCTAAAAAGTCAACAGAAGATTGCAGGAACCTGCATTTGGACAGATTAATTAACACATCATCTATGTAGCATCTGACACGTTATAATCCTACCAAGATTCTGTCCATAACTGTTTGGAATATTCCTGGAGCACAACTTACCCCCAATATCAGACGGGTATATTTGAACAACCCTTTAAACGTATTAATTACCAAAACTTTTTGAGATTTCTTGCTGACTGCTAGTTGTAAGTAAGCTCCAGTTAAATCTAATACACAGAAAACCTTACACTCGGACATCTTCGCGAAAATTTCCTGCGCCTTTGGTAGTGGATTTAAAGGTGTCTCGACCCATATATTGATAGTGACTTTACAGTCGACGCAAATCCGAATAGAATTATCTTTTTTGCGAACAATGACTATGGGACTTGCCCATTGACTAACTTCGACTAGCTCTAAAATGCCTCCTGACACTAATCTACTCAATTCTTCCTCAACTTTTCCGAGTAATTTAAACGGCACGCTATAAGCGGCATGGAAAATAGGAGCAGCGTCTTCCTTCATGACAATGTCTGCTTCAAACTCAACAATAGGACTATTTAGTTTTTCTTCACATATTATAGGAAATTTCAACTTAACCTCTTGCATAACATTTACTTGGGATATGACATTGCAAACAGGCTAACCAAGTATAAAATTACCACGCCAACCTGGAAACAATGTATCGAGCCAGTCCCGACCCATAACACAATTTTTCAGTGAGCCTCCTTTCACGACCACCAACGACAAATGAGACAGTTGAAAGTCCCAATTTACGGCTGGGCAATTACTGTGTGGTGCTCTCCCACAACGCCGACAAATGTTCCTCTGACCAAGACTTTTGCGTTTATCTTTTGACTTATTTGACTTGCAATTTTTTTTATGAGACTCCAATGACTGCTTAGCTTAAGACTGGAACCCGCCATCTCTGTGACGACTTTGATTGAAGATCGCGTGTGTTGAACTGGCTCACTGCACAGACACTAATGCTCTCTCCGATGCTTCCACTGCCAAAGCTTTTTCGCAACACTGCGTAAACGAAAACGTTTCATTTTTAGCAAGACTTGCTGGATTTCATCGTGTCTTAATCCCATGATGAAACGATCTGCTAACTATTCATCCAGCAATCGCAATTTATAGAGACCAAGTTTTAATTCCAAGCTGTTACTCGACGCACTCGTGGACTCTGCTTTTAAGAAGTCACCAAAATCACAGTCCTGGGCAGCAGCCTTTAGTTTGACGATAAATTCACTTATCTGCTCACCAGATTGTTGTACGACATTGTGAAATTTAAACCGCTCCGCACGCTTGTTAGGTTTCGGGGCGAATTGACTCAGCAATGCCAAATTCTCGTCAATTTTTTTTCCCTCGGTGAATCTGGGTACGTCAACTTGGACGGCAACTCGTACATGGTTTTACCCATTACTCCAATGAATAAGGGATCTTTGGCCTCCTCTTGCACATCATTCAGTATGAAGAAATTTTTCAAGCGGTCGTCGTGGTCTTTGAAATTATCTCCATGCTCGAAATGTTAATAGGCATTGTTGATAAAATGTTAAAAAATTGTTGATAGGCAAACAGATCAGACGATGGCACTTGTTAACCAGAATATACAACAATATCAACCTATAAACATGGACGTGGCCAAAAACTTTCAAGATACGAAATGTAGCATAGAGCCCGGTGAAGCTAATGTGCTAAATTTTATTTCTTATCCTTACCTAAGTTAGGCTAAAAAGGAGTCGAGAGCCATGTTTTTTGGAAAATTAGACGTTTTTCTAAATTCTGCCTCCAAATGTGAGCGTGGCTCAAAACTTTGTATGAAAGAAATTTAAAAAAAAAGTGTTTTCTACATAATATTATATTAAGTAAAATTTTTTCGACCTGGAACGAAAATATTGAATTAATTGCATATGAAAGATTACACTTTCAATCGATGCCAAGCCCACAACGGGCGGTCTGTGGACTTTTTTTTTATACCCCATCCCATAGGATAGGAGGTATATTAAGTTTGTCACATAGTTTGTAACACGGTGAAATAATAATAATAGACCCCCAAGACCTTAAGGGCATATGATCGAGACCGAATTCCGTCCGTCCGTCTGTATGTTACATGTTTTTAGGCCTTTTTTTTTTTTTTTATAATTGACTCGCGATCAAGGGGTTACAAACTACCCTTAAGATGCGTAGCACATCGCGAGTGGAGAAAAGATTTTGAGGAAAGATAGAAATATAGTAGAGAAAAGTAATTCTCAATCTAGCACGCAATGATGAGCCAGTATTGAACATGAAAACTCTGCAAAGAAACACCAAAGATTACCCCCGCAAGTGTTATGCCTTTACGGAGAAAAGCAATGATATAACTAGGAGAGTATTTCTTCAAAATATCTGGCATGCACCCAATTGTTGTCCATTTTATTTGCATACTGGAAGAGAAAGAGGCGTTTAATATTCGGCCGACCCTAACCTGGATAACAGACGCCGACCAGAAAGCCGCTCATTTTGAGACAGACGCTCCTGGATTTCTTGTTTGTTGCTGATTTTGGTCCGCCCCGGATATGTTCAATACCGGTACCCACCATATCTGGTAGGCATCCCCCTATCCGCCACCTGGGGAGGCGCCCAATTGGGGACCAGCAACCCCAGAAGGGGTTTAAGGTAGCCTTAAATTTTGAGCTAGGGTGCTGAAACTTCGTGCGTCAGGTGCACGTCATGCGAAGCAGTGCAACTGTAAAATTTTTTGAAATCCGCCCAAAGACACGCCCTAAAGCGGTCTAAATATGCAACTACCTCCAGATTTTTCAAAACTGTAAGACGTTCTAAAAGGATGAAATTTTTTTTTTCATCTTTTTTTTTTTCATCCGATTTTTCAAAAATATTGAATTTGAACCAAAAAATTGCATTTTTACGTACAAATAGGTGTAACTTGGAAATATCTTATAATTAATAGTTTGTAATTAGGGGCGGTTGGACCACGCCCCTTTTCGAAGTTTGCATTACTTATAAAATGTCAAAAAATAGCTATGCCATCAGCATTTTACAATGTGGGATAGGATGGGGTGTTCAACGGTCCGTTTTACGGACTGTACCTTCTGCGTACACACTGTAGCACTTACTCACTGGTTTTATTTTAAATTTGACTCTAACTTTCGGAGTTACTGGCTTCCGAATCTTAAGTTCACGTCAGATGTTTATTCCTTTCTTTCTTTTTTTCTGTAAACTAAAGGCAGAGAAGAAGAGATAGGGTTAAAGACCTATCTTTGTAGAGTTAAAGATAAATTTTCATCAACGATGACGAATAGCGATGGCTATCGACATACGGCATTAATGACCAAAGGTGAGTGCTGAGAAGCCACGGGAGTGGCCGGCTGTGTCACCCGACACAGGCAAGGAAATTTGGTCAGTAGGTGCCCAGACGAACAGGGCATCAGGTTACTTGATGAGTAGTGGGCTAGAGAGAAACTTCTAGCAGGCGACAACTAGGGTAGGTTTGTATAGCAGTGTCGGATCAGTTTCACTTTTAGGAAAGTAAAGAGGAGAATTAGGGAGTATAAGAGTAGGATTAGAGTAGGATTAGAATTAGGGTGGTAAGATAGCTTAATAGGTAAATAGGTAAATTTTCAAATGTAGTTTACTCAATGTTTTTGCTCGAAATTGAAAAAAATTTGCTTCATATTTTACGTAGAAAACGCTTGGTTCCACATTTTGTTTATACAAAACTTTGGGCCATGCCCACATTTGGAGGCAGAATTATATAAAAACCTAAAACTTTCCAGAAAAACGCAATTTCGACTGGCCTCGAGCCTAATTTAGGAAAGCATGAAACAAAAAAAGTAGCAGGTTAGGTAAACGAGACTTCGTTCCAGATTTCGCTTTTATAAAGTTTTTACCCACGCCCCCTTTTAGGGGTCGATTTTTCAAAAATAGTGAATTTTAAGCAAATTGTTGCATTTTTACGTACATTTAAGTGTAACTTGGAAATATCTGTGGAAATATCTTATAACTAATAGTTTGTAATTAAAGTGGTTGGACCACGCCCCTTTTCGAAGTTTTCATTTCTTTTAAAATGTCAAAAAATAGATATGCCATCAGCATTTTACAATGGGATATTCAACGGTTAATGGTTTAGTTGCTTAGTTAGTATTAGAAGTTTGAATTTTTATCTTAAACTTGCTTAGATTAGTAGATATTATGGTTGATGTTATATCTAACTTGCTATGTAGATAGATAAAGTGTTAGATAGATATTGGTTGATCTTGGAAGATATAAGCTAGGTGGAAGCTTAGAGTAAGTTTGGGGTGAAGAGTCCCTAGGCCAGTTAATTTAGTTTTAGTTATAGGTCATAGAATAATAAGTAAGTAAGAGTTTGTTAGTCGTCTTCTGGATTTTCTTCTCTTGCCTAGGATCAGATATCTGGATCTCTTTCTTTCCCCCTCTATTTCCATCTTTCTTATCTCTGACTGGTCGTTTACTTGTAAGGCCCAGTTTGCTTGCAGGGTTGGTGATAGATGTGACGTTGGCATTCCCTTAAAAAAAACCGATTGATCTAGCTGAGTACCATTTTACTGTGCCACTGCCAAGACACTATCCATCTAGTCAGCCTCCCGGTGCAATCCAATCCGCAACAAATTTAGTTGCAGCGCATTCCGCTGCTAGCTCCATGTTCCCTGATTTTGCGATGTCTCCGCCTGCACTTAAGCGCGTCGACTATACCATGGGACAAACTTACTTTTGCCCTCGTGCAGTCAAAAGAATACTTCGAGATCTCAACATTCACAAATCCGCTGGTGCAGATGGAATATCTCCGATTATTCTGAAGAGGTGTTCTTCCACTCTGGCAAAACCATAGTGTAAGCTTTTTCATCCGTACTACTCCTCAGGTCTCTTTCTGAGTAGATGGAAAACAGCATATGTCCAGCCCGTCCCTAAAAAAGGCGATTCTTCTTTTCCCTCTAGCTATCGACCAAAAGCACTTATTTTCTTTCTTTCTGAGGTCATGGAAACGCTGATTAATTATCAGCTTATTAAATATCTTGAAACACGAAAACTTCTTTATGACCGGCAATACGGTTTTCGTAGCAAACGGTCCACTGGTGATTTGATGGCATATCTCAATGAAAAATGGAACCATTCCTTGCATCTTCTTGGTGAAAGCAAGATTGTTGCACTTGATATTTCAAAAGCATTTGACTGAGTTTGGCACCAAGCCCTCTTGTCGAAAATGCGTGTATTTGGAATCGACTGATCTCTTATTCAATGGTTTAGTAATTACCTTTCGGACCGTTCAATTCAAGTTGTTTTGGATCGTTTCAAGTCCGTAGTCCCAGGGCTCTGTTTTGTCTCCGACACTCTTCCTCATTTTCATTAATGATC
Source organism: Neoascia interrupta (assembly GCA_947623515.1). Taxonomy (NCBI): domain Eukaryota; kingdom Metazoa; phylum Arthropoda; class Insecta; order Diptera; family Syrphidae; genus Neoascia; species Neoascia interrupta. The sequence continues at coordinate 120,889,071 of OX392462.1, forward strand.
TGTCTGCTACAACTAATCCAATCCACTCCTTTACTGATGACAGTAACCTCAGTTTCTCATATTCGTTCTCGGTTCCACGCCCCTGAGCTTTGAAGTTAAAGCTAGAACGGCAGCGTATGTCAACCTCATTAAACTCTGATTTTAACAGCATTGTATCATGGGAATCTCAAAATAGAGTAGAGTTTAATGCTTCTAAGACTCAATTGACTCATTGGAACATCGACGCAATGTCTCTTGCCTATCACTGTTCTATCGCTTTTTCTTCAAACAATGTTCCATCGAAATATAAAACTAGTGGGAGGGTTATAATCCTCCTAGGCGAATCGTTGGAAACCTCATCCCAATTAACCACTGTCAAGCTCCAAAATGCGTCAAAAATCTTGGTTGTCAAATTTCAGATTCAATTAACTTTAATTGTGTTAAGAATTTATCAGTTAAGAATCTTCATTCTTAAAAAAAGGACGTTGCATCAACCCCTTTTCAATAACATAATTTTTTTATCATATTTCTTATCAGATGTAGTATACACGTGTTGATCGCAATTTAATATACAAAATTTGATTTCTTACACAAAAACGCCCCAAAAGGCGTGGCAAAAATTTATTCATTTGAATTGATAGCGTACGCACATATCTGAACATTTTGTGGCTCAAGCTTTTACGATTTGAAGCAAATATATCAAATAACCAGTGAGTAAGTGCTACAGTGTGTACGCAGAAGTTACAGTCCGTAAAACGGACCGTTGAATACCCCATCCTATCCCACATTGTAAAATGCTGATGGCATAGTTATTTTTTGACATTTTATAAGTAATGCAAACTTCGAAAAGGGGCGTGGTCCAACCGCCCCTAATTAAAATAAATAAATATAAATAGAGTGGCGCAACAGCTCGAGGTGAACCAGGGCCAACTTCTCAACAATGTATGCTGTGTGTGTTAATTTCTTCACATACAAAGGGACCTACAATTTTTTACCTAATCCGAACGGCACTTTGAGAAGTTTTTCAAGACAATTGTTATTCTCGGAGGGTTTGTCAGGCCCTCGCGGAGGTGGGGGCCGTGAAATAGAACGGGTCTTTTTTTTCAGGTGACGATGGTAGGATTTGAACCCAGACCTCCGGCGTAGTGGGCACACACACTAACCACTACGCCACGGCACCCCACACCGCCCCTAATTACAAACTATTAATTATAAGATATTTCCACAGATATTTCCAAGTTACACTTAAATTGCTTAAAAATGCAACCTTTTGGTTCAAATTCAATATTTTTGAAAAATCGACCCCTAAAAGGGGGCGTGGCTAAAAATTTTATATGATCAAAATCTGAACTGAACTCTCGTTTACCTAACCTGCTACTTTTTTTGTTTCATGCTTTCCTAAATTAGGTTCAAGGCTAGTCAAAATTAAGTTTTTCAGGCAAATTTTAGGTTTTTCTTCAAATCTGCCTCCAAGTATGGGCGTGGCCCAAAGCCTTTTATGAACAAAATGTAGAACTAATCGTTTTCTACATAAAATATTAAGCAAATTTTTTTTTAATTTTGAGCAAAAATATTGACTAAACTGCATTTGAAAATTTAATATTGAAATAGATGCCACGCCCACTAGAGGAGGTTTACCGATTAAATTTTTCTTTTTTGTGTCTAACATTTATTAGGAGATGCTAAATGTTAAATTTCAGCCTTTTAGAACGTCTTACAGTTTTGAAAATTCTGGAGGTAGTTGCACATTTAGACCGATTGTGGGCGTGTCGCCTAAAGACATGCCGTCCATCCGTCCATCCGTCCGTCCGTCCGTCTGTATGTCACATGTTTTTAAGCCTTAAATCTTGAGCTAGGGTGCTGAAACTTCGTACGTAACATGCACGTCATGCGAAGCAGTACAAGTGTAAAAATTTTTCAAATCCGCCCAAAGACACACCCACAATCGGTCCAAATGTGCAACTACCCCCAGAGTTTTCAAAACTGTAAGACGTTCTAAGAGGCTGAAATTTGATATTTAGCATCTCTTAGTGAATGTTGCCATTAACAATGACACACTTCTTTATGAAATGCGAAAAATGCGTAAAGAAATGTCTGACATCAACACAAGTTGTGAATTTATGGCGAACAAATATGAAGAAATAAAGCAGCATATGACAACTAACAACGAAGCACTGAAAAAACTTTCCAACGAAATAAAAGAGCTAAAGGAAAGCAATCAGAAAAAGGGCCAACAAATCTATTTAATGGAAACGAAAATTAACAGCCTCGAGCAACAATTATTAAAAAACAACATCGAAATTAAGAATGTTCCGGCAACACAGAATGAAAATCTAATCGAAGTTGTCCACGCACTCGGCAAAACCTTAAACCAAAACATAAGCAACTCAGATATCACTGACATTTACAGAACAAACAAGAAAAACCCAAACAAATCAACGATCATCGTCACTTTCGCAAGCCACGCATGCAAAACAAATTTAATTAAAAATGCAAAAACAATGCGAAGCATTCCCCTGAAGAAGATCAGAGAAAATACTTGCAATGGCCCTGCTGCTGCTACAAGTACTACACCCGAAATCGAAGCAATAATATATGTCAACAATCATCTCACACCTACTAATAAGCACCTTCTTTGGCTAGCAAAAAACAAAGCCAGAGAGTGCAACTGGAGGTTTGTGTGGGAAACAGCCGGAAAAATAATATCAAAAAAAAAACGAACACGGTGATTCCATACACATCGGGTCTTGCGACGATGTAAACAAGATGAAGAACTAAGCATTGTTGTTGTACGTCATACTTACCAGAGAACCGAAATAAAAAATGTAAAATGGAAAACATATGCAGTGAAGCTGATGTTGACTTTAGGGTATTACATGGTGTTAGCGGCATCGAAAAAACTTTTTTGGAAAATATGAATTTTTGTTGTGTCAGTTTTAACATTAGATCGATCACAAAAACTTGGGATGTATTTATAGCGGAAATTGAAAATGTGCTACGCTACATCGATATATTAGTATTGAATGAAATTAATATACCGAAGAGAAAAAATTACTTTTATAGTATTGACGGTTTTAATCCTGAATTTTTGAACCGAGAGGCGACGAAAGGAGAAGGAGTTGCAATATTTATAAAAGACAATATAACTTACACAATATTACCAGCTAGTCCAATAAACTACGAGGGCATGCACCTAGAAATATGCCATAACGGTGAACAAAAGCATGTACATGCAATATATAGGCGACCTAGCTCGAGTGTTGGAAGGTTTATTGAAGAATTAGATGGAATATTAAAGGGAAATAATGAAAATATCGTTTTGGGAGATATCAATATTAATATCCGAGATGAGAATAACTCACTTGTTTTAAAATACATGGAGATGATGGCTTCCAAAGGGTTAACAAGCGTTATTAAATGTCCCACGCGCGTTGATGTTTTAAATAATACTGCGACAATAATTGACCATGTGTATGTTAGCACAACTAAGCGTGAAATATACTCAGCAGTAACCGAAACTGATCTTTCTGACCATTACGCCGTTCTTACGTTGCAACAAAAATTTCAAATATCTCAGAAACACCTTGTGAAAACAGGGTTAAATATATCAATCAGCAAAAAGTTAATGAGCTTATTCAGAATACAGACTGGCAACAAATACTCCAAGAAAATGAGGTTGAGACCCTCTATAATAAATTCGTAGGAGAAATTAGTAAAATTTATGTTGAAGCAAGTCAAACAACCACAACCAAAAGAAAACGGAATCATAAGCCATGGATCACTCCGGAAATAATCCCAATGTACAAACAAAGGGATGAATTATATAGAAGGTGGAAAAATAGCCCCAGATGTAAGACGTTTGAAGATGAATACAAAAGGTATCGAAACACAGTCACCAAGAGCATTCAACTTGTAAAAGCCAATTATTACAAACAAAAGTTTTTAACTGCCAACAACGATCCGAGGAAAACGTGGAGTATTGTGAGTGAACTGCTTGGAAGGAAAAAACGCTCAGTAGACGAAGCAATCAAAAACAATTTTCCAGTTGCTACCGAAGGCTTAAAAGACATTGTTGAGGAATTCGTGGAGCGGTTTTCGAATCAAGCGGCAAACATCATTCATGTCTGTGATACAAAAACTTCAAACCATGAGAACTGGCAACTTCAACAAAGTATCTACGTAGAGGAAGCAACAGAGTCTGAAGTCTACAAGATACTGCGTCAACTGAGTGAAAAAAAAGGTCCTGGAGCAGACAACATAAGACCAGTTGATCTAAAAATAAATGCTTTGTGTCTCACTTCTACAATCGCGAAGATCGTTAACCGTAGTTTGTGTCAGTCCTATGTGCCTAAGCTGATGAAAACCTCTATAATTCGCCCCATATACAAGGGCGGAATAAAAAAAGACACGGAGAATTATAGACCGATTTCAATTCTACCGGCGGTTGAAAAATGTTTAGAAGAGGTAGTTGTTAATCGGATTAATTGTTTTATGTCGAAGCACAAAGTGGTTCACCCTAACCAATTTGGTTTTCAAAAGTGCAAGAGCACCCAATCATTACTGGGGGAGTTTACCAACATGGCGAATGCTGGACTTAACAAAAACCACAACGTTCTTGTGCTTTTCATAGATTTCAGCAAAGCATTCGATACCCTTACACCTGAAAAACTTGTAGATAGTGTCAACAGGTTAGGACTTAGAGGAGTGCTGGCAAACTGGCTCAAAAGCTATCTTAGTGAAAGAGAAATACAAGTCAAGGTATATAACATATTAAGCAAAAAAAGAACGATCAAATACGGTGTGCCACAAGGTTCCAAACTGGGTCCTATTCTATTTATACTGTTCACGAATGAACTATTAAAAACATTTAAAAAGGCTACTGCATATGCCTACGCTGATGACATCGCAATCGTCGTAAAACACAAGGACTTGCACTTAGCTATAAAGATGCTGCAAGACGAGTTCAACCTTGTGTCTGAATGGTGTCATGACAACGGCCTGGTGATCAACGCAAATAAAACCAAGTTGATGCATATTCGAACTCCATCGAAGCCAACGGAAGTTATTGAAATCTTTCATCGAAATGATCGTTGTCCATTGTTGAGGAGCAGCAGCACAATTGAGGTAGTTAAAACCATTAAATACCTCGGGGTTACCATCGACGATAATTTTCTGTGGCGTGAGCACATTAACGTCCTGCGTCTTCAACTTAAGAGCACTATGTTTGCAATGGTGTACCTAAAGCGTTATTCACATATGGAGGTACTAAAACAAGTGTACTACTCGTTGGCGGAGTCACGCATTAGATACGGGATTCTGGCCTGGGGAAACGCAGCAAAAACCCACCAGGAGAAGATATCAAACTTACAACATCGTCTTGTTAAAACTATTCGACATACTAATTCAAGTTTTAAAGTTTTAGACGTAAAGGCAATCTTCCAGATGACTACACTGCTAAGCTATATGGACGACAGACGGTTTCTTCAACCTATCAGCCACACACTTAACACCCGAAGACGAGCCCAAGGTATGTTAGAAGTACCGACAGCTTACAACTCGTACGGAGACAGAGAATTACGATGCACTGTCCCTAAATTGTTGAATTTGCTCCCACTGTCACTGAAAAATATTGTAAATTTTAAAAAAAGAAAAAAAGAGTTAAAAAAACATTTAATTGAATTGAATCATCACAAAAAAGACAAACTTAATTGGTAAACCTCCTCTAGTGGGCGTGGCATCTATTTTAAGGGTAAATTTGCAAATGCAGTTTACTCAGTATTTTTGCTCGAAATTGAAAAAAATTTGCTTAATATTTTATGTAGAAAACGCTTAGTTCCGCATTTTGTTCATACCAGACTTTGGGCCCTGCCCACATTTGGAGGCAGAATTGAAGAAAAACCTAAAATTTTCCAGAAAAACTTAATTTCGACTGGCCTTGAGCCTAATGTTGGAAAGCATGAAACAAAAAAAGTAGAAAGTTAGGTAAAGAAGGCTTTGTTCCAGATTTCGTTCATATAAAGTTTTTAGCCACGCCCCCTTTTAGGGGTCGATTTTCAAAAATATTGAATTTGAACCAAAAAACTGTTTTTTATGTACAATTAGGTGTAACTTGGAAGTATCTGTGGAAATATCTTATAATTAATAGTTTGTAATTAGGGGCGGTTAGACCACGCCCCTTTTCGAAGTTTGCATTACTTATTAAATGTCAAAAAATAACTATGCCATCAGCATTTTACAATGTGGGATAGGATGGGGTATTCAACGGTGAAGGTTCTGCGTAGATTTCTGAGCGAAATCTGAACTGAACTCTCGTTTACCTAACCTGCTACTTTTTTTGTTTCATGCTTTCCCAAATTAGGCTCAAGGCTTGTCGAAATTAAGTTTTTCAGGCAAATTTTAGGTTTTTCTTCAATTCTGCCTCCAAGTATGGGCGTGGCCCAAAGTTTTTTATGAACAGAATGTAGAACTAAGCGTTTTCTACATAAAATATTAAGCAAATTTTTTTTAATTTTGAGCAAAAATATCGAGTAAACTGCATTTGAAAATTTACTATTAAAATAGATGCCACGCCCACTAGAGGAGGTTTACCGATTAAATTTTTCTTTTTTGTGTCTAACATTTATTAGGAGATGCTAAATGTTAAATTTCAGCCTTTTAGAACGTCTTACACTTTTGAAAATTCTGGAGGTAGTTGCACATTTAGACCGATTGTGGGCGTGTCGCCTAAAGACATGCCGTCCGTCCGTCCGTCCGTCCGTCTGTATGTCACATGTTTTTAGGCCTTAAATTTTGAGCTAGAGTGCTGAAACTTCGTACGTAATATGCACGTCATGCGAAGCAGTGCAAGTGTAAAAGTTTTTCAAATCCGCCCAAAGCACCCACAATCGGTCCAAATGTGCAACTACCCCCAGAGTTTTCAAAACTGTAAGACGTTCTAAAAGGCTGAAATTTCATATTTAGCATCTCTTAGTGAATGTAAGACACAAAAAAGACAAACTTAATTGGTAAACCTCCTCTAGTGGGCGTGGCATCTATTTTAAGGTTAAATTTTCAAATGCAGTTTACTCAGTATTTTTGCTCGAAATTGAAAAAAATTTGCTTAATATTTTATGTGGAAAACGCTTAGTTCTTCATTTTGTTCACAAAAGACTTTGGGCCTTGCCCATACTTGGAGGCAGAATTGAAGAAAAACCTAAAATTTGCCTGAAAAACCTTATTTCGACTAGCCTTGAGCCTAATGTAGGAAAGCATGAAACAAAAAAAGTAGAAAGTTAGGTAAAGGAGACTTCGTTCCAGATTTCGTTCATATAAAGTTTTTAGTCACGCCCCTTTCAGGGGTCGATTTTTCAAAAATATTGAATTTGAACCAAAAAACTGCATTTTTACGTAAAATTAGGTGTAACTTGGAAATATCTGTGGAAATATCTTATAATTAATCGTTTGTAATTAGGGGCGGTTAGACCACGCCCCTTTTCGAAGTTTGCATTACTTATAAAATGTCAAAAAATAACTATGCCATCAGCATTTTACAATGTGGGATAAGATGGGGTATTTAACGGTCCCTTTTACGGACTGTAACTTCTGCGTACACACTGTAGCACTTACTCACTGGTTAGATTAGCATTAGAAGATGCCAAATAATAAATTTCAGCTTTTCACGACGTCTAACAGTCTTGAGGGCACCGGAGGTTGTTGCACATTTAGACCGATTGTGGGCGTGTCTGTGGGCGGACTTAAAAAATGTTAACACTTGTATTGCTTCGGATGACAGAGAGCTCACATATAAAAATCTCAGCTTCCTAGCTCAAAATTTAAGGCCTAAAAATTGGTGACATACGGACAGACAGACTGACGGACGGTCATGGCTTATTCGACTCAGAATTCGGGCTCGATGATATGCCTTTAAGGTCTTGGGGGCCTATCATCATTATTTCTCTATGTTACATTTTCGCCTGTATCAAACTTAATATACTTCATTCCTGTGGAATAGGGTATAAAAGGAATTAGAATATCAAGAATAAATGTTAGTTAGTAATTATGTCAATAAAAGAATGATTCCTATCTGGATTCTGTTATCGGTGTCACCACTTACCATCGTGGTGGGGAGGGATGTTGTATGCCTACATACCTTCCTGACTCACTCGTGTCAGGTGAGGTCGTCGTACGCAGAACCTTCAGCGTAAATCGGTGTAAGCTTTCGTTATACTTAGCATTGAAATGTAACTCGAGCAATGTTCCTGTTCGCGGCTTAAGGGTGCCATGTTAAGCCCAATTCATTGATTGAGACATTGGTTTCGTCACTGAAGTCTAGATCAATCTCTTGATCCTCCTTAGCAATGTCTTGCAGTAATCGAGGATGATTTGCGTACCATTTTTGTAGCTTGAATCCTGCCGCTCGTAATATGCATTGTAACTGGCTCTGCATGTCCACAGCTGTTAAGAGATTATCACTTCCAGCTAAGCCGTCATCGACGTAAAAGTTGTTGCGAAGAGCCTGTGCTCCTAGTTAAAATCTTTCATGGTTCTCTTCCGCTAATCTATCCAAACACCTTGTGGCAGATAAGCAGATAGTATTGTAAAGGTTGCGGTTCAGAACTTCTTCATACGATGAGTTGGTACCGTCTATCCTCTGGGTGTATGAGTACTTGCCGATGCATATGTTTGATATCGGTGCAGAATACACATTTTGGCAATCGGAAACGAAGAAGTAGTGCAAACAGTTCAGCTTGTACCGTCGGCTTGGCATACATGATATCGTTCAATGATAATCCTGATGAGGTTTTTGATGATGCGTCGAAGTTTAGTGGTGCTACTGTCGGCCTTAAAAAAAACAATGATGAGGAATTTAATGATGGTGCTAATGCAATGTTTGTTGGTATTGGCCACGATGATATGTCCAAGTGTTGGAAGGGCAGTGGTGATAAGATGTGAGGAAGAACAAATGCCTCAAAATGGCTATTGAAAGTACTTGTTCTTGATTGAAGTTTAACGTTCACTCGATGATGAGATTCCCTTTTTTCACCACCCATGCCTTAAATGCTGAGTGAAGTTTTATTTTTTTGGAGGCCTAGTTTCTTCACTGGCCTTGTCGTGATCAGGTTCACTTGAAAACCGGAATCTAACCGGAATCAAGGAACCGGAATCTAACCGGAATCAAGGGACGGACAAAGGGTGCAATGCAGAGCAGTCCCTTGATATCAGGTCGATGACGGCCGTGCTCAGGAGTACATACTGCTGCTTCTCTTACCGTCTAGAAGCTGCCAAAGTTATCGATGACCCTTCATTCTCGTGATGGGTTGCCTTGAGTTCCTTACCTTTGTTGGATGACCGCTGACTGATGGTCGAGTCCTTGACGTTGGTTTCTAGATGCAAGAGCGTGTTGTGTTTTTGGTTACATTTTAAGCAGCATCTCGAACCACAACTGCTAGCAACTTGTCCAGGTTTCAAACAATTGAGGCAAAGCTTCTGTTGTTGTGCCACTTTTTTACGCTCTGGTGGTTTAAGTTGTATAAATTGCTTGCAGGCAAATAGCGGGTGCAGACCTGTGTTACATACCTTGCACTGCATTCTATTGATTTGAGTTGACGATGCTGATGCAAAGGATCGGGATGATGGCCTCTTCTTCTTCTGTCCGATTGATTCCAATCACTGGAATTGATTTTCCAAAAACATTACGAACTCTGTAATTGATTGGAGTTCCTTTGGTTTTTTAAGCGATTGTTCGTTCAGTATCCATGTAGTGTGATCTAGTTTGTTAACCAGTAAGTGTGGAAGAATAGGATCCCATGTACTTGTGTCCACTTCAAATTTGCTAAGTGACATTAAACATTCTTGAGTAGTGTCGTGAAGATTCTTAATGGCTGCTGCTGAAGGTTGAGCTTGTGTATGATTCGGCTGTCCAAATATTTTCTGCAGAAGGGTTGTTGTAAGTACTCGCATGATGTTGTTCATGCAGCCTTGTAGTTGTCCTCCGTCAAGACGAGATGGCGAATGAGATGTTCGGCTTACCCAGTGAGATGGGTTTTTAGGTACCACATTTTCTGAACATCAGAAATGGATTATTTGTCCACCAGTTGAGTGAACGAGTCAAAAAACTGTCTCCATTTCATACTGTTTCCATCAAATTGGGGAACAGTAACCTTTGGCAGATCTAGGGCGCTCGGTCTTTCGAGACCTACAGAAACTTTTGATCCATTACCTTCTTTAAATCCTTGTTGGGCCTTAACTGACAAGGCAACTAGGTATTCATGTACCCTATCCTCTATAGTGAGATACTCAGCTAGGTCGTATCCCACTATTGTTGGGTCGTCACTTAATTCCCAGATTGAGAAATTAAGTGTTTCGACCTGCTGCGCAGGTTCATCCTCCTTATCTGATAATCCGTCGATTATTCTGGCTATTGAAGACAGAACATTCTTAATAATAATAATTCTGTTGATGGTTTTTTACTCCCCGCTGCTGCAGTTTCTTCTCTTGATTCGACAACTCTGAGCCTTCGTTTAAGATGTCCGTCAGGGATTTCAACCCTACTTCGAAGATTGTTGTGTAATCTCGCACAAGGTTCCTAACCTCAGTTGAGTATTTTCCTGTGAAGAGTTGGATTCTTGCGTCCGTTTCTATGAATCAATCTCCATACTCCGGGGGACGAAGGAGACGCTCTTCAAAGTATGTCTTCGATTTCTTCCGATCTGCGGGATATTTCTTGAAATTCCGCACGATACGTTGAATATCTTGGCCAGTTACCAATTGTTCCACGATGAGCTGCTCGAACGCCATTTGTTTTTGTTGAATTTCCAGTTATTATACTTGAGACAATTTCTTAATTTTGTTGGTTTTAGATGAGCAGATCAAGTCGGGGTCACCAAAATATTAATAAGCGTGTTGTTGTAACTTTCAAGCACATAAACTTGATAGAGGATTGAATATATGTGAGACAAGCACTTGAACTTGTTCACGTCGGAGGAGTTATCTGGTCAAGTTAAACACTATGTCTCTTCTTAGTTCGAGTGACAAATATTGATACTTTATTGTTTCCTTAAAAACTTAGATTATGCTTACAACTTACTTACAATAACCTACAAATAAAAGCCGCATCAGCACCAAGTTCATTGATTCAACCTCAGTGCATGACCGACCGACGCAATGTGCATGTAGGCAGAACGTTTACTGACCTACTTCTGGTTCACTGTTGTGGGCAATGGTCGTATAATGCTGGCTGGGAAGATGACGCCGGCCGCTGCACTCGTTGTACGTTGCCAGCCAGTGTAGGTCATGTTTACTGATGGTATTGTGGAAACATGTATAAAATATTCAGCAAACTTTTTTCAATTTGAAGCAAAAATACTAAGTAAACTGCAATTTACCCTTAAAATAGATGCCACGCCCACTGGAGGAAGTTTACCAATTAAATTTTTCTTTTTCACACTATATATTACGCTCACACTGAATTAAGCCAAGTAAACTTTTAGTTGCAATATGTTTTTTTTTTCTAAGCAGAGGCTTGTTTAAAATTTTAATAAAGATTTATTTGATTTGAAATTTTAATAGAACATCAAGCTAAAATAAGACTATATTATATCAAGGTTAAAATTAACTGACAGATAAACTTAAAGTAAGTAAGTGGGGTGCCGTGGCGTAGTGGTTTGTGTGTGTGCTTACTACGCCGGAGGTCTGGGTTCGAATCCTGCCATCGTCACCTGAAAAAAAAGACTTGTTCTTTTTCACGGTCCCCACCTCCGCGAGGGTCTGACAAGCCCTCCGAGAGTATTATCTGTCTTGAAAAACTTCTCAAAGTGCCGTTCGGATTCGGCAAAAAATTGTAGGTCCCCTTGTATGTAAAGAAATTAACACACCAGCATACATTGTTGAGAAGTTGGCCCTGGTTCACCTCGAGCTGTTGCGCCACTCTATTATTATTATTAAACTTAAAGTAAATAATAAGAACTTAAAGCTAAATAAAATAAATCTAATGTAAATCAAAAGTAAATTTAAATTAAAGTAAATACAAAAAGACAAATACGAGAAAAGTAAAGTTAAAATTATGACAACGGCCTGAGGTGGAAAGATTCTACGACCTCCGGCGAGCAATATGCGGGAACTCGCATGCCAGCAAAAATACCTCAGCAGGAAAAAAGGCCCTTAGCCACTCAATGGAAGATTTGTCTTGTCTGTATCTCAAACACTAGTGTGATTATATCTAAATTAAGTCAATTCTGTGAATATTAAAAACATTTTTTCTGTTATTCGCTAAATATGCTGTTTTGCATGTAAATTTATTATAGAAAAAAGTATACATCTACGATAACAAAATTATATTCCAATCCTGCAACTATCTTTCCATTGCGCGTACTTGCTCGTGCAAATATTCTAAATGATCTACACTCTCCTTAATCCCATCATATTGGTAGCTTATGTGCTGTGTTATAAGTTCTATTTTGTGAAGGTTTTCAGCGCTGGCGTCCATAAGAGTATCAGTTTGTGACAAGCTCCTCACAGTCTGTGCCAGTATCTAAAATGTAAAAAGTAATCCAAATTTTAATAATAATGATTATTTGTGGATCTAAAATCGGAATGTAAATTGTTGTGAATCAATCAAACACTTTTAACCCAACCAAAAAAGGAAACTGCCACGCCTCCAAAAAGTGGGCAGGATATAAAAATATAGCTGTTGAATGGTTTATACTAGGTGGTTGCATACATTTCGGCCTAAGATTCCGCCTTTTTAACTCAAATAATCATTTTTTTTAGCCACGCCCACAAAAGTAGGCGGAGGCATATAGTTCATATACAAAAAGTTGGAAAATGTTAATATGTACAACTTTTGTAATAGAATTCTTAGTCAAATTTCATATAATGTTTATTGAAAAACAGTCATTTTAAGCTAAAATCCCTTAAAAAAGTGGGCGTGGTCAACGAAAAGGACAAACTTTTTCTGCCACCGCAAAGGCAATTAAAAGGCAATGTTACATACCAAAAATGAGTGCGCCTAGCACCATTCTAATATTGTTAAAATTAAAAAACGTATTTTTTAAAATGTAGAGGTGATCGCACATACAGGCCTGTAGTTGTAGTAGGCGAGTCCGTAGGATGATTCAGCTAATTTTCAAACTTGATCTGAAGGACTGGATTTCCAGCCAACCCACCAAATTTCAGCTCTCTATCTTAAAATTTAAGGCATAAAACTTGTTTACACACGGACGGACGGACATGGCTTAATCAATTCTCCTGTCGGTCCATTCATATAAATTTTAAGGCTTTCGCGGCTGTTAATTGACATGACAAGACACTTTTCGAATTAACTGTGTTAATAACTATTTTTCATGAGAACAATACTAGACACACCCCGAACGTTTCGCTCAAGTTGGTATTGAGCGTGGTCACCGGAAAACTGCTATGAAAGAGTTATCGCTGATATCGGCTGCGTAGATTGTAGCGGTGCGTAGATGGTTCTGACTCATCTTGTTGTTGTAGTTGGGATGAAGGTGGTTGAGAGCAAACTGTACTTACTACATCACCGGGTATTTCTAGGACGATTGGGAGTGGGCGTGTGATGTTAATCACGAGGTCGCATGTAAAAAAAAAAATAGAGTGGCGCAACAGCTCGAGGTGAACCAGGGCCAACTTCTCAACAATGTATGCTGTGTGTGTTGATTTCTTCACATACAAGGGGACCTACAATTTTTTGCCGAATCCGAACGGCACTTTGAGAAGTTTTTCAAGACAAATGATACTCTCGGAGGGGTTGTCAAACCCTCGCGGAGGTTGGGACCGTGAAAAAGAACAAGTCTTTTTTTTCAGGTGACGATGGCAGGATTCGAACCCAGACCTCCGGCGTAGTAAGCACACACACTAACCACTACGCCACGGCACCCCACATCGAGGTCCCATGTTCGCGAAAGTTTAAAACTATCATCACGATTGAAGTTTTGGTGGCGTTTTATTTCAATCGTTTTACATCCCTCGATTGGTCAGCGAAGCGATTGAAATAAAACATGGGAACATCACACGCCCACTGTAGTTAGTACAGTTTGCTCTCAACCACCCTCATACCAACTACAACAACAACATGAGTCAGAACCGTCTACGCACCGCTACAATCTACGCAGCCGATCTCAGCGATAACACTTTCATAGCAGTTTCCCGATGACCACGCTCAATGCAACTTGAGCGAAACGTTCGGGGGGAGTCTAGTGTTGTACTCATTAAAAATAGTTATTAACGCGATTAATCCGAAAAGTTTCTTGTCTGGTCCCATTCATATCTCTTAAAGTTTTTAGGGGTCTGCGGTGATTATTTCACTGCGTTACAAACTATAAAACAAACTTAATATATCCTGGGTAGGGTATAAACATTAACAAAAAGCCTCTGTACATTTAAACACCACACAATTGTATTATACATTTTTCTGTTGTTATACCCTTCCCAGGGTATATTAAGTTTATTGTGTAGTTTGTAACGCAGTGAAATAATCACCGTAGACCCCTAAGACCGTTAAGATTAACCCTAGAAATGAGTTTTTCAGTGAACTAAATCTGGGGTTAATCTCGGCTTAACTCACCAAATTTCTCTCATCAATTCATCTCTGGAGAACAGTATGAACTTCTTGAATGTTTTTTCTGCGTGGAATGTCAGTTGATTTGCGCGTTGCTGTGAAAAATGAAGAAAATAACTCGAACTTCTATTCCTGTGTTTCTCTATGTGAAATGAGAGCTGAAAGAGTCAATAATTTCGAGAGTCGAAAATTTTGACAACTTTGTTGAGGGAGTTAACTCTGCACTGAAAAACTGCTCGCTGAGTTAACTCCAGATTCGCTTTGCTATGGGATTAACAGATCTGGGTTTAAGCTGGGCTTAATTCAGCACTGAAAAGCCCGCTCTAAGAGATATGGATGGACCAACAGTAGAATCGATTAAGCCATGTCCGTATGTATTTAAACAACTCTTAGGCCTTAGATTTTAAAATAGAGAGCTGAAATTTGGTGAGTTGGCTGGAAGTCCAGTCCTACAGATCAGGTTTGAAAATTAGCTGAATCCGCCCAAGGACCCGCCCACTACAACTACAGGCCTGTATGTGCAACCAACTCTAATTAAAAAACAAATACTTTTTCCAAATTCAAGCTATGATACAGTAATGCTAGCGCACTCATTTTTAGTATGAAAAAGTTTGGCCTTTTCATTGACCACGCCCACTTTTTTAAGGGGTTTTAGCTTAAAATGACTGTTTTTCAATAAATATACATGCAATTTGACTAAAAACTTTATGACCAAAGTTGTAGATATTAGCGTTTTCTAACTTTTTTTGTGAATGTAGTATGTGTCTCCGCCCACCTTTGTGGGCGTGGCGTTAAAAAAAGTGATTTTTTAATTTAAAAAGGCGGAGTTTTCATAGTAAATCTGAAGTGCCATGTAATGCAAGAGGCATGCAATGTAGTTTTTTTTACCGTCTTAAAAAATAACCTGTGGATAAAATGCAGTAGCCTTGTGTGGAAATCCAACAAAAGTATTATTTAAAAAAAAAAGAAGTGGGAATGTGCAACAGTGCAAAGCGTATGTAAGAACTGCAGTCAAAATACCCTACTCTAACCGAAGTCGAAACTGGCACGCCTCTTAAAAGTGAGTGGGATGTAAAAAACTGTTGAATTATGCTAGGAAGTTGCAAGCATTTTGGACTAAAACCCCGCCTTTGTATTACCCGCCCCCAAGTAATAGGCACTGTGAGCCCAAAGAATTCCGGAGGAAGTGAGCAGGAGTTGAAAGGAGCCTTTATAAATGGGAAGCATATCATTTTTCGGTACTACCTGGCCAGGAACTCCAATGAACCCAAGTAATACTCTAATTAGCCCAAAGAATTCTGGAGGAAGTGGGCAGGAGCTGGAAGGATCCTTTATAAAGGAGAAACATATAATTTTTCGGTACTTACAGGCCAAAAACTCCAATGAACCCAATTAATACTGTAATGAGCCCAAACAATTCTGGAGGAATCGGGCAGGAGCTGAAAGGATCCTTTAGAAAGGTGTTACATTATCACAGGCCGTTTTGATGATTTTTGTCATGGAAAACGTACTGCAGTCGATAACAAACCAAAGGCTGCATGCATTCCCATGACAAGATACGAAACGGTCTCGTTATTAACTTTAGTTAAACTAGTGGAAGGGTTACAATCCGCTAAGGCGAATCGTTGGATACCCCCAAAACACAGAAGAAAACTAGTGGGAGAGTTACAATCCGCTTAGGCGAATCGTTGGAAACCCCATCCCGATTGACCAAAAAAGATCAAACTCCAAATTGTGTTTATAACACAATTTAGCCAAGATTTATAATCTTGGATGTTAAATTTCAATTTCATTTTACTTTAATTGTATTTAGAATTTCTCAGTTTAAGAATCTTCTCCCTTAAAAACGGGTGTAGCATCCACCTCTTTTCAATTACATTGTTTTTTTGTTTATATTTTTTATCAGAAGTGGTATACACGTGTTGATTGCATTTTCATATTCAAAATTTGGTTTATACAGGGTGTTTCCAAATTCGATGCAAATATTTTGACACAAGATTCTTGGGTATATTCGAAGAAAAAAATTGTTCTACAGTATGGGCCTATCTCAAATTTTGATACCACTTATTGGGAATTTAAGAAAACACCTACTTTGAGGTACCTTGACCCATACTAACACAAATATCTCCGCTAACACTTACAACAGGTACTTCATTTAGGACTTAAATTTTAGAAGAAGTAGTACTCCTTTTAACTGCATTAAAATAAAATTGATGACTTTTTTAACTTTCGAGATATTTGCTTTTAAGTCGGATCCTTTTTCCCTGCCCATGACATTTTTTTGACTTTCAAGACACATTTCTGCGAAAAATGCGTAATAAACATATCGGTAATTTTTTTTTTCTAGTGCACCTAACAATACTTAATAAAAATTGCTAAGACAAGTTACCCGAAAAACCCACAGATTTTATGATACTTGGGAAATTCCATAGCAGGTAAAATTATGAAAAACTCGATTCATAGTGTTCAATTCCTATTATTCTGAATAAAAATGCTTGTGTTTGGTTTGTTTTTTTTTTATTTCATTAAGTTAACTTTACAATCAAATAAGGTGTTCAAAGTGTCCTCCTCCATTTTGTATGCATGCTAGAGCCCGTTTTTGGATTGCGCTGTCAACGTTTATTGAGGATAACTCCTGCCTCACTTGTGACGAGGCTTGGAGAATGCGATCTTCTAAATCATTTAGAGTTGATATTTCTGTAGAAAAAACAAGTTCTTTCATTCTCCCCCATACAAAAAAATCCATAATTGTAAGGTCTGGAGATCTTGCAGGCCAGTGAACTGGTCCATTTCTTCCTATCCAACGACCAGCGTACTTTTCATCCAGCCAATTCTTAACCTCGCGACCAAAGTGGGCTGGGGCTCCATCCTGTTTAAAATATGACGAAGCTCGTTGAGTTACCGGAACATCCTCCAGTAGATCTGTTAAATCATTGCGCTAAAATTCCAGATAGTTTGCAGAATTCAGTGTGGGAGGCAGTTTGAAGGGACCGATTAAGTTGTTTCCAATAACACCTGCCCACAAATTGACGCTAAATCTGTGTTGAAATGATGACTCTCTCCTTGTGTGTGGGTTTTCCGCAGCCCATGTGTGTAGATTGTGAAAATTTGTAATCCCATCTCTAGTAAATTGAGATTCGTCCGTCCATAGGATTCTGCTTATAAAACCGTTGTCATCCAAGTTCCGCTCTAACAACCAGTTGCAAAACTCAAGTCTCGGCTCTAAATCACTCGGAAGCAGTTCCTGCACAGGTGTATGGTGGTATGGATACAAGTTTTCCGTATGCAGGAGACGAACAATTTTATGTGTTGAAACATTAAATCGCAAGGATAAGCGCCTGATGCTGATTGATGGATCATTTGCAACCGCTTCCAGTATTCTTTCATCAACTGCAATTCTTCCTGGTAAAGCTCCTGCGTTAGGTCGTCTTGTTGAAACAGATCCCGTTTCCCGAAGTCTTCGAAACGAATTTGTAAATACGCGGGGATTAGGTACTCTTCGGTTAGGATAAAGCTGATGGTATCTTTGTTGTGCTCTAATAGAACTTCCGTTGCACATCCCATAAACGTAGATAATCGGCGTATTTTTCGTTTGTAAAAGATGCCATTTCAAGTAGGGTTTCTTAACAACTTTTGTGTCACCTCGGCTTCAAAAATGACTTTGATAGATTTAATTTTGTTTTCTAACCTTTTATAGAAGTTACATTAGGTATATTTTCCAACTAGGCGACCAACCTCAAACTTAATCCTTTTTGGGATTTAACAGAAAATGATAGGGAAATTACCTTTTTATCAGGTAGTCTAATAAAAATGCATGCTCTAAAACCTACGTAAATTATTAATACATAGTCAAAAAATCGTTCTTGTTGTCAATCGCGGTTATAAAAGTAGGTAACAAATCATATTTCCACCTTATACCTGTCGCGGCTTCGTGAAAAGTGTTTTTCATAATTTTACCTGCTATGGAATTTCCCAAGTATCATAAAATCTGTGGGTTTTTCGGGTAACTTGTCTTAGCAATTTTTATTAAGTATTGTTAGGTGCACTAGAAAAAAAAAATTACCGATATGTTTATTACGCATTTTTCGCAGAAATGTGTCTTGAAAGTCAAAAAAATGTCATGGGCAGGGAAAAAGGATCCGACTTAAAAGCAAATATCTCGAAAGTTAAAAAAGTCATCAATTTTATTTTAATGCAGTTAAAAGGAGTACTACTTCTTCTAAAATTTAAGTCCTAAATGAAGTACCTGTTGTAAGTGTTAGCGGAGATATTTGTGTTAGTATGGGTCAAGGTACCTCAAAGTAGGTGTTTTCTTAAATTCCCAATAAGTGGTATCAAAATTTGAGATAGGCCCATACTGTAGAACAATTTTTTTCTTCAAATATACCCAAGAATCTTGTGTCAAAATATTTGCATCGAATTTGGAAACACCCTTTTTATTTATTTTTTTTATTTTTATTTTTATATTTATATTTATTATTATTTATTATATTTATATATTTATTATATTTATTATTTATATTTATATTATTTATTAAATTTATTTATTCATTAAATTTATTCATTTCAGTTGATGGCTTTCACACATATCAATTTGACTAAAAACGCTATGACCAAAGTTGTAGATATTAGCATTTCCTAACTTTTTTTGTGAATGTAGTATGTGTCTCCGCCCACCTTTGTGGGCGTGGCGTTAAAAAAAGTGATTTTTTAATTTAAAAAGGCGGAGTTTTCATAGTAAATCTGAAGTGCCATGTAATGCAAGAGGCATGCAATGTAGTTTTTTTTACCGTCTTAAAAAATAACCTGTGGATAAAATGCAGTAGCCTTGTGTGGAAATCCAACAAAAGTATTATTTAAAAAAAAAGAAGTGGGAATGTGCAACAGTGCAAAGCGTATGTGAAAACTGCTGTCAAAATACCCTACTCTAGCCGAAGGCGAAACTGGCACGCCTCTTAAAAGTGAGTGGGATGTAAAAAACTGTTGAATTATGCTAGGTAGTTGCAAGCATTTTGGACTAAAACCCCGCCTTTGAATTACCCGCCCCCAAGTAATAGGCACTGTGAGCCCAAAGAATTCCGGAGGAAGTGAGCAGGAGTTGAAAGGAGCCTTTATAAATGGGAAGCATATCATTTTTCGGTGCTACCTGGCCAGGAACTCCAATGAACCCAAGTAATACTCTAATTAGCCCAAAGAATTCTGGAGGAAGTGGGCAGGAGCTGGAAGGATCCTTTATAAAGGAGAAGCATATCATTTTTCGGTACTAACAGGCCAAAGACTCCAATGAACCCAAGTAATATTGTAATGTGCCTAAATAATTCTGGAGAAAGTGGGCAGGAACTGAAAGGATCCTTTATAAAGGAGAAACATATAATTTTTCGGTACTTACAGGCCAAAAACTCCAATGAACCCAATTAATACTGCAATGAGCCCAAAGAATTCTGAAGGAATCGGGCAGGAGCTGAAAGGATCCTTTGTAAAGGTGTTACATTATCATGTGCCGTTTTGATGATTTTTGTCATGGAAAACGTACTGCAGTCGATAACAAACCAAAGGCTGCATGCATTCCCATGACAAGATACAAAACGGCCTCGTTATTAACTTTAATTAAACTAGTGGAATGGTTACAATCCGCTAAGGCGAATCGTTGGAAACCCCATCCCGATTGACCACTTTCAAGCTCCAAATTAGCCAAGATTTATAATCTTGGATGTTAAATTTCAATTTCATTTTACTTTAATTGTATTTAGAATTTCTCAGTTTAAGAATCTTCTCCCTTAAAAAGGGGCGTGGCATCCATCCCTTTTCAATTACATCGCTCTTTTGTTTACATTTTTTATCAGAAGTGATATACACGTCTTGATTGCATTTTCACATTAAAAATTTGGTTTATACTTAAAAACGCCCCCAAAAGTGGGCATGGCAAAAATTTATTCATTTGAGTTGATAGATTACGTACATATCTGAAGATTTTATGGTCCCAGTTTTTTGGATTTAAAGCAAATATATCAAATAAAAACCGTTTATTAGAATGCATATTAAATATGACCACGCCTACAAGGGGCGGTTTTCGCTTTTTTCTTAAATGCCAATCACAATCAAAATTCCTACGACAACAACTTTTCTTTGAAACTCACGCTGTTCCGTCAAGGTCGGCAAAGACCTCACCGACCCCTTTGATGTCAAAAAAGGATTAAGACAAGGCGACGCGCTGTCATGCGACTTCTTTAACATCATACTTGAGAGAATTGTGCAGAACTCTCGCGCCAACACCAGAGGTACAATCTTTCAAAAGTCCGTTCAACTACTTGCATACGCAGATGACATTGACATAATCGGTAGAACAAAGCGTGATGTCAGTGAAGCCTTCGTGAGTATTGGGACGGAAGCGGCGAATATGGGTTTAGCAGTCAATGAGTGCAAAACCAAGTATATGCTGTCATCAAGAAAAGACACCCAACACCGACGTCTTGGACAAAACATCACTATCGACAGCTATAGCTTTGAGGTAGTTAGGGACTTTGTCTACCTGGGTTCCGCTATCAATTCAGACAATGACACCAGCGCTGAAATCAAACGAAGGATAACTCTTGCCAATCGCTGTTTCTTTGGGCTAAGAAGGCAATTGAGTAGCAAAGCCCTCTCTCGAGCAACTAAAGTGTCCATGTATAAGACCCTCATCATCCCAGTCCTGCTTTACGGTGCAGAAGCATGGACCCTGTCAAAGGGGGATGAAAACACTTTAGGCTGCTTCGAGAGGAAAATTCTTCGGACGATTTACGGTCCCGTCTGCATAGACGGAGAGTGGAGGAGGAGATATAACATCGAACTGTACGGGCTGTACAGCGATACCGACCTAGCCAAAAGAGTCAAAACACAACGTCTACGATGGCTGGGTCATCTAGAGCGGATGGACACCAACGCCCCGGCCCGGAAAATCTTCGAATCCACACCGCAGGGACGACGCGGTAGATTAGCACCGAGACTCAGGTGGCGCACGCAAGTGGAAGGGGACCTCAGCCAACTTCGCGTGCGAAACTGGAGACGGCTAGCTAGAGACAGAGCTGGCTGGCGAAGCTTGTTGACTGAGGCCCAGGTCCACCCCGGACTGTAGCGCCACCTTAACATAACAACTTTGAATTTTCATACTAATAAGTAGGGTGGGCGTATCAGTGGGCGGATTTTGAAAATTTTACACTTGTACTGCTTCGGGACCTAGAAAGAACAGATATTAAGTTTCAAGCTCCTTATTTTAGGCCTAAGAACCTTTTTAAATTTAAGGCCTAAAAACTACCAACACACGGACGGACGGGCGGACGGACATGGCTCATTCGACTAACAATTCGGTCTCGATCACATGCCCTAATAGTCTTGGGGTCTACGGTGATTTTTTCTCTATGTTACAAACTATGAATAAAACTTAATATACCTCCTATCCTATGGGATGAGGTATAAAAAGACCTCATATTGCACTCAGATTGCAACTAGACAAACAGCAGCTGAATGATCAAGTTTGCATATAATACACAAGACACTGCAGACATGATGCAATTTGAGCTCAAAGTAGATTAATACCTTTGCCGTTAGAAAAACTGCATCCCATCTCACTGGCCAATGTGGGGAACAAAATAGATAAGACCGAATTATACATTTTGCAAATGCCAGACAGATGAGTCAGCTAAGTAAATTGAAGATTCACACCTTGGCCGTGAGACAGATTTTAAGTCATCTCACTGGTCAAGGTGAAGCAAAATGATAAAATGATGATGAGGCGAAATTTTCAAGGCTACACGAAAGGAACTGGAGCAATGAATTATGATTCTAGTGGAAGTCGATTTCGAGCATTCGTCAAGTAAACATCTCGCGGTTAAAGACTAGCATAGAGTAAAAATTAAAAATAACAGTCTTAAACATAAAATAACTGAGTGTAAAAAATAAAAATTATAGTCCACATCCATCTAGCCTGTTTGTTTCGTATAGTGTGTGTAGTAGTAATCTGCATAAATTAAACTTCAACTTTTATTCAACTCCAAAACACAGAAGAAAACTAGTGGGAAAGTTACAATCCGTTTAGGCGAATCGTTGGATACCCCATCCCGATTGTCCACTTTCAAGCTCCGAATTGTATTATAAATCTTGGTTGTTAAATTTCAGTTTCATTTTACTTTAATTGTATTTAGAATTTCTCAGTTTAAGAATCTTCTCCCTTAAAAACGGGTGTGGCATCCACCCCTTTTCAATAACATTGTCTTTTTGTTTATATTTTTTATCAGAAGTGGTATACACGTGTTGATTACATTTTCATATTCAAAATTTGGTTTATACTTATTAAATTTATTCATTCATTAAATTTATTCATTTCAATTGATGGCTTTCACACATATCTGAACATTTTATAGCGCAAGTTTTTTGGATTCAAAGAAAATATATCGAATAAAAACGGTTTTTTAAAATGCAAATGAGATATGACCACGCCCAAAGGGGGCCGGTTTTCGCCTTTTTTGTAATGCCAATCACAATGCACTTCAGCGAGGATAACGCGTACCAAATTTCAGCTTCCTACTAACGGGAGATTTTTTAGCTGGTTTGGTTTTGGCAACACTGGTTTTGACAGCTGACGTGTGTTTAGTACCTTGTGTCACTGTCAAACAGCTTCAGTTTGGTTTGCAATTTAACCATGGATCGTCTTACAAATGAACAACGCTTGCAAATTATTGAATTTTACTATCAAAATTCGTGCTCTGTTCGAAATGTTCATCGCGCGCTGCTTCCATTTTATGGTCGGCATTCTCGACCTTCTGAGCAGTCTATTCGGAAGATTGTGACCAAATTTCGCACCAAATTTACTTTGTTGGACATTAAACCACCAACACGTTTACGTACTGTGCGTAGTGAAGAAAATATTGCGGCCGTATCAGCTAGTGTGACAGAAGACCGCGAAATGTCGATTCGGCGCCGTTCCCAGCAATTAGGCCTTTGTTACAGCACTACGTGGAAAATTTTGCGTAAGGATTTGGGCGTAAAGCCTTTTAAGATACAGCTGGTGCAAGAACTAAAGCCAGCCGAGCTACCACAACGCCGAATTTTTGGTGAATGGGCTCTTGGAAAGCTGGCCGAGGATCCGCTTTTTTATCGAAAAATTGTGTTCAGCGATGAGGTTCATTTTTGGTTGAATGGGTACGTAAATAAGCAAAATTGCCGCATTTGGAGTGAAGATCAGCCAGAAGCATTGCAACAGCTACCAATGCATCCCGAAAAAGCCACTGTTTGGTGCGGTTTATGGGCCGGCGGCATTATTGGGCCATATTTCTTCAAAGATGATGCGAATCGCAGCGTTACTGTCAATGGTGAACGCTACCGAGCGATGATAACAAACTTTTTTTTGCCCGAAATGGAAGTTCTTCACTTGCATGATATGTGGTTTCAACAAGATGGTGCCACATGCCACACAGCACGCGAAACAATGGCGCAATTGCGAGGCGAGTTTGGTAAACAGTTTATTTCACGTTTCGGGCCGGTCAATTGGCCGCCTAGATCGTGCGATTTGACACCATTAGATTATTTTTTGTGGGGGTATGTCAAGGCTAATGTCTATAGGGACAAGCCCGCTTCGATTGTCGCACTGGAAGCCAACATCCATGCATTCATTCGTGAGATACGGGCCGATATGTGTGAAAGAGTATGCCAAATTGGACTCAGCGGATGGGCTACCTGAGACGCAGCCGCGGTCAACATTTGCATGAAATTATCTTTAAACATTAAATTGCAAGGTTCAAACTATCGATTCAAATAAATATTTCATTAATTTTTTCGAATTTTTTGTTTTTTTTTTTTAAAAAAACTTCTCAACCTCTTAAAAAATCCCCCGTTACAAATAAATATTTCATTAATTTTTTCGAATTTTTTGTGTTTTTTTTTTAAAAAAGTTCTCAACCTCTTAAAAAATCCCCCGTTACAACTTTGAATATTCATGCTAATAAGTAAAGAGGGCGAGTCAGTGGGCGGATTTTAAAACTTTTTACACTTGTACTGCTTCGGGACCTAGAAAGAACAGATATTTAGTTTCACGTTCCTTATTTTAGGCCTAAAAACCTTTTTAAATTTAAGGCCTAAAAACTACCGACACACGGACGGACGGACATGGCTCATTCGACTTACAATTCGGTCTCGATATGCCCTGATAGTCTTGGGGTCTACGGTGATTATATCGCTATGTTTTAAACTATGAATCAAACTTAATATACCTCCTATCCTATGGGATAGGGTATAATGAGTTCGGTAACAAATGGCGCAGCCGGTGGGAATAGGGAAGCTATAGTCATTAACTATTCGGGAAGCTATAGTCGTTAACTAGTCAGTTCTCACTGAGTCGTTGTGGGGTACACTTGTGCAGAGAGCTTGATTTTTTGTTCGAAATAACTAGATATTCTATAATTCTTCAGAATGTTCTGCAGTATTTGTTATTCGAAGGTTGAAAGAATAGACCTTTAAGTGGGATGTGGGGATTGCGGTACATATTTTCATGTAAATTGTGTGAAAATTACTGCTCTCGAACTGGATCTTATAAAGAAAATCAGTTTGGAGGTGTCAACCGTGCTCAAGCCAACGGAAAGAATCTGTCTCAAACCCTCGAACAGCAAACAGCCAAAAAGTAACAGCCAACAACCGTCAACATCTTCATCGCCACCAGCGTCTTCGCCATCGCAACTGCCTATGTCTACTTCGTCGTCACAACCGACAACTTCGCCTTCGAGGTCGTTCAATACAACATCGGATCTTTTTACATTTGCCGCAAGTCAACTTGATGGTACTAATACCAAGATTACTTTAGAAATGATTTCACACAATAGTTGTTTCAATCGAAGAAAATTAAAAAATTCAAATCAACGCACTTCAAGCCAAAAATCAAGAAAGTGAAAAGAGAATCGATTCTCTCGAAGCAAAAATAAACAACCTGGAAAAACAGCTACTCGTGAACAGTATAGACATATTCAACGTTCCCACCATCAAGTCGAACATGTCCTGTACTGATGCAGCTATTGAAGTGTTTCGTGAAGGTTTGAATTTGGACGTAAGCGAGGGAGACCTCACCCAGTGCTACATGAAGAAAATAAAGTTAGCCAAAACAACAGCTAAAGGCAACGCAACCAAAAACATTCTTCATGCAAAACTTGTGTCTCATCTATGCAAAGGAAAAATTATGAGAGCAAAGAAAGACAGAGGAGAGCAATTAACCACGCACCTACTCAACGCTGAAGCAAGACTGGATAAAATGTATGTTAACGAGTGGTTAACGTATGAAACGAGAAAACTATTCAAAACTGCAACAACAATGAAGACAAAGAAGGGGTACAAATATGTATAGACGAGAAATGGGACTATCTGCATGCCGAAAGAAGAGGGAGACAACTAGGTAAGAATTAATGTGCTGCTGATTTACTTAAGTTGTGAATGTTGTTAGCACTCTCTCACTTCCTATCTCTAAACCATGTGAATACCCAGCTGATCTCATTAATCCGGTTGAATTTTGTCTTTGTTTACATCAAAATATACGTAGTTTGAGAAAAAACTTTCCAATATTCCTAGCTCATCTTGATCCGATGTTGAATTTACCTGTAATTATAGTCTTAAGTGAAATTTGGATATACGAAAAAGAATTAAAATTGTACAAAATACAGGGTTAAGGTTAGTTTCCTTTGGCAAATTGTAATGAATGCAATGCAATGAATGCAATTGTATTGTGCAGGAGGTGTTGCCGTTTATGTTAAAGAGGAGTATGTGTGTGATAGCTCTTGCCTTGAATTATCAAGCGCTGATGTACTAAAAATTTCTTTTGTGTTTGAAAATATTGATTACACTTTTTTGTGCATTTATCGACTTCACGGTGTTGCCAAATGTGTTTTTATTAATGAACTTAGCCATATTTTTAGCACTATTTCAACAAAAAATTTAATTGTTGTCGGTGATATCAATGTATATATTCTAGATGAATGTAACATTGACACTGAAAACTATTTGTTTACTATGGCTTCAAATAATCTTAAGAGTTTGATAAATGAGCCTACCCGTTTGACTGATTCCACTATGAGTTGTATTGACCACATTTTTTTAAGAACACAAAAAAACAACAAAAATATTTTTAGGGCCCAAGTTCATGATTTGAAGCTGACAGATCATAGCATGGTTACCCTTAATTATTCTTCTGCCGTCGATCGTTTTCTATCTTCATCTGATAGAGTCAGAGTGAGGCCTAATATAAATTATATAAGGTTGAAAGAAATCTTAACGTTTGAATGTTGGGACTCGGTTTCACATTGACTCAAAATCACATTAAATTAAGTTCTTCTGCAAGAAACATCGATATAATACTAAACTTAAAAAGCATTATGAAACCTTTTGTAAGTCCTTGAATAAGGAAATTGAAAACACTCGCGACATATTCTACTCTGATATGTTTGCTAGAGCTAAATGCAATGTACGTAAAGAGTGGCAAGTAGTTGATACTATTTTAAGAAAGGATAGACAGTCTATAAAAATCGATTCTATTGAAGTTGAGGGAGTATTGGAGACAGATCCTGGCAAGATTTCCAATTAATTTAACGAATATTTTACTGGAATCTCCGAAAAATTAAGACCAGCTTGTGAACCTTGCCTAAATTGTAATTGTTCCACCTCTACAGGAATTTTTGTAGATATAGTTCAATCTAACAGTTTTGTGTTTGATGCCATCAGAGCCAGAGAAGTCTACAGTATCATTTCCTCCCTCAAAAATAAAACTTCTTGCACTAGTGATGGTGTTTCAAGTTCTTTATTAAAAAATGTTGTCTGGTATGTAGTTGATGTTCTGTCGTTCTTATTTAATAAAAGTGTTAAAATGGGTTGTTTTCCTGATCATCTTAAATGTCCTGAAGTTTTACCACTTTTCAAAAAAGGGAATAGAAAAAATGTTTCAAATTATAGGCCAATATCACTTCTCTCAACATTTTCCAAAATTTTTGAAAAGTTACTTAAGGTTCGAGTAAAAATCAGTTTGGTTTCAGAGCAGGTTTATCCACTGAGGATGCTATTTTACGAGTGTGTAGCCAGCTTTATAGAAGTTTAAACAACAACAAATCAACTTTTGGACTATTTATTGATATGACGAAAGCTTTTGATGTGGTGAACCACGATATTTTACTAACTTAGCTCTACAATGTTTGTTTTCGAGGCAACATTTTCAATTGGCTAGAATCTTACTTAAGAAATAGAATGCAAAAAGTAATTATTGGTAGAATATCAAGTAAACCAAGAGAATTAAAGAATGGTGTTCCTCAAGGATCGGTACTTGGCCCTCTGTTTTTCTTGATTTACATAAATTCTATTTTCAAACTCAAGCTAAATGGTATTTCAACTGCTTTTGCGGACGACATAGTTCTTACATACGAATCTGGTACCGTTTTCGAAATCATTGCGTTGATAAATAAAGATCTTGAAACCTTAAGGTTGTGGTTTACTTATCATAAATTGATTATCAGCGGGAAAACCGCTAAAATATCTGGAAATGGGCTCAATGATTTTGATTGAACATTTGAACCAATTCTCTATACCCATACACACGTGTGGAGAAAATATTTTTATTGCCAATGTCCGTTGTACCGAAAATTGCTTCAAAATCGAATCTGTTCAAACTTTTAAATGCTTAGGTGTAGTGATGGATTTCGATTTAAATTGGAAAAATCATATAGAAATGGTTAAAAATTATTTGTTGTTGGTCACACGCAAAATGTTTTTAATAAAGCCCTTTTGTTCTCAAAAGTTTTTAACAAGTATTTATTATGGTCTTGCACACTCAAAGTTGCAATACGGCATTACAAGCTGGGGAGGTTCATACACTAATACTGTTAGACCCTTACTAATCGCTCAAAAACATTTAATTAGAATTATTTCATATAAAAATCGTTATGCTGAAAGTCGGCCTTTATTCAAAAAATTTCTTCTTCTGCCAATTGGACATTTATGTGTCTTTAAAGCCGTAAGAGAATTTTTCAAACAGAGCGGAAATATTCCTAGCAGAAATATACAAATGTACAATCTACGTGTAAACAATATGAATTTAGTGAATGTACCTTTTGCTCATAAAACACATTTTACACACTTTTATACATATACGGCTCCAAATCTTTTTAATAAATTGCCCTCATTTATAAGAAATTTGCTTCGCTTTTCATCTTTACCACAAAGATTAAAGGCTGGTTATTCACATTAAGTTATCAATGTATTAATAATCTGATGATGTCTCAGGTGCCTAGGCGAAGACCTGCAGATAAACCTTAGCCTTACCCCGGTATGGCGGCTCTGCCGGGGTCGACTACCCTTTCCGGCCATTCTCGTGGGACCAAATAAAACAAACAATGATGAGGGGGGGGGGGGGGGGGGGCGGGGGGCGTGCCAAAAACACGGACGACACCCTACCGGTGGTTCCGTGCGATCCAAACGTGAAACTACCAGGCTGTTTGATCGAAACTGAGGATATCGCGATAGA
Source organism: Neoascia interrupta (assembly GCA_947623515.1). Taxonomy (NCBI): domain Eukaryota; kingdom Metazoa; phylum Arthropoda; class Insecta; order Diptera; family Syrphidae; genus Neoascia; species Neoascia interrupta. The sequence continues at coordinate 120,918,122 of OX392462.1, forward strand.
AAGGGAGGAAGAGCTACTCGCTAACCACACCCCGATGATTCCGAAGAGGAATCTGCTCACATAAAGGAGACCAAGCGCAGGAGCAAGTCCAGAAGTACAACCTCTGGCCTGGAGAGGAAGAAGCGATTTAAGAAGGCCAAGCATATTTATAGCATCTTAACAGCCAAAGAAAAATCTTGCCTCACTCAGAAGGAACTATCTTCCCTTGAGTGGGCCCGGGAGACCATAGCTTACGACGTTGCCACGAGGTCTTCGCCTAAGGCAGCTCGTTCAGCTAAAGGTACGGGTGGTAAATCGGGAAAATCTGGAAGGCCGAGGGACGATGCCGCTACAAGGACATCCCTCGGAATCAACAGAAAGCCTATTACCGGAAGAGTAACTGCAACCCAAGGACCCAGTGACAAACCGGGCCCAAGCGGGTTGCCGAGAGGTAGTGCCGGGGGGCATAGAAGAGAAGCGTTCGCCTCGAAGAGAACACGATCTTCCGAGGACGCTTCAAGAACGCCGAAGAAAGCGAAATGGGGCGCCACCACAGTGGGAAGTCCCAGCAAGGCAAGTACGAGCCGGGCGGGCCAGAATAGTGAGGTGACGAGGAATCCACTACAGCTTACTGTAGTAGACTTCAAGAAACCAAGCGGGCAGTACAGTGTGAGTGTACAGTGTTGAGTGTGGCACGAACATTGAGCAAGCCCTCGGGGCAGCTATCATCAGCCACATTCTGAAAAACACGGGTACTAGTGCCCGACCTACGGCAGAATGAAATGGTCTAAAGGCATTGCCTACATCGACTGCAAGGACCAAGCTTCAAATGACTTTGCCAAGACAGTAGTGAAAGAACTACAGCTTTGGGATGGTGCGGAACTTCAAGCCGTTCCCATAGACCAGGTTCCAAACAGGGCACAGGGAAGGCTAACTAATCCGGAGATGGGAATAGTTAAAGACGACATCCTCCGCGTGCTGCAAGCAGAGTACTTCCAGATTCCGATGCAGGATTGGGAAATCATAAGCGAGGAAGAGCCGAGAAATGGTTTCAGGGGCTATATTGTCGCCTTCGGCGAGCTGCCCGGGAACCTAAAGGCGGAAAAACAGCTACTGTTGTCCTTTGCAGCTAGCGAGGTTACCCTCAAGCTGATTAAGCGGACTGCGGAAGCAACGAATGGCGACGGACACTGCGATGGAGGTGGGGAACAACGATGTAGGTGATCCAAATAAACCTCCATCACAGTAGGGTTGCCACAGCCAACCTGAGGCTGTTCATCGAGAGGGAACAGCTGGACCTAGTCCTAATCTAAGGACCCTGGATTGACAAAAAGAACAGGGTCTTAGGATTAGGGTTGAAAAATTTCTCACCTTACAATGTAAAAAATAAAGGTAAGGCAAACTAGGGTTGAAAAATTTCTCACCTTACAATGTAAAAAATAAAGGTAAGGCGAGAGCCTGTATCGTAGCAAACCTTCATATCTTAATATTATCTCATTTCTGCACAGGTGACTTAACGGTGGTGGAGGTTAGAGGGACGGACGAGAACAACACGGTAGCGTCGGTCTACATGCCATTTGACGACGGTACCTCGGTCTCCCCGGAATATTTGAAGACGCTAGTGACAGCGTCCGAACAAGGTAAGAAGAACTTAGTCATAAGCTGTGATGTCAATACCCATCATACGATCTGGGGAAGCTCAGACATTAACGCCAGAGGCGAGGTTCTGTTTATACTTCATCCCATAGGATAGGAGGTTTATTTTCGTTTGATTCATAGTTTGTAACATAGAGAAATATTCACCTTAGACCCTCAAGACCTCAAGAATGAGCCAAGAATGAGCCATGTCCGTCCGTCTGTCGGTAGTTTTAAGGCCTTAAATTTTGAGCTAGGAACTTGAAACTTGATATCTGTTCTTTCTAGGTCGCGAAGCAGTACAAGTGTAAAAATTTTTGAAATCCGCCCACTGACTAGCCCACTTTACTTTATAGCATGAAAAAGCAAAGTTGTCGCAGGAAGCTGAAATTTGGTATGCGATATCCTCGCTTAAGTGTATTGTGATTGGCATTATTCAGTCGAATACATTACCGGGGTGCTCTCCAGCTCTTTCGAAAAATCCTGCCCAAACAGCAGTACAGGAGGGAAGCAACGCCCTCCATGGTGGAACTCCAAGATCGCAGAGCTCAAGATCTAGATGGAACCTTGCAAAACAGGGGCTCATTAAATGGACGACCTATAAGGAGAGCGTAAGAATTCTGAAAAAGGAGATCAGATTCGAAATTCATGGAAGAGTTTCCGCGAATTAATCGAAACAACTGAACAAACTGAAGCGCTCCGACTGAGGAAAGTCTTATCCAAAGCACCCATACCGCTATCTTTAATCAGGAAGATACATGGCTATTGGACCTCGCCACACAAGGAAACGCTGGATTTACTGGCGGGAACTCACTCCCCAGGGTGCACCGATACCCATGAGGATTACGCTACAGTAACGCAGGGCTCTCGGAGGAAAATGAAGGAAGAAAAGATCAGGGCTATAACCGATGTAAAAAGGCTGGCGTGGGTGATCAACTCCTTCGATCCCTTTAAAGCACCAGGGATGGATAACATCCGACCAATAATGCTCCAAAAAGCAGGGGAAACTATCATTCCATGGTTGAGCAACGTCTACAAGTCCTTCCTAAGGCTGTGCTACATTCTCAAACCTTGGAGAGAAGTCCGAGTGATATTCATCCCCAAGGCAGGGAACGCAAACCACACTACGGGAAAGGACTATCGACCCATAAGCCTGTCTTCAATTATGCTCAAGGCGTTGGAGCGGCTTATTGGCGTGTATGTGAGAGAGCTGATTGGTGATAACTTTTTATCAAAATCACAGCATGCGTACATGAGAAGCGTACATGAGATCGGTTGAAACTGCACTACATAGAGTAGTAACAGTAGTAGAAAAATACTTGGAACACAAGGAGTACACATAGAAGACATAGAAGACTTTACTAATTTTACTAATTTACTAATTTTTACTAATTTATTTCAATTTCATTTCCAGTACAAAAAGTTAACATAAGTCTGTTGACATAACACGCATTTGCTTAATATTCTAGCTTTAATCCATTTAAATATTTAACCAAGAGTTGTATTGTGACTAAGAAAGAAAGAAGAAACTACCACTTTGTGGTTAGAAGAACCAGTAGTAAGTGTTTATTTATCATAAATAAGTTAGAGATAAATTAATTCATTAATAGAAATTTAGAAGCCGACAAAGAGAGGAGACGCGTTTTTTTTTTATATTGGGAAAACAGTTAAAGAAGGTATTTGGGTAAGAAAAGAAAAGGATCAGCGAGGAATGGTGGAAAAATAGTTATTATAACAGTTAAAACAAGTTATGATATTACTTGCGTTAAAGCACCTATATCGGACATAGAGAGAAGCCATTTTTTTGCGTGGGCTGATTAGTACGTAATATATTGTCGTCACGAGGTTAGGGGGAATCAGTCTTCTTAGATGGTAAATCTTGCTTAAGCCAAAATACAAGCTTTTCTTTAAAATTGCTATGTGCGGTTTCCAGCTCAATTTGCTATCCAACGTTACACCCAGATATCGAAGTTCCAAGACGGATTCTAAGGCTGTGCAGTTAAAACAGTTAGAATGGCAGTTAAGAGCATGAAGCTTAACACCAATAAGTTCAGACGGGTGGGACAATGAGAACATCATTACCTTGGACTTAGTGCTAAGGATCATGTGGTGATACATCTCTTGTTCATCCGATGTATTGTAATTATCAGAACGCCTTCAACAGCCAACTTCCCTAAAAGGTCATTCACAACTTTCCATTGGCGCTTAGCATTAAATCTGTTTTCATTTAACTGGTTCTTGTAGTAATTTTCTTTTTGAGAACTACATTGCGCAAGGACGCGTTTTCTTAGAATGTGGTAATGCTCTTTTACATTTGGAATATTAAAACGATTTTTGTTTTTGCGGTAGAATGCGTTTTTGTCCTCAATTAGCTTGCAGAGAGAGTCTGTTATCCAGGGCTTAATTTTGTTAAGTGGGCGCCTATGCTGGAAGTATTAACTCTTTTCTATACCATCTGCAATGACAGCAAGAAACTTATCAAAAGCTAGTGAGGGGCACTCATAAGAATAAATTTGCTCCCAGGATTGTGCTCCAAGATATTCGTATAGCTTGGCAAAATTTATTTTAGGCCGATCGTATTTATGAGAACGAGAACTCACTTTAGTTGCATCATTTTTCAATCTTAATAGATCAGTGAATGAGACACCTAATGCAGAATGATCTGTTAAGCCCCACTCCAACAAAAACGATCGAACCTTAAAAATATTTCTGCTCCTTATGAACATATGATCGATACACGATTCAGTACTTAGAGTTACCCGAGTTGGAGTATTAACTAGAGACTCAAAGCCCATTGAAGACAAAATGGTAAGGTAACTGTCACTGCTCGAAGGAAGTCCTAGAATATTGATGTTAACATCACCTATAACTAAAGCATTGGGACTACTTACGCGAGATAGAACATCCTCAAAATCATTAAGAAAACATTCTTTAGAAACGAACTGCAACCGGTAAACACACACAACATCCAATACAAATTTATCTATAACTACTCTCAATACTTTAATATCGGCACTCTCAACTTCCGGTGAATAGGCACTCTCAACGCATATGGAATCTTTAACAAACGCAACTACTCCACCTGCCTTATAGTTTTCATTACAATTAGGGTAAGGAGTTGGTTAAACACCCAAATTTCTGACAAAACAATTATTTGAGGTAGAACAACAAAACTATTTTGCAAATGTGAACAAAAATTATCAAAGTCTTTCCTCATACTTCTAATGTTTAAGTGAAGGATGGTAAGATCATCACTTCTTGATACGAAATTTGAGCCTATAATTGTTTCATTACTACCATTACTAGCACACAGATCAATAAATTCATTTATGGATGTCATATAAGTATATATAAAAAAAAGCAAATTTAGAATATAACAAATGTCTTAATCCAAGTGATTAAGATCATTTATGCTTTTGATAAATTTGATCTGCATACCAGGCGAACGCTTCATCATGATCCTCCCATGCCGCACCCAAAGAAATTCGTAATTCAAGTTCCTCTTCACCTTCTTCGCCTCGTTAAGAAGAATTTTTGCTTCAGTTGAAAGCCAATCGTTGACGAAAATGTATCCCTCGTTGTTTGAAAATTTTTTTGTCGGATCTACAGGTGATTTCTTCGCATAAACCGCAGTTAGTATGCGCTCCTTCATTTTTCTGCTCCGCAGCTTTACCACAACAACGCCAGTCGATTTGCCTTTGTTTTTTTTTCTATAGCAAAAGTCTACGTCATCATAAGTCATCGTGATACCCACTTTCTAGACATAGAAGGGGCGTTTAATAACATTGAGGCAGACGCGATACTGCGCAGCTGGAGAAACGCCCACCTTGATAACAGTCTATGCGACTGGATCGGGCTCATGTTAAGCACACGAAAGATAAACTGCTACCTAGGCGAAGTATGCAGCAGACGAAACGTCAGCAGAGGAACACCGCAGAGAGGTGTCCTATCTCTACTCATATGGACCCTGGTAATGGACGAATTGCTAAAAACCCTGGAGAGGGAAGGCTTCATTGTGAGCGCATTAAGTTGTGTTGTTTACTAGGAAAAGGGCAGTTCCATCCTTCAGCAACCCAAGAATGGGGGGAGTGGAGTTACCGATATCAAAATCGGTAAGATACCTGGGCGTCATACTAGACTCCAAACTCAGCTGGAGGGATAATATAGAAGATCGTGTCAAGCGGGCATACGTGGCATTATACGCCTGCCGCAGAACGTTCGGAAGCATGTAGTCCCTACATGCTGCCGCAGAACGTTCGAAAGCATGTAGTCCCCACATGCTTCTGAACGTTCTGCGGCAACCAAACATGGTACACTGGATGTACATAGCGGTTGTAAGACCCATCTTAACTTACGGTGCAGTTGTTTGGTGGAAGGCTACGGAAAGAAAGTGTCATCTCTCCAACCTCACCAAAGTTCAAAGGGCAGCCTGCATGGGTATAACAGGGTCCCTAAGGACCACACCCACCGCAGCACTGGAGGTACTACTCAACCTCACCCCCTTGGACATATACTGCAGCAACAAGGCATAAGGGAAGGGTTCGTATAAGGGAATCCGGACTGTGGTCCTCAAGATCTTATGGACACGCCTCTGTGGAAACTAAATGGGCTGCCTCCACAGACACCCTAGTCACGGATTACCTCCCTATGACATTCGCCTTCAACAGTAGATTCGCTACCAGAATACCTGAAAGAGGTGAATGGGAAGATAAGACCATTACAGGAGATGACGAGATCGCCGAATATACCGACGGCGGTGCGGGCATCTTCTGTGGAGCTCTGGGACGAGGTAAATCTTTTCGGATTAATGACGATTGCAGCATTTTTCAGGCGGAGCTGGCAACCATAATCCAAGCTGAAGAAACACAGCCCCGCAAAACAAGACCATCACCATATACTCTGATAGCCAAGCGGCAATTAAAGCCTTGGAATCAGACGTAGTGAAGTCAAGGGCCGTGAAACTATGGGAAATCCTGGACGAGTTATCACTTGGCAACACTGTAACTGTAAGTTGGGTGCCAGGTCACACCAATATATCGGGAAACGAAGAAGCGGACAACCTTGCGAGATTTGAGGGTCTGGAATGAATGCATCTCTAGCCCTCAAGTTCGATAGCACGTAGGATAGAAAATTAATCCTTGAGTAGAACCAACCTACGTTGGACAGAACCTGATAAGTGCAGACACACAAGGGAGCTATGGCTAGCGGTAAGCAAAAAGAGATCACTATTTTTGATCGGACTAACCTGCAGGAATATCCGAGTACTCACGGGAATCCTCACGGGGCACTGCGCTGTGGGTCTACACGCTGAGCGGCTAGCCATACCGCATAACGATTACTGCAGAAGCTGCAGGGACGTTAAAGAAATTGAATCTGTTCGCCACCTGCTTTGCGAATGCCCAGCCCTAAACAGCAATAGGCGTAGTACTAATGTAGTAAATAATGTAGATCTAAAGGACCTCCTAAGATTTGTATACAAATCCGGATGGGTCCAAGAGGGCGGAGCTCTGAGCTTCTAACAGCGGTCTATTTCTGTTTTCGTTTCAGGTATTAAGAAGGTTCCCAATGGACACAATGGACCCAACTGCTCTGAAAGGGCATCCATCAACCTTACCTATCAATGTATTGAGTACTTTGTTTAAGTTATCTTTTCTCTCATAAACAGCACAATTAGAAATGTATAAAGTAAACGAAATTTAAATTTATATTATTAACGAATTGTTATGCTTAATATAAGTTCAATTATTTAAAAAAAAAATTAATTAACTGATTAATACTGATTGTCACCCCCCATCAGATATCAATTGAAAGTTTAACCTAGATGTGTCATTCACCACTAACTTCTAAGTTAAAGGATGATTACTAATATTCAATTTATAATAATTGTTACATAGTCTCTAAGTCAATCATAAATGAATAAAAATACAATACATACATACATACAAATAAACGCTTGAAAATCCCTAATCTAAACCAGCAGATTCTAAACAAAGTGTAAGAAAAAACTCTTCTCCATAAGAAAGGGGCGTGGCATCCACCCCTTTTCAATAACATCGTTTTTTGGTTTATATTTTTTATCAGAAGTGGTATACACGTGTTGATTGCATTTTCACATTAAAAATTTGGTTTATACTTAAAAACGCCCCCAAAAGTGGGCGTGGCAAAAATTTATACATTTCAGTTTATAGCTTTCACACATATCTGAACATTTTATAGCGCAAGTTTTTTGGATTCAAAGAAAATATATCGAATAAAAACGGTTTATTTAAATGCAAATGAAATATGACCACGCCGAAAAGGGCGTGAAATGTCAATCGCAATACACTTAAGCGAGGATAACGCGTACTAAATTTCAGCTTCCTACGACAACCCTGAATTTTCATGTTTATAAGTAAAGTGGGCGAGTCAGTGGGCGGATTTTAAAAATTTTTACGCTTGTACTGCTTCGGGACGTAGAAAGAACAGATATTAAGTTTCAAGCTCCTAGCTCAAAATGTAAGGTCTAAAAACTACCGACACACGGACGGACGGACATGGCTCATTCGACTAACAATTCGGTCTCGATCATATGCCCTTAAGGTCTTGGGGGTCTACGGTGATTCTTTCTCTATGTTACAAACTATGAATCAAACTTAATATACCTCCTATCCTACCTCCTATCCTATGGGATGGGGTATAAAAAACGTTGAAAACCCTTAACCGATCAATTGTGTACACACAGTGTACAGTGAACAAGTCTAATTCAAGACAGTTAAATGGCTTAATAAGTATAAGTTAAAATGTACAAACAAACAAAAACCATAAAATTAATCAAAAAGTGTTTAAAAAAAATACTTAAAGAAAGATTCTACAAGTAAAACTTCCAAGCTAAGCGGTACTTATTAAAAAGGCTCTTCAGTTTAAAAAAATTAATAAATGTGCAACAAAAGAAATTCACCGAGCGATAACAACGAGGCAAAAAAAAGGAAATGAGGTAACGAGGAAAGAGACAACAAGGAAAGAGAGGATAGCTCCAAAGCCAGCACTTAATCAGACATCAGACTTCTCCGCAGTGGCCGCTTAGCTGCATAGAGTATTGTAAGTCTTAATACTTATTTAAGAAATTTGTACGAGGTAGTGCGAGAGACAGAAAAAATTTCTTTGCTTCAATTAAAAGGCTAGATAGAGAAATCGCTAAAATGCGATCTCGAAGGCTAGAGGCACCTCAAGGTAGATACATTGGCCTTTAAAAAAAGCACTAAGTGAATTTTCAAGTCCCTCGCGCTACCAGCTCAAAAGAAACTAGTGAGAGGGTTACAATCCGCCTAGGCGAATCGTTGGATACCCCATCCCAATTGACCACTGTCAAGCTCCAAAATGCGTAAAAAACCTTGGTTGTTAAATTTCAGTTCCTATTAACATTAATTGTGTTGAGAATTTGTTGTCATCAATCTTCTTTCTTAAAAAAGGGGCGCGGCATCAACCTCATTTCAATAGCATACATTTTTTATCATATTTCTAATCAGGTGTGGTATACAAGTGTTGATCGCAGTCTTATATTAAAAAATTGTTTTTTACTTAAAAACGCCCCCAAAGGTGGGCGTGGCAAAAACTAATCAATTTGAGTTGAAAGCTTACGCACATATCTGAACATTTTATATTGCAAGTTATTTGGATTTAAAGCAAGTATATCAAATAAAAACCGTTTATTAGAATGCATATTATATATGACCACGCCTACAAGGGGGCGGTTTTCGCTTTTTTCTTAAATGCCATTCACAATATACTTAAGCTAGGATAACGTGTACCAAATTTCAGCTTCCAAAAATTTGTTCAATTGCTTTGATAGCGTGCGCACATATCACAACATTTGATAGTGCAAGTTTTTTGGACTTAAAGCAAATTTATCAAATAAAAACCGTTTATTAGAATGCATATTAAATACGACCACGCCTACAAGGGGCGGTTTTCGCTTTTTTTTAAATGCTAATCAAAATACACTTAAGCGAGGATATCGTATACCAAATTTCAGCTTCCTACGACCAGTTTGATTTTTCATGCTATTAAGTAAAGTGAGAGCATTTGGTTTGGTTCTGTTACTATTTTCAAAGATTGATTCACTATGTCCTCGACGGTTTGCAGGGTCTAGAGTGTTTCGTGTATCTTGACGAAATAGTGATTTACGGCAAAAATCTGGTCGATCATAACAACAAACTCAAAGGGTTTTTGGGAAATTAAAGGAACATCAACTTCAAATGTCAATGTTTAGAAATGACATTGACAATGCCAGAAAAATGTCAATGTTTACAAAAGGAAGTTGTTTACTTGGGGCATATGTTCAGAAAAAGGAGCACTTCCGACCCCAACAAAACTGCGTGTGTCAAAAATTTTCCAGTTCCTCGAACAATAAAACACGCTCAATCTTTTTTCGGGACTTGCCAATTACTACCGTAAGTTCATCCCAGGATTCTCTAAGATAGTCAGACCTCTTAATAACCTCCTTCGAAAAGATGCCAAGTTTACGTGGACAGAGAAGTGTCAAGACGGTTTTGAAAAAATAAGAGAACTCGTTAAGTCAGCCCGCTTCTTATTTACCCTGATTTTGAAAAACCTTTTAATTCAGCTTCAGATGCGAGCTCAGAAGCTATTGGAGCTATACTTTCTCAATGCAGTGTAGTAAAGGATCAACCCATTTCTTCTGTCGGCCGCAATTTAAACAAGGCATAACGAAACAATGCAACTATAGAGGAAGAATTACTTACCATTGTATGGGCTGTCAAAAATTTTAGGTGCTACGTTCAGGGATGAAATTTCACAGTTTACACATATCACAAACCCTTAAAGGGTATTTTCAATGTCAAAGACCCCACAGCCCGCCTTATACGTTTCCACTACAAATTGTCTGAGTGCGACTACCAAATAGAATACCAACCATGAAAGTACAATACAAATGCAGATGCGCTAAGCCGTATTCCCCTACAAAATTCGAAAGAGCATCAAGTAATGCAGCAAGGCGCACGCCAAACTGCAGAACCACTGTGCAAGACAGCAATAGCCCAGTAGACTCTGCAAAATTTAATGCAGTGACCCGTTTGCAAAACCCACTTTTGAAGAACGGCAATTTGCCGACAAAAGCAGAAGCCAACAACGAAAGAAAAAAGTCGGTATCACCCTTAGAATCCTCTGTAGAACAAAGCAAAACCCAAGATTCAGAGGAAAAAACTATTTTGGAAGCGTTAACCTCTATTAAAAAGCCGGAATTGATCATTAGCTCTCTTCGCGGACATTGCAACAATGAGATTATCCGAACTTTGGATCAGACAAATCTTACGCGCCGACTACAACGAATGAGACCGTTAACGGTCCAATTGGATCTAGCAGCATAAGATGAAACCGCATAGCTTGAGGGTATAGTAGGTGCTTTCGTTGGAAGGCAGCCTGCCACACGCGATTACTACAGAAGCTTGAACTATTTGTTAAGGAAACTTAGTTGTAGTCTAACGGAAAATGGGAGATTTTTTAGTGAGCAAGAATATCACACTACTATGAGCACGCGCGGTCGGTCCTCGTAGTGCCTATGAAGGAAAAAAAATTGGTTCTCAGGACATTCAAACTATACTGAAGGATTATCACGATTGTCCATTTGGAGGACACCAAGGGATGTTTAAAACATACAAAATAGACGCAATCGGTTTTGGTGGCGCAATATGCTAGATATAAAAGATTTAAGCGAAGCGGGAAATGTCAAAAAATGTCATCCTAACTTTTCAGAATAATCTCACAAGATTCGTTGATTGCTACACCATACCAAATGCAGAGGCACAGACGGTGGCGCAAGTAGTTTTTGACCATACAGGGTGTTTCCTAATTCGATGCCAATACTTTGGAATATGATTTTTGGGTATAATTGAAGAAAAAAATCGTTCCACAGTATGGGCCTAATCGTTGCCAGTATGGGTTCGAATCCTGGTAGGACGAAAAGTGTTTTTAATTTAAAAAAATTAAATGAGACTTATTAAGTGTTGTATAGTTAAAAACAACACATGATGAGTGAGACCGAACGGTCTGTGCTCCAGATAGCGGGAGGTGCGACCGCTAAGAAATCGAACGAGGTAGCACAGTACCTCAAGCAAGCAGCACCGTCATCTGAGGGGCCAACGTCCACGAAAAGGAGGAGGAGGAGACGGCTAAATCCGCAGCCTAATCTTGTGAAGCGTGCCTCCCTATGTACCTCAGCTTAAAAGCTGCCGGTTGAGGTGGGGGAAGGGACGCAGTCGACAAAAAACGACACGACGTCAGCAGCAGCAGCACAAGATGAGTACCTGTACGTCTCCGACGGTGGGGAAATGTACACCGGGGCAAGCAACAGCATTGCTTCCCTGGCTGGTTCAGAATCCGATGACGAGGACGATGAGTTAAAGCTTCTTAGCAACAGCATAAGGCAGCTCCAAGAGAAAGTGCTGGCCATTAAAGCCAAGCAGGAGGCAAGGCGGAAAAGGGAGAAGCAGGTTGTGCTCACTAGCTCCCAAGAGCTGCAACAACAGCCAAAACTTAAAGAGCTGAGTGTGCAACAAAAGCAGCCGAACCAACAGCAAATGCAGCCACAGCAAAAACAACAAAAGCAGCAAAAACTGATGCAACAACAGCAGAAAAAACAGCAGCCGCAGCAAAAGCAGCAGAGTCAACAGCAGCAGCAACAACAGACACAAATACAAGAGCAGCAACAATAGCAGCAAAACAAGCCAGGCAAGGTGCGAGTGCCGCCCATCAACACCTACAAGATGGAGCTAAAGGACTCCAAAGAGTTATGTAAGTCGGCCATAGGCAATAATTTTACCATAAAATGATTCAACGAAAGCAGACACGCAATTCATTGCAATACCGTAGAACAATTCATTAAGATAAAAGCTTTATTAAGGGACTCGACGACGGAGTTCTTCTCTTTCACTCCGAAGGGGGAAAGCTTGCACACTGTGCCCCTGAAAGGAATGGATCCGTCCGCCGAACCGGAGGAGCTTCTTAAGATGCTCCAGGAAACTAAGTGCGACGGGCTTACGTTTGTAGGAGTTAAGCCCTTCGTCACAGCAAGGGCCAAGAGGGAGAGTAGGAAACTGCCGATCTTCCTGGTTCACCTGTCTCCCGATAGCAAGCTGGATGGTCTGAGGTTTATCAAATTCCTAGACTACTAGTCTATCACCTGGGATAAATTAAAACGCAGCGAGACCATTATTCAATGTGCTCGTTGCCAAAGGTTCGGACACGCCGCGTTTAACTGCGATATGCAGGCTAGATGCGTCAAATGTGCTAAAAACCACAAGGCGGAGGAATGTCCGCTGGCTAAAGATAAAGCTGAAAAGAGTCAGCTCTCATGTGTGCTTTGTAAAGGTACAGGACACTCGGCTAATTATAGGGGTTGTCCTGAATTTCAGAGCATAAAAACAGCAAATCTGGCTCGAAAGCAGAAGGGCTCAGTGCAAGTCCCACAAGTTCCATCGGCTCAAAAATCAATCGTGACTCCCCAATTCACCAGCACGGGACAGCAACAACCAAAGGTAGCTGCACAGGCCTCAGTGCCTAAGGCTCCGAAAGTGCAAGGCGACGTACTGTCCATTTTGCTCCAAATCCAGGGGCTCCAAATCCAGCGCCAGTTAAATGAGCAGGCGACTCGTTTGGACAGGCTCTACGCGCTTCAGCCTAGCCTAACGCACAACAAATCGTAATGGGTACGACCGCGAATGAAAACCCCTTGAAGATCCTAGTGGTGAATGTAAATTCATTTTTGAGGATCGAGCGAAGAGAAACGTCCTTTAAGTTGCTTAACGACCAAAGCCCTGATGTTTGTTTGGTTAGCGAAACTAAGCTAACTCAGAAACGGAAATTAAGGCACAAAGATTATAACGTAGTAAGGAGAGACCGACCCAACTCCATTCGAGGAGGTGGTGTTGCGATCTTCATTCGCAAAGAACTTAAGCATAAGGTCGTGTATAGAGGTATAGTGCGAAGGTTCCGGGAGCTGGTAGCATGCATTGCGTACATCCCTCTCCGTAGCGGAAAGAAGTTGTATATGGTGTCGCTTTATGCTCCTGAAGCTGTTCAGTCTACTGTTTTTACTTCAGAGCTCGAGACATTGTTTCGATGCCTAAGGTTGGAGTCGGGGGAGAACTTTTTCCTCATGGCCGGAGATCTAAACGCCAAACATAGAGATTGGGGAAACCAAACCCCTAATCCTAGAGGAAACTCGCTATTTCATTGGTGGGGTCAACACAGTGTCGAGTTTCGGCTCGATTTGAAAGCGACAGATAGTCCTTCGTATCCTAGGTGCTTCTCCTTTCTGGACCTACTGCTGTTTGACGAACGGTTACACTTGACTGACGTGGACCGACAAACGATAAGCTGTCTGCGCAAGTTTGTGTATGACAGTGACCATTGCGGACTAAGTGCCAAAATAACTGTTCCTAACGAAATTGCGGAATTGGACGAGTTCGCCCAAACATACGCCTACAACTACAGTAGGACACGTTGGACTCGCTTCGCCCGAGACCTGACAAGAGCACTCTCCTCGAACTCGCTCTATCCACCGTCGAATAGGAATCTGTCGAACGAGGAGATTGACAGATACCTACGGCGAATGGATGAGACAATTAAACGAACAATAGACAGTACGATACCTCGGTAACAGTAACAGTTACCGCAATGCAACAATTGACGCACTACACGAACAAAAAAGTAGACTGCTTACAAGACTTAAAAACTGACAGACAAAACGCGGAGGTAAGGACTTTGAAGTCGTTGATCGCGAACCTCCAGCTACTTATTAAAGCAAATTATAGGCTCTCTAACAATTTGCACTAGTGTAGCAAGATTCGGGCTATCAGGTCAGATAACCCGAGCATGTTTCACCAGATTAATAAAGTGTTTCGGAGGAACGATGACAACGAACTTCCTTGTCTTAAAATCCCCCGAACGACAAACAACGAACAGTTACTGACAGCAGCAGGAATAGATCCCAGAGACGCTGTTGATGATGACGACTTTTTCGTGATCGAAGATCCGCAGGAGAAAGTGGAGGCTATAGGAACTGCTTTCCAGGACGTGTACAAGGTGAATCCTAGCATTCGCCCGAATCACGACCTGGAGAATAGAGTCCTGGTTCAAAACTTTTACCTTCGAAGTGAATTAGAACACTGGCGATCAGAGAATACTGGTTTTACTGGGTTCAATGACGATTTTTTGGCATATAATGCCGTCGCCAATGAAATTCTCCAGGCCTCGTTCGTATCGAAGGTAGAACTCCAAACGATCTTCGAATCATTGAAAAAGAAGAAATCTGAGGGATTCGATGGAATATCGAACATTATGCTTCGACATCTTCCTCCAGGAGCGTTGGAAATCTACGCCACTCTGTTCAACAATGCAAATTATCCAGAGCATTGGAAAATAGCTGTGGTACATCCGATCCCCAAAAGGGGAAAGGATAACTCCAATCCGGCAAATCTCCAGTCAATAAGTCTTCTTCCAATTATCAGCAAGGTATTCGAAAAGGTGATCAATAGAGCCTTGACTAAGTGGGTTGAGGACAATAAAATAGTTCCGGATAAACAATTAGGTTTCAAGGCAGGACATGATACGATACATGCCGCGTCTAAGCTGATATCAGATATCCAATGGTACAAAAGCAAGAACCAATGCGCAGGTGCCTGCCTGATTGACTTGGAGAAGGCCTTTGATACCGTATGGTTAGAAGGACTTTTCTACAATTTGAATAGGTTAGGCATCAGCAAACCTCTTCTATACATGTTGCTTAATATGCTCTCCGGTAGAAAGTTTGTCGTGAAACACGGCAATGTGACTTCTACTGGAGTGTTCAATATCAAAAACGGTCTGCAACAGGGAGCGGTCAATTCGCCGATTCTCTTCAAAATTAACACGGCTGATCTGATAGGATCTCTTTATTTTGCGATAGCGTATGCCGACGATTTGATCAGGTACAGATCAGGGCCTAAGATCAAGGTCATTGTAGCATTATTGCAGCATGACTTCGACAAAATTCAGCAATATTGCGACGACTGGAAGTTGGGGATCAATTTCCAGAAGTCGGAAACCATTCTGTTCAGAACGCCGTTGTCTTTGGCCTCCAGGGATACCAAAAAGAAGTGGCGAAAGTTTTCTATCGTTGGACAGCACGGGCTTTCACTTGCGTGTAAAAATGTAGTCAGATACCTTGGACTCTGGCTAGACCAATATCTATATTTTAACAAACATGCTTGCTTTATCCAGAGTCCGGGGTGCCTTTGCCCTAACAAAGAGACTGTTTTATAGCAGCCAACTCGATGCGAAGGTGAAGGTTATCTGCTACATGGCCCTTATTCGGCCTATGCTCGCATATGGTTGTCCCGTGTGGTTCAACATAGGGGCAAGTAGAATGGAAAGGATTCGGGTTTTCGAGAGGGCTTGTCTTCGGGCTTGCCTTCGCTTATATCGAACTCCAGAATCCGAGTACACAAAGTACTTTTCCAATGAGGTCCTATACAACAGGGCAAATCTGATCAGAGTGGATAATTTTCTCATTAAGCTGACTCGAAGGCAAATTGCAAGAGCAATGACCTCGACGAATAACCTGATCTCAGGGGCTTATTACCCGAATTTCATGTATCATGAGAGTGTGCGTCTGAACGGCTTCGTCCCCCCAGAGGCATTCCTCTATTTTGACCAGGCAGGCCTGATCCAGGATAGATCGGCAGTGCCCTTAATTTTCCATGTTGCTCGGACAACTGTTGACAGGCGACTCAACTACAACCGAGACGTCGCACGGAGCGCTGAGGAGCGTCTCAGATTCAGCAGATCGGTATCCTTCCGTGATGTGGGAGATGTGTTTAAACAGCACCAGCAATTCTGGTGGCTAACCGAGGGAACTCCCTCGTCGATCCCTATCGACCCGGGTTAGGTTTCAGTTCAACAAAGTCGGTCGCCGTTTAGCCTTGGCCGGCTTACATAGCTCTTAGGTTTCTAGGTTAAGGAAGTTTTAAGATTTTATTTTATAAAAAAAAACAAAAAAACAATCACAAAAAAAAAACAAAAAAAAGTGCATATTTAATTATGCAGGTGGTTAAGATAGGTTAAGGTAGGTTAAGTCTTATCTTATTTTACCCCCTTCGGGTAGGGGCTAGAATATACCCGAGGTAAGGCATGCCTGTCGTAAGAGGCGACTAAAATCCACCCTCCGTATGCCGAGCGCGTAGCGCATACAAACTATGCAATGGACAAAACAAAAGATATTATTACCCCAGGTGGCAATCCAGTTTCACTGGCAAGTCCACCCTCTTCGGAGGTAGGCTCTACGGATTCTGGGGAGAGCCATTTATTGCTTATAAATCCCTTTTTGAAAAAATCAAGGGTGCCTCGATCTCCACCAGCTGGATCGAAGGTCACCGGGAAAGGAAGTCCGCCGGTTAATCAGGACTCAGCGAAAATTAAATGCTTTGAAGCGGAAAACAACGAACTCCGTGCTAAGCTTAATGAAATGGAACGTCTCTACCATGAGCTTAAAAGCGAAGTAGACTCCTTACGTAAAGAAAATGAAGCCTTAAGGAACCCCCGTGGTACTATAGTATGCGAGGAAACGCCGGAACGTCAATGTGAATACCAGACGGACGAGGAAGAACTTGCACGCGAAACGAATCCGGTCTTTAGGAAAAGGCTTACCAAGAAACGAAAGGCCGGTTCTTCACCCAAAGTAGAAACCGTGCAGCAAAAAGAAGAAACACCAGTCGTATCAAACAAAGCGACAGGAATACCCCAAGAAAAAAACCGCCGACCACCTGCAATAAATGTCGTTGGGATCGCGGACTACGGAAAGTTGCGAAACATCCTTAAAAATACTCTTGGGACGAAATATAACTTAACATCACTTCGAAACAACGTATGGAAAGTTAGCGTCGATGACTCTGATGCCTATCGGTCACTGTCACAAAAGTTGAATTTAGAGAAAATCCAATGGTTTACTTATGAAAATCACCTCGAAAAGCCGCTGCGGGTTCTAGCGAGGGGACTTCACCCATCCTGTACCAAGGACGAAATAATGCAAGACGTTCAAGCCCAAGGCTTTAAAATTCTTGACGCCGTGAACATAATAAAGAAAGAGAAGCAACGTACGGACGAAGGCAAAGATTCCGCTGTTGTCCGACGCGGCCTGCAAATTTTTATGCTTTCTTTTGATAGAACTGAAAATATTAACGAAATCTACAAAATTAAATCAATCCTTAACATCAAGGTAAAAATCGAGCCCAAGCGGAAGGGCAACAGGCTAGTTCCCCAATGTAAGCGATGCCAGGGTTTCCGACATACGCAAGCGTACTGCCAGAAAAAGCCGAGATGCGTAAAATGCGCCGGCGAACATCTCTCGACGGATTGCAATGTCAGCAGTCAGGCCCCCGCGGTTTGTGCCAATTGCAGGGGAAGTCACCCAGCGAGCTACCGAGGTTGCGAAATTGCCATTGAGTTGCAAAAACGACATGAAGCTCCGAAGAAAAATACTGAAAATAAGGGCCCAAGCCTAAAACCTCCTAAAGTAGATAAGCCAAAAACCCCTAAGTCGACTAGGGATAAGGGTTTGATTAAAGGCAAAATTCAAATAGCGCAAGAAAACGTCGCTGGTCCTAGTTCCCACCGGAGTCAAAAGGGAGAATCCACACTTGTTGGTCCAAGATCGTACGCTCAAGTCGCGTCACGTGAAAGTAAGCCACAATCGGCCGCATCAGATTCGGCCTCTCAAATTCTAGGCATGATTTTAGAAAAGTTTGAGCAACAGGCGAAACTTAATCAAGTAATATTCAACAAATTGAGCGAGCTCGAGTTTAAACCTCGAAAAACATTTAATAAAAAATCATGAATATGGGAAAGTCAATCAAAATAATTACATGGAACGCAAACGGCCTTTTGCAAAAAATTGACGAACTAAAAGTATTCCTACGGAAGAATAATGTAGACATATGCCTGATTTCGGAAACCCACTTTAAAAAGGGTTCAGAACGCAAAATAAAAGGTTACATTGACTATCACGCGCATCATCCTTCAGAAAATTCGAGAGGTGGATCCTCTCTCTACATTAAAGACTGCATAAAGCACTCCAAAAACGAAGAAATAGAACTTGACTCTATGCAAATAACCTCAGTCTCAGTAAAATTAAGTCACATAAATTTCAACATCGCGACGAGCTATTTTCCTCCGCAGTATCGGCTGGCAGATGAAGATCTTGCTCTGCTCTTTGATTCACTTGGGTAAAACTTTATCATCGGCGGGGACTTTAACGCGAAAAATACTTTTTGGGGCTCACGGTGCAATTCAACAAGAGGCAGAGCCCTCTTTAAAGCAAGTACAAAACGCGGCGTGATCTTCTTATCGACGGGAAAGCCAACATATTGGCCAACCAACAGAAATAAAATACCTGATCTCGTCGACTTCTTTATCGCCAAGGGGGTACCTCGTTACCTTACGAACGTAGAAGAACGCTTTGATCTCTGTTCAGATCACTCGGCAATTCTTTTGAAAATCGGCGGAAGCCTAGCGAAAAAGAATAGAGCGCCTAGATTAACTAACAACAACACCGACTGGGACGGCTTTAGAAAATACTGCAAAGAAAACATAGCTTTAAATGTACCGCTCAAAACGCCACTTGAAATAGAAGAAGAATTAAATAAACTCGTGAGAGTTATTCAGAGCGCTGCGTGGAATAACACTTCTTTTCGGAGGTCCGAATTATCGAACAGCGGAACAATATATCCGCGAGAAATAGAAGAGCTAATATGCGAAAAGAGGAGAGCGCGCAAGAGATGGCAACGTTCGCGAGCACCCCCGGATAAGACAATCTTGAACCACCTTTCTAACAAACTAAAGCACGAACTTCAAGATTTTAAAAGTCGCGAGACTACTGCTTACCTCGAAAGTTTGACTGCCAATAAAGGTTCGAACTACTCTCTTTGGAAAGCAGTCAAGTCCGTTAAGAAGCCTATAGCACACCCTGCGCCATTAAGAAAAGCCAACGGCGAATGGGCAAGAGAAGACAAAGAAAAAGCGGATTTATTTGCAGATTACCTAGAAGAAACATTTAAACCGTTTGACGGGGAACCGTTGGTCGAGGAGCTCAATCCTTATGCGGTACAAGATAATTATAGAATAAAAACCGTGTCATTGGCTGAGCTTCGTCAAACGATAAATAATCTGAAAAACAACAAAGCCCCTGGCTACGACTTAATTACTAGCGAAATTCTAAAGGAACTACCGAAAAAAGCTTTGGTCAAGCTACTCTATATCATTAACGCTTCCATGAGAGTTTTATACGTTCCAAGGCAATGGAAAGTGGCCGAGGTCATAATGGTTCCGAAACCAGGAAAATGTCCGAACGACAAAAAGTCATACAGACCTATTTCGCTACTGCCGATAATAGCTAAGGTGTTCGAGAAACTATTGCTTAAAAGGTTGCAACCAATCATTGAAGAAAGACGATTGATTCCGGATCACCAATTCGGATTTAGAAAAAAACATTCAACAATCGACCAGGTCTATCGTATAACAAACGAAATCGAAAAAGCTCTGGAAGCGAAAAAGATATGTACTAGCGCTTTTCTCGACGTATCGCAAGCCTTCGACAAGGTATGGCACGAAGGCCTGAAGTACAAATTAAGGCTTTGCTTACCAGAAAAATTCTATAGAATCTTAGAGTCTTACCTTAAAGACAGAATCTTTCGCGTAAGGTACGAAAATGAGTACTCGGAATTCAAAGAGATAAATGCCGGTGTCCCGCAAGGAAGCGTTCTCGGCCCAATATTATTTTTGCTCTATACAAGAGACATACCCCACGATGAGGGAACAATTTTAGCTACGTTCGCAGACGACACTGCTATTCTCGCTATTGATACGACAGTTGAATTATCAACAGGGAAACTCCAGCGCGCTTTAGACAAAATATGCGACTGGACGAAGAGCTGGCGAGTTGTCCTTAACGAGACTAAGTCAACGCATGTTAACTTTACTTATAAAAAGATAAACAACAAACCTTTATTCATTAACTCGGTACAAATCCCGTACTCAAATGAAGCGAAATATCTAGGAATGACTCTAGACGCAAAACTTAAATGGAAGCCGCACGTTAAAAAGAAACGCGACGAGCTCGAAATCAAGTTAAGAGAAATGAATTGGCTTATCGGAAGATTTTCGAAACTAAGCATATATAACAAACTGCTTCTGTATAAGCAAGTGCTAAAACCATCTTGGACGTACGGTATACAACTCTGGGGTTGTACTAAACCAAGCAATATATCTATTTTAGAAACTTTTCAAAATAAGACACTCAGGGAAATCGTTAATGCTCCATGGTATATAAGAAATAGCGATCTACACCGAGATCTAGGAATCGCAACCGTGTCTGACGAGGTAACAAACTTTGCTCGCAAACTTAGTACTCGTCTTCGCGGACACTGCAACAATGAAATTATCCGAACTTTGGATCAGACAAATCTTACGCGCCGAATACAACGAATGAGACCGTTAGATCTAGCAGCATAAGATGAAACCGCATAAATTGACGGTATTGTAGGTGCCTTCGTTGAAAGGCAGCCTGTCACACGCGATTACTACAGAAGCTTGAACTACTTGTTAAGGAAACTTAGTCGTAGTCTGACGGAAAATGGGAGGTTTTTTAGTGAGTAAGAATCTCACACTACTATGAGCACGCGCGGCCGGTCCTCGTAGTGCCTATGAAGGCTTTTCCTACCCACGGAAAAAAAAAAAAAAATCTTATTTTATTTTTATTTTAAGGTAGTTCTAAGTTTTCTAAGTTTAAGTTAAAAGGGAATAAATTAAAAGTTCTGAAACTAAGTTTTTTCTTAAAAACAAAAATATTTTTCTTAGTTTTAATTTTGTTATTTTGTATTTAGTATTGCAATGTAAGTTAGTTTAGGTCGAAAGACATAGTAGATAAGAGTTTAGTTAATCTTAGAGCGCCCGCGAAGGGCCAGTTAGTTATATTAAGTTAGTTAAGTTATTTAAGATAGTTTCAAGCATTTTTGTCTAGCATTTAAGAACTATTGAATTACTTAAATAAAAAGCATATAAAACTGAAAACTGAAACTGAGCGTAACTGCTCTAGACGCCGTAAGTGTAGGTTCGAATCTCACATTTCGAGTGTTTTTTTTTTATTTAGTTTTATCATAATAATTACTTTGTAACTTTGTTTTGTTTTTTGAAGATTTTTTTTTTCTCTTTTTAATAATAGTTTAATACCTTTCTATTTTAGTTACGCAAAATTATTTTTATTTTTTTCCTTACTATGGCCTGTGCTGCTGAAAAATGTTCATTCCAAATGCATTGGATCTACTTATGCATTTTTAGATAAAATTAATTCTTGCGAAATTGCTTTTCGCACAAGAAGTTATGTGTGGTAGGCTTGATATACAGTC
The DNA here is from genome assembly GCA_947623515.1 of Neoascia interrupta. NCBI lineage: Eukaryota > Metazoa > Arthropoda > Insecta > Diptera > Syrphidae > Neoascia > Neoascia interrupta. Next base: position 120,940,168 of record OX392462.1, read on the forward strand.
GAAATACATTTATGTTGTTAACGCCTTCATACCTCCGGACAGTCCAATTCAAACATACTCTAAGCTTGCTAAGGCTCTGGAATACACTTTTGATCTTACTTGTAGCAAGAACACAATGTTGTTGCTAGGTGACTTTAACCTCCGTCCTCTAAAATGGATACCATCCGAAGATGACACCCATTTTGTTCCATGCATTTCCTCACATTGAGGAGCTCTCAACAACTTTGATGCTAACTGCTGCCTCACTTGTGACGAGGCTTGGAGAATACGTTCTTCTTAATCATTTAAAGTTGATATTTCGGTAGAGTAAACAAGTTTCATTCTCCCCCAAACCAAGAAATCCATAATAGTAAGGTCCGGAGATCTTGCAGGCCAGTGAACTGGTCCATTTCTTCCTATCCAACGACCACCGTACTTTTCGTGGTAAAGATACGAATTTCATGTATGCAGGAGACGAAAAATTTTATATGTTGAAACGTTAAATCGCAAAGATAAGCGTCTGATGCTGATTGATGGATCATTTGTAACAGCTTCCAGTATTCTTTTATCAACCGCAACTCTTCCTGGTGAAGCTCCTGCGTTAGGTCGTCTTGTTGATACAGTCTTGTTGAAGCCTTCGAAACGAATTTTTAAATACACGGGGATTAGGTATTCTTCGGTAGGATAGAGCTCATGGTATCTTTGCCGTGCTCTACTAGAACTCCCGTTGCACATCCCATAAACCTAGATATTATTCTAGCGTATTCTTGGTTTGTAAAAGATGTCATTTCAAGTAGGGTTTCTTAACAAATTTTGTGTAACCTCGGCTTCAAAAATTAAACTGATGGATTTAATTTTGTTTTCTTACCTTTTATACAATTTTCGTTAGGCAAATTTTCAAAATAGGCGCCAATCCCAAACTTAATCCTTTTTGAGATTTAACAGAAAAACGGTAAGGGAATTACGGGTAGTTTAATGAAAATGCAATCTCTAAAAACCTACGTAAAATATAAATACGTAGTCAAAAAATCGTTCATATTATCAATATGCGGTTATAAAAGTAGGTAACAAATCCTATTTCCAACTTACACCTAACGCGGCTTTGTGAAAATAATTAGGATCGAATTAAGAAACACCCTATATAATCACAAGGTTCGTAATATCTAGGCAAATAGTGACAGACCAGGGCACGAATTTTCTTAGTGATTTATTCAAAGGGATGTGCAAATTATTGAAAGTCAGGAAACTGCAAACCTCAGAGTACCATCCACAGTCGACTGGTGCCCTTGAACGCCAACTTATAGAATATCTTCGCTGCATGGTGGATTAAAATCCTCCTAATCCCTAAACCTTGGGACCAAGCAACTTTTGTTTGTAACAACAGCTGTCCTTGAGGTACAAAACTAACGCCAACGGAATGCCTTTACGGTTTTTCAGCGGAGGTACCCTTCAATTTGAAACGGGAACCCGAACCTCTTTACAATCACGAGAACTACTACCATCAGTTGAGATACTAGAAATCGTATTCAATAGCTCCACAAAACTTATTAAATAAAAACAAAAGTCTAAATATCGCTATGACAAAACTTTAAGATCCCAAACTTACCACATAGAGGACCTTGTCCTCCCTAGTAGTGAGAATAGGAAAGGCTAACTAGCCCCCATTTGGAGAGGCCCGTATTTGGTCTCCTCCGTAAAGGGGTCGGTGAACTGCTCTGTGAAAATCGGCAAAAAGCTGGTAATAGTTCATAATAACCGACTTAAACCTTTTTACGACTAAAAATTATACCTCCAACCATCTCCCTCCGAAATCAATTTAATAGCTTTAAATCCCTCCACACAGCTCGTCATGGAATACATGCTTTTAATTATGGTCAATACCATAATATTAGCTAACAGCGAAGTTCCGTACGAGGATATGGCTCTCAATTCAACAGGAGTAGTATTCGAAAATATGGGAGAACTGTGGGGCAACCACACCACTTGAACAATTCTGACTGAACTCGACATGGACGAAATAAAGAATCAAACTGTTTTAGCCGAGCATGCGGAGCATCTAACAATGCAGTTATGCCGAGAACACAAATTACTTAATAGCTAGATATTCAACTTGCGTCCCTCTTACCCATTTGTTTACGTTTCTTAGAAAGCACTTAAAGCTTTTTTAAAGCTTTAAATTTCCGTGTCGGTTAATACGTGTAAGAAGATACAACAACAATTTACCTTACGCGATCAGCTGATGTAAAAGCTGCAAAACGAAATTGCATGGAAATGACGAATTCATGAATTTACTCACATTTGTAAACAAATGTCGGAGAATGGGTAAATTCATCAATTTCAGCTTGTGGGCAAAGCTTTTACATGTCCGAAGTTGATATCTAGTTATTCAGTAATTTATGGCCGAGAACCAAGAAAAAACAATTCCTTCTGTGAAACACAACAGCGACTTTAACACGTTGCTATAGACAACATTAAGCGGCGGGCTGGAACCACACACGATCTTGGAAGGAGAAGACAATCAAGGTTGTTATTCGACGGCGTCGGGAAAGCTCTCCACTATCTCTTTGGGACAATGGACAGCGATAATGAGCAAAGAATATACAGCAACCTCAACCACCTACAAACCCGGGGAGACAGATTACTGAAACTAGAAAGGGAGCAGATAAGTGTGGTTAAAAAACACTTCAACATATACAAAAACCATTGATGACTTTAATGGAATGGCAAAAACAAATAAAACTTCAAATTAATAGTTTACAGTAGCTGACAGATAATTTATCAATAAAACAACTTAGGCAGGAGACGAAAAATTTCCCCTTCGGGTAGGGGTTAGAACATACCCGAGGTAAGGCATGCTTGTCGTAAGAGGCGACTAAAATCCACCCTCCGTATGCCGAGCGCGTAGCGCATACAAACTATGCAATGGACAAAACAAAAGATATTATTACCCCAGGTGGCAATCCAGTTTCACTGGCAAATCCACCCTCTTCCGAGGTAGGCTCTACGGATTCGGTGGAGAGCCATTAATTGCTTATAAATCCCTTTTTGAAAAAATCAAGGGTGCCTCGATCTCCACCAGCTGGATCGAAGGTCTCCGGGAAAGGAAGTCCGCCAGTTAATCAGGACTCAGCGAAAATTAAATGCTTTGAAGCGGAAAACAACGAACTCCGTGCTAAGCTTAATGAAATGGAACGTCTCTACCATGAGCTTAAAAGGTAAGTAGATTCGTTACGTAAAGAAAATGAAGCCTTAAGGAACCCCTGTGGTACTATAGTATGCGAGGAAATGCCGAAACGTCAATGTGAATACCAGACGGACGAGGAAGAACTTGCACGCGAAACGAATCCGGTCTTTAGGAAAAGGCTTACCAAGAAACGAAAGGCCAGCTCTTCACCCGAAGTAGAAACCGTGCAGCAAAAAGAAGAAACACCAGTCGTATCAAACAAAGCGACAGGAATACCCAAGAAAAAAACCGCCGACCACCTGCAATAAATGTCGTTGGGATCGCGGACTACGGAAAGTTGCGAAACATCCTTAAATCTACTCTTGGGACGAAATATAACTTAACATCACTTCGAAACAACGTATGGAAAGTTAACGTCGATGACTCTTATGCTTATCGGTCACTGTCACAAAAGTTAAATTTAGAGATAATCCAATGGTTTACTTATGAAAATCACCTCAAAAAGCCGCTGCGGGTTATCGCGAGGGGACTACACCCATCCTGTACCAAGGACGAAATAACACAAGACGTTCAAGCCCAAGGCTGTAAAATTCTTGACGCCTTGAACATAATAAAGAAAGAGAAGCAACGTACGGACGAAGGCAAAGATTCCGCTGTTGTCCGACGCGGCCTGCAAATTTTTATGTTTTCTTTTGATAGAACTGAAAATATTAACGAAATCTACAAAATTAAATCAATCCTTAACATCAAGGTAAAAATCGAGCCCAAGCGGAAGGGCAACAGGCTAGTTCCCCAATGTAAGCGATGCCAGGGTTTCCGACATACGCAAGCGTACTGCCAGAAAAAGCCGAGATGCGTAAAATGCGCCGGCGAACATCTCTCGACGGATTGCAATGTCAGCAGTCAAGCCCCCGCGGTTTGCGCTAATTGCAGGGGAAGTCACCCAGCGAGCTACCGAGGTTGCGAAATTGCCATTGAGTTGCAAAAACGACATGAAGCTCCGAAGAAAAATAGTGAAAATAAGGGCCCAAGCCTAAAACCTCCTAAGGTAGATAAGCCAAAAACCCCTAAGTCGACAAAGGGTAAGGGTTTGATTAAAGGCAAAATTCAAAATGCGCAAGAAAACGTCGCTGGTCCTAGTTCCCACCGGAGTCAAAAGGGAGAATCCACACTTGTTGGTCCAAGATCGTACACTCAATTCGCGTCATGTGAAAGTAAGCCACAATCGGCCGCATCAGATTCGGTCTCTCAAATTCTAGGCATGATTTTAGAAAAGTTTGAGCAACAGGCGAAATTTAATCAAATAATACTCAACAAATTCAGCGAGCTCGAGTTTAAACCCCGAAAAGCATTTAATAAAAAATCATGAAAGTCAATCAAAATAATTACATGGAATGCAAACGGCCTTTTGCAAAAAATTGACGAACTAGAAGTATTCCTACGGAAGAATAATGTAGACATATGCTTGATTTCGGAAACCCACTTTAAAAAGGGTTCAGCACGCAAAATAAAAGGTTACATAAACTATCACGCACATTCGAGAGGTGGATCCTCTCTCTACATTAAAGACTGCATTAAGCACTCCAAAAACGAAGAAATAGAGCTTGACTCTATGCAAATAACCTCAGTCTCAGTAAAATTAAGTCACATAACTTACAACATCGCGACGAGCTATTTTCCTCCGCAGCATCGGCTGGCAGATGAAGATCTTGCTCTGCTCTTTGATTCACTTGGGTAAAACTTTATCATCGGCAGGGACTTTAACGCGAAAAATACTTTTTGGGGCTCACGGTGCAATTCAACAAGAGGCAGAGCCCGCTTTAAAGCAAGTACAAAACGCGGCGTGATCTTCTTATTGACGGGAAAGCCAACATATTGGCCAACCGACAGAAATAAAATACCTGATCTCGTCGACTTCTTTATCGCCAATTGTACCTCGTTACCTTACGAACGTAGAAGAATGCTTTGATCTCTGTTCAGATCAAAAGTACTGCCAGGTGATCTCTGATTCACTCGGCAGTTCTTTTGAAAATCGGCGGAAGCCTAGCGAAAAAGAATAGAGCGCCTAGATTAACCAACAACAACATCGACTGGGACGGCTTTACAAAATACTGCAAGGAAAACATAGCTTTAAATGTACCGCTCAAAACGCCACTTGAAATAGAAGACGAATTAGATAAACTCGTGAGAGTTATTCAGAGCGCTGCGTGGAATAACACTTCTTTTCGGAGGTCCGAATTATCGAACAGTGAAACAATATATCCGCGAGAAATAGAAGAGCTAATATGCGAAAAGAGGAGAGCGCGCAAGAGATGGCAACGTTTGCGAGCACCCGCGGATAAGACCATATTGAACCACCTTTCTAACAAACTGAAGCACGAACTTCAAGATTTTAAAAGTCGCGAGACTACTGCTTACATCGAAAGTTTGACTGCCGATAAAGGTTCAAATAGCACACTCTGCGCCATTAAGAAAAGCCAACGGCGAATGGGTCAGAGAAGGCAAAGAAAAAGCGGATTAATTTGCAGATTACCTAGAAGAAACATTCAAACGGTTTGACGGGGAACCGTTGGTCGAGGAGCTCAATCCTTATGCGGTACAAGATAATTATAGAATAAAAACCGTGTCATTGGCTGAACTTGGTCAAACGATAAATAATCTGAAAAACAACAAAGCCCCTGGCAACGACTTAATTATTAGCGAAATTGTAAAGGAGCTACCGAAAAAAGCTTTGGTCAAGCTACTCTATATCATTAACGCTTCCATGAGAGTTTTATACGTTCCAGGGCAATGGAAAGTGGCCGAGGTCATAATGGTTCCGAAATCAGGAAAATGTCCAAACGACAAAAAGTCATACAAACCTATTTCGCTACTGCCGATAATATCTAAGGTATTCGAGAAACTGTTGCTTAAAAGGTTGCAACCAATCATTGAAGAAAGACGATTGATTCCGGATCACCAATTCGGATTTAGGAAAAAGCATTCAAAAATCGACCAGGTCTATCAAATAACAAACGAAATCGAAAAAGCTCTGGAAGCAAAAAAGATATGTACTAGCGCTTTTCTCGACGTATCGCAAGCCTTCGACAAGGTGTGGCACGAAGGCCTGAAGTACAAGTTAAGGCTAAGCCTACCAGAAAAACTCTATAGAATCTTAGAGTCTTACCTTAAAGACAGAATTTTTCGCGTAAGGAAACAGAATTTTTCGCGTAAGGTACGAAAATGAGTACTCGGAATTCAAAGAGATAAATGCCGGTGTCCCGCAAGGAAGCGTTCTCGGCTCAATATTATTTTTGCTTTATACAAGAGACATTCCCCACGAAGAGGGAACAAGTTAAGCTACGTTCGCAGATGACACTACTATTCTCGCTATTGATACGACAGTTGAATTATCAACAGGTAAACTCCAGCACGCTTTAGACAAAATATGCGACTGGACGAAGAACTGGCGAGTCGTCCTTAACGAGACTAAGTCAACGCATGCTAACTTTACTTATAAAAAGATAAACAACAATCCTTTATTCATTAACTCGGTACAAATCCCGTACTTAAATGAAGCGAAATATCTAGGAATGACTCTAGACGCAAAACATAAATAGATATAAAATAGATAGATATAATAGATATAAAATAGATATATTGCGTACTAAACTAAGCAATATATCTATTTTAGAAACTTTTCAAAATAAGACACTCAGAGCAATCGTTAATGCTCCATGGTACATAAGAAATAGCGATCTACACCGAGACCTAGGAATCGCAACCGTGTCTGACGAGGTAACAAACTTTGCTTGCAAACTTAGTACTCGTCTTCGCGGACACTGCAACAATAAAATTATTATCCGAACTTTGGATCAGACAAATCTTACGCGCCGACTACAACGAATGAGACCGTAAGATCTAGCAGCATAAGATGAAACCGCATAAATTGACGGTATTGTAGGTAGCCTGCCACACGCGATTACTACAGAAGCTTGAACTACTTGTTAAGGAAACTTAGTCGTAGTCTGACGGAAAATTGGAGGTTTTTTAGTGAGTAAGAATCTTACACTACTATGAGCACGCGCGACCGGTCCTCGTAGTGCCTATGAAGGTTTTTCCTACCAACGGAAAAAAAAAACTTAGGCAGGAAATACTAACAAGTCTTCTGCTGCAAGTATTCAAAATTGAGTCGCGCCAGAACATTTTCATTGATATCATAATGGCTTTCAGAAATAGCCAAATTCACCCTCTTTTGGTATCGCCACTCACATTGGAAACTATTTACAGAAAAAGTAACCCAATTTGTCAATTTGCCAATCCTATGCCAAATAGTCGAGGTAAAATCACATATATTCTTCGATAAGATTGTGGTTAAAACAGTATTGCCAATTCTTTCTGTGCACAAAATGCAGCTTTATCAGATTCATCCTTTTCCCGTTCACCTCCCAATAGGACATTCTATAGCTCCTGATGTCAAGTATTCCCATTTAGCCTCCCAGACTGAAACGCAATAATTTTTCCTACTACAGTCAATTTAAAAAAATTTCGCACGAGGTTAACACTATAACTTGGGTTGGTAGGCCCGACATACCAATAACTAGGGCCACCGTCACAAAGGAACGCATTGTTAAAAATTTTTTCAACCCTCTTAACGAAAATATTCATTGCCCTTACCGCATCCAGCTTCCTTCACAAGATACAATTATTAAAATGACCCGTCCGAATACTTTGCTTTATTCCGTTATTAAACCAACCATTATTAACATAATATGTGTAAGTCAGTTATCAACACCACAAATTTCAGGGCAAGGAATTCTAACAATACTGAAGCTAAGTCAGGTGCACGTTCACGATCAAATGATTCTTTACCAAAATGACCTGAAACGCCCAGTTAAAATCATCCAGCCTCCAGTTTTTTTTTTCAAGCCCTTCAAGAACTCTCTCAGCTACACCTTACCAATATCCCCCATATTACCAAAACAAAGAAAACCCAACTTGTAGTAGGCAACGCCCCTGATATTATACACAAGGGCACCCACTCTCTTAAAGAAATAGAAAAATAAAATAGAAGATATCAAACAAGAGGAGAATAGAGTTACCCACCAAAACATTTCCATGACCTCGTTCTCCTTGTCAATTTTAGGCGTCATCGCTAGCCTACTGGCAAGATGTTATTTAATGATTCGAAAGAAGTTTCGAAGTAGTAAATCTGTACCCACCCCCGAGGGAGGAGTACAATTGATAGAAACTCCACCGCGAATGGAGGTTCCACCGCCAATTTCTGAAAATAAAGTGAGCCCGACGACACACCCAAAAGTTAAACCACTTTGTCGATCGTACACACTTCCTAAAACGGTGTCGTTTCAACTAATACAAAAATGAATCAAATAAGTGGAAAGAGACCTAATAATCAAGATAAATTTTTTTATATTGATCCCCGTAAAAAAAGAGATCCCCGTAATAAACCGAAATTAATATAAATTGATACTTAGAAAAACAAAACATATGTATTAAATAGATATTAAGAAAAAGACAATAAATTTGTAAAACTAAGAAAAAAAAATTATATAAAGTTTAAGTAAAATTTTAATAAATATATACAGGGTGTTTCCAAATTCGATGCAAATATTTTGACACAAGATTCTTGGGTATATTTGAAGAAAAAAGTTGTTCTACAGTATGGGCCTATCTCAAATTTTGATACCACTTATTGGGAATTTAAGAAAACACCTACTTTGAGGTACCTTGACCCATACTAACACAAATATCTCCGCTAACACTTACAACAGGTACTTCATTTAGGACTTAAATTTTAGAAGAAGTAGTACTCCTTTCAACTGCATTAAAATAAAATTGATGACTTTTTCAACTTTCGAGATATTTGCTTTTAAGTCGGATCCTTTTTCCCTGCCCATGACATTTTTTTGACTTTCAAGACACATTTCTGCGAAAAATGCGTAATAAAAATATCGGTAATTTTTTTTTTCTAGTGCACCTAACAATACTTAATAAAAATTGCTAAGACAAGTTACCCGAAAAACCCACAGATTTTATGATACTTGGGAAATTCCATAGCAGGTAAAATTATGAAAAACTCGATTCATAGTGTTCAATTCCTATTATTCTGAATAAAAATGCTTGTGTTTGGTTTATGTTTTTTTTTTTTTCATTAAGTTAACTTTACAATCAAATAAGGTGTTCAAAGTGTCCTCCTCCATTTTGTATGCATGCTAGAGCCCGTTTTTGGATTGCGCTGTCAACGTTTATTGAGGATAACTCCTGCCTCACTTGTGACGAGGCTTGGAGAATGCGATCTTCTAAATCATTTAGAGTTGATATTTCTGTAGAATAAACAAGTTCTTTCATTCTCCCCCATACAAAAAAATCCATAATTGTAAGGTCTGGAGATCTTGCAGGCCAGTGAACTGGTCCATTTCTTTCTATCCAACGACCAGCGTACTTTTCATCCAGCCAATTCTTAACCTCGCGACCAAAGTGGGCTGGAGCTCCATCCTTTTGAAAATATGACGAAGCTCGTTGAGTTACCGGAACATCCTCCAGTAGATCTGTTAAATCATTGCGCAAAAATTCCAGATAGTTTGCAGAATTCAGTGTGGGAGGCAGTTTGAAGGGACCGATTAAGTTGTTTCCAATAACACCTGCCCACAAATTGACGCTAAATCTGTGTTGAAATGATGACTCTCTCCTTGTGTGTGGGTTTTCCGCAGCCCATGTGTGTAGATTGTGAAAATTTGTAATCCCATCTCTAGTAAATTGAGATTCGTCCGTCCATAGGATTCTGCTTATAAAACCGTTGTCATCCAAGTTCCGCTCTAACAACCAGTTGCAAAACTCAAGTCTCGGCTCTAAATCACTCGGAAGCAGTTCCTGCACAGGTGTATGGTGGTATGGATACAAGTTTTCCGTATGCAGGAGACGAACAATTTTATGTGTTGAAACATTAAATCACAAGGATAAGCGCCTGATGCTGATTGATGGATCATTTGCAACCGCTTCCAGTATTCTTTCATCAACTGCAATTCTTCCTGTCTTGCTGTCCTGTCTTCGTCTTGTTGAAACAAGGTTTCCCAAAGTCTTCGAAACGAATTTGTAAATACGCTGGGATTAGGTACTCTTCGGTTAGGATAAAGCTGTTCTAATAGAACTTCCGTTGCACATCCCATAAACGTAGATAATATCGGCGTATTCTTCGTTTGTAAAAGATGTCATTTCAAGTAGGGTTTCTTAACAACTGTTGTGTCACCTCGGCTTCAAAAATGACTTTGATGGATTTAATTTTGTTTTCTAACCTTTTATACAATTTACATTAGGTAAATTTTCCAACTAGGCGACCAACCTCAAACTTAATCCTTTTTGGGATTTAACAGAAAAATGATAGGGAAATTACCTTTTTATCAGGTAGTCTAATAAAAATGCATGCTCTAAAACCTAAGTAAATTATTAATACATAGTCAAAAAATCGTTCTTGTTGTCAATCGCGGTTACAAAAGTAGGTAACAAATCATATTTCCACCTTATACCTGTCGCGGCTTCGTGAAAAGAGTTTTTCATAATTTTACCTGCTATGGAATTTCCCAAGTATCATAAAATCTGTGGGTTTTTTGGGTAACTTGTCTTAGCAATTTTTATTAAGTATTGTTAGGTGCACTAGAAAAAAAAAATTACCGATATGTTTATTATACATTTTTCGCAGAAATGTGTCTTGAAAGCCAAAAAAATGTCATGGGCAGGGAAAAAGGATCCGACTTAAAAGCAAATATCTCGAAAGTTAAAAAAGTCATCAATTTTATTTTAATGCAGTTAAAAGGAGTACTATTTCTTCTAAAATTTAAGTCCTAAATGAAGTACCTGTTGTAAGTGTTAGCGGAGATATTTGTGTTAGTATGGGTCAAGGTACCTCAAAGTAGGTGTTTTCTTAAATTCCCAATAAGTGGTATCAAAATTTGAGATAGGCCCATACTGTAGAACAATTTTTTTCTTGAAATATACCCAAGAATCTTGTGTCAAAATATTTGCATCGAATTTGGAAACACCCTGTATAGGTAGATACTTTTTGTTTCTTTTTATATTAACTTCCATTAAAGAAGAAAAAAAACCCAAAATTAACATAAAAAGGTACTTAGAAAAACAAAACATAGATGTTAAATAAAAATAAAATAAATAAATAAATTGAGTGGCGCAACAGCTCGAGGTAAACCAGAGCCAACTTCTCAACAGGCTGGTGTTTAATTTCTTTTGCATACAAAAGATGTAAAATAAATATTAAAAAAAAAGAGACAAAATATCTGTATAACCAAAAAAAAAACAAGTAAGTAAGTGCAAGAGTTCGCCTGTAATGAACTTCTAAATACCCGACCCTCTTTACCCATTAACACCAAATTTAAAATTTTTTGGTCTGTTTCATATACTGAACGTCAACCTCTAAAAAAGGGCGTAGGCTAAAAATTAATATCAATTAACTCTAATTTTTATATTATTAATTTAATAATAATACTTAAAAAAAAAACAAGTTTTTCCCAAAAACGCGCCCTAAAAGTGGGCGGAGCTCAATGCTTTGTATGCAACAAACTTTTTTTTTCCATCTTAAGAATAAAACTCCCGAGAAATCAGGTTTTCAAAGATTTTTAGATGTTAAAAGTGGGCATGGTCAATAGAGTGGGCGGTCCAATTTTTGTCTGATTAAAGGCTACTGGCTGGTATTGCTCTCCACCAAAATTTGAGTTCAAATGTTTTGTCTATCTTGACCAAAAGGCATTTTGAAATAAAATGTAAATTTGAGGTTGCCTGACATTCAAGCCAATTGTGGGAGTGGCTGTAGGCGGATCTATTCAATTTTCATACTTTGTCTGTACAAAATGAGAACCAAGCAACGTTGCAAGTTTCAGTTTCCTAGCTCAATTTTAAAGACCACAAAACTGCATACATACGGACAGACGGATGGACGGACGGACGGACATGGCTTAATCGACTTACCTGTCGGTTTCGATCATAGCTCTAAAATGTCTGAGGGCTCTACGGTGATTATTTCACTGTGTTACAAACTATACATTAAAATTAATATTCCCTCGGTCGGGTATAAAAAAAGACAGTCCGGTATGAAGACATACGCGGAGCGGCCCGTCGGCTTTTGTTGAAGGTTATGGTCATCTATATTGCGCAGTTTGTGTAAATTTATTTATTAAAATAATTTCTGGATATATTTTACAGTCTGTAATATACTTTTTTCGCAGTGCTGTCTACTGTTCTTATATTGGGTGGCTCTATATAATCATCATCCAACATAATAGTCTATATGTTATATTGGGTGGTTTTATTTTGGGTTTCGTTACTCTAAAAATAGGCTGACAAAAATCTTAACCGTTTCGAAAATACAAGGTAGGACATACTCTTTCTTGGTCTTTTTTAGAATTTTTAAAATTTAAAACCCATAAGACAGCAATTTCGATTATTTTTAATTACCGTTAGACTTTTTGGTCAATTTTACAACCACCTGCGGACATGGATTTCTGAGAAAATGGTAAAAATATGCTGTTTTTTATTTCGCTTGTTTGAATGGGCTCAAAAACTTACGGTCGAAAACGGCAATTTGAAAAACTTTTTGATGCAGTTCGCTTGCCTTTTAAACATTACATACTTCAGCCAAATTTAAGCAAGATCGTCATAACCTTTAAGGAACTATAAATCTTTAAGAAATAGTCGTCGAAAACGTTTTCACGATTTTCAGTTGAATCTTCGAAATTTTTTTTTTTTTTTCGTGTAGGTAAAACCTTCATAGGCACTACGAGGATCGGCCGCGCGTGCTCATAGTAGTGTGAGATTCTTACTCACTAAAAAACCTCCCATTTTCCGTTAGACTACAAATAAGTTTCCTTAACAAGTAGTTCAAGCTTCTGTAGTAATCGCATGTGACAGGCTGCCTTCCAACGAGAGCACCTACAATACCGTCAATTTATGCGGTTTCATCTTATGCTGCTAGATCCAACGGTCTCGGTCGTTGTAGTCGGCGCGTTAGATTTTTCTGATCCAAAGTTCGGATAATTTCATTGTTGCAATGCCCGCAAGGACGAGTACTAAGTTTGCGAGCAAAGTTTGTGACCTCGTCAGTCACGGTTGCGATTCCTAGATCTCGGTGTAGATCGCTATTTCTTATATACCATGGAGCATTAACGATTGCTCTGAGTGTCTTATTTTGAAAAGTTTCTAAAATAGATATATTGCTTGGTTAAGTACAACCACATAATCGTATACCGTACGTCCAAGATGGTTTTAGCACTTGCTTATACAAAAGCAGTTTGTTATATACGCTTAGTTTCGAAAATCTTCCGATAAGCCAATTCATTGCTCTTAACCTGATTTCGAGCTCGTCAGGTTTCTTTTTAACGTGCGGCTTCCATTTAAGTTTTGCGTCTAGAGTCTTTCCTTGTTATTTCGCTTCATTTGAGTACGGGATTTGTACGGAGTTAATGAATAAAAGTTTGTTGTTTATCTTTTTATAAGTAAAGTTAACATGCGTTGACTTAGTCTCGTTAAGCACGACTCATATTTTGTCTAAAGCGCGCTGAAGTTTCCCTGTTGATAATTCAACTGCCGTATCAATAGCGAGAATAGCAGTGTCGTCTGCGAACGTAGCTAAAATTGTTCCCTCATCGTGGGGTATGTCTCTTGTATAAATCAAAATTAATATTGGGCCGAGAACGCTTCCTTGCGGGACACCGTCATTTATCTCTTTTAATTCCGAGTACTCATTTTCATACCTTACGCGAAAGATTCTGTCTTCAAGGTAAGACTCTAAGATTCTATAGAGTTTTTCTGGAAAGTTTAGCCTTAACTTGTAATTCAGGCCTTCGTGCCATACCTTGTCGAAGGCTTGCGATACTTCGAGAAAAGTGCTAGTACATATCTTTTTCGCTTTCAGAGCTTTTTCGATTTCGTTTGTTATTCGATAGACCTGGTCGATTGTTGAATGCTTTTTTCTAAATCCGAATTGGTGATCCGGAATCAATAGTCTTTCTTCAATGATTGTTTGCAACCTTTTAAGCAACAGTTTGTCGAATACCTTAGATATTATCGGCAGCGAAATAGGTCTGTATGACATTTGTCGTTCGGACATTTTCCTGGTTTCGGAACCATTATGACCTCGGCCACTTTCCATTGCCTTGGAACGTATAAAATTTTCATGGAGGCGTTAATGATATAGAGTAGCTTGACCAAAGCTTTTTTCGGTAGCTCCTTCAGAATTTCGCTATTGATTAAGTCGTAGCCAGGTGCTTTGATGTTCTTCAGATTATTTATCGGTGACGAAGTTCAGCCAATGACACGGTTTTTATTCTATAATTATCTTGTACCGCATAGGGATTGAGCTCCTCGACCAACGGTTATCGGTCAAACGGTTTGAATGTTTCTTCTAGGTAATCTGCAAATAAATCCGCTTTTTTTTTGTCTTCTCTGACCCATTCGCCGTTGGCTTTTCTTAATGGCGCAGAATGTACTATAGGCTTTTTAATGGACTTCACTGCTTTCCAAAGAGAGTAGTTCGAACCTTTATCGGCAGTCAAGCTTTCGAGGTAAGCAGTAGTCTCGCGACTTTTAAAGTCTTGAAGTTCGTGCTTCAGTTTGTTAGAAAGGTGGTTCAATATGGTCTTATCCGGGTGTGCTCGCGAACGTTGCCATCTCTTGCGCGCTCTCCTCTTTTCGCATATTAGCTCTTCTATTTCTTGTGGATATATTTTTCCGCTGTTCGATAGTTCGGATCTCCGAGAAGAAGTGTTATTCCACGCTGCGCTCTGAAAAACTCTCACGAGTTTTCTATTTCGTCTTCTTTTTCAAATGGCGTTTTGAGTGGTACATATCAAAGCTATGTTTTCTTTACAGTATTTTCTAAAGCCGTCCCAGTCGGTATTATTGTTACTTAATCTAGGCGCTCTTTCCTTTTTCACTAGGCTTCCGCCGATTTTCAAAAGAACTGCCGAGTGATCTGAACAGAGATCAAAGCGTTCTTCTACGTTTGTAAGGTAACGAAGTACCCCCTTGGCGATGAAGAAGTCAACAAGGTCAGGTATTTTATTTCTATCGGTTGGCCAGTACGTTGGCTTTCCCGTCGATAAGAAGACCACGCCACATTTCGTACTTGCTTTAAAGATGACTCTGTCTCTTGTTGAATTGCACCGTGAGCCCCAAAAAGTATTTTTCGCGTTAAAGTCCCTGCCGATGATAAAGTTTGTCCCAAGTGATTCAAAGAGGGAAGCAAGATCTTTATCAGCCAGGCGATACTGAGGAGGAAAATAGCTCGACGCGATGTTATAATCTAAGTGCCTCAATTTTACAGAGATTGAGCTTATTTGCATGAAATCCAGTTCTATTTCTGCGTTTTTGGAGTGCTTAATGCAGTCTTTGATGTAGAGAGAGGATCCGCCTCTCGAGTTTTCTGAAAGATGATGCGCGGGATAGTCGATAGCCGATTAAAGTGGGTTTCCGAAATCAGGCATATGTCTATATTATTCTTCCGTAGGAATACTTCTAGTTCGTCAATTTTTTGCAAAAGGCCGTTTGCATTCCATGTAATAATTTTAATTGACTTCCCCATATTCATGATTTTTTGTTATATGTTTTTCGAGGCTTAAACTCGAGCTCGCTTAATTTGTTAAATATTACTTGATTTACTTTCGTTTGTTGCTCAAGCTTTTCTAAAATCATAAGTAGTTGCTTACTTTCATCTGACGCGACTTGAGCGTACGATCTTGGACCACCAAGTGTGGATTTTCCCGTTGAACTTGGACCAGCGACGTTTTCTTGTGCTGGTTGAACTTTTTCTTTAATCAGTCCAGTACCCTTGGTCGACTTAGGGGTTTTTGGTTTATGGGCTTTAGTAGGTTTTAGGTTTGGACCCTTTTGTTCAATACTTTTCTTTGAAGCTTCTTGCCGTTTTTGTTCCTCTATGGCGATTTCGCATCCTCGGTAGCTGGCTGGATGACTTCCCCTACAATTGGCGCAGACCGCTGGAACCTGACTGCTGACATTGCAATCTGTCGAAAGATGTTCACCGGCGCATTTAACGCATCGCGGTTCTTTTTGGCAGTATGCTTGCGTGTGTCGGAAACCTTGGCATCGCTTGCATTGAGGTACTAGTCTGTTGCCCTTCCGCTTGGGCTCGATTTTGACCTTAATGTTAAGGATTGCTTTTATTTTGTAAATCTCGCTTATGTTCTCAGTTCTATCAAAAGATAGCATGAAAATTGGCAGACCGCGCCTGACAACAGCAAAATCTTTACCATCGTCCGTACGTTGCTTCCCTTTCTTTATTATGTTCACGGCGTCAAGAATTTTAAAGCCTTGGGCTTGAACATCTTCTATTACTTGTTCCTTTGTACAGGATGGGTGTAGTCCCCTCGCGATAACCCGCAGTGGCTTTTCGAGGTGATTTTCATACGTAAACCATTGAATTTTCTCTGTATTCAACTTTTGTGACAGCGATCGATAGGCGTCAGAGTCATCGACGTTAACTTTCCATACATTGTTCCGAAGCGATGTTAAGTTATATTTCGTCCCAAGAGTATTTTTAAGAATGTTTCGCAACTTTCCGTAGTCCGCGACCCCGACGACATTTATTGCAGATGGTCGGCGGTTATTTTCTTCGGGTATTCCTGTCGCTTTGTTTGATACGACTGGTGTTTCTTCTTTTTGCTGCACGGTTTCTACTTCGGGTGAAGAACCGACCTTTCGTTTCTTGGTAAGCCAAGAAAGCGTGCAAGTTCTTCCTCGTCTGTCTGTATTCACAATGACGTTTCGGCGTTTCCTCGCATACTATAGTAGCACGGGGGTTCCTTAAGGCTTCATTTTCTTTACGTAACGAATCTACTTCGCTTTTAAGCTCATGGTAGAGACGTTCCATTTCATTAAGCTTAGCACGGAGTTCGTTGTTTTCCGCTTCAAAGCATTTAATTTTCGCTGAGTCCTAATTAACCGGCGGACTTCCTTTCCCGGAGACCTTCGATCCAGCTGGTGGAGATCGAGGCACCCTTGATTTTTTCAAAAAGGGATTTATAAGCAATTAATGGCTCTCCCCAGAATCCGTAGAGCCTCCCTCCGAAGAGGGTGGATTTGTCAGTGAAACTGGATTGCCACCTGGGGTAACAATATCTTTTGTTTTGCCCATTGCATAGTTTGTATGCGCTACGCGCTCGGCATACGGAGGGTGGATTATAGTCGCCTCTTACGACAGGCATGCCTCACCTATATATTCTATATTATATATATATAATAGGGGTATATTCTAACCCCTACCCGAAGGGGGAGAAAATTTTGAATATTCGAAGTCTGCTCTAGTTTTGTATAAAATTTAAGAACATGGACTATGCCCGGTGTTAATTTAAAAATTATACTTTATACCGTTTGGGATATAGAGGGGGAGACATACGTTCTTTTGACCTTTTTATGCCCGACCCAGGGTATATTAAGTTTGATGTATAGTTTGTAACGCAGTGAAATAATCACCGTAGACCCTTAAGACCTTTTAGAGATATGAATGGGACCGACAGGAGAATCGATTAAGCCATGTCCGTCCGTACGTATGTAAACAACTATTAGGCCTTAAATTTTAAGGCAGAGAGCTAAAACTTCGTGGGTTGGTTGGAAGTCCAGTCCTTCAGATCAAGTTTGAAAATAAGCTGAATCCGCCCACAAACACGCCCACTACAGGCCTGTATGTGCGACCATCTCTAATTTAAAAAAATACATATTGCAAATTTTAGCTATGTTACATTGGCGCTAGCGCATTCATTTTTGGTACGTAACATTGCCTTATAATTGTCTTTAAGGTAGCTAAAAAATTTAAGCTTTTTCATTGACCAAGTCCACTTTTTAAGGGAATTTAGCTTAAAATGACTGTTTTTCAATAAATATGAAATTTGACAAAAAATTGTATGACAAAAGCTGTAGATATTAGCATTTTCTAACTTTTTTGTATATATTGTATGTGCCTCCGCCCACCTTTGTGGGCGTGGCGTTAAAAAAATTTTTAGTTAAAAAGGCGGAGTTTTAGGCCGCAATGTATGCAACCACCTAATATAAAGCGTTCAACAGTTATATTTTTTTATCCCGCCCACTTTTGGAGGCGTGGCAGTTTTCTTTTTGTTATGGTCGGGTATTTTGCAATCCGTCGTAGATGGATTGAAGCTTTTGCATATCCACTGTTGCACTTTCCCACTTGTTTAATAATTTTTTAAATTTCAGGTCGATAAAACAAATATTTTGAAGTTTTTTCCAGTTCCCGTTAGACTTATTTCTAATAGCACAACCACCAGCACTAGCCTTGGATGTTTTTTTTTTTAATTAAAACAAGCTCCCTTTTTATTTCATTTTTTAAATTCCCTTCCCTTCGGGTAGGGGTTAGAATATACCCGAGGTAAGGCATGCCTGTCGTAAGGGGCGACTAAAATCCACATTCCGTATGCCGAGCGCGTAGCGCATACAAACTATGCAATGGACAAAACAAAAGATATCATTACCCCAGGTGGCAATCCAGTTTCACTGGCAAATCCACCCTCTTCGGAGGTAGGCACTACGGATTCTGAGGAGAGCCATTTATTGCTTATAAATCCCTTTTTGAAAAAATCAAGGGTGCCTCGATCTCCACCAGCTGGATCGAAGGTCTCCGGGAAAGGAAGTCCGCCGGTTAATCAGGACTCAGCGAAAATTAAATGCTTTAAAGCGGAAAACAACGAACTCCGTGCTAAGCTTAATGAAATGGAACGTCTCTACTATGAGCTTTAAAGCGAAGTAGATTCGTTACGTAAAGAAAATGAAGCCTTAAGGAACCCCTGTGGTACTATAGTATGCGAGGAAACGCCGAAACATCAATGTGAATACCATACGGACGAGGAAGAACTTGCACGCGAAACCTATCCGGTCTTTAGGAAAAGGCTTGCCAAGAAACGAAAGGCCGGTTCTTCACCCGAAGTAGAAACCGTGCAGCAAAAAGAAGAAACACCAGTCGTATCAAACAAAGCGACAGGAATACCCCAAGAAAAAAGCCGCCGACCACCTGCAATAAATGTCGTCGGGGTCGCGGACTACGGAAAATTGCGAAACATCCTTAAATATACTCTTGGGACGAAATATAAGTTAACATCACTTCGAAACAACGTATGGAAAGTTAACGTCGATGACTCTGATGCCTTTAGGTCACTGTCACAAAAGTTAAATTTAGAGAAAATCCAATGGTTAAATTTAGAGAAAATCCAATCCAAACACCCATCCTGTACCAAGGACGAAATAATACAAGACGTTCAAGTCCAAGGCTTTAAAATTCTTGACGCCGTGAACATAATAAAGAAAGAAAAGCAACATACGGACGAAGGCAAAGATTCCGCTGTTGTCCGACGCGGCCTGCAAATTTTTATGCTTTCTTTTGATAGAACTGAAAATATTAACGGAATCTACAAAATTAAATCAATCCTTAACATCAAGGTAAAAATCGAGCCCAAGCGGAAGGGCAACAGGCTAGTTCCCCAATGTAAGCGATGCCAAGGTTTCCGACACACGCAAGCGTACTGCCAGAAAAAGCCGCGATGCGTAAAACGCGCCGGCGAACATTTTTCGACGGATTGCAATGTCAGCAGTCAGGCCCCCGCGGTTTGCGCCAATTGCAGGGGAATTCACCCAGCGAGCTACCGAGGTTGCGAAATTGTCATTGAGTTGCAAAAACTACATGAAGCTCCGAAGAAAAATATTGAAAATAAGGGCCCAAGCCTAAAACCTCCTAAAGTAGATAAGCCAAAAAGCCCTAAGTCGACAAGGGATAAGGGTTTGATTAAAGGCAAAATTCAAAATGCGCAAGAAAACGTCGCTGGTCCTAGTTTCCACCGAAGTCAAAAGGGAGAATCCACACTTGTTGGTCCAAGATCGCACGCTCAAGTCGCGTCACGTGAAAGTAAGTCACAATCGGCCGCATCAGATTCGGTCTCTTAAATTCTAGGCATGATTTTAGAAAATTTTGAGCAACAGGCGAAACTTAATTAAGTAATATTCAACAAATTGAGCGAGCTCGAGTTTAAACCTCGAAAAGCATTTAATAAAAAATCATGAATATGGGAAAGTCAATCAAAATAATTACATGGAATGCAAACGGCCTTTTGCAAAAAATTTACGAACTAGAAGTATTCCTACGGAAGAATAATGTAGACATATGCCTGATTTCGGAAACCCACTTTAAAAAGGGTTCAGCACGCAAAATAAAAGGTTACATTGACTATCACGCGCATCATCCTTCAGAAAATTCGAGAGGTGGATCCTCTCTCTACATTAAAGACTGCCTTAAGCACTCCAAAAACGAAGAAATAGAACTTGACTCTATGCAAATAACCTCAGTCTCAATAAAATTAAGTCACATAAATTACAACATCGCGACGAGCTTTTTTCGTCCGCAGTATCGGCTGGCAGATGAAGATCTTGCTTGGGTCAAACTTTATCATCGGCGGGGACTTTAACGCGAAAAATACTTTTTGGGGCCCACGGTGCAATTCAACAAGAGGCAGAGCCCTCTTTAAAGCAAGTACAAAACGCGGCGTGATCTTCTTATCGACGGGAAAGCCAACATATTGGCCAACCGACAGAAGTAAAATACCTGATCTCGTCGACTTCTTTATCGTCAAGGGGGTACCTCGTTACCTTACGAACGTAGAAGAACGCTTTGATCTCTGTTCAGATCACTCGGCAGTTCTTTTGAAAATCGGCGGAAGCCTAGCGAAAAAGAATAGAGCGCCTAGATTAACTAACAACAACACCGACTGGGACGGCTTTAGAAAATACTGTAAAGAAAACAAAGCTTTAAATGTACCGCTCAAAACGCCACTTGAAATAGAAGACGAATTAGATAAACTCGTGAGAGTTATTCAGAGCGCTGCGTGGAATAACACTTCTTTTCGGAGGTCCGAATTATCGAACAGCGGAACAATATATCCGCGAGAAATAGAAGAGCTAATATGCGAAAAGAGGAGAGCGTGCAAGAGATGGCAACGTTCGCGAGCAACCCCGGATAAGACCATCTTGAACCACCTTTATAACAAACTGAAGCACGAACTTCAACATTTTAAAAGTCTCGAGACTACTGCTTACCTCGAAAGTTTGACTGCCGATAAAGGTTCGAACTACTCTCTTTGGAAAGCAGTCAAGTCCGTTAAGAAGCCTATAGCACACTCTGCGCCATTAAGAAAAGCCAACGGCGAATGGGTCAGAGAAGACAAAGAAAAAGCGGATTTACTTGCAGATTACCTAGAAGAAACATTCAAACCGTTTGACGGGGAACCGTTGGTCGAGGAGCTCAATTCCTATGCGGTACAAGATAATTATAGAATAAAAACCGTGTCATTGGCTGAACTTGGTCAAACGATAAATAATCTGAAAAACAACAAAGCACCTGGCTAAGACTTAATTACTAGAGAAAGGAGCTACCGAAAAAAGCTTTGGTCAAGCTACTCTATATCATTAACGCTTCCATGAAAGTTTTAAACGTTCCAAGGCAATGAAGAGTGGCCGAGGTCATAATGGTTCTGAAACCAGGAAAATGTCCAAACGACAAAAAGTCATACAGACCTATTTCGCTACTGCCGATAATATCTAAGGTATTCGAGAAACTGTTGCTTAAAAGGTTGCAACCAATCATTGAAGAAAGACGATTGATTCCGGATCACCAATTCGGATTTAGGAAAAAGCATTCAACAATCGACCAGGTCTATCGAATAACAAACGAAATCGAAAAAGCTCTGGAAGCGAAAAAGATATGTACTAGCGCTTTTCTCGACGTATCACAAGCCTTCGACAAGGTGTGGCACGAAGGCCTGAAGTACAAGTTAAGGCTTAGCCTACCAGAAAAACTCTATAGAATCTTAGAGTCTTACCTTAAAGACAGAATTTTTCGCGTAAGGTACGAAAATGAGTACTCGGAATTCAAAGAGATAAATGCCGGTGTCCAGCAAGGAAGCGTTCTCGGCCCAATATTATTTTTGCTTTATACAAGAGACATTCCCCACGATGAGGGAACAATTTTAGCTACGTTCGCAGAAGAACGTAGCTAAAATTGTTCCCTCAATGCTATTCTCGCTATTGATACGACAGTTAAATTATCAACAGGGAAACTCCAGCGCGCTTTAGACAAAATATGCGACTGGACGAAGAGCTGGCGAGTCGTCCTTAACGAGACTAAGTCAACGCATGTTAACTTTACTTATAAAAAGATAAACAACAAACCTTTAATCATTAACTCTGTACAAATCCCGTACTCAAATGAAGCGAAATATCTAGGAATGACTCTAGACAAAACTTAAATGGAAGCCGCACGTTAAAAAGAAACGCGACGAGCTCGAAATCAAGTTAAGAGAAATGAACTGGCTTATCGGAAGATTTTCGAAGCAAAGCATATATAACAAACTGCTTTTGTATAGGCAAGTGCTAAAACCATCTTGGACGTACGGTATACAACTCTGGGGTTGTACTAAACCAAGCAATATATCTATTTTAGAAACTTTCCAAAATAAGACACTCAGAGCAATCGTTAATGCTCCATGGTACATAGGAAATAGCGATCTACACCGAGATCTAGGAATCGCAACCGTGTCTGACGAGGTAACAAACTTTGCTCGCAAACTTGGTACTCGTCTTCGCGGGCACTGCAACAATGAAATTATCCGAACTTTGGATCAGACAAATCTTACGCGCCGACTACAACGAATGAGACCGTACGATCTAGCAGCATAAGATGAAACCGCATAAATTGACAGTATTGTAGGTACCTTCGTTGGAAGGCAGCCTGCCACACGCGATTACTACAGAAGCTTGAACTACTTGTTAAAGAAACTTAGTCGTAGTCTGACGGAAAATGGGAGGTTTTTTAGTGAGTAAGAATCTCACACTACTATGAGCACGCGCGGCCGGTCCTCGTAGTGCCTTTGAAGGTTTTTTCTACCAACGGAAGAAAAAAAAATAAAAAATAAATTTTAAATAGGCTTCTAAAAACTTAGGTTAAAAACGGCAATTTGAAAAAATTTTAACGCAACCTTCCTTCTTTTTGTAAGCTTTGCACTTTAACCGAATCTGATCGCTTATACCGTTACTAGAAGACTTAAAAAAATTGTTTTTGAAGATGCTTTTATGTTTTTCAGTTAAATCTCAGAAGATTTTGAAATCTTAAAATCCGCTATAATTTTTCTTAAGACTTTGAATTATTTCTGATAAGTGTGATTTTTTTCATAGAATTCCACCAAACAACACCGGAGGAATTTTTAAGCGATTTTTTTTTTCGAAAATGCGTCAAAAGTGCAGTGCTCAAACTTTTTTTGAAAAATATGACCTATGAACTTTGTTAACTTTGAGTTGCTTTATAGGTGTGTTCAACATTGATTTTGAGCAATGAACCGCTCAAAAGTTATGGCCTCCAACACATTGAAAAACGTCATGCATTTTCGACACTTCATTTCTCAAAACTGCCCCATCGGGTAGGGGTTAGAATATACCCGAGGTAAGGCATGCCTGCCGTAAGAGGCGACTAAAATCCACCCTCCGTATGCCGAGCGCGTAGCGCATACAAACCATGCAATGGACAAAACGAACGGAAGTAATACCCCAGGTGGTAATCCAGCATCACTGGCAAATCCACCCTTTTCGGAGGCAGGCCCTACGGAATCTGGGGAGAGCCATTTATTGCTTTCAAATCCCTTTATGAAGAAACCAAGGGTACCTCCATCACCACCACCTAGATCGATCATCTCCGGGAAAGGAAGTCCGCCGGTTAATCGGGACTCAGCGAAAACTAAATGCTTTGAAGCGGAAAACAACGAACTCCGCGCTTAGCTTAAAGATATGGAACGTCTCTACCATGAGCTCAAAAATGAAGTAGATTCGTTACGAAAAGAAAACGAGGCTCTTAGAAATCCCCGTGATACTACAAAACGTGAGGACACGCCGAAGTGTCAAAGCGAATACGTGACAGACGAAGAAGAGCTTGCACGTGAAACTAATCCGGCTCTTAAGAAAAGATCTACCAAAAAAACGAAAAATTGGGTCTTCGCTAGTAGTTGAGGCCGTATAAACACGACGAAACACCAACCGTGTCAAAAAAAGCTACAGCGAAAATTGAAGAAAAATTTCGCCGACCGCCTGCAATAAATGTCGTTGGGGTCGCAGACTACGGAAAGCTGCGAAATATCTTAAAAAATACTCTGGGGACGAGGTATAATTTAATTTATATTCGAAATAATGTATGGCAAGTTAATGTCGATGACTCTGATGCCTATCGCGCACTTTCGCAAAAATTAAATACCGATAATGTACAATGGTATACTTACGAAAACAAATTCGAGAAGCCGCTTCGGGTTTTCGCTAGGGGACTTCACCTAACCTGCACGAAGGAAGAAATTGTTGAAGATGTTCAAGCCCAAGGCCAAAATTATTTATGATATTGGAAAAGCTTCAGCAACAAACTAAAGTTAATCAAGTAATATTTGACAAACTGAGCGAGCTAGAGTTTAAACCTCGCAAAACGAATAACAAATCATGAATATGAAGCTCATTAACATACTTACATGGAATGCAAATGGTCTTTTAAAGAAAATCGACGAACTAGAAGTATTTCTACGGGAAAAAAATATTGACCTATGCCTGATTTCGGAAACACACTTTAAGAAGAGATCCGGACCCAAAATTAGAGGTTACATCGACTACCACGCGCATCATCCATCAGAAAATTCGAGAGGCGGATCCTCTCTCTACATCAAAGACTGCATTAAGCATTACAAAAACGAAGAAATTGAGCTTGACTCTATGCAAATAACTTCAGTATCGGTGAAAATAGGTCACCCAGATTATAATATTGCCTCGAGGCTAGCGGACGACGATCTTACTCCCCTCTTTGACTTACTTGGGTCAAATTTTATCGTCGGCGGGGACTTTAATGCGAAAAACATCTTTTGGGGATCACGGTGCAATTCAACAAGAGGTAGAGTACTCTTCAAAGCTAGCATGAAACGTGGCGTGGCTTTCCTTTCGACGGGAAAGCCAACGTATTGGCCAACCGACAGAAACAAAGTACCTGACCTTGTCGAAAAATGCTATGATCTCTGTTCGGATCACTCGGCAGTCGTTTTGAAAATCGGCGGAAGTCTAGCAAAAAATGAGAGAGCGCATAGGCTAACTAATAACATCACCGACTGAGGTGGCTTTAGGAAATACTGCAAAGAAAATGTATCTCTACATGTACCTCTTACAACTCCTTTAGAAATAGAAGACGAAGTCGATAAACTCGTTAGAACTATTCAAGACGCTGCTTGGAACAGTACTTCTTTCCGGAAGACTGGAGTAAGGAAAAGCGGATCAATTTACCCGCGCGAAATTAAAGAGCTCATACGCGAAAAGAGAAAGGCTCGAAAGAGGTGGCATTTGTCTCGAGCTCCTCCTGATAAAACCATCTAACAAATTAAAGCACTTACTTCTAGATTTTAAGAGTCGCGAGACTACCAACTACCTCGAAAACTTGACTGCCGATAGAGGGTCAAACTATTGTTTTTGGAAAGCCGCGAAGTCCATTAAAAAGCCCATAGTACACTCGGCGCCAATAAGAAAAGATAACGATGAATGGGTAAAAGGCGACAAAGAGAAAGCAGATGTATTTGCAGAACATCTAGAAGAAACATTCAAACCGTTTGACGGGGAGCCGTTGGTTGACGATCTGTATCGCAATGCGGAACTAGACAATTATCGAATGAAAACCGTGACACTGTCTGAACTTCGTCAAACAATCCGAAATTTGAAGAATAACAAAGCTCCAGGCTACGACCTAATTACTGGGGAAATTTTGAAGGAGCTACCGAAAAGAGCGTTAGTCAAGTTTCTCTACATCATAAACGCATCAATGAGAATTTCATACGTTCCACGGCAATGGAAAGTCGCAGAGGTAATAATGGTTCTGAAACTTGGGAAATGCCCGAACGACAAAAAATCATATAGACCGATTTCGCTTCTGCCGATTATATTTAAAGTCTTCGAGAAACTTGTGCTCAAACGACTGCAACCAATAATTGAAGAAAGACGATTAATTCCGGATCACAAGTTTGGCACGAAGGCCTAAAATATAAGCTACGGAAAGTTTTGCCGGAAAAAATTTATGAACTCTTAGAGTCTTATCTTGACAACAGACTATTTCGAGTGAGATACGGGAGCGAATACTCAGAATTCAAAGAAATACAAGCCGGCGTTCCACAAGGTAGCGTCCTCGGTCCAACACTGTTTTTACTTTTTACAAGAGATGTACCTCATGTAGAGAAAACGACTGTAGCCACGTTCGCTGACGACACGGCTATCCTCGCTACGGATAAGACAGTCGAAGTATCAACGGAAAAACTCCAACGCGCTTTGAATAAAATATGCGAATGGACAAAGGCCTGGCGAATCCTCCTAAATGAGACAAAATCAACGCATGTAAATTTTACTTACAAGAGGGTAATCAACTTACCTCTATTTATAAACTCGGTACAAATTCCGTACGCAAACGAGGCGAAATATTTAGGCATGACCCTAGACGCAAAACGTAAGTAGAAGCCACACGTTAAAAAGAAACGCGATGAACTTAAAATCAAGTTACGAGAACTGAATTGGCTTATCGGACGTTATTCGAAACTAAGCGTATATAACAAACTGCTATTGTATAAGCAAGTGCTAAAACCATCTTGGACGTACGGTATACAACTTTGGGGTTGTACCAAACTAAGCAACATATCTATTTTAGAAACTTTTCAGAATAAGACACTAAGAGCAATCGTAAATGCTCCATGGTATATAAGAAATAGCGATTTACATCGAGATCTAGGCATCGCAACCGTGACCGACAAAGTAAGAAACTTTGCTCGCAAGCTTCACACTTTGCTCGCCTTCACGGCCACTGCAACCACGAAATAATCCGAACTCTGGATCAGACAAATCTTACACGCCGACTACAACGAACAAGACCGTTGGATCTAGCGTCGTAAGAGGAAACCGCACATAATGACGGTATTGCAGGTGATTTCGTTGGAAGGTAGCCTGCCAAACGCGATTACTATACAGAAGCTTGAACTAATTGATAAGGAAACTTAGTCGTAGTCTTACAAAGATTGGGAGGTTTTTTAGTGAGTAAGAATCTCACACTACTAGGAGCACGCGCGTTCGATTCTCATAGTGCCTATGAAGGTTTTTACCTACCCACGGAAAAAAAAATTCTCAAAAGCTTTTTGATATTTTCGATAAGTTTTATTTTTTGATTAAAGCTCAGTATTTTTTAAATCTAAATTTTGTTTTTCTAGTTCTTGCCTACTAAGCTTCTTAAAAAAACACTAAAAGACATTAAGTCATTTTCACATGAAATTTCAAACTGTAATTAAACCGTTATTTGTGCTTAAAAAAATTGCCTTCTTTGAATTCTCTGACTATTTCCGCAGTTTATACGCCCACCAAATTTTGTCTTTCTACGACTTACCGTTCAGAAGTTATAAAGCGATGAGACGGGCGAATAAACGGACGAACGGACGGACGGGCAACGGAGCGATACCATAAGAAGTCCTTTTTCCATTTTTGGAAGGACTGCTTAAAAACATAAAATAGATATAAGGAAAAAGACAACTATGAGTAAAACTAAAACTGTAAAAGAAAATGAACTAGTGGGAGGGTTACAATCCGCCGCTTAGGCGAATCGTTGGATACCCCATCCCAATTGACCACTGCCAAGCTCCGAGTTGTGTCATAAATCTTGGTTGTTAAATTTCAGTTTAATTTAACTTCAATTGTTTTTAGAATTTCTCAGTTAAGCATCTGCTCCCTAAGAAAGGGGAGTGGCATCCACCCCTTCTCATTAACATCGTATTTTTGTTTATATTTTTTATCAGAAGTGATATACACATGTTGATTGCATTTGCATATTAAAAATTTGGTTTATACTTAAAAACGCCCCCAAAAGTGGGCGTGGCAAAAATTTATTCATTTGAGTTGATAGCTTACGTACATATCTGAAGATTTTATGGTCCCAGTTTTTTGGATTTAAAGCAAATATATCAAATAAAAACCGCTTATTAGAATGCAGATTAAGTATGACCACGCCTACAAGGGGCGGTATTCGCTTTTATTTTAAATGCCAATCACAATACACTTAAGCGACGATATCGCATACCAAATTTCAGCTTTCTGCGACAACTTTAATTTTTCATGCTAATAAGTGGGCGTGTCAGTGGGCGGATTTCAAAAAATTTTGCACTTGTACTCCTTCGGGACCTAGAATATATGTATATTAAATATAATATCTCCACTTGAAATACAAGTGGATTAAAAAATTCTAAGCCCAACAATAAACGTAAAGTACCTTCTCAAGACTAATTTTGACGATTTAAGTTGAAAATAGAAATTAAGGCAGTGCTTGAGATTCATAGTTCCTGACCTAAGGGTAGACCTTGATTAACCTTGATATTGATTTTGAGCATTATTCCCATTCAAAGAATAATTCTCTTTGTAACTGCGGGAAGGAATTGTTACATTATCACGTGCCGTTTTGATGATTTTTGTAATGAAAAACGTACTGCAGTCGATAACGAACCAAAGTCTGCATGCATTCCCATGACAAGATACGAAACGGCCTCGTTGTTAGCTTTAATTAAAAAAGACCTCAGATTGCACTCAGATTGCACCTAGACATATAGCAGGTGTTTAGGCAGCAAAAAGGATTTATTGTAGTTCTTACCGCTGGAGGGGGAAACTAAATAAAATCACCGTATTGCTGGGTGTCCAATGTGAACATAAGAACTTTATTCTATTCTTATGCCTTATATATACTAAAATAATGCTAACTGTACAATTTCTTATTCTAAGGTTTTTTTACACTCGCAACACATTTTGTTATCATGAGGTTCTATTACAATAATTGTAATTGAACGCATGGGAATGAAAGCAATAAATTTGCGTTATGAAATAATTCCCAGGCATTGCTGGGAACTGCGAATTGTTCGGCGTCATCAAATGTTGGAGACAACATGCTGGGGCCTCTTCACACGGACGATATGCAGAAATCGGCGTCATCAAGCGTTGGTTGTTTTGGTGGGGTTGATTTTTTGGTTTCATCCAGATGTTGAACTCTAGGGTATTGACCGCCTCTTCTTCGCAACATCAGAATAATTGGACTTGAACCAGCAAGTGAATACTGATGAATACTATGTAGGCGTATTTCTTGCAGAATGTGTTCCTGACTCCTTTGCAAATTAATTGCCTTTTCAATACTGGAAAGGGCTTATTTGTTGCCACTTCCTTGAATGCTTGTTGGCAGTTCATTTACTGTTGACTTATTACGTGTCGGTAAATGGAGGGTAAAATTATGTGATGGCAGAAACGAAGATACAATTCTGCTGGTTATCGTCTGCCGGCCGATTATGATCATAGTTTGATCTTGAATCATGCAGTGTGAAGGTAACTTTATTATCCCGCTTTTTTCTAAGACTACTGATGTTGGGTGCAAATCACAGATGATGTAGATCGTTGTCTGCTGCGGCATGCTGAATATCCATGTATTTATGTGGTGCATCTCCAGTATGCCTTTGCTGGGATATTTCTCAAAACGCATGATGTTGACAATTTTTGGTTGTATCGCAGCATGTTCATTTCACAAGAACTGACCGCTGATCCATACATAAATAATGGATGTTGCAAGTTGCACCATTATCCATCAGTTGACCTTTGTTGGAATGACGTGAATTCATCTTTGTTGATCGGGTAAAAGTGATCTCCTTGATGATTGACTAATAAATAGTCTGAGGACGGTGTTTAAAAATGGATTTACTTTAATCGTTTAACTTACTATTTACCCCAGGTGGCAGCCCAGCTATGCTGGAAAATCCACCCTCTTCGGGGCAGGCTCTACCGATTCTGGAGGAAGCCTCTTATTGCTTATAAATCCTTTTGAGAAAAGGACAAAACTAAATCGATCATCACCACCTAGATCGAACATATCCAGAAAAAGCAGTCCACCGGTAAACCAGGACTCTGTGAAAATTAAGAGCTTAGAAAGGGAAAAAGAGTTTAAGCCTCGAAAAAATTACAAGAGAACATGGAATGCAAACGGCCTTCTGAATAAAATAGACGAACTAGAAGTATTTCTACGGAAAAACAATATTGATATTTGCATGATTACGGAAACTCACCTTAAAAACGGGTCTACACCCAAACTTAAAGGTTACAATGACTATCAAGCACATCACCCTTCGCAAAATTCGAGAGGAGGATCCTCCCTCAACATTAAGAACTACATAAAGCACTTCAAGAACACAGAAGTTGAGCTAGACTCTATGCAGTTCAGTTCAGTTTCTGTAAAAATTGACTGCTTAGATTATAAGATTGCATCTTGTTATTTCCCGCCAGGATATAGACCGGTGGAAGACGATCTTGATCGTATGTATGACTTCATTGGGTCCAATTTTATCATTGGGGGTGACTTTAAAGCGAAGCATACTTTTTGGGGCTCACGATGCAATTCAACAAGAGGCAGATTACTGTACAAAAATAGTATGAAGCGTGGGGTGGATTTTTTCTCCATGGGTAAGCCAACATATTGGCCAACCGATAGGAATAAAAAGCCTGACCTTGTCGATTCCTTTATCATCGCTAAAGGGTGCCCCAAATACCTTACGCGATTTGAAGAGTGTTATGATCTTTGCTCATACCACTCAGGAGTTATCTTGAAGATGGGTGGAAGGATGGCGAAAATAGAAAGAGCTCCTAGATTAGCTAGCAAAAACATGAACTGGGACGCCTTCAGAAAAGACTGTAAGGAGGGTGTTGGCTTGAATGTGCCATTGAAAACTCCTTTCGAGTTAGAAACCGCAGTTGACAAATTCATTGAAGCAATTCAGAGCACTGCTTGGAACAACAATTCGTCCCAAAAGAACGCAGTTAGCACCGACGGGCATGTACGTAAAACATATCCGCTCGAAATCGAAGAATTGATTCGTGAAAAGAGAAGAGCGCGTAGGAGATGGCAAGGCACGAGGGCTCCCCCAGACAAAACTCTCTTGAACCACCTCTCTAACAAACTGAAAGGAATGTTGCAAGATCTTAAAAATCGTGAGACCACTGAATACCTTGAAGGCTTGTCGGCGGATAGGAGCTCAAACTACTCGCTGTGGAAAGCAGTTAAGTCTATCAAGAGACCTATAATCCACTCGGCACCAATAAAAAAAGCTAACGGCGAATGGGCAAGAGAAGACAAAGAGAAAGCGAATTTGTTTGCTGAACATAAAGAAGAAACATTCAAGCCTTTCGACGGTCCGCCGTTGGCTGACGTTCTAAACAACAACGCGAAAAAAAGTTTCGTAAGTTGAACTCCGACAGACAATTAGCCAACTTAAAAATAATAAGGCCCCGGATTACGACCTGATCACTGGCGAAATATTGAAAGAGCTACCAAAAAAGGCATTAGTCAAGCTACTTTATATGATAAACGCTTCTCTTAGACTTCTATACGTTCCAAGACAATAGAAAAGTGCTGAAGTCATTATAATTCCAAAACCGGGGAAATGCGCAAATGATAAAAAATCTTATAGGCCCATATCGCTTCTGCCGATAATATCGAAAGTATTCGAGAAACTTCTGCTGAAGCGATTACAACCAATAATTTCAGAAAGACGCTTGATCCCGGATCATCAATTCGGTTTCAGACCTAACAATTCCACAATAGATCAAGTCTACAGAATAACGCATGAAATTGAAAAAGCCTACGAAGGGGAAAAAATATGTTCAAGTGCTTTTCTCGACGTATCGCAAGCCTTCGACAAAGTACGCCACGAAAGCTTGAAATATAAGCTACGGCAAAACTTGCCGGAAGACATGTTTATAATATTGGAAACTTGAATCTTGAAAGCAGACTCTTTCGTGTTAGGTGTAGTAGTGAATACTCGAGTTTCAAGCAAATTCGGGCTGGCGTACCCCAGGGAAAAGTCCTCGGTCCAACCCTGTTCCTGCTCTACACAAGAGACATACCTCTAGATGACGAGACTGTCGTGGCCACGTTTCCGGACGATACGACCATCCTGGCAACGGGTAAATCAGTCGAGTCATCAACGAGTATTCCCAACGAGCATTGGACAGAATTTGTGTCTGGACGAAGACTTGGCGAATCGCTCTTAACGAGAACAAGTCTACGCATGTGAATTTCACTTACAGAAGGGTAAATTGTTAACTCTGTTCATAAATTCTGCACAAATACCTTATGCAAATGAAGCGAGGTATCTAGGGATGACACTGGACGCTAAACTAAGGTGAAAACCACACGTAAGGAAGAAGCGTGACGAGCTCGAGATTAGGCTCAGGGAAATGTATTGGCTTATCGGAAGATTTTCGAAATTAAGCAAATATAACAAACTGCTCTTGTACAGGCAGGTGTTAAAGCCGTCCTGGACATACGGTATATAACTTTGGGGTTGTACCAAACCGAGCAACACGTCTATGTTGTAGACTTTCCTAAACAAGACACTAAGAGTAATTGTGAATGCTCCATGGTATATAAGGAATAGTGATATTCACAGAGATTTAGGAATAGCTACCGTGAGCGAAGAAGTAACAAACTTTGCTCGAAAGCTAAATGCTCGCCTTCATGTTCATTGCAACAATGAAATGATCCGTACTCTAAACGAGACTCTTAACGATGTAAACAACGAGCGACGACTACAAAGAACAAGACCCTTCGATCTAGCGACGTAGGGTGAAGCCGCACGAATGTATGGCTTAGTAGGTGCATTCACTGGAAAGCAACCTATCCAATGCGAATAACACTACGAGAGCGTAAACTACTTGTTAAGTTAACTTAGTTGTAGTCAAGAAGTATTATGAGAGAGCGAAAATGTACTACTATGAAGTGCGTTCTGGCAGTTTCATAGTGTCCCATAAATGGGTGGTTTTTAAGCACGTGGAAATAAAACTTCGGTATTATATACCTGCTATAGTGGGCGTATTGGTATCTTTAAAAGATTTTGGAGTTTTAGCCTCCGTCAACCCTAGTATTCAAAAAAAAAAAACTATTTAACTTTATATTTTCTTATTATTTATCTTACCTAAAACCTTAATCAAACTTAATTCTACTACTTATCTTCATTATAAATAATTGTTATTGCTAACTATTAAGACTAGCATTGCCAAACATTGTCTAGATTACCCTGTGGCTTAGAATAGCGTTTTTATATGTGATAGCAATCAAACAGTTGTCGTTATCGCGCCCACCGGAATTTACCTTCGAGTACCACTTTGCACAACCGCTGGCATGGACCATCGATTATATGGAGTTGCAAGAGATTACATATTAACCGGTTTGCACAATTGTCACGATATTCGAAGTATATAAGCTAGAGTCTAATGATAAGTGTGTGATTGCTTTTCTCTGGTTTATACTCTTCCACTTTGTTAGCAACCATCATCCGTGTCACATCGCATTGTCTTGATCAATTATCAATAAACCACATAATTATAACGTGTTTGAATTACAGCGTTTGTTTGTTCTGAAAATTGAATTGATAATTCTCGATCAAAGTTGGTCCTTTAGCCGGATTGATTAATAAATTAATCTGAATTAAATTGATTGTCTTCGTCGATTTTGAGAGCTTTGGATGGTTGTTAGCGGATGGGCGCATACACAACACATATAAGTAATCCGCTTAGAAGTAAAGAAGGTAACACAGTATCGAATTTGTATGATTGTCTCTGTGTCTTTGGTGGTGCTGGGTTATTAATTTTTTGCTGTGGGAAATATTAGAAATCGATTCGATATCGCAAAAATAATTCTTGGAGTTGCTGGTTGTTTCCCTACCGATTTCACTTTGGTTGCACGTGCCTTTGTTAGTTACACCCACGAGGAAGCATAAAATTATTTAAAGCCATGGAAGTCCTAAAACAAGCGCGATCTCATTTAAAAGTTTCAATTACGCGCATCGCGAAATTTGCGCAGTATATTCCTTCTCATACTACGCTAGAAGTGCTAGAAATAAAATTAGAACGGTTGACAGACCCGTGGAAAAACTTTTGTGAAAATCAGAATTCTATATTTGAATTTCACGGGACGGAGGGCTACGGCGACCCTGAGGAAGATTTTGAGGTTGTTGCAACTAAGTACATAGCTAGTAAGGGTGTGCTAATTAAAACTGTTCGTGACAGATTTTCCGCTCAAAGTGACAAGACTTTGGAAGACTCTGTTTCCAGTTTAACTAGGCAGCAAACCGTTTTCTTAGAACAATTCGAAAGGTCTATAAACTTGAAACGGAATGAAAAGGATTCTACTGAAATAGAATTACCGCGAAAAAATCTTTCGGGCGCACAAAAAATGAGTTATTTGATCTCGTTTTTGCGCGGAAAGCCAGCGGATTTGCTTAGTAAGATAGCTATATCCGATTCTAGTTATGAGCAGGCGTGGGAGAAGCTTGACAACAAATATAGTAAGCCACTATATATCATCAACGAATACATCGAAAGTTTTTTGAAATTGCAATCGCTGGCTAATTCAAGTGGTTTTTATTTGCGGAAACAGGTACATACGGCTGAACAGGTAATTCGCGGTTTAGCGGCGCTTTCAGCGACTGCCAGGGACCCGTGGCTAGTACATATTTTATTGAGCAAAACTGACGTTGACGAAAACCACTACCGAGGAGTCTACCATTCAATCACTTATCGATTTCTTAGAAGAAAG
The DNA here is from genome assembly GCA_947623515.1 of Neoascia interrupta. NCBI lineage: Eukaryota > Metazoa > Arthropoda > Insecta > Diptera > Syrphidae > Neoascia > Neoascia interrupta. The sequence continues at coordinate 120,975,057 of OX392462.1, forward strand.
GTGCAGTGCGTTTGAGGCAAGTGAACCCAAAACTCGCGTGAACCCTGTAACGTCGCGTCTACTGACAATTCGAACAATATTAAAAGTTAAGCGGTTTCAAAATCGAATTGCCCTAAGTGTAAGCAAGACCATTCCCTTTCTCAGTGTGCTCAATTCTTATCGTTGCCTGTCCACTCTCGTCACGATTTTACCAGAGATAATAGGCTATGCTACAATTACCTGTGTACAAAACATTCATTGTCAAGATGTCGCATTCGTGTTCGTTGTTTCCACTGTTGTAGTCGTCATCACACCTTAGTGCACCTAGACAACCCATCGCGATCTCCTATTGAAACAGACAGTGCCGTTACCCAAAATGAGGCACAATCGTTGATTGTTTCCGATTCAACACCTCCCCTTGTAACACACCATATTAAAAATGATTATAGTCGATCTGGCATTCTACCAACTGTCATTGTGAAGGTAGTTGACTCCTTGGGGAAGTTCCATCTCTGCCGTGTGCTTCTTGATACCGGGTCGCAGGTCTCCATTGTTACAGAAGGCTTGTTGAAACGTGTGGGCCTACCTCGTTGTCATGCTCGTCTGCTGATTACCGAGATTTCTTCCCTTGAGGCAGGTATTACTCGCGGTCTCGTGGCGCTTGGGCTGCACTCTCGTTCTCGGTCGTTTGAATTACAAATTGAAGCCTATGTTTTGAAAAACATAACATCCCCAACTCCTATTCGCTCCTTTGAATTTGACAATGCAATAAACCTTGATGGTGTCGAGCTGGCTGATCCAGAGTTTAACACAACGGGCATGGAGTTTTCTGCTTTACGGTCGTCGTACTGACTGCAAAGGTCAGGCGATTGCCCAAAATACTGTTTTTGGTTGGGTGATAACTGGATGTATGCCCCAGGCTGAAGTAGTTTCACTGAATGTAGGAGTTGAAGTCGATGCCTTACTTAAATCATTCTGGGAGAATGAAGAGTTAAGCTACGGTGGTCGATCTGAGGAGGATGTTGCAGATAAACATTTTTCAAAATCGTTTTCGCACGCACAGGACAATAAGTACGTTGTTGAGTTACCGTTTCGTAAACAAAACGTTACATTCGCCAATACGCTTTCGGGGCGTTGAATCGACTTTTTTCTTTGGAACGACGTTTTTCCCACAATGAAGATCTTCGCACGGACTATGTTAAATTCATGAAGACTTATGAGGCCACTTGCAGCGTCTTTTACCACTGGAAATTGAACCTACCTCCGGTAAGATTTACTATTTGCCACATCATGCTGTTGTCTCGAATAAGCTTAGGGTAGTTTTCGATGGGTCCCATAAGGACGCGAACGGACGTAGCCTTAACGACATGTTGCACATTGGGCCTCCACTTCAACGTAACCTGATAAACGTGTTCATACAATTTCGTTTATATAAATATGTTTTTTGCGCTGAGATCGTTAAAATGTTTCGCCAAATTTGGGTCGATGAAAAGCATCGTGATTTCCAGAGAATAGTGTGGAGAGCATCGCCTAAAGACCCAATATGTCATTACCGTTTGAACACAGTTACGTATGGTACTGCTCCAGCCCCCTTTTTGTCGTTGCGGGTTTTAAGGCAGATTGCTTAGGACTATAAAAATCAATTTCCCCGGGCTGCTCACGCTATCTTACGCAATTTGTATGTCGATGATTTCGCACCAGGTTTGGATTCGTTGACTGAAATTTTGGACTTGAAAGAACAGCTTATAGGGTTACTTGGTTGCGGTGGTTTGCAATTGAGCAAATGGAGCTCCAACTGCTGGCAGATCATCCGCGACACTGACTGTGAAAAGTCTATCTCCCTAGATACAGATAGTCATTGGAAGAAGGTCTTAGGTCTGAATTAGAATCCACATCTTGACATTTTCACCTTTAAAATTATAATAGAAAACGACCCCATACTTACGAAGCGAACACTGCTATCCGAGGAAGCAAAAATCTTCGGTCCATTGGGTTTCCTGGATCCATCTACTATCTTGTTTAAGATATTATTTCAGGAGTTATGGTTGGACAAAAACAAAATTGAATGGGGAGATCATTTGCCGTATGAAATCACCCAAAAGTGAGTTTCTTATCGGAAGGAGTTACCTTGTTTAAGAGACTTAAGAATTCCACGAAGATACACACTGAATTTACACACTAAAGCGTTCTCTGATGCCTCGGAAAAGGCGTATTCAGCGGTGGTATATGCTCGCAGTAGGTTAACTGATTATGGCGCTGTAAGGTACCATTTTGTAGCTGCGAAAACCCGTGTGGCACCAGTAAAACAGCAGTCCATTCCCAGACTTGAGCTGTGTGAGGCGCTCTTTTTGACTCGTTTAATAAGAACTATTTGCTCCTCTTTAGATTGTTGTCCCATTAAAATCTTCGCCTTCACTGATTCGAAAATTGTACTGGACTGGCTCGCATCCTCCCCTCGCAGATGGAACACGTTCGTTGCCAATAGGACCTCGGAAATTTTGGCCACTTTACCGCGTTCAGTTTGGAACCAGGATAATTCCGCTGATTGTGCGTCGCGAGGAATTCAGCCGAATAAGTTGACGCAGCTAGAAATCTGGTGGGATGGCCCTGCTTGGCTTAGCATGGAGTATGAAATGTGGCCAAAAGCAATGGATTATGTCGGCGAATAGAAGGTTCTGGAGGAGAAAAAGCGAGCAGCACTCGTACTTATTTCGTCGTCGGTCGAACATTTTTTGGGCAAGCTGATTAGCGATGTATCAACGTGGAATAAACTTGTTACAACTATGGCTTGCATGCAGCGTATCCTTCATAATTTTAAAGCGGTGATCGGGGACAGAAAATTTCGAAATGGGTTTCTATCGTTTAATGAGCGCAAGGTTGCTAAGAAAGTTATAATTTTATGGGTCCAAGGGAAGGTGTTTAGGGATGAAATCTCCATTCTTAGATCTGGAGGGCAGCTTTTAGCTCGGTCAAAATTGATTTCGCTTTCCCCCTTTATAGATGAAGAAGGACTTTTGCGAGTAGGGGGTAGAATCTCAAACTCTGCGAACATTCGTTTAAACATCAAACACCCAATCATTTTGCCAAAACATGGAGCAGTAACGCATAAAATTTTGTTGGATGCACACGTCAAGTATTTGCATGCTGGGGTTTCGGAACTATTCGCGCTGGTTCGACAGGAATTCTGGATTCTTAGTAGCAGAAACCTGATAAGAAAACTTGTTTTTAATTGCCATAAATGCTTTCGCTTGCGTCAGGCTACTTCGACTCAACTAATGGGAGATCTTCCAGCTGGTCCACTTTCACCTTCGTTCCCTTCCTCCGAAAAAGGTTGTGATTATGCGGGACCAATAACTCTTCGATTGTCCAAAGGAAGAAAGCCAAGGTACACCAAAGGCTACAAAGGCCATCCATCTGGAAGTCGTCAGCGATCTTACAACGGAGGCTTTCTTGGTTGCCTTTCGGCGATTTGTAGCTAGAATAGGAAGATGCAGCGCGGTTTACTCCGATAATGGCAGCAATTTTCAAGGTGCTGCACGCAAACTTTCGGAACTGCATAAGCTGTTGAGGTCAAGCAAGCACAATGAGCAGGTAGTCAACACTTTGGCTACAGAAAACATAAAGATGGAGTTCATTCCACCACATTCTCCGCACTTCGGTGGGCTGTGGGAGTCCGGGGTTAAAAGCCTTAAACTGCATCTTCGTCGCGATGTGGGTCTAACTTTTTCTAACTTTCGAAGAAATCACTACCTTGTTGCCCCAAATTGAGGCCTTATTAAACTCAAGGCCACTCTGCTCTATATCTGACACTGACTTGAACCCTCTAACCCCGTCTCATTTCCTTATAGGTAGACCTTATACGGCGGTACCAGAACCCGATCTCCTGGACATTGCAACAAATAGGCTGACCAGATGGGAACGTGTACAAAATATGATGCAAGGGTTTTGGCGTCGATGGCGAATTGACTACCTAACTTCCCTACAACAGCGCCCCAAATGGACAAGGATTCAGCGAGATATGAAAGTTGGTGATCTGGTTGTACTGAAGGAACCGAAATTGTCTCCATCCAAGTAGGCATTAGGACGCATAGAGTCAACTCATCCAGGCAAAGATGGACATGCTCGTGTGGTCTCGGTCCGAACAAGTAGCGGAGTATTTAAACGGCCTATAACCAAGATTGCAGTACTACCATGCTCCTGAAATCCCTTCAGGGGGGACGGCGTGTTTAGAAATGGATTTACATTCGGAAATTTATTTATTTACTATCGTTTCGCTAGTTTACTTACTTTAATCGTTTACTATTTAACTTTATATTGTCTTATTATTTAACTTACCTAAAACCTTAATCAAACTTAATTCTACTACTTCTCTTCATGATAAATAATTGTAATTGCTAACTATTAAGACTAGCATTGCCAAGCATTGTCTAGATTACCCTGTGGCTTAGTATAGCGTTTCTATATGTGATAGAAATCAAACACTTGTCGTTATCGCGCCCACCAGAATTTACCTTCGAGTACCACTTTGCACTACCGCTGGCATGGACCATCGATTATATGCAGTTGCAATAGAGCACACATTAACCGGTTTGCACAATTGTCACGATATCCGAAGTATATAAGCTAGAGTCTAATGATAAGTGTCTGATTGCTTTTCTCTAGTTTATACTCTTCCACTTTGTTAGCAACCATCATCCGTGTCACATCGCATTGTCTTGATCAATTATCAATAAACCACATAATTATAACGTATTTGAATTATAGCGTTTTTTTGTTCTGAAAATTGAATTGATAATTCTCGATCAGGCGGAACAATGCATGCAAAGTTTTCAGTGGTCCATGTGCAAACTGGAAGAAACTTGTAAATCTTGAAGTCTTCATTTTAGAGAAGTGGAAGTAAAATCTCTATTATAATGTTGCTGCTTGTAACCCTTCCTCTCGTGCGAAGAGTCTTGTAGAGTTGAAGAATTGACTTGTGATGCCGTTCTCCAGGTATCATCATTTATAGGGGAATGTTGTAGTAAATTCTCGTGAGCTCTTCCTTTAACTGTTTCACCGATAGGATGAGAGGATGGGTTCTTCCATTGTGTGTTGACAAGATGACATCTAACAGCACGTTCTAATTATTCTGATAGTTTATCATCATAAGAAGTGCGTTAAGAGCTGTTGGGCTAAGCATTTTGTACATGTTGTACTTGTCGACTTCATTACTCAGATGCCTTATGATGTTACTAAGCGACTTGAGCTGTTTTTCAGTTTCTAACTTATCTTGTTTGAAAATGCTGATCGTAGATTCGATTATAGTTGCTTGGTTTCTCATGAGTTCTATAAGGTGATTTTCATTCAGTCGCACATGTTCTATAGTCTCTTCATAACCCTGGGCGAATCGTTAGTCCAGTACTCCAAATAACTCATTTGCGACAGTTCCAATAAAGTCAAACGGAGAGCGTTTCGATTGGTGTATTTTATCGTTGTTTGCATGTAGAAGTTAATAAGTTCGATTTGTTGAATTGGCGTACGAACTGTCTTAAAGTGCCTTCATAAAGCAAGTCCTTAACGTCTGTCAAATTCGTAAGTAGACATAGGTTTTTCATTTCTGTTACGCTGTTTTTGTATGCGTAGAACTCTGACCAGTAGTTGCTCATGTTAAAAAACACTATCGTTTTCCACGAGCTCGCGATCAAATTTGCACTGCCTGAATCTTTGAAGTAAATACCAGGCTGAACTCTTAACTAAGTAATTTCGAATTCCTGTTTCATTGGCATTGAGGAGTTCAGAAGTGTTGCCAAACACCAAATCAATAGAAAGTGGTTTATATTTCTGTCTTTGTGAAGCTTTCGTTCCATTCTATGAAGACCTGCTGGCTTATGGATATCTTCCAAAGTCGCTGCAATGTTAACTTGCTGAGAAAATTCCCAGGGTGCTGTTGAGGAGCTAGCATCTTCTGAAGTTTCTGTTTCTTTTTTCGTTTCGATCGGTAAGGGAAACAACCTTGCAATATGTCTCTTGACATATTTTTTGTTGCAAAAGACAGTTGCAGCTTTAACTCCATAATCGTTGCCCGGGTGAACTTCAGAGACTCTTCCCATCATCCAAGCTGTTGGTGGAAGTCGATCCTCCTTTATTAACACGATGTCCGAGACTTCTATGTTGTCTTCCCTCTGTTTCCACTTTATTCGTTGTTGGAGTTGGGAAAGAAACCAAAATTTCCGAGAACCAAATTTTCCAAATATTGTGGGACATTTTTTGTGTAAGTACCCAGTGGAGCTATAGCTTTTCGATTCTCTCACGATTGGTCCAGGAAGTGCGTTGGGTGAATCTTCAAAGAGGAAGTGCCCAGGTGTGATTGCTGGTGATTCGCCGATGTAGTTACTGATTGCAACCAACAGCCGAGAGTTCAGACATGCTTCAATTTGGGCCAGCAATGTGGAAAGTTCTTCAAAGGTGAGAGAGGTGTCACCGATTACTCGTTTTAAATGGTATTTCATTGACTTCACTTCTGCCTCCCATATCCGTCCAAAGTGAGGTGCCGCTGGTGGTATGAAATGCCATTCGGTTCCATCCACGATGAGTTTTTTCGAGACATCTATTTCTGATTGTTTTAAGGCATTGCGCAGAAGGATTTGAATTTCCTTGTTCGTTCCAACAAAAATGGTCCCATTGTCACTGTAGAAATGCAAAAAAATTCCTCTTCTTGATGGAAAGCGCTGTACAGCTGCTAAAAACGCAGCAGAGCTTAGATCGCTCACTAGTTCAATCTGAATAGCCTTGGTTGCTAGGCATATGAAAATTGCAATGTAACACTTTGTTGTACGGTGTCCCCTACAATTTGATATAAGGACTTGAACAGGTCCGGCATAATCCACTCCAGTATGTGTAAATGGCCTTGGGGTAACTATCGAGGTTGGTAGAATTCCCATAAGTTTAGTTTTTCCTTGTGCTCTAAGCCGATGACAACGCACACAGTTGTGTATAATCTGCCGCACAACACGTTTCGCTTGAGGGATCCAATATGATTTGCGCAACGTCGATAATGTTATTCGAATGCCTGCATGAAGGGTGTGCCGATGTGGGATTAGTGTGCCTCAATCCCCCTAAGTCCGTTACAGAATCAAACGCTTCATCGTATCAAAGTCGAACGTTTGTCAAACAGTTATCTGCCGCTTATCAATTATAATAGGATTCCCAAAAAACGGGTCCATGTAGCGAGAGTCAACGAGCGGCGAACCAGCGATGAACTATTCATTCAAATTGAGACGAGCAACGCGAAGACACGAGACGGCACACCAAGTTACATTCTTTCAAGTCATTCTTTCGAGCTTTTTTCTTAAAAATTAAACATTTAAATATTTTAAATACTTTTTATCCTAAATCTAGAGAATTGAATAAAACTTACCTATTTATCTAATTGGAATTTATAAAAAACGCGTGTTTTGACTTCTAAAATTCCCCTTTACCCACCCAACATGGCGTCAGAAGTGTTTTATTCCCCTTTTCCCGCGTTCGCGTAAAAACAAAAAAGTGCATGGTGTATTTTGCATATTCCATGGTGACAAAAACAAAAGTGAAAAGATATTAATCAAATTGATTAAAATAAGAATTATCGATAAGAAGTTAAACGAGCTGTGTGTAAGAAAAACAAGTGAGTAAGTGTTACAGGGTGTACGCAGAAGTTACAGTCCGTAAAACGGACACCGTTGAATACCCCATCCTATTACACATTGTAAAATGCTGATGGCATAGTTATTTGTTGACATTTTGTAAGTAATGCAAACTTTGAAAAGGGGCGTGGTCCAACCGCCCCTAATTACAAACTATTAATTATAAGATATTTCCACAGATATTTCCAAGTTACACTTAAATGTACGTAAAAATGCAATTTTGTGGTTCAAATTCAATATTTTTGAAAAATCGACCCTAAAAGGGGGCGTGGCTAAAAACTTTATGTAAACGAAATCTGGACTGAAGTCTCGTTTACCTAACCTGCTGCTTTTTTTGTTTGACGCTTTCCTAAGTTAGGCTCAAGGCCAGTCGAAATTAAATTTTTCTGGAAAATTTTAAGTTTTTCTTCAATTCTGCCTGCAAATGGGCCCCCAGGCGTGGCCCAAAGACTTGTATAGACAAAATGTGGTACCAAACGTTTTCTACATAAAATATTAAGCAAATTTTTTTCAATTTCGAGCAAAAGTATTGAGTAAAATGCATTTCAAAATTTACCCTTAAAATAGATGCCACGCACACTGGAGGAGGTTTACCAATAAAATTTTATTTGTTTTTTTTTTTTGTGTCTTACATTCATTAGAAGATGCTAAATGTCAAATTTCAGCCTTTTAGAACGTCTTACAGTCTTGAAAACTCTGGATGTAGTTGCACATTTAGACCGATTGTGGGCGTCTTTGGGCGGACTTCAAAAATTTTTACACTTGTTCTGGTTCACATGACGTGGACCTTACGTAGAAGTTTCAGCACCCTAGCTCAAAATTTAAGGCCTAAAAACAAGCGACATACAGACGGACGGACGGACGGACATGGCTCATTCGATTCAGAATTCGGTCTCGATCATATGCCCTTAAGGTCTTGGGGGTCTATCATTATTATTTCACCGTGTTACAAACTATGTGACAAACTTAATAAAACTTAGGAGGTATCCTATCCTATGAGATGGGGTATAAAAAAAAGAATATAGCGGATTTCCTCATATGCCTATACGACCAGGATTGCCCATGGCATTAAGTCAACGGCAACTGCAATCAAGATTATGGAATATCGCACGACATGATAAGTATCATTTTATTTTTAATTACTTGTAATGCCATACCTCAAATGAATCTGGAAAAATTGTCAACGAGACAATTACAAGCATTATTAAGAGATCGTGGTCTGCTATAGGCTTAAAAAAGATTTGGTGTATCGATTGCAAACTGCATTACTTGCTGATTTAGAAAACACATTAGAGAGCATAGACGAAGAAAGCATATACAGCCGTTGACAGCTAATTAGAAACGATTTTATTTTTACACCATTGGCGATGCGATGATGAATGATACTTGTTTAGTAAAATCAGAGGTTTAAGTATAAAAAAATGTTAAAAACCATAATGTGTCTTTTAAAATTGAGTAAAGAGCTCTGATGTTAGGGGGTAAAGAAGTTACCGATTGGTTGAAGGATTTCGAAGATATCGCGTCCGTTTGTATATGGAACGATATACAGCGCTATTTATATGCGAGGAAATTGCTAAAGGGTGCGGCGAAATTAGCTATCGAAGCTGAGAAAAATGTCCATAGAAAGAATTAAAACCGAAACTTGAAAAAGATTTCGGTGCAACTATTTCTGGTTTATTAATTCATCGTCAACTAGAGGCTCGCCGAAAAAATAATAATGAGTCATATCTAGAGTACATGTTCCAAATGAAACTGATCGCGAATAGAGGCAATGCCCACGACGTGATTCGTCGTCGGCATTGCCTCTATTTGCTCTCATATATTGTGTCGGGCATTCATGATAGCGTGGCAAATAAAACGATTTTATACGAAGCAAAATCATTTGCAGACTTAAAACACAAATTCAAAGTGTACGATGACATGAAGCGTCAGTCGCAGAAATTTAGAAACGAAGATCGCGTACAAAAATCCAATTCGTCATCGCAAGTTTTTAGACACAAAGACCGAGCGCAAAAACTATTTTTTCCGGGACAAGAGACGCAAACTCAAAAACGCTGTGTTACGTGTGGAGCTAAAAGACATGCATCGCAAAGCTGTCCTCATAAGGCTAATGGTCCGCGTTGCTTTGCTTGTAATGATTTTGGCCATTTGTCAAAAAGTTTTTCGAGAAGAAGCGAAACTAATCCACCAAAAGTTCACATAGTCTCTTCTCCCAACGTTCGTATGGAGAAAAACTAGATGATACCGCGTTTGACTCCCTTATAGATACAGGTAGCCAGTTATGCCTAATAAAGCATACTATGTTTTTGAAACTAAATAAGCAATTTGATAGGGCAGGCACTTTATTGTCACGTATAGGATAAAATGTTTATTCCTCGATCGGCGGGTTGATGATTACAGTTTTTATTGATCAAATGCCCTATGTTTTGAATTTTGATGTGGTTAAGGATGAGTGGACGTCTGAGAACGTCATTATAGGAACGGAAATACTTCAATACGCTAATATGGAAATCGGAAATGGAAAAGTGAACTTTAAACGCAAAGAAAATTTCGAATGTTACGAGAAAAATATAAACGAAAACGACATTAATAAAATCGATACGGAAAACTTAATCGCGGAAAGTAAAAAAGTATAAAACCAATCATTTTGCCAAAACATGGAGCAGTCAAGTATTTGCATGCCGGGGTTTCGAAACTATTCGCGCTGGTTCGACAGGAATTCTGGATTCTTAGTAGCAGAAACCTGATAAGAAAACTTGTTTTTAATTGCCATAAATGCTTTCGCTTGCGTCAGGCTACTTCGATTCAACTAATGGGAGATCTTCCAGCTGGTCCACTTTCACCTTCGTTCCCTTCCTCCGAAACAGGTTGTGATTACGCGGGACTAATAACTCTTCGATTGTTTAAAGGAAGAAAGCCAAGGTACACCAAAGGCTGCAAAGGCCATCCATCTGGAAGTCGTCAGCGATCTTACAACGGAGGCTTTCTTGGTTGCCTTTCGGCGATTTGTAGCTAGAATAGGAAGATGCAGCGCGGTTTACTCCGATAATGGCAGCAATTTTCAAGGTGCTGCACGCAAACTTTCGGAACTGCATAAGCTGTTGAGGTCAAGGAAGCACAATGAGCAGGTAGTCAACACTTTGGCTACAGAAAACATAAAGATGGAGTTCATTCCACCACATTATCCGCACTTCGGTGGGCTGTGGGAGTCCGGGGTTAAAAGCCTTAAACTGCATCTTCGTCGCGATGTGGGCAATACTGTTCTTACTTTCGAAGAAATCACTACCTTGTTGTCCCAAATTGAGGCCTTATTAAACTCAAGGCCACTCTGCTCTACATCTGACACTGACTCGAATCCTCTAACCCCGTCTCATTTCCTTATAGGTAGACCTTATACGGCGGTACCAGAACCCGATCTCCTGGACATTGCAACAAATAGGCTGACCAGATGGGAACGTGTACAAAATATGATGCAAGGGATTTGGCGTCGATGGCGAATTGACTACCTAACTTCCCTACAACAGCGCCCCAAATGGACAAGGATTCAGCGAGATATGAAAGTTGGTGATCTGGTTGTACTGAAGGAACCGAAATTGTCTCCATCCAAGTAGGCATTAGGACGCATAGAGTCAACTCATCCAGGCAAAGATGGACATGCTCGTGTGGTCTCGGTCCGAACAAGTAGCGGAGTATTTAAACGGCCTATAACCAAGATTGCAGTACTACCATGCTCCTGAAATCCCTTCAGGGGGGACGGCGTGTTTAGAAATGGATTTACATTCGGAAATTTATTTATTTACTATCGTTTCGCTAGTTTACTTACTTTAATCGTTTACTATTTAACTTTATATTGTCTTATTATTTAACTTACCTAAAACCTTAATCAAACTTAATTCTACTACTTATCTTCATGATAAATAATTGTAATTGCTAACTATTAAGACTAGCATTGCCAAGCATTGTCAAGATTACCCTGTGGCTTAGTATAGCGTTTCTATATGTGATAGAAATCAAACACTTGTCGTTATCGCGCCCACCGGAATTTACCTTCGAGTACCACCTTGCACTACCGCTGGCATGGACCATCGATTATATGCAGTTGCAATAGAGCACATATTAACCGGTTTGCACAATTGTCACGATATCCAAAGTATATAAGCTAGAGTCTAATGATAAGTGTCTGATTGCTTTTCTCTAGTTTATACTCTTCCACTTTGTTAGCAACCATCATCCGTGTCACATCGCATTGTCTTGATCAATTATCAATAAACCACATAATTATAACGTGTTTGAATTATAGCGTTTTTTTGTTCTGAAAATTGAATTGATAATTCTCGATCAGGCGGAACAATGCATGTAAAGTTTTCAGTGGTCCATGTGCAAACTGGAAGCAACTTGTAAATCTTGAAGTCTTCATTTTAGAGAAGTGGAAGTAAAATCTCTATTATAATGTTGCTGCTTGTAACCCTTCCTCTCGTGCGAAGAGTCTTGTAGAGTTGAAGAATTGACTCGTGATGCCGTTCTCCAGGTATCATCATTTATAGGGGAATGTTGTAGTAAATTCTCGTGAGCTCTTCCTTTAACTGTTTCACCGATAGGATGAGAGGATGGGTTCTTCCATTGTGTGTTGACAAGATGACATCTAACAGCACGTTCTAATTATTCTGATAGTTTATCATCATAAGAAGTGCGTTAAGAGCTGTTGGGCTAAGCATTTTGTACATGTTGTACTTGTCGACTTCATTACTCAGATGCCTTATGATGTTACTAAGCGACTTGAGCTGTTTTTCAGTTTCTAACTTATCTTGTTTGAAAATGCTGATCGTAGATTCGATTATAGTTGCTTGGTTTCTCATGAGTTCTATAAGGTGATTTTCATTCAGTCGCACATGTTCTATAGTCTCTTCATAACCCTGGGCGAATCGTTAGTCCAGTACTCCAAATAACTCATTTGCGACAGTTCCAATAAAGTCAAACGGAGAGCGTTTCGATTGGTGTATTTTATCGTTGTTTGCATGTAGAAAGCACATCGTTAATAAGTTAGATTTGTTGAACTGGCGTACGAACTGTCTTAAAGTGCCTTCATAAAGCAAGTCCTTAACGTCTGTCAAATTCGTAAGTAGACATAGGTTTTTCATTTCTGTTACGCTGTTTTTGTATGCGTAGAACTCTGACCAGTAGTTGCTCATGTTAAAAAACACTATCGTTTTCCATGAGCTCGCGATCAAATTTGCACTGCCCGAATCTTTGGAGTAAATACCAGGCTGACCTCTTAATTAAGTAATTTCGAATTCCTGTTTCATTGGCATCGCGATTGAGAAGTTCAGAAGTGTTGCCAAACACCAAATCAATAGAAAGTGGTTTATATTTCTGTCTTTGTGAAGCTTTCGTTCCATTCTATGAAGACTTGCTGGCTTCTGGATATCTTCCAAAGTCACTGCAATGTTAACTTGCTGAGAAAATTCCCTGGGTGCTGTTGAGGAGCTAGCATCTTCTGAAGTTTCTGTTTCTTTTTTCGTTTCGATCGGTAAGGGACACAACCTTGTAATAGGTTTCTTGACATATTTTTTGTTGCAAAAGACGGTTGCAGCTTTAACTCCATAATCGTTGCCCGGGTGAACTTCAGAGACTCTTCCCATCATCCAAGCTGTTGGTGGAAGTCGATCCTCCTTTATTAACACGATGTCCGAGACTTCTATGTTGTCTTCCCTCACTTTATTCGTTGTTGGAGTTGGGAAAGACACTCCGAGAACCAAATTTTCCAAAAATTGTGGTACATTTTTTGTGTAAATACCCAGTGGAGCGATAGCTTTTCGATTCTCTCACGATTGGTCCAGGAAGTGCGTTGGGTGAATCTTCAAAGAGGAAGTGCCCAGGTGTGATTGCTGGTGATTCGCCGATGTAGTTACTGATTGCAACCAACAGCCGAGAGTTCAGACATGCTTCAATTTGGGCCAGCAATGTGGAAAGTTCTTCAAAGGTGAGAGAGGTGTAACCGATTACTCGTTTTAAATGGTATTTCATTGACTTCACTTCTGCCTCCCATATCCGTCCACAGTGAGGTGCCGCTGGTGGTATGAAATGCCATTCGGTTCCATCCACGATGAGTTTTTTCGAGACATCTATTTCTGATTGTTTTATGGCATTGCGCAGAAGGATTTGAATTTCCTTGTTCGTTCCAGCAAAAATGGTCCCATTGTCACTGTAGAAATGCGAACAAATTCCTCTTCTTGATGGAAAGCGCTGTAAAGCTGCTAAAAACGCAGCAGAGCTCAGATCGCTCACTAGTTCAATCTGAATAGCCTTGGTTGCTAGGCATATGAAAATTGCAATGTAACACTTTGTTGTACGGGGTCCCCTACAATTTGATATAAGGACTTGAACAGGTCCGGCATAATCCACTCCAGTATGTGTAAATGGCCTTGGGGTAACTATCGAGGTTGGTAGAATTCCCATAAGTTTAGTTTTTCCTTGTGCTCTAAGCTGATGACAACGCACACAGTTGTGTATAATCTGCCGCACCACACGTTTCGCTTGAGGGATCCAATATGATTTGCGCAACGTCGATAATGTTATTCGAATGCCTGCATGAAGGGTGTGCCGATGTGGGATTAGTGTGCCTCAATCCCCCTAAGTCCGTTACAGAATCAAACGCTTCATCGTATCAAAGTCGAACGTTTGTCAAACAGTTATCTGCCGCTTATCAATTATAATAGGATTCCCAAAAAACGGGTCCATGTAGCGAGAGTCAACGAGCGGCGAACCAGCGATGAACTATTCATTCAAATTGAGACGAGCAACGCGAAGACACGAGACGGCACACCAAGTTACATTCTTTCAAGTCATTCTTTCGAGCTTTTTTCTTAAAACTTAAACATTTAAATATTTTAAATACTTTTTATCCTAAATCTAGAGAATTGAATAAAACTTACCTATTTATCTAATTGGATTTTATAAAAAACGCTTGTTTTGGAGTCAGAAGTGTTTTAATCCCCTTTTCCCGCGTTCGCGTAAAAACAAAAAAAGTGCATGGTGTATTTTGCATATTCCATGGTGACAAAAACAAAAGAGAAAAGATATTTATCAAATTGATTAAAATAAGAATTATCGATAGGAAGTTAAACGAGCTGTGTGTAAGAAAAACCAGTGAGTAAGTGCTACAGGGTGTACGCAGAAGTTACAGTCCGTAATACGGACCGTTGAATACCCCATCCTATTACACATTGTAAAATGCTGATGGCATAGTTATTTGTTGACATGTTGTAAGTAATGCAAACTTCGAAAAGGGGCGTGGTCCAACCGCCCCTAATTACAAACTATTAATTATAAGATATTTCCACAGATATTCCAAGTTACACTTAAATGTACGTAAAAATGCAATTTTGTGGTTCAAATTCAATATTTTTGAAAAATCGACCCTAAAAGGGGGCGTGGCTAAAAACTTTATGTAAACGAAATCTGGACTGAAGTCTCGTTTACCTAACCTGCTACTTTTTTTGTTTGACGCTTTCCTAAGTTAGGCTCAAGGCCAGTCGAAATTAAATTTTTCTGGAAAATTTTAAGTTTTTCTTCAATTCTGCCTGCAAATGGGCCCCCAGGCGTGGCCCAAAGACTTGTATGGACAAAATGTGGTACCAAACGTTTTCTACATAAAATATTAAGCAAATTTTTTTCAATTTCGAGCAAAAGTATTGAGTAAAATGCATTTGAAAATTTACCCTTAAAATAGATGCCACGCACACTGGAGGAGGTTTACCAATAAAATTTGTTTTTTTTTTTGTGTCTTACATTCATTAGAAGATGCTAAATGTCAAATTTCAGCCTTTTAGAACGTCTTACAGTCTTGAAAACTCTGGATGTAGTTGCACATTTAGACCGATTGTGGGCGTTTTTACACTTGTTCTGGTTCACATGACGTGGACCTTACGTAGAAGTTTCAGCACCCTAGCTCAAAATTTAAGGCCTAAAAACAAGCGACATACAGACGGACGGACGGACGGACATGGCTCATTCGATTCAGAATTCGGTCTCGATCATATGCCCTTAAGGTCTTGGGGGTCTACCATTATTATTTCACCGTGTTACAAACTATGTGACAAACTTAATAAAACTTAGGAGGTATCCTATCCTATGAGATGGGGTATAAAAAAAAGAATATAGCGGATTTCCTCATATGCCTATACGATCAGGATTGCCCATGGCATTAAGTCAACGGCAACTGCAATCAAGATTATGGAATATCGCACGACATGATAAGTATCATTTTATTTTTAATTACTTGTAATGCCATACCTCAAATAAATCTGGAAAAATTGTCAACGAGACAATTACAAGCATTATTAAGAGATCGTGGTCTGCTATAGGCTTAAAAAAGATTTGGTGTATCGATTGCAAACTGCATTACTTGCTGATTTAGAAAACACATTAGAGAGCATAGACGAAGAAAGCATATACAGCCGTTGACAGCTAATTAGAAACGATTTTATTTTTACACCATTGGCGATGCGATGATGAATGATACTTGTTTAGTAAAATCAGAGGTTTAAGTATAAAAAAATGTTAAAAACCATAATGTGTCTTTTAAAATTGAGTAAAGAGCTCTGATGTTAGGGGGTAAAGAAGTTACCGATTGGTTGAAGGATTTCGAAGATATCGCGTCCGTTTGTATATGGAACGATATACAGCGCTATTTATACGCGAGGAGATTGCTAAAGTGTGCGGCGAAGTTAGCTGTCGAAGCTGAGAAAAATATCCATGGAAAGAATTAAAATCGAAACTTGAAAAAGATTTCGGTGCAACTATTTCTGGTTTATTAATTCATCGTCAACTAGAGGCTCGCCGAAAAAATAATAATGAGTCATATCTAGAGTACATGTTCCAAATGAAACTGATCGCGAATAGAGGCAATGCCGACGACGTGATTCGTCATCGGCATTGCCTCTATTTGCTCTCGTATATTGTGTCGGGCATTCATGATAGCGTGGCAAATAAAACGATTTTATACGAAGCAAAATCATTTGAAGACTTAAAACACAAATTCAAAGTGTACGATGACATGAAGCGTCAGTCGCAGAAATTTAGAAACGAAGATCGCGTACAAAAATCCAATTCGTCATCGCAAGTTTTTAGACACGAAGACCGAGCGCAAAAACTATTTTTTCCGGGACAAGAGACGCAAACTCAAAAACGCTGTGTTACGTATGGAGCTAAAAGACATGCATTGCAAAGTTGTCCTCATAAGGCTAATGGTCCGCGTTGCTTTGCTTGTAATGATTTTGGCCATTTGTCAAAAAGTTTTTCGAGAAGAAGCGAAACTAATCCACCAAAAGTTCACATAGTCTCTTCTCCCAACGTTCGTATGGAGAAAAAAATAGATGATACCGCGTTTGACTCCCTTATAGATACAGGTAGCCAGTTATGCCTAATAAAGCATACTGTGTTTTTGAAACTAAATAAGCAATTTGATAGGGCAGGCACTTTATTGTCACGTATAGAATAAAATGTTTGTTCCTCGATCGGCGGGTTGAAGATTACAGTTTTTATTGATCAAATGCCCTATGTTTTGAATTTTGATGTGGTTAAAGATGAGTGGACGTCTGAGAACGTCATTATAGAAACGGAAATACTTCAATACGCTAATATGAAAATCGGAAATGGAAAAGTGAACTTTAACCGCAAAGAAAATTTCGAATGTTACGAGAAAAATATAAACGAAAACGATATTAATAAAATCGATACGGAAAACGTAATCGCGGAAAGTAAAAAAGTATATAACATAGATTCAGTAAAGGATACGCACACAAAAAAAATAATCACTAAACTAATTGACTCTTACGAACCTAAAATACCCGAAAAATCATGCGGGGAAATGAGAATCCTTCTAGAAGATGAAGCACTTGCGATGAAGGCTTGCGCCTAAGGAAAATGATGAAGTCGCTGCTTAAATATCGGAGTGGCTTACCAAAGGGATCATAGTGCCCAGTGATTCGGATTTTGTTAGTCCGCTTGTTTTGCGAAGAAAAAAGACGGTAGCTATAGACTTTGTATCGATTACCGGAAGCTTAACGCGAAGATCGTGAAAGATAGATACCCTTTGATGATAAACGAAGACATTTTGAAAAATCTTTATAAAGCGCGTGTTTTTACAAGCTTAGACTTGAAATACGGTTTCTTTCATGTAGATATTCATCCTGAAAGTCGCAAATATACATCTTTTGTAACGCCAGATGCTCAATACGAGTTCTGCAAAGTACCTTTTGGACTCTGCAATTTCCCTTCAGTTTTTCATCAACACTGTTTTTAAAGATCTTGTACGCGATAAACTTTTACTTATTTATATGGACGACATAATTATTCCATCGGAAAACGAGCACGAAAATCTTCAAACCCTTTAATTAGTTTTAAACGTCGAGCAAAAGAACGGACTCATTATCAAATGGGAAAAATGTAATTTCGTCAAACAAAAGTTCGAATTTCTTGGGCATATCGTGGAAACCGGCAAGTGATACCTTCTATCGAAAAAACAAAAGCAGTAAGAAATTTTTTTGAACCCAAGAACGTTAAGGAACTTCAAAGGTTTTTAGGACTAACTGGCTTTTTTAGAAAATTCGTACCCAATTACGCCAGAATAGCCAAACCGCTGTCTGACATGACAAGGAAAAACACGACGAATTTCCATTTTGATCAAGATCAAAGGAACGCTTACCTAGAGTTAAAAGATTGGTTATGCAAGGAACCTCTTCTTAAACTTTTCAATCCATCGCTATGCACGGAATTGCATACAGACGCAAGCAAAACAGGTCTTGCTGCAGTTCTACTTCAACGCCATGATGAAGCTCTTCACCCCGTATTTTATCTTAGTTTTAAAACTACGCCTGTGGAAGAAAAATATAGCAGCTATGAGCTGGAGGTTTTAGCTGTAATATGTTTATCTACTAGGACTCACATTTAACATCTACACGGATTGCAAAGCGTTCCAACTGACAATGCAAAAGAAAGTACACTGTACCAGAGTCGCGAGATGGGTCCTGTTTTTAGAGGAGTTCGACTGTAAAGTTTATGATAGGCCATATATGCAGCATGTCGACGCGCTAAGTCGAGTGCTAACGGTTACAGCGGTTGAAACGGGTGCCTTACATAGAATCAAAAATGCTCAAAACAGAGATGAGTCATATCAACTAATTCTTAGAGCTCTATAACGTGAGCAATATGAAGACTACATTAATCGCAATGGAATCTTTGCCAAAGGCAATGCACAAAGGGTCATATTAATGTACAAAGGGTTGTTACTCTCATAAAACAAAACTACTACTTTACGAATATGTGGAAAAAAGGCGAAGAAGTAATAGCCAATTGCGTAGCATGTATTCTTGCAGGAAAGAAGGGCGGCAAGCAAGAAGGATACTTAAATCTTATGATATAGTTGACACTCCGCTCCACACCTATCATATGGATCACCTTGGCCCAATGCAGTCCACTGCTAAGAACTATAAATATGTATTCGTTATTATAGATGCATTTACGAAGTTCGTGTGGATCTATCCAGTAAAGTCGACGACGACAGAGGAGGTCTTAAAGAACATCGAGTTGCAGGAAAACGTATTCGTTAGTCCCCACAGGATTATCACGGACAAGGGGCCTGCATTTACGTCCAATGATTTCCAAGAATATTGCCAACACAGAAACATTAGTTTGTTACAAATCTCTGCAGGTGTATGTTTTCTTTTTGAAGCGTCTTCCGCAAAAAGAAAACATTCACATGGTTTACAACAACAACGGTAAGCTAAAACACATCCTCGGGTCAACCAAAAACAGTTATCTAATTGGATTTTATAAAAAACGTGTATTTTGACTACTAAAATTTCCCTTTACCCACCCCACACTGATGTACGTTTTCAAACAATAATTTAGTAAATCTGTCATTGGGTGGTAGAATGTAAGGATGTTTTTCGTTTTATGATAAGTTTGCCTTTTTCAATCGACCTCCTACGACTAAAAGATCTTCTTCATCCAAGTATGGGTTAAGCGATAAAAGTTTGCTTTATAGTTTAAACTTTTTCCTTCTTGGAGGTGTTTGATTTCTTCTGGGAACGTCGTTTTTTGAACTGCTCGTATGATGTATTTGCGTGCTGTGTAGAATTCATTTAGTTGTAACTCTAAGCTTTCCGGTCGTTTTAAGTTTGGACAATTGCAGTTGTCACTAAATCTTTTGCAATAAGCGACTGCTTTTGTTAAAGTGCTATATCTGGAGAATCCTTCGGTGGTATCGAACGAGTCAGAAACAACTGTATTTAGAACTACTTTCACTACTCTTGCCTCTGTGACTTCAACTTCAGGTACGACTTGACTCGACCAGCTATCTTCATTGTGAAGTAGCCATTCAGGTCCATTCCACCTTAACGGATGATGTTGTATCTGTTCTGGTGTAATACCTCTAGAGGCACAGTCAGCTGGATTATCCAACGATCGGACTTGCCTCCACGAACTTGGGCTTGTTACTTCTTGGATCTCTGAAACGCTGTTGGATTGATCAACTCCCAACCATTTCGGAATTCTGATGTTTTCCAATACTACAAGTTATTCTTCAGCTTATTTAATTGATCTTCTAGTTCAGTTGTGAGTGGTTGATCCCAATCCAGATCAGTTTTCCAGATCTATTGCATTAAGTTTGCGCTAACAGCAACCGGGGCCAACCATCCGAGCGGGTGATAAAGCTTTGCTATTTATGATAATGTCGTTCTCTTCGTAAGAGTTTTAATTTCTTCTTTTGGTGGGCTTATATGGACTTTAAACTGAAAGGTATCACTTGAAGGACTCCAGTGGATACCCAGTGTTTTGATAGTCTCTTCTTTGTTGATTTGTATGCTGTTAAGGCTAGAAACCCCAGTGGAACGTTTTTAAGCAGCCCAGTGTCATTGGTAGCCCATTTACGAAGGGCGAATCCTTATTAAGCATTGTTGTCAACCGCATTTGAGTTTTTTCGCAGACTTTTAAGGAATCTCGTCCAGACATCACGTCATCAACATAGAACTCGTTTTTGACAATGTCTGCTGCAAGCGTATACCTCTCCTGTTCATCTAGAGCCAGTTGTTGAAGCATTTTAACTGCCAAATAAGGTGCAGCAGCCGTATCGTAGGTCTCCGTTGTGAGCTTGTACTCCTTTATTGGTTGATTAATCGAACTTCGCCATAAAATACGCTGGTATTCCTGGTCGTCTTCGTTCAGCTTTATTTGGCGGTACATTTTTTCTATGTCCACAGTGTAGACATACACTGTTTTTTGTTTTCGCCAGCGCATTAAAATTGTTGTTATGTCCTCTTGAAGTTTTTGACCAACTAGCATTAATTCGTTTAAACTGACTCCTGTCGAAGTCTTTGCTGATCCGTCAAATCCTACTCGCAGTTTGGTTGTAGTACTCTCAGGTTTCAAAACAGCATGATCAGGTATGTAGTAACTGTTTTTCATTGATTTCTTGTTGGAAGGTGCTTCAATCATATGCCCCAGGTCGAGAAACTCTTCGTTCACCTTCGTATAGTCTGCTTTGAGTTGTTTGTCCTTACTCAACCTTGCTTCTAGCTGACGGAATCTTGCCAAAGCTTTGTGTTTGGATTGTCCCAGCTCCAGTGATTCCCTTTTTTTCTGGTTAAAAGGGATTTTAACTACATATCTGCCATCTACGTCTCTGCGGTGTGTTTTCTTGAAGATATCTTCACATTCCTTGTCATTTTGCGTTTTAAATGTTGGCTGTGGTAACTCTTCCAGCTCCCAAAACCTTTGAAGTTGCTGATCAGCTGCTGTTTGTACCCCGAATCCGTTTATTGTGCCAGCTCTGTCCAGCTTTGGAGATGTGCGACCAGAAATAAGCCATCCTAAGTGTGACTCTTGTGCTATCAGAATATAAGTAGTTTCTCTCCGTAAACCGTACTTACTTAAGGTGGCGCTACAGTCTGGGGTGGACCTGGGCCTCAGCCAACAAGCTTCGCCAGCCAGCTCTGTCTCTAGCTAGCCGTCTCCAGTTTCGCACGCGAAGTTGGCTGAGGTCCCCTTCCACTTGCGTGCGCCACCTGAATCTCGGTGCTCCTCTACCGCGCCGTCCCTGCGATGTGGATTCGAAGATTTCCCGGGCCGGGGCGTTGGTGTCCATCCGCTCTAGATGACCCAGCCATCGTAGACGTTGAGTTTTGACTCTTTTGGCTAGGTCGGTATCGCTGTACAGCCCGTACAGTTCGATGTTATATCTCCTCCTCCACTCTCCGTCTATGCAGACGGGACCGTAAATCGTCCGAAAAATTTTCCTCTCGAAGCAGCCTAAAGTGTTTTCATCCGCCTTTGACAGGTTCCATGCTTCTGCACCGTAAAGCAGGACTGGGATGATGAGGGTCTTATACATGGACACTTAAGTTGCTCGAGAGAGGGCTTTGCTACTCAGTTGCCTTCTAAGCCCAAAGAAACAGCGATTGGCAAGAGTTATTCTTCGTTTGATTTCAGCGCTGGTGTCATTGTCTGAATTGGTAGCGGAACCCAGGTAGACAAAGTCCCTAACTACCTCAAAGTTATAGCTGTCGATGGTGATGTTTTGTCCAAGACGTCGGTGTTGGGTGTCTTTTCTTGATGACAGCATATACTTGGTTTCGCCCTCATTGACTGTTAAACCCATATTCGCCGCTTCCGTCCCAATACTCACGAAGGCTTCACTGACATCACGCTTTGTTCTACCGATTATGTCAATATCGTCTGCGTATGCGAGTAGTTGAACGGACTATTGAAAGATTGTACCTCTGGTGTTGGCGCGAGAGTTCTGCACAATTCGTTCGCATGACAGCGCGTCGCCTTGTCTAAATCCTTTTTTGACATCAAAGGGGTCGGTGAGGTCTTTGACGACCTTGACGGAAAAGCGTGAGTTTTCCATCGTCATCCTGCACAGACTGACGAGTTTGGCAGGGATGCCAAAACTAGACATTGCACTATATAGCTATATATCTCTATAGATGCTGTCATACGCGGCCTTGAAATCGATGAAGAGGTGGTGTGTATCGATTTGGAATTCCTGGGTTTTCTCCAAGATCTGCCGCAGTGTGAATATTTGATCGATGGTGGACTTTCCTGACCTAAAGCCACACTGATATGTGCCTATCAGAATGTTGACAAACGGCTTCAGGCGTTCACACAGTACAGCAGAAAAGATCTTGTATGCGATGTTAAGAAGACCTATGCCTCTGTAGTTGGCACAACTCAGAGGGTCTCCTTTCTTCAGGATCGGGCAAACAACGCTGAGGTTCCATTCGTCGGGCATGCTTTCTTCCGACCATATCTTGCAGATGAGCTGGTGCATGCTCCTAACCAGCTCATCGCCAGCGGATTTAAAAAGCTCGGCAGCTAGGCCGTCTGCTCCGGCTGCTTTGTTGCACTTGACCTTAGACACAGCTACTTTCACCTCCTCTAGGTCGGGTGGGCGGTATCGTTCGTATGCTTCGTCGGTATTGTCTTCGCCCGGGTTGAATGGTTCTTTCTGCCTGACAGCGGTATTTGGTTCGTCCTCGCCGTAATACAGTCTGCAGAAGTGGTCTTTCCAAATCCTCAGCACCGACTGCGATTCTACAACGATGTTCCCTTGATGGTCCTTACAGGCTTCAGTTCGAAGTTTATACCCTTGGCAGGACCTTTTGATCCTTTGGTAAAACTTTCTAACCTCAATCCTGTTGTAACATCTCGCTATCTCTTCAACCGCGCGCTTCTCGTGCTCTCTCTTTTTCCTTCGGAGAAGCCGGTGTTCCTCTCTGCTCCTCTGCTCGTAGAGCTCGCGAGCAGCTCTAGTCCTTCTGTGCAGCGCCGCTTTGTATGCTTCCTGTTTAGCTGCATGTGCTTGCCGGCATTCATTGTCATACCAGGGGTTTCGTTGTGGTGGCCGTGTGAAACCCAGCACTTCAGAGGCGGCGTCTCTGATGTCATTTTGGCAATGTTGCCACTGGCTATCAATACTTGATGCTGGCTGCATAGGACTTCGTAGAAGGTTTTGAGAGACTCGGTTGGAGAAGGACCTGGCGATCTCTTGCGATTGTAGTCGGCCGACGTCAAACTTCCTTACAGTATTTCCATTACTTGGCGCTGGTCGAGATATCCGCAGCCGTACCTTCTGTTGAACTCCTGCTTGTTGAACTGCCGGTGTTTGAATCGCCTGAGTTTGTTGAACCTCCACTCTCTTATTTTGGGGTGCTTTGATTGATGATTTTTGTTGCAGTATCTGCAGGTTCTTTTGCTAAGGCATTGACTCTGCTTGTCATGTCGTTAGCAATTATGACACAAATTGGCTTGCTTTATTTGCTGAAACCTTTGTTTGGAATTCGAAAAGAAGTTTTATTGACGGCACCTTGTTCGGTTGCTCTAAACCTTGTTCAAACAGGTTTCTGCTTTCTGGATCTAAGCATTTAGTTAAAAGATGCACGATTATAGGGTCCCACGAAGAGGTGTTGAAACCCATGTTGTTTATTGCTGACAACCCTTCCTCTGCTGCATCTATAATTGCCTTCATTGATGTTGATGTTGGCTGATTTCCCTCATATCCGGGCTTTGTCATCTTGTCAATGTTCATCGAGACAATTTTTCTTTCATTGTCATAACGCGCCTTCAATGTTTCCCATGCACAGAGATAATTAACACTTGATATTGTTAAATGTTGAATTAAATGCATCGGTTCGCCTTCCAAATGAGTTTTCAAGTACTTCATCTTTTCTGTAGCACTAAGTGATGAACTCTCGTGTATTATTGTAGAGAAAATGTCACATAATGAGCGCCATTCAAGATAATTTCCCTTAAATGTTGGAGTTTTGAGCATTGGTAGTTTTGCATTTGAACTGGACTCTTTGCCAACATTTGTGGAATGAGATTTCCTGAGCGTATATGCCATTCTATGCAGACATTGGTTAATGTCTTTTTCAATATCGTTATACTTAGAGTCTTTTACATATGGAGTTTGAATGTCATACTCTGAAGCATTTGCCGTGAAGTCCTCATGCATATCCGTTAGGTTTCTCATCTGCTCCATGATTTTTTTTTTTTTGCTGATACTCGTATATCTCTTTCGAGTACTCAGCAAATGTGCCCTCAAACTCTTCCATGTTTTGCAGAATTGCCTCAATCTACAAATGCAGTTTACTTAATCGCTGCATTTGAGCTGTACTCTGATCGGGGCCTGAGGTTTGTGCAAGCGTCGTGACCTCTGTCTGTGGATTGAGTTTTTCCAGCAGAGTTTTTATCTCTAAATACATTTCTTCCACCTTTCCATAAGTATTTCTGCATATATTTGGTGTCTAGTTTCACAAGTGGTCTGATCTTTTCATGGTCCCGTTTGAACTCCGTCCAAATGGCCTCAAATTTTGTCAGTCGCTCTTCCTTATATTTCAGATTTTTTTTGGATGGGCTGTCTTTCTTGAAATTGATAATTGTTTTTTCCTCAGCGAGTGCCTTTTGTTTGGCTACTATGACGTATGTGTCGATTTCATTCGTCATCTTTCTTGCCTTTTTTTTCTTTTTTGTTGTTTAATGTATGACTTTTTATTTCACTACCAGTGTCTTAGCCCTGGCAACGCTGATAAATTGAAGGATATAGGGTTCACTACCAGTGTTGTAGCCCTGGCAACTCTAATAAGTAGTTTGGAAGTGTGTTTACGTTTTGTATTTACGCTTATTCAATATAAGTATTGCAGCTCTGGTAAAGCTAGTAAGTAGTTTGTAGGTGTAATTCACTCAGTGGCGTTTATTCTAAGGTGCGCCGGTGTTCTCCGCACACCCAAGACTCCAATCGTCTGGCTGCGTCGCACCAGAGTGAACCTTTATTAATCAATCAAACACCACGCCGCAATCGCATCTCGCAAGTGCAACCTTAAAAACCATCAAACTTGTTTGTTATGAATTTCATTTCCGCATCCGAGTGTTGGAAATGGATATTTCCGCCCGATGGAAATGTCCATACAAAACAAGTGGGAAAATGCAACAGTGGGTATGCAAAAGCTTCAATCCATCTACGACGGATTGCAAAATACCCGACCATACAAATAAAGAAAACTGCCACGCCTCCAAAAACTGGGCGGGATATAAAAATATAACTGTTGAACGCTTTATACTAGGTGGTTGCATACATTTCGGCCTAAAACTCCGCCTTTTTAACTAAAAAAATACCTTTTTTAACACCATGCCCACAAAAGTGGGCAGAGGCACATAGAATATATACATAAAAGTTAGAAAATGCTAATATCTACAGCTTTTGTCATATAATTATACCCGACCCAGGGTATATTAAGTTTGATGTATAGTTAGTTATGCAGTGAAATAATCACCGTAGACCCCTAAGACCTTTTAGAGATATGAATGGGACCGACAGGAAAATCGATTAAGCTATGTCCGTCCGTCCGTCCGTATGTAAACAACTTTAAGGCCTTAAATTTTAAGGCAGAGAGCTGTAATTTTGTGGGTTGGTTGGAAGTCCAGATCAAGTTGGAAGTCCTTCAGATCAAGTTTGAAAATAAGATTAATCCGCCCACAGACACGCCCACTACAGGCCTGTATGTGCGACCATCTCTAATTTAAAAAAAATACATTTTGCAAATTTTAGCTATGTTACAATGGCGCTAGCGCATTCATTTTTAGTACGTAGCATTGCCTTATAATTGCCTTTAAGGAAGCCAAAAAACGTTAGCTTTTTCATTGGTCACGCCCACTTTTTTAAGGGATTTTAGCTTAAAATTACTGTTTTTCAGTAAATATATATGAAATTTGACAAAAAATTATATGACAAAAGCTGTAGATATTAGCATTTTCTAACTTAAATGTATACATTGTATGTGCCTCCGCCCACTTTTGTGATTATTTTAGTTAAAAAGTATACACCTAGTACACAGTAGTA
This sequence comes from Neoascia interrupta, assembly GCA_947623515.1. NCBI lineage: Eukaryota > Metazoa > Arthropoda > Insecta > Diptera > Syrphidae > Neoascia > Neoascia interrupta. The sequence continues at coordinate 121,001,595 of OX392462.1, forward strand.
CACCTAGTAACGGGTGATTTTTTAAGAGGTTGAGAACTTTTTTAAAAAAAAAAAAACACAAAAAATTCGAAAAAATTAATAAAATATTTATTTGAATCGATAGTTTGAACCTTGCAATTTAATGTTTAAAGATAATTTCATGGAAATGTTGACCGCGGCTGCGTCTCAGGTAGCCCATCCGCTGAGTCCAATTTTGGCATACTCTTTCACACATATCGGCCGGTATCTCACGAATGAATGCATGGATGTTGGCTTCCAGTGCGTCAATCGAAGCGGGCTTGTCCCTACAGACATTAGCCTTGACATACCCCCACAAAAAATAATCTAATGGTGTCAAATCGCACGATCTAGGCGGCCAATTGACCGGCCCGAAACGTGAAATTAACTGTTCACCAAACTCGCCTCGCAATTGCGCCATTGTTTCGCGTGCTGTGTTTCGAACCGAGCACGAATTTTGATAGTAAAATTCAATAATTTGCAAGCGTTGTTCATTTGTGAGACGATCCATTGTTAAATTGCAAATCAAACTGAATTTGTTTGACAGTGACACAAGGTACTAAACACACCTCAGCTGTCAAAACCAGTGTTGCCAAAACCAAACAAGCTAAAAAATCACCCGCTATAAAGCATTTAACAGTTATATTTTTATATCCCGCCCACTTTTTGGAGGCGTGGCAGTTTTCTTTTTGGTATAGTCGCGTATTTTGCAATCCGTCGTAGATGGATTAAAGCTTTTGCATACCCACCGTTGCACTTTCCCACTTGTATTTTATTAAATTTCATATATATTTATTGAAAAACAGTCATTTTAAGTTAAATTCCTTTAAAAAGTGGGCGTGGTCAATGAAAAAGCTAAAAATTAAAGACAATATAAGGCTACCTTAAAGACAATTATAAGGCAATGTTACGTACTAAAAATAAATGCGCTGGCGCCATTGTAACATAGCTAAAATTTGGAATATGTATTTTTATACCCCATCCCATAGGATAGGAGGTATATTAAGTTTGCCACAAAGTTTGTAACACGGTGAAATAATAATGGTAGACCCCCAAGACCTTAAGGGCATATGATCGAGACCGAATTCTGAATCGAATGAGCCATGTCCGTCCGTCCGTCCGTCTGTATGTCACTTGTTTTTAGGCCTTAAATTTTCAGCTAGGGTGCTGAAACTTCGTACGTCAGTTGCACGTCATGCGAAGCAGTACAAGTGTAAAAATTTTTGAAATCCGCCTAAAGACACGCCCACAATCGGTCTAAATATGCAACTACCTCCAGATTTTTCAAAACTGTAAGACGTTCTAAAAGGCTGAAATTTGACATTTAGCATCTCTAAGTGAATATAAGACACAAAAAAGACAAATTTAATTGTTAAACCTCCTCTAGTGGGCGTGGCATCTATTTTAAGGGTAAATTTTCAAACGCAGTTTACTCAGTATTTTTGCTCGAAATTGAAAAAAATTTGCTTAATATTTTAAGTAGAAAACGCTTAGTTCCACATTTTGTTCATGCAAGACTTTGGGCCCTGCCCACATTTGGAGGCAGAATTGAAGAAAAACCTAAAATTTTCCAGAAAAACTTAATTTCGACTGCCCTTGAGCATAATTTAGGAAAGCATGAAGCAAAAGAGGTAGCAGGTTAGGTAAACAATACTTCCGTCCAGATTTCGTTCATATAAAGTTTTTAGCCACGCCCAATTTTAGCGGTCGATTTTTCAAAAATATTGAATTTGAACCAAAAAATTGCATTTTTACGTACAATTAGGTGTAACTTGGAAATATCTGTGGAAATATATTATAAATAATAGTTTGTAATTAGGGGCGGTTGGACCACGCCCCTTTTCAAAGTTTGCATTACTTATAAAATGTCAAAAAATAACCATGTCATCAGCATTTTACAATGTGGGATAAGATGGGGTATTCAACGGTCCGTTTTACGAACTGTAACTTCTGCGTACACACTGTAGCACTTACTCACTGGTTTTAAATTAGAGATGGTCGCTCATACAGGCCTGTAGTGGGCATGTCTGTGGGCGGATTCAGCTTATTTTCAAACTTGATCTGAAGGACTGGACTTCCAACCAACCCTTTAAGGCCTAAAATATGTTTACGGACGGACATGGCTTAATCGATTCTCCTGTCGGTCCCATTCATATCTCTATAAGGTCTTAGGGGTCTATGGTGATTATTTCACTGCGTTACAAACTATACATCAAACTTAATATACCCTGGGTCGGGTATAAAAAAAAGTCGAATTCATTCAAACATCCAACAGCCGTCCGTACCAATACCTGAGATTTGGTGCTAGTAAACAAAGATACAAATTCTTATGCTAGCTGTTAGCTAGCATAGTTGGTGTTGGACTTTGTTTTATGTAGCTTTTACTCATTAGGTTGGTATGGTGTTGCGCATGTTATTATATTGCATTGTCCTATTAGTATGAGAGCGTTCGAGAAGGAAGTCAAATAAAAGTAAAGGAATTTTTTTGGTTGGATTTCGATCGATTCTTCTCTTCACGGTTTGGTTTGGTATTGATGACGGACTTCTGCGGTGCTCTAGAGACCAGTGTTCGTTTGCCTAGAAAAATCTACCTATTGGAGTGCAAAACCCAGAGAACAAAACAACAACAGGGATATGTTAATAATTCTCAAGTTGAATTTGAGATAAATTTTATAAAGAGAACACAAATATGTACGGTCGAAACTTTGAACGAAACTTTGGAAACCTAAAAGGAAAATACAGAGTCTATTTAAGTGGTTCATTCATACTCCACTAATTTTTTTTTTAAGAAATGGATGACGATCCCATCAGTTGTGTCGCTGATGCGACACATTCGATGGGATTGCTTATGCGAGGACTCAATACTCGCCGGTAAAATTTTTTTTATAAGAATTAAAAGGTATCGGGTTGCGATACCGGCAACTCCACTCTAAAAAAAAGTAACTTTTTCAACACAAATTATTTACCGGTTTAAGTGGCTTGCTTTACAGATCTTAATTTTTTTCGAGTTCCCCAATTCAAAAAAAGTTAATCATCTACCTACGAAAAAAATATAGTCCTAGTTTTGAAAGCCTTAAAAGGCATCATGCTTCTTTTTTTATTGTTTTTACATCAGACATGTGTTTAATGTATTTTCTCAAAGACTTGAGTACCTGTTATCCTGCAGAATACGGAACTTAAAGGATGCGTTTTCTGAAATCTTTAAATTGAGCTCATTAATTTTGGCATAAGTTTACCGTAGGTCCAAGTGGAATGTATTGGATTTTTTTTATCTTAATATATGGATTAAGGTGTCCTGATTCCAAATATGCTATTTTTTTTTTTTTTTCGTGGGTAGGAAAAACCTTCATAGGCATTACGAGGACCGGCCGCGCGTGCTCATAGAAGTGTGAGATTCTTACTCACTTAAGAACCTCCCATTTTCCGTCAGACTACGACTGAGTTTCCTTAACAAGTAGTTCAAGCTTCTGTAGTAATCGCGTGTGGCAAGCTGCCTTCCAACGAAGGCACCTACAATACCGTCAATTTATGCGGTTTCATCTTATGCTGCTAGATCTAACGGTCTCATTCGTTGTAGTTGGCGCGTAAGATTTGTCTGATCCAAAGTTCAGATAATTTCATTGTTGCAGTGTCCGCGAAGACGAGTACTAAGTTTGCGAGCAAAGTTTGTTACCTCGTCAGACACGGTTGCGATTCCTAGATCTCGGTGTAGATCGCTATTTCTTATGTACCATGGAGCATAAACGATTGCTCTGAGTGTCTTATTTTGAAAAGTTTCTAAAAAAAATATATTGCTTGGTTTGGTACAACCCTAGAGTTGTATACCGTACGTCCAAGATGGTTTTAGCACTTGCTTATACAAAAGCAGTTTGTTATATATGCTTAGTTTCGAAAATCTTCCGATAAGCCAATTCATTTCTCTTAACTTGATTTCGAGCTGGTCGCGTTTCTTTTTAACGTGCGGCTTCCATTTAAGGTTTGCGTCTAGAGTCATTCCTAGATATTTCGCTTCATTTGAGTGCGGGATTAGTACCGAGTTAATGAACAAAGGTTTGTTGTTTATCTTTTTATAAGTAAAGTTAGTATGCGTTGACTTAGTCTCGTTAAGGACGACTCGCCAGCTCTTCGTCCAGTCGCATATTTTGTCTAAGGCGCGCTGGAGTTTCCCTGTTGATAATTCAACTGTCGTATCAATAGCGAGAATGGCAGTGTCGTCTACGAACGTAGCTAAAATTGTTCCCTCTTCGTGGGGAATGTCTCTTGTATAAAGCAAAAATAATATTGGGCCGAGAACGCTTCCTTGCGGGAAACCGGCATTTATCTCTTTAAATTCCGAGTACTCATTTTCGTACCTTACGCGAAAAATTCTGTCTTTAAGGTAACTCTTTAAGATTCTCTAGAGTTTTTCTGGTAAGCTAAGCCTTAACTTGTACTTCAGGCCTTCGTGCCACACCTTGTCGAAGGCTTGCGATACGCCGAGAAAAGCGCTTGTACATATCTTTTTTACTTCCAGAGCTTTTTCGATTTCGTTTGCTATTCGATAGACCTGGTCGATTGTTGAATGCTTTTTCCTAAATCCGAATTGGTGATCCGGAATCAATCGTTCAATAAGTTGCAACCTTTTAAGCAACAGTTTCTCGAATACCTTAGATATTATCGGCAGTAGCGAAATAGGTCTGTATGACTTTTTGTCGTTTGGACATTTTCCTGGTTTCGGAACCATTATGACCTCGGCCACTTTCCATTGCCTTGGAACGTATAAAACTCTAATGGAAGCGTTAATGATATAGAGTAGCTTGAACAAAGCTTTTTTCGGTAGCTCCTGTAGAATTTCGCAAGTAATTAAGTCGTAGCCAGGGGCTTTGTTGTTTTCCAGATTATTTATCGTTTGACGAAGTTCAGCCAATGACACGGTTTTTATTCTCTAATTATCTTGTACCGCATAAGGATTGAGCTCCTCGACCAACGGTTACCCGTCAAACGGTGTGAATGTTTCTTCTAGGTAGTCTGCAAATAAATCCGCTTTTTCTTTGCCTTCTCTTGCCCATTCGCCGTTGGCTTTTCTTAATGGCGCAGAGTGTGCTATAGGCTTCTTCAAGGACTTGACTGCTTTCCAAAGAGAGTAGTTCGAACCTTTATCGGCAGTCAAACTTTTAAAATCTTGAAGTTCGTGCTTTAGTTTGTTAGAAAGGTGGTTCAAGATGGTCTTATCCGGGGGTGCTCGCGAACGTTGCCATCTCTTGCGCGCTCTCCTCTTTTCGCATATTAGCTCTTCTATTTCTCGCAGATATATTGTTCGAAGAAGTGTTATTGCACGCAGCACTCTGAATAACTCTCACGAGTTTATCTAATTCGTCTTCTATTTCAAGTGGCGTTTTGAGCGGTACATTTAAAGCTATGTTTTCTTTTCAGTATTTTCTAAAGCCGTCCCAGTCAGTGTTGTTGTAAGTTAATCTAGGCGCTCTATTCTTTTTCGCTAGGCTTCCGCCGATTTTCAAAAGAACTGCCGAGTGATCTGAACAGAAATCAAAGCGTTCTTCTACGTTCATAAGGTAACGTGGTACCCCCTTGGCGATAAAGAAGTCGACGATATTAGGTATTTTATTTCTGTCGGTTGGCCAATATGTTGCTTTCCCGTCGATAAGAAGATCACGCCGCGTTTTGTACTTGCTTTAAAGAGGGCTCTGCCTCTTGTTGAATTGCACCGTGAGCCCCAAAAAGTATTTTTCGCGTTAAAGTCCCCGCCGATGATAAAGTTTGACCCTAGTGAATCAAAGAGCAGAGCAAGGTCTTCATTTGCCAGCCGATACTGCGGAGGAAAATAGCTCGTCGCGATGTTGTAATTTATGTGACTTAATTTTACTTAGACTGAGGTTGTTTGCATAGAGTCAAGTTCTATTTCTTCGTTTTTGGAGTGCTTAATGCAGTCCTTAATGTAGAGAGAGGATCCACCTCTCGAATTTTCTGAAGGATGATGCGCGTGATAGTCAATGTAACCTTTTATTTTGCGTGCTGAACCCTTTTTAAAGTGGGTTTCCGAAATCAGGCATATGTCTGCATTATTCTTCCGTAGGAATACTTCTAGTTCGTAAATTTTTTGCAAAAGGCCGTTTACATACCATGTAATTATTTTGATTGACTTTCCCATATTCATGATATATTATTAAATGCTTTTGGAGGTTTAAACTCGAGCTCGCTCAAAGTTTCGCCTGTTGCTCAAACTTTTCTAAAATCATGCCTAGAATTTAAGAGACCGAATCTGATGCGGCCGATTGTGACTTACTTTCACGTGACGCGACTTGAGCGTACGATCTTGGACCAACAAGTGTGGATTCTCCCTTTTGACTTCGGTGGAAACTAGGACCAGCGACGTTTTCTTGCGCATTTTGAATTTTGCCTTTAATCAAACCCTTATCCCTTGTCGACTTAGGGCTTTTTGGCTTATCTACTTTAGGAGGTTTTAGGCTTGGGCCCTTATTTTCAATATTTTTCTTCGGAGCTTCATGTCGTTTTTGCAACTCAATGGCAATTTCGCAACCTCGGTAGCTCGCTGGGTGACTTCCCCTGCAACTGGCGCAAACTGCGGGGGCCTGACTGCTGACATTGCAATCCGTCGAGAGATGTTCGCCGGCGCATTTTACGCATCGCGGCTTTTTCTGGCAGTACGCTTGCGTATGTCGGAAACCTTGGCATTTTACATTGGGAAACTAGTCTGTTGCCCTTCCGCTTGGGCTCGATTTTTACCTTTATGTTAAGGATTGATTTAATTTTGTAGATTTCGTTAATATTTTCAGTTCTATCAAAAGAAAGCATAAAAATTTGCAGGCCGCGTCGGACAACAGCGGAATCTTTGCCTTCATTCGTACGTTGCTTCTCTTTCTTTATTATGTTCACGGCGTCAAGAATTTTAAAGCCTTGGGCTTGAACGTCTTGTATTATTTCGTCCTTGGTACAGGATGGGTATAGTCCCCTCGCGATAACCCGCAGCGGCTTTTCGAGGTGATTTTCATAAGTAAACCATTGGATTTTCTCTAAATTTAACTTTTGTAACAGTGACCGATAGGCATCAGAGTCATCGACGTTAACTTTCCATACGTTGTTTCGAAGTGATGTTAAGTTATATTTCGTCCCAAGAGTATATTTAAGGATGTTTCGCAACTTTCCGTAGTCCGCGATCCCAACGACATTTATTGCAGGTGGTCGGCGGTTTTTTTCTTGGGGTATTCCTGTCGCTTTGTTTGATACGACTGGTGTTTCTTCTTTTTGCTGCACGGTTTCTACTTCGGGTGAAGAACCGACCTTTCGTTTCTTGGTAAGCCAAGAAAGCGTGCAAGTTCTTCCTCGTCTGTCTGTATTCTCATTGACGTTTCGGCGTTTCCTCGCATACTATAGTAGCACGGGGGTTCCTTAAGGCTTCATTTTCTTTACGTAACGAATCTACTTCGCTTTTAAGCTCATGGTAGAGACGTTCCATTTCATTAAGCTTAGCACGGAGTTCGTTGTTTTCCGCTTCAAAGCATTTAATTTTCGCTGAGTCCTAATTAACTGGCGAACTTCCTTTCCCGGAGACCTTCGATCCAGCTGGTGGAGATCGAGACACCCTTGATTTTTTCAAAAAGGGATTTATAAGCAATTAATGGCTCTCCCCAGAATCCGTAGAGCCTCCCTCCGAAGAGGGTGGATTTGTCAGTGAAACTGGATTGCCACCTGTGGTAACAATACTATCGAGCTACGCGCTCGGCATACGGAGGGTGGATATTAGTCGCCTTTTACGACAGGCACGCCTCTCGATTATTTTAGAAGTTAAGCCAAAGAAGTTCAAAAAGAGTGCAACTTTAACATACCCGTTAATGGCCATAGGCGCCTGCCAGACAACTGGCACCTACCCTTAGCGGAGCGACGAAGTCGCGTGGGCGGCTAATCCCTGCAAAAAAGGGAGTTGAAATCCTTTAAACCCGCGAAGCGGGCCATCCAAACACTGTTGTCTCCAAAAGCAAATTTATTTTACAGCCAATCTTGTCAGATTTCTATAGCATACTCTTAGGCAGAAATTAAAAGTCTAAGATGAGGTACTTTGTATGAAAAAATTGAAACTTTGAATAACTATAATTTTTGAGTTATTAATTAAAACTAAATGAGACCGACAATTTTTAATCACATATTCGTAATCAGGACACTGAAATACATATATAAGCATAAAAATAACAACTTAACTCCACTTGGACCTACGGTAAACTTGTTCCTTAATTTTAACCATCCAACAACAATCAATTCATTGGAATGATCATTTCCTGCAATCAAAAGGATAAAAAATTACTCAAGGACTCGATGCTTTCAGGAAGATTTTAAGAGTTATTTATTTATTCAATTTCCATCCAAAAGGCTTAACTTAAGAAATTAAAAATGAATATCAGCATCCCCGATAAGTTCTTATTTGCGTTTGTAGGAAACCTATAGTGGCACCCGTGAAATGTGACGACCTGACTGTAAATTAGTAGGGAGTACGATCACTCCAGTTCTGTTGCATACCATTAGGAGCAATCCCTGTATTTCTCCACCCAGATCTGGTTACCCGAAGTAAGTGACTATTGGTCAGCGGCGATAAGAGCCACCGTTTCTGAGAGCGATCATAGTTGGTATGCTGGAAAAAAGTGACCCATACATCGATCGGGACGGAGTTTGAGGACGCACCTAATCCTCTGAATCGGTACAATCAGAAGATTGGGAGCGGTACTAGCCTTTGTGGTGTGATCTGACTGTGCATTTTGCACACGTTCCACCAGTAACACGAAGCTATATGGCCAGAAAAACCAAAGCAGATAGGCAGTTCGTATTTGCGGTTTGGACGAAGTGGTCCACTAAAAATCGAGCGGCGGTGTCTCGTAGGCTTTCGAGAAAAATTTTGAAGTTTTTTTAAATTAGTCGGGTCACGCGTTCACATACAAACCTATTAATAAAAACAAATAGAAAAAAAAACGAAAGCCCTAAAACCCCACTTTAGTGAAAAAAAGTGAAAAAAAACTCTGTATTGAAAAAGACAAAACGATCTGCCTTATTATAAATTAAAACCTCAATTCGATCAACAAGAGAGACCACCTACAATCAGCTCCCACGGGGCAACCTGCCGTTCAATCCATGCCCAGTGAAGAAGTAGCGACCCCGCCAGCAGAAGCAGAGTCCATCAAGTGATTCGTGTTTGATATCCAAAACTGTTTATTTTATTTTGAAACTTTAGATTCATATGTATGCCCCTTTCCGCCCCATTAAATCCCATTTCTTACCCTTCCCCTCCCTTCATAAAAAAACCCATGCTTACGCTTTTCGTTGATTCGGTAATGAAAAAATTTTATATAGAGTATTTTATAGAATAATTAGAGTGAAAATTAAATCATAAAAGAAACAAATTATCTGCCTTGAAAGGGTTTCAAGGCGGATGCTTTTATTTCTCGAGTACAAAAATAAGGGGAGTTCGATACGCCCGATATTAAAGTTTTATTTTCTCTAAATTAGTGACCAGCACAAATTAACATCAAAGATTCTCCGAGGATACTGTGTTCAGGATCACCGAGGAGTCAGTCATTCCCCAGAGGAATGCAAGAGTGGGTGAGTCATTTTTTGATTTGAACGAAAAATAAATTTTGATTTTCGATGGGAGGTCCATTTAAGAGTGTTTAGATAAAATATTGCAAAGTAAGATTGAAATCACCGCGCAAACATTTAAAGTCGTAACTGATTTTTAATTCGGTTGTTTACATATGATAACATATGATAGGTAAACCTCTGTTCCTTCCTAAGTCCCCCCTTCATCTTATCTTAGTTTTAAGAGAATTGTAAAACTTGTTTGGTTTAAGCAATTATAATCGGATAAGCGCAGATATGTGCCTTACGCAATAAAAATTTTGCTTTAGTACAATCTTGTTCGGTTTAAGCAATTATAATCGGATAAGCGCAGATATGTGCCTTACGCAATAAAAATTTTGCTTTAGTACAATCTTCAATTAATTCGCGTTGCCAATTTAACGGCAATGTGACAACGTGATTTTGTTACACATAATTAAATTGATTTTCTTGTAATTAATTAACGTAAAAACATTTATATTTTTTTTATGCGTGATAATTGAAATGGAAATCATAGTTTATAGTTTGATCTCTGAATTCTTTTTTTTGTGAAAGCTTTTCCGTAATTCATTGCCTTATCAGAATTTTGCACCATATTTATGATAGGTTCGATAGAAATAGTTAGTTATCATAGTATATTTTTTTTTGTTCAATTAACTATTTGGCCGGTATGGTAATTTCAAGTACTTCTTTCGTCTTTCTTTTGCTTCGGACAAGTCGAACCTTTTTTTTTATTGCAGCATGAGAGATGGCTAGTGATCATAGAGATTGCTTTTAGTCGTGATGTTTTGTTTGAAAGCTGGTTTTGGGAGGTATGAGTCGTTGATTTTTTTTTGTTGCGGATGTGGCGTGGTATGGAAGTTAACCTCAGGCGGTTGTCTTAAATAAAAGGAAAGGCAAATGCTAGTTTAGGGGTTGTTTTAAATATGGCGGCCGAAGCAACTAAGAACAGAGTACATCTCTGAAGAATGCTAGGGGAGGGTCTACTCTGAGAGTTCAACACCGTTACTCTCCTATGCTGCGTATCGCCAGCGAAAAGTGACACAATTTTGGATCCCAGTAAGAATAATAGATACAATTGATAGCCAGATAACATCTCTGGTCTCTTATTTTTTTTTTGTTTTTTTTTTTTTGTTGTTTGTTAAGAGGCCTGAAACAACGTAACGACGACTATTTCCGCGCCGAAAGATCCCACCCCACATCGCGACGAGCTAGCAGGCGCATCCAGCAAGCAGGCCAACCTCGACGTACGGAAAAAGATCACCCCTACTAATTCGTTGGCCGGATAGGCTAAAGGGCCCTGTGACCTTTTGGCGGTGACTTTTGGCTTGGTAGGGAATCGCAGCAGTTAGGGAACGAGTCGCGGCACACGCTTGGGTTTAGTTAGGAAGCAGTTTGTTTTTCCCAAGGTAGTTGACTATTTGCCCGTGTTAACATCTACTTTAACAAACCAGATTCCCGATGACTTCACGAACTCAAGTGGGAGAAAAAAAAAATTTTAATAACGTTACAGGTGGACCAGCCCTGTGAAACGACCACGATCTCTACCGTGAGCTCAATCGACCAACAGGTTTGTTAGCCAGAACTTCACTGTATCCTCACTCGTTTTCCACTGCTCCGTTCTTTAGATGTTTAAAGAAAAAAACAGCACGTTACAGGTGGCGCCCAACGTGGTGCCCGAAATTTTCAGTTACTTTTTGCCTGGTTTCCTTTGTGATAGTTTTATACATCGATCCATTACATCTGTCTAGTCAAGTCCGGTAAGTTGAAGGTGATTCGTACGTTCGTCCGAAGTCTTAGCACTAGGCAGCCTGATCGATATCGTAAATTTAGTCCTCTTTAGACTTATGCCCGGAATTAGGACGAAAAGTTCGGTTTGACTGTTGTATAACCCATTGAGACTTATATTGTATTGAAGAGAGAATAAGTTCTAGTCCGGCGGTTTGTTGTCGTAGCACGAGCTAGGCTTGAAGCTTGGAACTAAACACTTCTCTCGGAAAAACTGTTAAGACTATTACAAAAACAGAAACGCTTCACTGGAAAATGATGTAAAGCTGTACTATTAGCGCTGTCTCAGGACAAAGTTTTTTTTTCTACTTTTGCGCTGCTGCCGCTTTTGGTAAAACAGTCTTTTTTCTTCCACCACAAGTTCGCTATCCAGAACCCGGTAATAACGATACGTACCTAAGTATTATTCTAGCCTTATTTGTTCCTTTAAGAGGTTTCTTTCAGCCACCCACATCCCAAAACATATATGCATAACACCCCCAAACAAAAAGTTTTAAGCCAAAGTTATTCTCTTTGTCATTCTATAGCATCAGTATCAAATTTCAACCAATAATATTGCTTTCTATACATCTGCAATTGTTTTTATTTCCACACACTTTGTTCGGGCGTGAACCTTTCGCACGCTCCATACACATCTTACCTTACTGAGAACCAAATAGAAATTTTTCCCTCTCCGGAAACATGTCTCAACTAGGGGGAAATTTAGATGAAATTTCAAACCAACCGATACCTTCCACGTCTAACCCGAATTTGACTTTAACCACGGCCCAGGTTAATACGAAACAAAATACAAACGCGAATGGCGAGGACGCGAATGTTTCGAATGCCTCCAGGAGAGCAGTTTGAAACTTATGTACGAGAAGTAGTATCAGCTACTGTGGGTTTGAACCGGACCGAAGATATGCGACTGATCCAAAATGCACTCGAAAAAAAATCGTGAAGAGCTACGCAGGGAGATGGCAGCCATAGTTCGCGAGTCCTTAGCCAACTGGACACCGGCCCCTGCACCACTAGCGCCAAATGTTCGTGGCCTCTCGGCAAATACCAAGCCAGCCGTAGAGCCCGAGAGAGAATACCACGTGAACCGCCCCGCAGGTAATCCAAGACCAACACCCTCCATTCAAGCCCGACAGGAAATGCCTGGAAGCGATCATGTCTACCCCGTTGACATGGCTAGAGGATCAAATGTAGACAAATTTTTGGCACAACTGAGCCAGATGAATCTGAACGATCCGTCTCCCCGACCTGAAGTACAAAGAGAGCATTTCTCTCCCTCCAGCTCCTCCAGTCGATTCCTGAAATACCATAAATGGGGAATTCAATTCGACAACAAGAAGATGTCTATAGATGACTTTTTGTTTCGACTGGAAAGGCTTAAGGAGAGCTACAGTGTCACCTGGGATGAGTTATTGCTCAATTTCCATCACTTTGTGAGCGGTCAAGTCGAGGCCTGGTACTGGATGTACCTTAAAAGCAACCCTGCCGTTACTTGGTTCACCCTTCGCCAAGCTTTAGTCGAACAATATCGTAGTCTAGAGACAGACTCCGAAATATCGAGACGAATGGCAGAGCGGAAGCAACAGCCACAGGAGTGTTTCGATGACTTCTTTTCTGATCTCATTCAGTTGAACTCTAGATTACGGGTTCCTAAGCCTAATAGAGTACTTATTGAGCTCATCAAACAAAATGTTCGTCGGCGTATTGGTGAAGTGTTACTGACATTTAATACACATAACATTTCAGAAATGGTCTATATGTGCCGAACGGCAGAAAGGTATTTAAATGGGCATGAGCCTATTAAAGCTAGAGCACCTCCCTCTCAAAATTCTATTTGGCCAAGACGCAATGTTTATGAGATTTCTGTCACAGATAGTGAACCCGTTTGTTCGGTAGATGCTGTGGAGTTTCGCAGCCGCGAAAGTAAAAAAATTAAGTGCTGGAATTGTAAAGCCAGCGGACACTCTTTCCACGACTGACCTGATCCTCAACGGTCACTGTTCTGCTATCGATGCGGAAGGGAAAACACCACCACCCTCAATTGTGACCACTACCAGGGAAACCGAAAGAAGAACAACCCACCATCCGGGGAGAGTTGTTCAAATCTGAGGACCCCGGAAGACTAGAACAAACTGCAACTATTCCCAGACATGACAAACCAACAAAAATTACCCTATTAAGACACCCTGATAGTCCTTACGCAAATATTCCCATCGAAAAAGAAGAGTAGCCAATCACCGACATTCATCCTATAAAATCGTTGCCTGAACGACAAGTCGCTTATTATGAAGCCAGAGATCGGATATTTGGTACAAGTACTCCCTCTATGAAAATCCAGAAGCTACGCAAGAAATTCCAAGATAAGAAAAAACTGTTTAAAGCAATCGCATCTACAACCATCAGCAGTTCGGCTGACGATCCAAGACCGTACGCAGCGGTTGAGATTTTTGGAAAAGAGTGGCGTGAACTTCTTGATAGTGGTGCCAGTATCAGCTGCCTTGGCGCGGGGAGCTTACAGTTCTTACGCGAATAAGGAATCTCTTTTAAACAACTGGCTTCGTCTGTCTTAACAGCTGACGAAACGGACCAACAAATCCATGGACAAGTCAAAGCTAAAATAACATACAAAAATCAGACATTAGACATTGACCTTTTTATAGTACCGTCGCTTAACCAGGAACTCTACTTAGAAGTAGACTTTTCGAAGGTTTTCAAAGTCGCACCTGAAGTTATCGCTGACATTTCTTCTCCACAAAAACCTCCGGACCAGACAAAGCCATCAGCTCAAAAATGCGCACACGTTAACAGTGGCTCAATCTCAACAGCTTAACACAATTGTAGGGCAGTTCCCATCATTTGCTAAACTTGGTCTAGGAAAAAATCATTTAATGGGACATGTGATCGACACTGGCGATGCAGAGCCAAATAAACAGCGCCATTACCCCATTTCTCCGGTGGTACAGGCGCTCGTATACGCAGAACTGGATCGTATGCTTAGCCTGGGGATCATAGAAGAGAGTACTAGTGCATGGAGCTCGCCGATAGTACTGGTGTGCAAGCCAGGGAAAAATCGCCTATGCCTAGACTCTCGGAAAGTGGACCAGGTTAGCAAGAAATGGGCTTATCCGCTTCCGTTTATGAACGCACTGCTGGGAAGACTTTCGGATACACACTATATTTCTAGTGTGGATCTGAAAGATGCTTTCTGGCAGATACCGCTGAAGAAAGGGTCCAGAGAAAAGACAGCTTTCCCCGTCCCTGGCAGGCCACTCTACCAGTTTAAGGTGATGCCATTTGGCTTATGCAATGCTGCACAGTCTTTGTCCAAACTCATGGATATGATAATCCCTCATGAATTGAGAATGCAAGTGTTTGTGTATTTAGATGATCTACTGATCATCTCTAGAACGTTTGAGGAACACATGAAGATACTTGCCCATATTGCCAAAAAGTTAATTGAGGCTGGCTTAACTATTAATGTGGAAAAGTCTAAATTCTGCTATAGGGAGTTACAATATCTCGGATATGTTGTATCTGATGGATGTCTCAAGACAGACCCGTCAAAAATTTCAGCAATAGTGGATTTTCCTGTACCAAAAACCCCACGCCAAGTCAGAAGTTTCCTGGGTATGGCAGGGTGGTACAGAAGATTCCTGAAAGACTTTGCCTCCTTAGACACTCCCATTACTGACGCTTTGAAAAAGGGTGTAAAATTTAACTTCAGTGAAGCGGCAGCGGAGTCATTCCAAAAAATAAAGTCCCTCCTAACATCAACTCCTGTCTTGGTACATCCCAATTTCAGCAAGGAATTTTTAATCCTTTGCGATGCCTCTGCTCCCGGTATCGGATGTGTACTGTGCCAAGAGGATGAAGAAGGTAGTGAGCGACCTATCTATTTCTATTCGCAAAAACTGAACGCAGCTCAACGAAATTACACAGTGACCGAGAGAGAATGTCTCGCAGCGGTAAAAGGCATACACAAATTCAGACCTTACGTCAAAGGGCATAAGTTTAAAGTCATAACAGATCATACAAGCCTTAAGTGGTTGATGAGCCTAAGGGATCCAACCGGTCGGCTGGCGCGCTGGAGTCTAAAACTGCAGGGTTTCACCTTTGACATTGAACACCGTAAATGCTCTTTGCATGTGGTTCCCGACGCACTCTCTCGAGTACATGAAGTAGACGCAATGGAGCTAGGTGATTCAATATCAAAGGTATCTCCCGATGTTCTTCACATGGATCTTGCGGATCCGAGTTTTAAATCGGAGCAATACTGCAAGATAATCGGACATATCGAAAAGAATACGGAACAGTTACCGGACCATCAAGTCTCGAACGGTTTCGTGTATAAGAAGGTCCAACACTGTACAGGGAACCCAGTCCAAGACGATTTGACTTGGAAGTAGTGGGTTCCAAACGCGTTAACCAACCGGATGATATCACTGGCTCATTGCCCACCTAGGGCTTCACATGGTGGGATAGCCAAAACCCTTTACCGACTTCGCCAGCGTTTCTTTTGGCCTCGCATGGCTTCCCAAGTCTACGCATTCGTCGCTAATTGCGAGGTGTGTAAGACTACAAAAGCTCCGAACACCATCTTAAGAGCTGAAATGGGGTTATCTTTTGAAGTGGAAAGACCATTCCAACACGTCTACGTAGACTTTTTGGGTCCATATCCGCACTCTAAAAGCGGTGATACTTAGATCGTAGTAGCACTAGACCAATTAACCAAATTTATCATTATAAAACCTTTGAAAAGAGCCACCAAAGAAACAGTAGTGAAATTCCTCAAGGACGACATTTTCCTTCTTTTTGGAGTACCCGAAAGTATACTGTCCGACAACAGACCACAGTTCATCAGCAGAAGTTTTACGAATATGCTGAACGCCTTTGGAATAAAACACTATAGGACGGCCGGCTATTCTCCACAGGCAAACGCTAGCGAGCGTGTCAATAGGTCTCTTATTGCAGCTATCCGCGCAAATATAGATCCAAGTCAATCTGATTAGGACGTCAACCTCTCATCAATCGGGAGTGCTCTACGCACTACAGTCCATTCTGCCATCCATATGTCACCATATGAGGCCCTCTTTGGTCAGAGGATGATTGAACATGGAGTCGAGTAATATCGAGTAATATCCTTCGAAGTGGGCGACACGGTATTTAAACGTAACTTTATTCTTAGCGGCGCGTCTAAGCACCTTAATGCGAAACTGTGTCCGAAGTTTATAAAGGCAAAGGTGGTCAAGAAAATAGGCTACAATCTGTATGAAGTGCAAGATGATACGGGCAAAAGATCTGTCGCGCATTCAAAGGATTTGCGGAAGTAGTAGGCGAAGACAGTTTCTTGGAAAAGCGAGGACAGTCAAAAGAGTTACCGGCTAGCTCACGGAGCCTGAGACCTTATTTAAGGTAGTATATTAACATACCTAGGAATAGGCAGGTTTCATTTCTTATCGAATTCCCTCGTTGAATTTCGCGAATTCGTCAAGTTTTGTAGGAAACCTATAGTGGCTGTGAAATGTGACGACCTGACTGTAAATTAGTAGGGAGTACGATCACTCCAGTTTTGTTGCATACCATTAGGAGCAATCTTTGTATTTCTCCACCCAGATCTGGTTACCCGAAGTAAGTGACTATTGGTTAGCGGCGATAAGAGCCACCGTTTCGTAGAGCGATCATAGTTGGTATGCTGGAAAAAAAGGACCCATACATCGATCGGGACGGAGTTTGGAGGGCGCACCTAATCCTCTGATGCGGTATAGTCAGAAGATTGGGAGCGGTACTAGCCTTCGTGGTGTGATCTGACGGTGCATTTTGCACACGTTCCACTAGTAACACGAAGCTATATGGCCAGAAAAACCAAAGCAGACAGGCAGTTCGTATTTGGGGTTTGGACGAAGTGGTCCACTAAAAGTCGCGCGGCGGTGCCTTGCCTCTTAGGCTTCCGAAAAAAATTTTGAAGTTTTTTTTAATTAGTCGGGTCACGCGTTCACATCCAAATCCTTTCAGATGTTTCGGAAGTCAATCGAAATACGCGATACAACCTAATCAACCAAGCAGTGACCCTATAAAAAGTTAAGACTAAAAAGATGCTGCAAAGCAAATGACCCCCCCCCCCCCCCCCCCCAACGTACAGTCAGTACTACGTACCTAAAAAAATAAAAAGGAAAAAAACTTAAAACTTCGGGCTATAAGTGCCAGTGAATCCCACCTGAGAAATCAAAAGATATAGTGTGAAATACGACATCCCGCCTAATGTACATTCGACACTTTACACCTACCTTTTAATAAAAACAAATAGAAAAGAAAACGAAAAGCCCTAAAACCCCACTTAAGTGAAAAAAAAAACCCAAAAAAAAGTGAAAAAAAAACTCTATATTGAAAAAGACAAAACGATCTGCCTTATTATAAATTAAAACCTCAATTCGATCAACAAGAGAGACCACCTACAATCAGCGCCCACGCGACAACCTGCCGTTCAATCCATGCCCAGTGAAGAAGTAGCGACCCCCCAGCAGAAGCAGAGTCCCCCCAGCCATCGGAGTACATCAAGTGATTCGTGTTTGATATCCAAAACTGTTTATTTTATTTTGAAACTTTAGATTCATATGTATACCCCTTTCCGCCCCATTAAATCCCATTTCTTACTCTTCCCCTGCCTTCATAAAAAAACCCATGCTTACGCTTTTCGTTGATTCGGTAATGAAAAAATTTTATATAGAGTATTTTATAGAATAATTAGAGTGAAAATTTAATCATTTATCTGCCTTGAAACCCTTGCTTTTATTTCTCGAGTACAAAAAAAGGGGAGTTCGATACGCCCGATATTAAAGTTTTATTTGTTCCTAAATTAGTGACCAGCACAAATTAATATCAAAGATTCTCCGAGGATACTGTGCACAGGATCGCCGAGGAGTCAGTCATTCCCCAGAGGAATGCAAGAGTGGGTGAGTCATTTTTTGATTTGAACGAAAAATAAATTTTGATTTTCGATGGGAGGTCAATTTAAGAGTGTTTAGATAAAATATTGCAAAGTAAGATTGAAATCATCGCGCAAACATTTAAAGTCGTAATTGATTTTTAATTCGGTTGTTTACACATGATAATATGATAGGTAACCCTCTCTTCCTTCCTAAGTCCCCCCTTCATCTTATCTTAGTTTTAAGAGAATTGTAAAACTTGTTCGGTTTAAGCAATTATAATCGGATAAGCGCAGATATGTGCCTTACGCAATAAAAATTTTGCTTTAGTATAATCTTCAATTAATTCGCGTTGCCAATTTAACGGCAATGTGATAACGTGATTTTGTTACACATAATTAAATTGATTTTCTTGTAATTAATTAACGAAAAAACATTTATATATTTTTTATGCGTTATAATTGAAATGGAAATCATAGTTTATAGTTTGATCTCTGAATTCTTTTTTTTTTGTGAAAGCTTTTCCGTAATTCATTGCCTTATCAAAATTTTGCACCATATTTATGATAGGTTCGATAGAAATAGTTAGTTATCATAGTATATTTTTTTTTTGTTCAATAAACTATTTGGCCGGTATGGTAATTTCAAGTACTTCTTTCGTCTTTCTTTTGCTTCGGACAAGTCGAACCTTTTTTTTATTGCAGCATGAGAGATGGCTAGTGATCATAGAGATTGCTTTTAGTCGTGATGTTTTGTAAACTGATCGTTGACTTTCTGAATTATTGAAAGCTGGTTTTGGGAGGTATGAGTGGTTGATTTTTTTTTTCGGATTTGGCGTGGTATGGAAGTTAACCTCAGGCGGTTGTCTTAAAAAAAAAGGAAAGGCTAATGCTAGTTTAGGGGTTGTTTCAAATATGGAGACCGAAGCAACTAAGAACAGAGTACATCTCTGAAGAATGCTAGGGAAGGGTCAACTCCGAGAGTTCAACACCGTAACTCTCCTACGCTGCGTATCGCCAGCGAAAAGTGACACAATTTTGGATCCCAGTACCAATAATAGATACAATTTATAGCCAGATAGCATCTCTGGTCCCTTATTTTTTTTTTTCGTTTTTTTTTTTTTTTGTTGTTTGTTAAGAGGCCTGAAACAACGTAACGACGACTATTTCCGCGCCGAAAGATCCCACCCACATCGCGACGAGCTAGCAGGCGTATCCAGCAAGCAGGCCAACCTCGACGTACGGAAATAGATCACCCCTACTAATTCGTTGCCCGGATAGGCTAAAGGGTCCTGTCTTAAGGGTGTCTTAAGGGTTTAGTCTTAAGGGTGACTTTTGGCTTGGTAGGGAATCGCAGCAGTTAGGGAACGAGTCGCGGCACACGCTTGGGTTTAGTTAGGAAGCAGTTTGTTTTTCCCAAGGTAGTTGACTATTTGCCCGTGTTAAAATCTACTTTAACAAACCAGATTCCCGATGGCTTCACGAACTCAAGTGGGAGAAAAAAAAATTTCAACAACGTTACAGGTGGACCAGCCCTGTGAAACGACCACGATCTCTACCGTGAGCTCAATCGACCAACAGGTTTGTTACCCAGAACTTCACTGTATCCTCACTCGTTTTCCACTGCTCCGTTCTTTAGATGTTTAAAGAAAAAAGCAGCACGTTACACGTTTAGAAAAAAATATGTATCCAAGTAACACTTGTAATTTCACATTTTCGGATATAGTTTTCTATCCTCGCCGTGCTTCTGGAAAAGTTGGAAACAGACATTGTGCTATGCATTTTATGTGGCAAAAAAGGTGGAGAACACCCTACTGAAAACATCACAGCATGTCACTGGTTTCACTACCAGTATTATAGCTCTGGTAACGCTAGTTATTCAAAAAACCCTCGAAGGACCAGTGCTTAGGCAGCAATAAGGATTTATTGTAGTTCTTACCGCTGGAGGGGGAAACTAAATAAAATGACCTTATTACTGGATATCCAATGTGAACATAAAAACTGTATTCTATTCTAATGCCTTATATATACTAAAATAATGCTAACTGTACAATTTCTTATTCTAAGGTTTTTTTTTACACTCGCAACACATTTTGTTATCATGATGTTCTATTACAATAATTGTAATTGAACGCAAGGGAGTGATAGAAATAAATTTGCGTTATGAAATAATTCCCAGGCATTGCTGGGAACTGCGAATTGTTCGGCGTCATCAAATGTTGGACACAACAGCAGGTGAGTGATCAAGTACATACATCATACATACCCACACAATACATACATCAAGCACATACCCACAAGACACTGCAGACATGATACAATTTGAGCTCAAAGTAGATTAATACCTTCGCCCTAAGAAATATTGCAACCCATCTCACTGGCCAATGTGGAGAACAAAATAGATAAGGCTTAATTATGCATCATGCCAGACAGATGAGTCAGCTGAGTCAATACAAGATTCACGCCTTGGTCGTGAGAAAGATTTCAAGTCATCTCACTGGTCAAGGTGAAGCAAAATGATAAAATGATGATGAGGCGAGATTTTCAAGGCTACACGAAAGGAACTGGAGCAATGAGTTATGATTCTAGTGGAAGTCGATTTCGAGCATTCGTCGAGTAAACATCTCGCGGATAAAGACTAACACAGAATAAAAATTATAAACAATAGTCTTAAACATAAAATAACTTAGCGTTAAAAAAAAAAAATTATAGTCTACATCAATCTAGCCTGTTTGTTTCGTATAGTGTGTGTAGTAGTAATCTGCATAAATTAAACTTTAACTTTTATTCAACTTCAAAACACAGAAGAAAATGAGTTCGGTAACAAATGCCGCAACCGGTAGGATAAGGGAAGCTATAGTCGTTAACAAATAAACGCTTGAAAAACCCTTGTCTGAACCAACCAACAGCAAAGTGTAAAAAAAAACCAGTGAGTAAGTGCTACAGTGTGTACGCAGAAGTTACAGTCCGTAAAACGGACCGTTGAATACCGTATCCTATCCCACATTGTAAAATAATGATGGCATAGTTATTTTTTGACATTATGTAAGTAATTCAAACTTCGAAAAGAGGCGTGGTCCAACCGGCCCTAATTACAAACTATAAATTATAAGATAATTCCACAGATATTTCCAAGTTAAACTTAAATATACGTAAAAATTCAATTTTTTGGTTCAAATTCAATATTTTTAAAAAATCGACCCCTAAAAGGGGGCGTGGCTAGAAACTTTATATAAACGAAATCTGGACCGAAGTCTCGTTTACCTAGCGTGCTACTTTTTTTGTTTCATGCTTTCCTAAATTAGGCTCAAGGCCAGTCGAAATTAGGTTTTTCTTCAATTCTGCCTCCAAATGTGGGCGTGGCCAATTTTTTTCAATTTCGAGCAAAAATATTGAGTAAACTGCATTTGAAAATTTACCCTCAAAATAGATGCCACGCCCACTAGAGGAGGTTTACAAATTAAATTTGTCTTTTTTGTGTCTTACAATCATTAGGAGATGCGAAATGTCAAATTTCAGCCTTTTAGAACGTCTTACAGTTTTGAAAACTCTGGATGTAGTTGCACATTTTGACCGATTGTGGGCGCGTCATTGGGCGGATTTCAAAATTTTTTACACTTGTACTGTTTCGCATGACTGTTTCGTACGAGCACCTGACGTACGAAGTTTCAGCTCCAACAAGTATTGTAAGTCTTAAAACTTATTTAAGAAATTTGTACTTGGTAGCGCGAGAGACAGAAAAATTTTCTTTGTTTCAATTAGAAGGCTTGGATAGAGAAATCGATAAAACGCGATTTCGAAGGCTAGAGGCAATTGATGACCTCAAGGATCTGGTCCTCCAGGTTGGGAGTCATGCCGTCGGGGTGACTTCCCGGGCACGTAAAGAAACACTAGTTCCGAAGCAGAAACAAGCCTCAGATTCGGGCGGATTTACTGTTGAAGACCAAACGGCAAAAGGACAACGAGCTCCGGATCTGCACGTGGAATGTTAGGTCCCTTAACAGACCACATGCAGCCGAGCAACTAGCGGAGGCCCTTAACAACGACAAGGCAGACATTACTGCCATCCAAGAAATGCAGTGGGACGGGCCGGGCAAAAAAAGGATGAAAAATTGCGACTTCTACTACGGCGACTGATATCGTCATCAAAGCCAGCGCCTATTTGGATGTGGTCTCGTTGTTGGAGGCAAACTTGGGCAAAAAGTCTTGAGCTTCAACCCTGTGAGCTAGTACACAGTTCCCGCATCTCAATAGCCTCAAAGAGACATGGAGATCTCCCGATCAATCAACCGTCAACCAGATTGACCACATTGCGATCGACGCAAGGCACTCCTCCAGTATCATGGATGTCCGAACTTTCCGAGGACCACTACCTTGTTGTAGCCAAGGTACGGCTGCGGATATCCCGACCAGCGTCAAGTAATGGAAATACTGTGAGGAAGTTTGACGTCGGCCGACTACAATCGCAAGAGGTCGCCAGGTCCTTCTCCAACCGAGTCTCTCAAAACCTTCGATGAAGTCCTATGCAGCCAGCATCAAGTATTGATAGCCAGTGGCAACATTGCCAAAATGCCAACAGAGACGCCGCCTCTGAAGTGCTGGGTTTCACACGGCCACCACAACGAAACCCCTAGTTTGACGATGAATGCCGGCATGCACGTGCAGCTGAACAGGAAGCATACAAAACGGCTCTGCATAGAAGGACTGGAGGACATTAATAATTCATTAAAATTCATTACAACAGGAATGAGATTAGAAAGTTTTACCAAAGGATCAAAAAGTCCTGCCAAGGGTATAAATTTCGAACTGAAGCCTGTAAGGACCATCAAGGGAACATCGTTGTAGAATCGCAGTCGGTGCTGAGGATTTGGAAAGACAACTTCTGCAGTCTATATAACGGCGAGGACAAACCAAATACCGCTGTCACGCAAAACGAAACATTCAACCCGGGCGAAGACGTTACCGACGAACCACACGAGCGATACCGCCGACCCGACCTGGAGGAGGTGAAAGTAGCTGTATCTATCAAACGGCCAAGCTGCCAAACTTTTTAGATCCGCTGACGATTAGCTGGTTAGGAGCAGCTCATCTGCAGTGGAGCAGCAGTTAGGAGCAGCTTAGCTGCAAGATATGGAAGGAAGAAAGCATGCCCGACGAATGGAACCTCACCATTGTATACCCGATCCTGAAGAAAGGAGATCTTTTGAGTTGTGCCAACTACAGAGGCATCAGTCTTCTTAACATCACAAGATCTTTTCTGCTGTACTGTGTGAACGCCTGAAGCCGTTTGTCAACAATCTGATAGGCATTTATCACTGGGGCTTTAGGCCGGGAAAGTCCACCATCGATCAAATATTCACACTGCGGCAGATCTTGGAGAAAACCCAGGAATCCCAAATCGATACACACAACCTCTTCATCGATTTCAAGGCCG
Source organism: Neoascia interrupta (assembly GCA_947623515.1). Lineage (NCBI taxonomy): Eukaryota > Metazoa > Arthropoda > Insecta > Diptera > Syrphidae > Neoascia > Neoascia interrupta. The sequence goes on from OX392462.1 coordinate 121,025,351, forward strand.
CGTATGACAGCATCTTTAGAGGCGAGCTATTAAATGAAGTCAGTGAAGCCTTCGTGAGTATTGGGGCGGAAGTGGCGAATATGGGTTTGGCAGTCAATGAGGGCAAAGCCAAGTATATGCTGTCATCAAAAAATGACACCCAACACCGACGTCTTGGCTGTCCATCGACAGCTATAGCTTTGACGTAGTTAGTCAAAATCAAATAGTTAGTTAATCAAATATTCACACTGCGGCAGATCTTGGAGAAAACCCAGGAATCCCAAATCGATACACACAACCTCTTCATCGATTTCAAGGCCGCGTATGACAGCATCTTTAGAGGCGAGCTATTAAATGAAGTCAGTGAAGCCTTCGTGAGTATTGGGGCGGAAGTGGCGAATTACGGTCCCGTCTGCATAGATGGAGAGTGGAGGAGGAGATATAAAATCGAACAGCGATACCGACCAAGCCAAAAAAAATAAGCCGTTCTGTGAGCATTGCAAAAGATATAACCACGATATTTGTGACTGAACTCGATCAATCGGCTACAAACAACAACAACCAAAATAGCCAGGCAAGATCAAGCCAAAATAAGCAGAGTTATCGCACCCCACGGGTTAACACTGTAAAATCGTTAAATTGTGAGTTTTGCGGCCGAAGAGGTTATGCAGTTGCAGAATGTCACCAAAAGGTAAATGGGATAACAGGAATTCGGAAAACTCATCTCCGTCGGGCAGAAACTGCCTTGCTCGACAAGACTATAAGAAAATACAGGGGACCGCTCAACGCCAATACCAAGTGTCCCTACAGATCGGTGAACCGCTCTGTGAAAATTGGCAAAAAGTTAGTGATTGTTCATAATGATCGACTAAAGCCTTTTTAAGACTAAAAATATATATACGGTCTAACACCACATTCTTTTTTTTTGTCCCAAATTCATATATTATTTGTATACGCCACGCCCCCAAAAGTAGGTCTGGATAATAATATTTTGAGAATTTGTTATGTTATTTTTTTTCAATTTGGAGTAAACTTTCCGAGCGATCGGGTTTTTAAAGATCTAACATGGTAAAAGTTGGCATGGTCGATTCTGGGGGCGAGGGCGGTCCAATTTTTGCCCTCTTAGAGGTTTTGGGCTCTTAGAGGTTTTGGTTTATTGCTCTATACCAAAATTTGAGCCCCTATGAAGGAAAATTTGAAATAGAGGTTGTGTTACATTGAAGCCAGTACTATGCGTGGCCGTCGGCGGATTTAACTAATTTTTACACTTTGTCTGTACAAAAAAAGAAATCTGAGCGTCCTAGCTCAATTTTAAAGACCTTAAAACTTCACACACACGGACAGAAGGACAGACGGACAGATGGACAGACGGACGGACGGACGTACAGACTTGGCTTAATCGACTCACCTGTCGGTCTCGATCATATCTCTAAAAGGTCTTAGGGGTCTACGGTGATTATTTCACTGTGTTACAAACTGTGCATTAAAATTAATATAACCTCGGTCGGGTATAAAAATAAACACCCCCCAGCATCTCCCTCTGAAATCAATTAAACAGCTTTGAATCCCCTCCCCACAGCTCATCATGGAATATATGCTTTTAATTGTGAACAATACCATAATATTAGCTAACAGCGAAGTTCGTTACGAGGATATGGCTCTCAATTCAACAGGAGTAGTATTCGAAAATATCGGAGAACTGTGGGGCTACCACACCACTTGAACAATTCTGACTGAACTCGACCTGGACGGAATTAAGAATCAAACATAGCCGAGCATGCGGAGCTTCTAACAAGCCAGTTATGCTGAGAACCAAGAAAAAGCAATTCCTTCTGTGAAAAACAACAGCGACTTATACACGTTGCTATAGACAACATTAAGCGGCGGGCTGAAACCATACACGATCTTGGAAGGAGAAGACGATCAAGGTAGGTATTCGACGGCGTCGGGAAAGCTCTCCACTATCTTTTTGGGACAATGGACAGCGATGATGAGCAAAGAACATACAGCAACCTCAACCTACAAACCCGGGGAGACAGATTACTGAAACTACAAAAGGAGCAGATAAGTGTGGTTAAAAAGACACTTCAACAAATACAAAAACCATTGATGACTTTAATGGAATAGCAAAAATAAATAAAACTTCAAAATTATAGTTTACAGCAGCTGACAGATAATTTATCAATAAAACAACTTAGGCAGGAGACGAAAAATGTCCCCTTCGGGTAGGGGTGGGAATATACCCGAGGTAAGGCATGCCTGTCGTAAGAGGCGACTAAAATCCACCCTTCGTATGCCGAGCGCGTAGCGCATACAAACTGTGCAATGGACAAAACAAAAGATATTGCTACCCCAGGTGGCAATCCAGTTTCACTGGCAAATCCACCCTCTTCGGAGGTAGGCTCTACGGATTCTGAGGAGAGCCATTAATTGCTTATAAATACCTTTTTGAAAAATCAAGGGTGCCTCGATCTCCACCAGCTGGATTGAAGGTCTCCGGGAAACGAAGTCCGCCGGTTATCAGGACTCAGCGAAAATTAAATGCTTTGAAGCGGAAAACAATGAACTCCGTGCTAAGCCTAATGAAATGGAACGTCTCTACCATAAGCTTAAAAGCGAAGTAGATTCGTTACGTAAAGAAAATGAAGCCTTAAGGAACCCCCGTGGTACTATAGTATGCGAGGAAATGCCGAAACGTCATTGTGAATACCAGACGGACGAGGAAGAACTTGCACGCTTTCTTGGCTTACCAAGAAACGAACGACCGGTTCTTCACCCTAATTAGAAACCGTGCAGCAAAAAGAAGAAACACCAGTCGTATCAAACAAAGCGACAGGAATACCCCAAGAAAAAAACCGCCCACCACCTGCAATAAATGTCGTTGGGATCGCGGACTACGGAAAGTTGCGAAACATCCTTAAATATACTCTTGGGACGAAATATAACTTAACATCACTTTGAAAAAACGTATGGAAGGTTAACGTCGATGACTCTGATGCCTATCGGTCACTGTCACAAAAGTTAAATTTAGAGAAAATCCAATGGTTTACTTATGAAAATCACCTCGAAAAGCCGCTGCGGGTTATCGCGAGGGGACTACACCCATCCTGTACCAAGGACGAAATAATACAAGACGTTCAAGCCAAAGGCTTTAAAATTCTTGACGCCGTGAACATAATAAAGAAAGAGAAGCAACGTATGGACGAAGGCAAAGATTCCGCTGTTGTCCGAAGCGACCTGCAAATTTTTATGCTTTCTTTTGATAGAACTGAAAATATTAACGAAATCTACAAAATTAAATCAATCCTTAGCATCAAGGTAAAAATCGAACCCAAACGGAAAGGCAACATTCTAGTTCCCCAATGTAAGCGATGCCAAGGTTTCCGACACACGCAAGCGTACTGCCAGAAAAAGCCGCGATGCGTAAAATGCGCCGGCGAACATCTCTCGACGGATTGCAATGCCAGCAGTCAGGCCCCCGCAGTTTGCGCCAATTGCAGGGGAAGTCACCCAGCGAGCTACCGAGGTTGCGAAATTGTCATTGAGTTGCAAAAACGACATGAAGCTCCGAAGAAAAATAGTGAAAATAAGGGCCCAAGCCTAAAACCTCCTAAAGTAGAAAAGCCAAAAACCCCTAAGTCGACAAGGGGTAAGGGTTTGATTAAAGGCAAAATTCAAAATGCGCAAGAAAACGTCGCTGGTCCCAGTTCCCACCGGAGTCAAAAGGGAGAATCCACACTTGTTGGTCCAAGATCGTACGCTCAAGTCGCGTCACGTGAAAATAAGCCACAATCGGCCGCATCAGATTCGGTCGCTCAAATTCTAGGCATGATTTTAGAAAAGTTTGAGCGAAACTTAATCAAGTAATATTCAACAAATTGAGCGAGCTCGAGTTTAAACCTCCAAAAGGATTTAATAAAAAATCATGAATATGGGAAATTCAATCAAAATAATTACATGGAATGCAAACGGCCTTTTGCAAAAAATTGACAAACTGGAAGTATGCCTGATTTCGGAAACCCACTTTAAAAAGGGTTCAGCACGCAAAATAAAAGGTTACATTGACTATCACGCACATCATCCTTCAAAAAATTCGAGAGGTGGATCTTCTCTCTACATTAAAGACTGCACTAAGCACTCCAAAAACGAAGAAATAGAACTTGACTCTATGCAAATAACCTCAGTCTCAGTAAAATTAAGTCACATAAATTACAACATCGCGACGAGCTATTTTCCTCCGCAGTATCGGCTGGCAGATGAAGATCTTGCTCTGCTCTTTGATTCACTAGGGTCAAACTTTATCATCGGCGGGGACTTTAACGCGAAAAAAATCTTTTTGGGGCTCACGGTGCAATTCAACAAGAGGCAGAGCCCTCTTTAAAGCAAGTACAAAACGCGGCATGATCTTCTTATTGACAGGAAAGCCAACATATTGGCCAACCGACAGAAATAAAATACCTGATCTCGTCGACTTCTTTATCGCCAAGGGGATACCTCGTTACCTTACGAACGTAGAAGAATGCTTTGATCTCTGTTCACATCACTCGGCAGTTCTTTTGAATATCGGCGGAAGCCTAGCGAAAAAGAATAGAGCGCCTAGATTAACTAACAATAACACCGACTGGGACGGCTTTACAAAATACTGCAAAGAAAACATAGCTTTAAATGTACCGCTCAAAACGCCACTTGAAATAGAAGACGAATTAGATAAACTCGTGAGAGTTATTCAGAGCGCTGCGTGGAATAACACTTCTTTTCGGAGGTCCGAATTATCGAACAGCGGAACAATATATCCGCGAGAAATAGAAGAGCTAATATGCGAAAAGAGGAGAGCGCGCAAGAGATGGCAACGTTTGCGAGCACCCCCGGATAAGACCATATTGAACCACCTTTCTAACAAACTGAAGCACGAACTTCAAGATTTTAAAAGTCGCGAGACTACTGCTTACCTCGAAAGTTTGACTGCCGATAAAGGTTCGAACTACTCTCTTTGGAAAGCAGTCAAGTCCGTTAAGAAGCCTATAGCACACTCTGCGCCATTAAGAAAAGCCAACGGCGAATGGGTCAGAGAAGGCAAAGAAAAAGCGGATTAATTTGCAGATTACCTAGAAGAAACATTCAAACGGCTTGACGGGGAACCGTTGGTCGAGGAGCTCAATCCCTATGCGGTACAAGATAATTATAGAATAAAAGCCGTGTCATTGGCTGAACTTCTTCAAACGATAAATAATCTGAAAAACAACAAAGCCCCTGGCAACGACTTAATTACTAGCGAAATTCTAAAGGAGCTACCGAAAAAAGCTTTGGTCAAGCTACTCTATGTCATTAACGCTTCCATGAGAGTTTTATACGTTCCAAGGCAATGGAAAGTGGCCGAGGTCATAATGATTCCGAAATCAGGAAAATGTCCAAACGACAAAAAGTCATACTTCGCTACTGCCGATAATATCTAAGGTATTCGAGAAACTGTTGCTTAAAAGGTTGCAACCAATCATTGAAGAGAGACGATTGATTCCGGATCACCAATTCGGATTTAAGAAAAAGCATTCAACAATCGACCAGGTCTATCGAATAACAAACGAAATCGAAAAAGCTCTGGAAGCGAAAAAGATATGTACTAGCGCTTTTCTCGACGTATAGCAAGCCTTCGACACGAAGGCCTGAAGTACAAGTTAAGGCTTAGCCTACCAGAAAAACTCTATAGAATCTTAGAGTCTTACCTTAAAGACAGAATTTTTCGCGTAAGGTACGAAAATAAGTACCCGGAATTCAAAGAGGTAAATGCCGGTGTCCCGCAAGGGAGCGTTCTCGGCCCAATATTATTTTTGCTTTATACAAGAGACATTCCCCACGAAGAGGGAACAATCTAAGCTACGTTCGCAGACGACAGGGGAAACTCCAGCGCGCTTTAGACAAAATATGCGACTGGACGAAGAGCTGGCGAGTCGTCCTTAACGAGACTAAATCAACGCATGTTAACTTTACTTATAAAAAGATAAACAACAAACCTTTATTCATTAACTCGGTACAAATCCCGTACTCAAATGAAGAGAAATATCTAAGAATGACTCTAGACGCAAAACTTAAATGGAAGCCGCACGTTAAAAAGAACCGCGACGAGCTCGAAATCAAGTTAAGAGAATTAAATTGGCTTATCGGAAGATTTTCGAAACTAAGCTTATATAACAAACTGCTTATATACATATATAACAAGTGCTAAAACCATTTTGGACGTACGGTATACAATTATGGGGTTCTATCTATTTTAGAAACTTTTCAAAATAAGACACTCAGAGCAATCGTTAATGCTCCATTTTATATAAGAAATAGCGATCTACACCGAGATCTAGGAATCGCAACCGTGTCTGACGAGGTAAGAAACTTTGCTCGCAAACTTAGTACTCGTCTTCGCGGAAACTGCAACAATAAAATTATTATTCGAACTTTGGATCAGACAAATCTTATGTGCCAACTACAACGATTGAGACCGTTAGATCTAGCAGCATAAGATGAAACCGCATAAATTGACGGTATTGTTGGTAGCCTGCCACACGCGATTACTACAGAAGCTTGAACTACTTGTGAAGGAAACTTAGTCGTAGTCTGACGGAAAATGGGAGGTTTTTTAGTGAGTAAGAATCTCACACTACTATGAGCACGTAGTGCCTATGAAGGTTTTTCCTACCAACGGAAAAAAAAACTTAGGCAGGAAATACTAACAAGTCTTCTGCTTCAAGTATTCGAAATTGAGTCGCGCCAGAACATTTTCATTGATATCATAATGGCTTTCAGAAATAACCAAATTCACCCTCTTTTGCACTCACATTGGAAACTATTTACAGAAAAAGTAACCCAATTTGTCAATTTGCCAATCCTATACCAAACAGCGGAGGTAAAATCACATATATTTTTCGATAAGATTGAGGTTAACATAATATTGCCAATTTTCTCTGTGCACAAAATGCAGCTGTATCAGATTCATCCTTTTCCCGTTCACCTCCCAATAGGACATTCTATAGTTCCTGATGTCAAGTATTTGTCCTACTACAGTCACTAGAAACCAGACAATTTAAAAAAAATTACGCACGAGGTTAACACTGCAACTTGGTTTGGTAGGCCTGACATATCAATAACTAGGGCCACTGTAACAAAGCAATGAATTGTTAAAATTTTTAATAACCCTCGTAACGAAAATATTCATTGCCCTTGCCGCATCCAGCTTCCTTTACAAGACACAATTATTAAAATGACCCGTCCGAACACTTGGCTTTATTCCGTTATTAAACCAACCATTATTAACATTATGACTTACACATAAACATTATTAACATAATATGTGTAAGTCAGTTATCAACACCACATATTTCAGGGCAAGGAATGCTAACAATACTGAAGCCATGTCAGGTACACGTTCACGATCAAATAATTCCTTACCAAAATGACCTGAGGCCCCCAGTTAACATCATCCAGCCACCAGTTTTTTCTCAAGCCCTTCAGGAACTCTCTCAGCTAAACCTTACCAATATCCCCCATATTACCAAAACAAAGAAAACCCAACTAATAGTAAGCAACGCCCCAGACTATAGACAAGGGCACCCAATCTCTTGAAGAAATAGAAAAAACAATAGAAGATATCAAACAAGAGGAGAATAGAGTTACCCACCAAAAGATTTCCATGACCTCGTTCTCCTTGTCGAGTCTGCTAATTTTAGGCGGTATCGCTTGCCTACTGGCAAGATGCTATTTCATGATTCGAAGTAGTAAATCTGCACCCACCCTCGAGGGAGGAGTACAATTGATAGAAATTCCACCGCGAATGGAGGTTCCACCGCCAATTTCTGAAACTAAAGTGAGCCCGACGACAGACCCAAAAGTTAAACCACTTTCTCGGTCGTACACACTTCCTAAAACGGCGTCGTTTCAACTATATTAATCCCCGTAAAAGAAGAGGAAAATCAATAAACAGTCCATCTAATCATATCAGCCATAAAAAATATTAAGGCAATCAACAGATAAATATTTAACTTAAAACCCTGCTTCCCTGCTGGGAAATAGATAAGATTTTTTTATAAGTTTATTCATTTACTTTTATATCTCATACAATCTAACATAATCATACTTACATGTGATTAATATATATTATATAGTTTTACTCTCTTGATATTCACTTGCATTAATAAACCGAAATTAATAAAAATAAATACTTAGAAAAACAAAACATATGTATTAAATAGATATTAAGAAAAAGGCAATAAATTTGTAAAACTAAGAAAAAAAAAATAATAATAAAACAACCAGTGGGTAAGTGCTACAGTGTGAACGCAGAAGTTACAGTCCGTAAAACGGACCGTTGAATACCCCATCCTACCCCACTTTGTAAATTGCTGATGGCATGGTTATTTTTTGGCATTTTAAAAGTAATGCAAACTTCGAAAAAGGGCGTGGTCCAATCACCCCTAATAACAAACTATCAAAAACAAGATATTTCCACAGAAAAATCAACCGAAAAATCCAAGCTAAAAACTTAATATGAATAAAATCTGGGCTGAAGTCTCGTTTACTCAACGTGCTACTTTTTTTGTTTCATGCTTTCCTAAATTAGGCTCAAGGCCAATCGAAATTACGTTTTTCTGGAAAATTTTAGGTTTTCCTTCAATTCTGCCTACAGATATGGGCGTGGCCCAAAGTCTTGTATGAACAAGACTTAGACCTAAGCGTTTTCTACATAAGATATTAAGCATAATTTTTTCAATTTAGAGCAAAAATATTGAGTAAACTGCATTTGAAAATTTACCCTTGAAATAGATGCCACGCCCACTGGAGGTGGGCACCAATTAAATTTTTTTTTTGTATCTTACAACTAAATACATTAATGTAAGGTGTCTGCATGGTAGTACAATGGAGCAGTAGTTGTGTCTGAGTGCTCCATCGGATAGTAGCAACCTCCAACAAAAACGTAAAAAATACATAACGTATCTTACATTCCTTAGGAGGTGCGCTAAATGTGAAATTTTCTGTAAAAATTTCCTGTAAAGTTTCTGTAAAAATTTACTGCTTAGATGACAACATTGCATCTTGTTATTTCCCGCCAGGATATAGACTGGTGGAAGACGATCTTGATCGTATATATGATCTTGATCGTATGTATTTGGTCCAATTTATTAATGGGGGGTGACTTTAACGCGAAGCATACTTTTTGGGGTTCACGACGCACTTCAACAAGAGGCAGATAACTGTACAAAAACAGTATGAAGCGCGGGGTGGACGGCCAACCGATAGGAATAGAGGGCCTGGCCTTGAAGACTTTTTCATCGCTAAAGTGTACCCCAAATACCTTACATGAATCGAAGAGTGTTATGATCTTTGCTCAGACCACTCAGGAGTAATCTTAAAGATGAGTGGAAGACTGGCGAAAATAGAAAGAGCTCCTAGATTAGCTAGCAAAAACTTGAACTGGGATGCCTTCAGAAAGGACTGTAAGGAGGGTGTTGGCTTGAATGTGCCATTGAAAACTCCTTTCGAGTTAGAAACCGCAGTTGACCAATTCATTGAAGCAATTCAGACCGCTGCTTGGAACAACACTTCGTCCCAAAATAACGCAGCACCGACGGGCATGTACGTGCAACATATCCGCTTGAAATCGAAGAATCGATTTGTGAAAAGAGAAGAGCGCGTAGAAGATGGCAAGGCACGAAGGCTCCCCCAGACAAAACCCTCTTGAACCACCTCTCTAACAAACTGAAAGGAATGTTGCAAGATTTAAAAAATCGTGAGACCACTGAATACCTTGAAGGCTTGTCGCCGGATAGGAGCTCAAACTACTCGCTGTGGAAAGCAGTTAAGTCTATCAAGAAACCTATAATCAACTGGGCACCAATAAAAAAAGCTAACGGCGAATGGGCAAGAGAGGACGAAGAGAAAGCGAATTTGTTTGCTGAACATCAAGAAGAAACATTCAAGCCTTTCGACGGTCAGCCGTTGGCTGACGTTCTAAACAACAACGCGAAAAAAAGTTTCGTAAGTTGAACTCCGACAGACAATTAGCAAACTTAAAAATAATAAGGCTCCGGGTTACCTGATCACTGGCGAAATGTTGAAAGAACTACCACTAAAGGCACTAGTGAAGCTATTTTAGATGATAAACGCTTCTCTTAGACTTCTATACGTTCCAAGACAATGGAAAGTTGCTGTAGTCATTATGGTTCCAAATCCGGGGAAATGTGCAAATGATAAAAATCTTATTGGCCCACATCCCTGCTGCCGATAATATCAAAAGTATTCGAGAAACTTCTGCTGAAGCGATTACAACCAATAATTGCAGAATTGATCGCTTGATCAACCACGCTTGATCCTGGATCATCAATTCGGTTTCAGATCTAACCATTCCACAATAGATCAAGTCTACAGAATAACGCATGAAATTGAAAAAGCCTTAGAAGGGAAAAAATATGTTCAAGTGCTTTCCTCGACGTATTGCAAACCTTCGACAAGGTATGGCACGAAGGCTTGAAATATAAGCCACAGCAAAACTTGCCGGAAGACATGTTTGAAATATTGAAAAACTATCTTGAAGGAAGACTCTTTCGTGTTAGGTGTAGTAGTGAATACTCGAGTTTTAAACAAATTCGTGCTGGCGTACCCCAGAGAAGCGTCCTCGGTCCGACCCTGTTCCTGCTCTACACAAGAGACATACCTCTAGATGACGAGACAGTCGTGACCACGTTTGCGGACGATACGGCCATCCTGGCAACAAGTGAATCAGTCGAGTCATCAACGAGAAACCTCCAACGAGCATTGGTCAGAATTTGTGTCTGGACCAAGACTTGGCGATTCGCTCTTAACGAGAACAAGTCTACGCATGTGAATTTCACTTACAGAAAGGTTAACAATTTACCTCTGTTCATAAATTCTGCACAAATACCTTATGCAAATGAAGCGAAATATCTACGGATGACACTGGATGCTTAACTTAGGTGGGAAGCACACGTAAAGAAGAAGCGTGACGAGCTCGAGATTAGGCTCAGGGAAATGTATTGGCTTATGGGAAGATTTTCGAAATCAAGCAAATATAATAAACTGCTCTTGTACAGGCAGGTGTTAAAGCCGTCCTGGACATATGGTATACAACTTTGGGCTTGTACCAAGCCGAGCAACATGTCCATGTTGCAGACTTTCCCAAACAAGACGATAAGAGCAATTGTGAATGCTCCATGGTATATTAGGAATAGTGATATTCACAGAGATTTAGGAATAGCTACCGTGAGCGAAGAAGTAACAAACTTTGCTCGAAAGCTAAATGCTCGCCTTCATGTTCATTGCAACAATGAAATGATTCGTACTCTCAACGAGACTATTAATGATGTAAACAATGAGCGACGACTACAAAGAACAAGACCCTTCGATCTAGCGACATAGGGTGAAGCCGCACGAATGAACGGCTTAGTAGGTGCGTGCATTCACGGGAAAGCAACCTACCCAATGCAATAAACACTACGGAAGCGTGAACTACTTGTTAAGTTAACTTAGTTGTAGTCAAGAAGTATTATGAGAGAGCGAAAATGTACTATTATGAAGTGCGTTCTGGCAGTTTCATAGTGTCTCTCATAAATGGGTGCTTTTTTAGCACGTGGAAATCGGGCATAACCAATATCGGCTACTTCGGTACTATATACCTGCTAAAGTGGGCGTATTGGTATCTTTGAAAGATTTTGGTTTTTTGGCTTCCGTCCACCCTAGTATTCAAAAAAAAAAAAAGTGAAATTTCAGCCTTTTAGAACGTCTTACAGTTTTAAAATCTCTGGAGGTAGTTGCACATTTAGACCGATTGTGGGCGTGTCTTTGGGCGGATTTGAAAATTTGTTACACTTGTGCTGCTTCAAATGACGTAGACCTCACGTACGAAGTTTTAGCAACCTAGCTCAAAATTTAAGGCCTAAAAACATGTGACACATAGACAGATGGACGGACGGAAGGACGGACATGGCTCATTCGATCATATGCACTTATGTCTTGCGGGTCTTGGGGGTCTACCATTATTATTTCACCGTATTACGAACTATGTGACAAGCTTAATATACCTCCTATCCTATGGCACGGGGTATAAAAAAAGAGACAAATTATGTGTAGAACCAAAAATAACATAAAATAGATATTATGAAAAAGACAACTATGAGTAAAACTAAAACTATAAAAGAACCAGTGAGTAAGTGCTACAGTGTGCACGCAGTAGTTACAGTCCGTAAAACGGACCGTTGAATACTCCATCCTATCCCACAGTGTAAAATGCTGATGGCATTGTTATCTTTTGACATTTTATAAGCAGTGCAAACTACGAAAAAGGGCGTGGTCCAACCGCCCCTAATTACAAACTATCAATTATAAGATATTTCTACAGATATTTCTAAGTTACGCTTAAATGTACGTAAAAATGCAGTTTTTTGGTTCAACAACATTTTTGACAAATTTACCCCTGAAAAGGGGCGTGGTTAATAACTTTATACGATCAAAATCTGAAATGAGGTCTCCTTTACCTAACCTGCTACCTTTTTATTTCATGCATTCCTAAATTAGGCGCAAAGCCAGTCGAAATTACGTTTTTCTGGAAAATTTAAGTTTTTTTCTTAAATTTTGCCTAACAAATGTGGGCGTGGCCAAAATCTTGTATGAACAAAGTGTAGAACAAAGCGCTTTCTACATAAAATATTAAGCAAATTTTTTTCAATTTGGAGTGAAAGATCATGAAAGATAAGAAATAAAATTTACCGCATAAAGAACACCGAATACTATTTTAGATTTCGTTCCTACAAAGTTTTTGGCCACGCCCATCCTAAGAGGTCGATTTCACAAAATTATTGAATTTGAACCAAAAAATTACAGTTTTGCGTACATTTAAGACGCAAAATTGGATATTTCTATGGTAATATTGATTTTCAGTTAAAGGGGTTCGACATACCACGCCCCTTTTTTAAAAAAAGTAAACAAAAACTTATAAGGAATAATTTATTTTTCTATTTAAAATGATGCAAAGGGTAACGGGACGGGGATGGAAAACAAGAAAATAAACGAATGGAAAGGAGAAAAGGAATGGAAGGGAGAATAGGAATACAGAGGAGAATAGTAATGGAAAGGAGAATAGGAATCGAAAGGATAATAGGAATGGAAAGGAGAATAGGAAAAGGAATAGGGTATACCGCGGTCCGTTACAGACGGACCCAAGCTATTACATATGCACTGTTGAACTTACTCACTGGCCTTATATTCACTTCCATTAAAGAAAAAAACCCAATACATAAAAAGGTACTTATACCGTTTTCACACCGAAGCCAGAATCTAGATTCTGAGCAATTCGATTTCAAAATCTAATTGACCCTTCCACACTGCGAAAATAATCTAGATTTTGTTGACTTTTCGATCAGTTGAACATCAACTGTCCAATTTCTCACTGTTGTCACAAGTTAAACTGCTTTAAATAAGTAAAAAACAAGTGGGAAAGTGCAACAGTGGGTATGCAAATCCATCTACGACGGATTGCAAAATACCCGACCAAACCAAAAAGAAAACTGCCACGCCTCCAAAAAGTGGGCGGGATGTAAAAATATAACTGTTGAATGCTTCATACTAGGTGGTTGCATACATTTCGGCCTAAGACTCCGCATTTTTAACTAAAAAAATCACTTTTTTAACGCCACGCCCACAAAAGTGGTCGGAGGCACATAAAAGTTGGAAAATGCTACAGCTTTTGTCATAAAATTGCTTGTCGAATTTATGACATTCATATATATTTATTGAAAAACAGTCATTTTAAGCTAAAATCCCTTAAGAGTGGGCGTGGTCAATGAAAAAGCTAAACTTTTTTGGCTATCTTAAAGACAATTATAAGGCAATGTTACGTACCAAAAATGAATGCGCTAGCGCCATTGTAACATAGCTAAAATTTGCAAAATATATTTTTTATTAAATTAGGGATGGTCGCAAATACAGGCCTGTAGTGGGCGTATCTGTGGGCGGATTCAGCTTATTATCAAACTTGATCTGAAGGACTGGACTTCCAACCAACTTACGACATTTCAGCTCTCTGCTTTAAAATTTAAGGCCTAAAAGTTGTTTACATACGGACGGACGGACGGACGGACATGGCTAAATCGATTCTCCTGTCGGTCCCATTCATATCTCTAAAAGGTCTAAGGGGTCTACAGTGATTATTTCACTGCGTTACAAACTATACATCAAACTTAATATACCCTGGGTCGGGTATAACAATTGTGGATAACTAAAGAAGCACTGGAGAATACATGAACATCACCGCACAATTAAATAGTATGAAAAAAAAAAACGAAAATATTTCTTTTTTTTTATTCTATAAACAAACTTCATCGGCTGTCATGTCTTCTTTTGATTGAATTAAAAAAGTGTGTTTGCTTTTATTTTCCTATAATTCCCACCAAATCGAATACAATCTACTAATTTGTTTTCGATTTTGTGGGAATCTAGATTCTGATCTAGATTCTGCATTCTACAAATGTATGGGAATACTGATAGATTTTAATTAGATTTGGGACTTTTTTATTCTGAATCTAGATTCGTATTAGAAAAATAAAACATAGATGTAAAATAGATATTAAACCAGTGAGTAAGTGCTGCAGTGTGTACGCAGAAGTTACAGTCCGTAAAAAGGACCGTTGAATACCTCATCCTATCCCACATTGTAAAATGATGATGGTATAGTTATTTTTTGACACTTTATAAATAATGCAGACTTCGAAAAGGGTCGTGGTCCAACCGCCTCTAATTACAAACTATCCGATATATAATAAAGCGCTATGTGCGTAAGTATGTCACGTACAGTCGCCAAATGACAAGTCCAAGCCGTGTGACTCAGTAGCTCACTGGTAGAGTGTTCGGCTCGCTTTTCGTTGGTTCGGAGTTCAAATCGCGTCGAAGGGCAAAGGCAATTTTTTTTTTTAAATAAATTCTGCAATGTTTTTATTTCCTTGGGTTCATTGGAGTTTCTAACATGTTAGTACCGAAAAACGGAGTGCTTCACCTTCTAAGAATTCCTTCAGCTCCTGCCCACTTCTTCCAGAATTCCTTGGGTTCATTGCAGTATTCCTTGGGTTTATTAGTGTTCCTTACCTGTAAGTACAGAAAAATTATTCGCTTTCCCTTTTAAAGGATCCTTCCAGCTCTTGCCCACTTCCTCCAGAATTCTTTTAGCTCATTACAGTATTACTTGGGTTCATTGGAGTTCCTGGGCTGGCTGTACCGAAGAATGATATGCTTCCCGTTTTCCTTCTTACTCTTGCCAACTTCCTCCAGAATTCTTTGGGCTCATTACAGTATAACTTGGGTTCATTGGAGTTGCTGGCCTGGTAGAACCGGAAAATGATATGCTTCCCCTTTATAAACGATCTCTCCAGCTCTTGCCCACTTCCTCCAGAATGCTTTGGGCTCATTACAGTATTACTTGGGTTCATTGGAGTTCCTGGCCTGGTAGAACCGAAAATTTGTATATTTACCCTTTATAAAGGATCTCTCCCGCTCCTGCCCACTTCCTCCAAAATTCTTTGGGCTCATTACAGTATAACTTGGATTCATTGGAGTTCCTGGCCTGTTAGAACCGAAAAATGATATGCTTCCCCTTTATAAAGGATCTCTCCAGCTCTTGCCCACTTCCTCCAGAATTCTTTGGGCTCATTACAGTATAACTTGGGTTCATTGGAGTTCCTGGCCTGGTAGAACCGAAAAATTATATACTTCCCCTTTATAAAGGATCTCTTCAGCTCCTGCCCACTTCCTCCAGAATTCTTTGGGCTCATTACAGTATCACTTTCGTTCATTAGAGTTCATGGCTTGGTAGTACCGAAAAATGATATGCTTCTCCTTTATAAAGGATCCCTGCAGATACTGCCCACTTCCTCCAGAATTGCTTGGGTTCATTGGAGTTCCTGGCCTGGTAGTACCGAAAAATGATATGCTTCCCCTTTATAAAGGATCCCTCTAGATCCTGCCTACTTCCCCCAGAATTCTTTGGGCTCATTACAGCATAATTTGGTTTCATTGGAGTTCCTGGCCTGGTAGAACCGAAAAATTAAATGCTTCCCCTTTATAAAGGATCTCTTCACTTCCTGCAGATTTCCTTGGGCTCATTGGAGTTTCTGGACTGGTGGAACCGAAAAATGATATGCTTCCCCTTTATAAAAGATCTCTCTAGCTCCTGCCCACTTCCCCCAGAAATCTTTGGGCTCATTAGAGTATAACTTAAGTTCATTGGAGCTCCTGGCCTGGAAGTACCGAAAAATGATATGCTTCACCTTTATAAAGGATCCCTGCAGATCGTGCCCACTTCCGCCAGAATTCTTTGGGTTCACTAGATTAGGAACCCTGGTATGTAGTACCGAAAAATTATATTCTTCTACTTTAAAGCACCGATAATGGAGCTTTTCTCATAGAGGTGAAGCAAATAGTTTGAAGTTAAAAGTAAATATTAAGAAGGTAAAAATGAAAAGAAAAAGTTAAAAGTAAAAACTATAAGGTTCCACTACAATAAAGTGCTGTATGCATGGGTATCCAAAGCGCTATTTGCAGATCAAAACCAGTGAGTAAGTGCTACAGTGTGTACGCAGAAGTTACAGTCCGTAAAACGGGCCGTTGAATACCCCATCCTATCCCACATTGTAAAATGCTGATGACATGGTTATTTTTTGACATTTTATAAGTATTGCAAACTTCGAAAAGGGGCGGGGTCCAACCGCCTCTAATGAGAAACCACATATATATCCAAGTTACACTTAAATGTACGTAAAAATGCAATTTTTTGGTCCAAATTCAATATTTTTGAAAAATCGACCCTTAAAAGGGGCGTGGCTAAAAACTTTATATGAACGAAATCTGGACTAAAGTCTCGTTTAACTAACCTGCTACTTTTTTTGTTTCATACTTTCCTAAATTATGCTCAAGGCTAGTCGAAATTAAGTTTTTCAGGCAAATTTTAGGTTTTTCTTCAATTCTGCCTCCAAATATGGGCGTAGCCCAAAGTCTTGTATGAACAAAATGTAGAGCTAAGCGTTTTCCACATAAGATATTGGGCAAATTTTTTTTAATTTTGAGCAAAAATATTCAGTAAACTGAATTTGGAAATTTACTATTAAAATAGATGCCGCGCCCACTAGAGGAGGTTTACCAATTAAATTTTTCTATTTTGTGTCTATAATAAATGTATTATTAGGAAATGCTAAATGTTGAATTTTAGCCTTTTAGAACGTCTTACAGTTTTGAAAATTCTGGAGGTAGTTGCACATTTAGACCGATTGTGGGCGTGTCTTTGGGCGGATTTCAAAAGTTTTTACACTTGTATCCTATGGGATGGGATATAACTATGTGACTAGGTAGCTCACCGCAAAAGCTATTTCAATTTCGAGCAAAAATATTGAGTAAACTGCATTTGAAAATTTACCCTTAAAATAGATGCCACGCCCACTAGAGGAGGTTTACCAAATAAATTTGTCTTTTTTGTATCTTACATTCATCAGGAGAAACTAAATGTTAAATTTCAGCCTTTTAGAACGTCTTACAGTTTTGATAACTCTGGAAGTAGCTGCACATTTAGACCGATTGTGGGCGTGTCTGTGGGCGGATTTCAAAAATATTTACACTTGTACTGCTTCGCATGACGTAGACCTCACGCACCCTAGCTCACAATTTATGGCCTAAAAACATGTGACATACAGACGGACGGACATGGCTCATTCGATTCAGATTCGGTCTCGATCATAATATACCCTTCAAGTCTTGGGGGTCTACTATTATTATTTCACCGTGCTACAAACTATGTGACAAACTTAATATATCTCCTATCCTATGTTATTATATGGTATATTGTATCTCCTATCCTATGGGTATAAAATAAGCGATTAAATATGTTTAGAAGCAAAAAAAAACAAGTGGGAAAGTGCAACAGTGGGTATGCAAAAGCTTCAATCCATCTACGACGGATTGCAAAATACCCGACCATACCAAAAAGAAAAATGCCACGCCTCCAAAAAGTGGGCGGGATATAAAAATATAACTGTTGAATGCTTTATACTAGGTGGTTGCATACATTTCGGCCTAAAACTCCGCCTTTGTAACTAAGAAAAATCACTTTTTTTGTAGGCGTGGTCAATGAAAAATCTAAATTTTCTTGGCTACCTTAAAGACAATCATAAGGCAATGTTACGTACCAAAAACTAATGCGCTAGCGCCATTGTAACATAACTTAAATTTGCAAAATGTATTTTTTTAAATTAGAGATGGTCGCACATACAGGCCTATAGTGGGCGTGTCTGTGGGCGGATTCAACTTATTTTCAAACTTGATCTGAAGGACTGGACTTCCAACCAACCCACAAAAATTCAGCTCTCTGCCTTAAAATTTAACGCCTAAAAGTTGTTTACATACGGACGGACGGACGGACATGGCTTAATCTATTCTTCTGTCGGTCCCATTCATATCTCTAAAAGGTCTTAGGGGTCTCCGCCCCTAATTACAAAATATCAATTATAAGATATTTCCACAGATATTTCTAAGTTACGCTTAAATGTACGTAAAAATGCAGTTTTTTGGTTCAGATTCAAGATTTTTGAAAAATTTACCCCTAAAAAGGGGCGTGGCTAATAACTTTAAATTACCAAAATCTGGAATGGAGTCTCCTTTACCTAACCTGCTACTTTTATATTTTATGCATTCCTTGCATATACATTAGGCTCAAAGCCAGTCGAAATTACGTTTTTCTGGAAAATTTTAGTTTTTCTTAAATTTTGCCTAACAAATGTGGGCGTGGCCCAAAGTCTTGTATGAACAAGCGCTTTCTACATAAAATATTAAGCAACATTTTTTCAATTTGGAGTAAAAATATTGAGTAAACTGCATTTGGAAATTTACCCTTAAAATAGATGCCACGCCAACTAGGGGACCAATACGATTGTTAAGAAATGCTTATATGCGTCGCTATATTTTATTATTATACATTATTTCATTATTAGATATCATTTCATTATTATTCCTTATTATTATTACTGTTGATTATTATAACTTTATTATATCATTATTTGTACTTGGTACATTATTTTGTCAATGCAGTTGTTTAGGAGAGCGCATACACCGTTGATAATTGTGGATCGTGGGTGGATTGAACACAGGCTGTGATCGCTCATACGTTTCCTCGGCCACTTTGCCAACATCCAGCAAGCGCGAAACAACCAAATTTGAAGATAAGCTCGAACCATTTAATTTGCATTTTGCATTTAATTTGTCATTTGACTTGATCCAATATAAATAAATTCATTTGTATCATTATTGAATCGAAGCCTTTAAATTTCGTACATTGCTGATCAAAGTTGGTCCTGCAATTCGCCGGATTTAAACTTGATTAAATTGCGTTTTCTTGGTGATATTCTTCGGGTGGTTGTTGCTCTGGAAGCTGAACACATTGGACGAGGTAAAACGTATCGACGGTTACCTAATTATTTGGTCTGGTATTGGTGCATTGGTCATTGATCAGGTATAATGAGATAGTCATCTTCGCTGGGGTGCCTCTTTTTGCCCCCAAGCTCGATTTCGGCTCTCTAGGGAAAATGCTGCCAGCTATCATGATTGTATTAGTGGGTTGCAATGTTACTTTATGGGGTGCAAAAAAAAATTCACTAACACTGTCAACCAAGCTGAGAGCAAGATTTGTGCGTCCAAGGCCAAAATGAGTGCGCTTGGTGCAGCTCATTTTAGGTCTTGAGTGCGTTTCAGGCTACATATTTTAGATATCGACTGCGTTTCAGGTCATCATATCGAGGATCGATTCGTGGCAATCGTTCGGAGTTTTTATTCAGATTTCCGAGCAGACAAGTTGACTTTTCCGAGTCCCGTGCAAGAAAGTTTGATTTTTCCTTTCAAATAAGAGTTTATTTATTATTTTTTTAATGCTGCATTGTTCGCTTTCATGGAAAAGAAAGAAATGAATAAATTGATTGCGAAAAACGATGAAATCTTTGTTTGTGGAGGCAATATAAAATATTAGAGTGATACACAAATTACGCTCATTCAGAAAAACTATTTTAATTATTTGCAACGGAGACATTTACCTTGTCGATTCTTTGTCGGTTGCTATAGTTCTAACATACTCTGCTACACAATGACTTAGCATTATTGTTTGCCGTAAACTCTATTGATATTTATCATTACTATTGGGAATAACTTCATTTTTTTTTGGAATACCAGTGGAACCCTAGGTAAGACTTACGTGGAACTTAAGACTTGTGTGAACTTTGTAGGCTTTGTTTGATTGAAAAAATGTTTAAATAGTTTTGAAATAAAAATTCTAGAAAATACTTAATATATTTTATTATTATATTTTTGTTGAAAATTCATGTATTTTTTTTTTGTGTTTGATTTTGCTTTGATGTTAAGAAGTGATTAAACTTATAAGAAAAGTTTGAGTCTATTTTGAAAAGTCTGCGTAAGATAAATTTGTCTTTAATCAACTTCTAACTAACTGTAAATGCTCACAGCATTTGTACATTTTTTCAAACGATGTGAAATACTTCGCCGGGTTCGTCCAATGAATGCCGATGACAGCTAAAAGGCACAGCATATACAATACTGGTGTCTAGAATTGGAACCGATCTTTGGGTGAATGTTAGTCTTGCTTAAAAGATCACCTTTTCTGGTGGTAAGATCTGTTTCACTCGGTATTGCTCTAAAATTCTAGTGACTTTGTCAGTGACGCCTTAGATATACTGGTGAAAAATGTACAGTCTTTTAAATTCGTGTAAAAGATATATTTAAATAAAGACCTAGGACCATCTGAGAGAAATACAGAAGAACGGATAGCTCGTCTGTTGATAAGCTTGAATACACTTTGAACCAATGAGATAAAATTTAACGCTTCGTAAATCCGTGTTGTCACAAGGAACAGAACGGGAAAAAAAAAGATTTTCAGATGATGTCAAAGAAATCAAATATAATGGATTATATGTCAAAATTTCAAACTATTGGAAGAGCTTATAATATACAAAATCTCTTGCTTTAAAATTTTCTTTTGTAAAGTTTAAGAACTTTTTTAAATTTTTACCTACCGAAGTTATTTGAATTTCCATAATGAAATAAAAATACATTTTCAAATAAATCATTTGACTTGATTTTAATCATGCCATCAATTTTATTTGCAATAATTCGCAAATAGGTAAATAAAATTTTTATTTGAATAACATTTTATTAACAAACAATTCCTGCTATTTAAATAAAAATTATTCATGTGTGATTGAAACTTCTTTTAAAAATCAAACTGAAATACATTTTTCTCAATTTTGTGTGCAATCGCGAAAAATTTCTTTTTTGGTCATAGGATCTGTAATGAAACAAATTACAGATCCTATCCCCAAAAAAGAAATTTTTCGCGATTGCACACAAAATTGAGAAAAATAAAATGTGAATAAAAACGTTATCCGTATCTAGACCCTACGTTTGTTCCTTTTATTTCTTGTCGACTTGAGACGTCAATTTATTCATTTGGATTATTATTTATAATTGGATAAATGAAGTAGTAATAATTAAAACGAACTATTGAAACTATTCATGAAATCATTCGGAAACAAATAAAAAATTGAGCGAAAAAACTCCTTATTCTAAACATTGATCTAAAAGCTAACAGAGTATTGTTTAAATGTGCCTATTTATTTATAAAAAAAAACTGTTTTCAAAATGTGTTTCGGACTACTGGAAAATTTATCAAATTCTTTTTGCAACTAGTTTTTATAAGAAGTTTAGACAAGAAAGTCCCACGTAATTTTTTTTTTAAGAAAACGCATTAATTAATAAAATTTATGCACACAATCAAATAGCTTGATTGTTTATTTTAAAGAAAAAATTAGCAAAAAGGAAAAAAACTCCCAATAGCACAGATTTCCACCTTCTATTTCCACCTCAATTGTGCTGAACTCTACATATGGACTGAACTCAGCAAACCAGAATCAGATGTCTTTTGACATTTTTGTAATCAAAACAAATTCGATTTTCAGTTGACCCGATGTGCATGGCAAAAATTTATTCCTAATGGGCACTCGCTTGGGCGGCAAATTTTTCCTTTACTAAGAAGATAATAATTATTTGTAAAACAAAATAAACCAAAAAAGAATGGAGACTGTTTACTTTGTTTATATTTTTTGAATGACTGAGACGGCAGATTATCTCAGCTTCCGCCATTTTTAAATATATTCATTGAACATCTCCATTGCTCACTTCACATGCATTCACAGACAGGGTCAAGAGAGAGATCCCGTTACTTTTTTTTTTGCGGGTGTTTCAGGCAAGGGGATTGCAAGTTGCCTATCTCATTATATCTGATCAGTGGCATTGGTGCTCGGAAAGATCTTTGGTCCTTTGGCTGTTTGGTGGTCTAAAGCTTGTCGTCAGGTTGCAGTTGGTCGGTTATCGTTGCAAGCAAAGGCTTTTCATTTCGGTAGAACAATGGAGGTTTTGAAGCAAGCGCGAGGCCATATTAAGAGAGCTATTACACGTGCCCTTAAATATGTGCAAGACATTCCGGCTGATGCTACGGTTGCGATGCATGAAGTCAGGCTAGAACGTTTGTCGGAGGCGTGGAAAGAATTTTGCCTAAATCAGAATGCTCTTTACGAATATCACGGTGATGCTGGTTGTACTGAGTTTGAGGAAGATATTGTCGTAGTAGAGAATAAATATATCGAGGCAAAAAGTGCATTCGTAAGAACTTTTCGCGGAAGGGCTCCGGGGCCAAAGGCTTCTAACCTAGAAGATTCTGTTGGCAATTTATCAAAACAGCAATCCGAATCCCTTAAACAGTTTGAGAAATCCCTTTCGTTAAAGCGCGATAAAAAGGTTTCGTCCGAAATTGACCTGCCCAAATATCACACCGGGTGATATCACCGGGTGATTATCGCGCGTGGCCGGCTTTCGCGATATTTTTCTTGGAAGCATAGATTACCGGAAGAATCTGTCGGGTGCACAAAAGCTTCGCTTCGTGATAAGGCACCAGATTTGCTTAGTCGAACAGTTATATCGGATGCGTACTATGGGAGTAATATGGAGTAATATGGCCGGCTTGGGAGAAGCTCGACCAAAAGTAGAGTAAACCGTTGTATTTAATTAATGAGTATATTGAAACCTGTTTAAATGAGTACATTGAAACCTTCGGTGACAACGGTCAATGGCGCACAAAATTGCAAAAATTAGCCGCGAGTGCTGATGAGGTAATTCGCGGTTTGAAGGTGCTTAAAAGGGAAGGCAGGGATCCTTGGTTGGTTCATTTGCTGTTGAACAAAACCGACGTTAAAACTAGGCGGTCGTGGGCGTTGGAGAAAAAAATGTTCAGAGGATTCGACTATTCAAGAATTGATTGAGTTTTAAGAACTTAGGAGCAATGCATTGGAGGCTAGTGAGCCAAAGTCTCGTGGGGCTTCTAGCCATCCACGTTCAACTGCAAACAGTGTTAGGACTCTTACGGTATCAAACAGTTCGTCGTACCCTAAGTGCAATGGAAATCATTTGTTGCCTCAATGTTCGCAGTTTATCGCATTGTCGATCTCTTCTCGTCGCTATTGGGCTAGGGACCAGAAGCTGTGTTACAATTGTCTGCACACAGGTCATTCTGCGAAAAGGTGTTATTTAAGAACTAGTTGCTCCCAGTGTGCTTCTCGCCACCATTCGTTAGTGCACCTTGATAGATCGGCACCATCCACCGAAGCTGGAAGCTTGAATGTCCATAATAACGAAAGTTCGTCTGCATCTGTTCCCGGGCCATCGTCCTTGGTTGTTAGTCATCATATTAAAAATAATTTTCGTCCAACTGGAATCTTACCAACGGCCGTTGTACAGGTGGTTGATGCTTTTGGAAACATTAAGCACTGCTGTGTATTGCTACAGACGGAATCCCAGGTCTCGTTTGTTACAGAAGATTTAGTTAAAAGACTAGGGCTCCGTCGTCGTCATGCTCATTTACCTGTATCTGGAATCCCGTCACTCAATGCTTTTGGAATCGTACTCTCGCGAACCGGACAACAAATATGTGGTAGAACTGCCTTTTCGAGATTCTGAAGTGAGGTTCGCTAACCCCCTTTCTGGAGCGTCGGTTTTCTCACAATGACCGCGTTCGTGCAGACTATGAGGAATTAGGACCTATGAGGAATTAGGCCACATGCAACGAGTCCCCGAAAATTAATTCGAGCCAACTTCGGGAAAGGTTTTTTATTTGCCGCATCATGCCGTCATTACTAATAAAATGCGGGTAGTTTTCGATGGGTCTCATAAGGACTCCGATGGCTGCAGTCTGAACGACAAGTTGCATGTGGGCCCGCCACTTCAGCGGAACTTAATCAGCGTGCTTATACAATTTCGCCTGTTTCGTTACGTTTTCTGCGCGAACATTGTGAAAATGTTCCGCCAAATTTGGGTCAGTGAGAAACATCGAGACTATCAAAGAATCGTATGGACGTATTCTCCAAAGAATCCTGTTGATCATTATCGTTTAAATACGGTAACCTATGGTACATAACCCTTTTTATCGTTGCGAGTCTTGAGGTAACTTGCCGACGACTATAAGACTAAATTTCCCCTGGCTGCACACGCGAATCTGCGTAACTCGTGTGTGGATGATTTTGCTCCTGGCGCGGATTCAGTAGATGAAATTTTGGAATTGAAGGAGCAATTAATTGGATTGCTTGCCTGTGGGGGCTTACAGTTGAGCAAATGGAGCTCGAACTGTTGGGCACTCATTCGAGGTACCGAGTGTGATGGGGCCATTCCTCTCGAATTGGATGAAGCACTGAAGCATTTTTGGCAGCCTTCCGTCGATTTGTGGCCAGAAGAGGCAAGTGCACCGCAGTCTACTCGGGCAATGGCACAAATTTTCAAGGAGCTGCACGTAGGCTCTCGGAGGTTTATAAATTGGTTCGTTCCTGCACACATAATCAGGAAATGACTAATGCCTTGGCCGTAAATAACATCACGTGGGAAGCGGGTGTAAAATGTGTTAAGCAGCATTTGCGTCGCGTCGTTAGAAATAATATTTTGACATATTAGGAACTTTCAAAGGCAAAGATGGGCATGTGCGGGCGGTTTCAGTTCGCACTCGCGGTGGAGTTTTTAAGCGCCCAATAACAAAACAGGCCATATTACCGAACTCCTGAAATTCTTTCATACCAACAACCACCAAGCGCGAAACAACCAAATTTAAAGATAAGCTCGAACCATATTATTTGCATTTTGCATTTAATTTGTCATTTGACTTGATCCAATATAAATGAATTCATTTGTAACGTTATTGAATCGAAGCCTTTAAATTTCGTACATTGCTGATCAACGATTTTTCTTTTTTGTGTCCTATATTTATTAGGAGATACTAAATACCAATGTGGGGTTCCGTGGCGTAGTGGTTAGTGTGTGTGCTTACTACGCCGGAGGTCTGGGTTCGAATCCTGCCATTGTCACCTGAAAAAAAAGACTTGTTCTTTTTCACGGTCCCCACCGCGAGGGTTTGACAAGCCCTCCGAGAGTATCAATTGTCTTGAAAAACTTCTCAAACTGCCGTTCGGATTCGGAAATTGTAGGTCCCCTTGTTTGTGAAGAAATCAACACACGCAGCATACATTGTTGAGAAGTTGGCCCTGGTTCACATCGAGCTGTTGCGCCACTCTATTTATTTATTTTTAAATACCAATTTTAGCCTTTAAGAACATCTTAGAGTTTTGCACATTTAGACCGATTGTGGGCGTGTCTTTGGGCGGATTACAATAATTTTTACACTTGTACTGCTTCGCATGACGTGGACCTTACATACGTTAATTTCAGCACTATAGCTAAAAATTTAAGGGATTAAGACATGTGACTTACAGACGGGATGGACGGACGGACGGATGGACGGACGGAAATGCCTTTTTCGATTCAAAATTCGGTATCGATCATATGCCCTTAAGGTCTTGGGGGTCTACCATTATTATTTCACTGTGTTACAAACTATGTGACAAACTTAATGTACCTCCTATTCTATGCGATATATAAAATGTAATTTCTCCACTTGAAATGCCTAATGGAAAAAGTTATAAGCCCAACAATAAACGTAAAATACCTTCTTAAGACTAATTTTGAGGATTTAAGTTGAAAATAGAAATTAAGGCAATGCTTGAGATTCATTGTTCCTGACCTAAGGGTAGACCTTGATTATCCTTGATATTGATTTTGAGCATTATTCCTCTTCAAAGAATAATTCTCTTTGTAACTGCGGGAAGGAATTGTTACATTATCACGTGTCATTTTGATAATTTTTGTTTTGGAAAACGTACTGCAGTCGATAACAAACCAAAGGCTGCATGCATTCGCATGACAAGATACGAAACGGCCTTGTTATTAACTTCATTTAAAAAAGACCTCAGATTGCACTCAGATTGCACCTAGACAAACAGCAGGTGAGTGATCAAGTTTTCACATACTCACAAGACACTGCAGACATGATGCAGTTTGAGCCCAAAGTAGATTAATACCTTCGCCGAAAGAAATATTGCAGCCCATCTCACTGGCCAATGTGGGGAACAATTATGCATCATGCTAGATAGATGCTTCCTACAGACATGATGCAATCTGAGTCAACACAAGATTCACACCTCGGCAAGACTTCAAGTCATCTCACTGGTCAAGGTGAAGCAAAATGATAAAATGATAGCATAAAATAAAAACTGAAAATAATAGTCTTAAACATAAAATAACTGAGTAAAATAACTGGCTGCACACGCGAATTTGCGTAACTCGTGTGTGGATGATTTTGCTCCTGGCGCGGATTCAGTAGATGAAATTTTGGAATTGAAGGAGCAATTAATTGGATTGCTTGCCTGTGGGGGCTTACAGTTGAGCAAATGGAGCTCGAACTGTTGGGCGCTCATTCGAGGTACCGAGTGTGATGGGGCCATTCCTCTCGAATTGGACTGCAAGGGTCATTCGAAAAAGGTTAGCTTGGAATCCGTATCAGAACATATTCACGTTTTGGATATCGTTGAAGGATGAGTCTATAGCTACTTAACGTACACTGCTATCTGAGGCAGCAAAGATCTTCGACCCTATTGGTTTCCTGGCTCCGTCTATTATTTTATTTAAGATAATCTTTCAGAAGCTATGGCTCTCTAAAACCGAAATTAAATGGGATAACCCTTTGCAAGATGAAGTCAACCGAAAATGGGCATCGTGTAGGCAACAGCTACCCTGTCTTCTAACTCTTAGGATTACAAGAAGATACACATCAAACTCTAGGTGCTTCGATTGGATAGGATTTTTGGATGCATCAGAAAAGGCATTTTCGGCAGTGGTGTACGCTCATAGTATCTCAGATAGTGGCGCCGTTGAACTTCACCTTGTAGCTGCTAAGACTAAGGTTGCAACCTTGCAACAGCAATCGCTTCCAGGACTAGAGCTTTGTGGCGCCCTCCTTTTATGCCGTTTAATTAAAATCATTTGTTCCTCGTTGGATGTAAAGCCTGTTCGATTTTTGCTCTAAGCGACTCGAAAATAGTCTTGGATTGGCTCTCTTCTTCTCCCCGTAGATGGAACTCATTCGTCGCTAATAGTACCTCCGAAATATTGGATAGCTTGCCACGTTCAGTGTGGAGTCATGTTCGGTTGGAAGACAACCCAGCGGACTGCGCTTCGAGAGGTATTGAGCCCCGAAAACTGCTTAACCTGGACCTTTGGTGGAAAGAACTTCCTTGGATGTACATGAACCAGGAACAATGGCCGACAACTCAAAAGGTGGACGAAGAAATAGAGGTTCTTGAGGAGAGGAAAAATGCAGCATCTTGAGGAGCTATGTACCAATGTGTCTTCTTTGCAGAGTTCGATCAGAGTCGTCACTTACATCTATCGTTTTGCTCATAATGCTCGGACTAAGGCAACTTCCAAGAATAATTATATTAGTGGCTTCTTTCTTTCATCTCGAGAGCGCAGGAGGGCCAAAAAACTATTCTTTTATGGACTCAGGGAAGTGCTTTCAAGGAAGAAATTCGTGCTAGTAAGTCTGAAAATCAGGTATCAATGAGATCGAAATTAGTTTCTTTAGCCCCTTTCCTTGATGACGTGGGATTGCTTCGCGTTGTTGGTAGAATCTCCCAGACTAAAAACTTACCCTTTGGTTTAAAACATCCAATTATTCTTCCCAAGAACTATGACACTACTCAAGAAATACTTGTAGAAGCCCATCTTAAGTTCTTACATGCAGGCGTTTAGGAAATGTTCGCTCTGGTTCGACTAGAGTACTGGAAACTTGGTAGCAGAAATCTTATTCGGAATATAGTTTTGCAGTACTGCATCGACTGTTTTCGTTTGCGGCAATCCACCTCTTCTCAAATCATGGGAGAGAGCCATCCTATCGGATCTCACCGTCCTATGCTTTCTCTCACACAGGCGTCGACTACGCTGGGCCAATAACGCTTCGGTTACATAAAGGCAGAAAATCAAAGGTGACGAAAGGATATTTCACCTTGTTCGTGTGCATGGTAACCAAAGCACTACATTTGGAGGTGGTTTCTGATCTGACCACTGAAGCATTTTTGGCAGCCTTCCGTCGATTTGTGGCCAGAAGAGGCAAGTGCACCGCAGTCTACTCGGGCAATGGCACAAATTTTCAAGGAGCTGCACGTAGGCTCTCGGAGGTTTATAAATTGGTTCGTTCCTGCACACATAATCAGGAAATGACTAATGCCTTGGCCGTAAATAACATCACGTGGGAGTTTATCCCACCCCATAGTCCTCATTTCGGCGGACTTTGGGAAGCGGGTGTAAAATGTGTTAAGCAGCATTTGCGTCGCGTCGTTAGAAATAATATTTTGACATATTAGGAACTTTCAACTTTGTTATCTCAAATCGAAGCCTTACTGAATTCTAGGCTCCTTTGTGCAATCTCTGATGTCGATTTAAATCGGCTAACCCCTTCCCATTTTCTTATAGGGCGACCATACACTGCGGTACCTGGATCAAACCTTTTGGACATCGCAACTAACCGGTTGAACCGTTGGGAATTGGTGCAGAACTTGATGCAAGGGTTTTGGCATCGGTGGCGGACCGACTATGTGGCATCACTGCAGCAACGACCGAAACGGAGACAGGCAAAGCGAGATTTTCAAGTGGGTGATCTCGTCGTCGTAAAGAAGCCAAACTTGCCACCATCGAAATGGGCCCTTGGACGAGTCGAGCAAATCCATCAAGGCAAAGATGGGCATGTGCGGGCGGTTTCAGTTCGCACTCGCGGTGGAGTTTTTAAGCGCCCAATAACAAAACTGGCCATATTACCGAACTCCTGAAATTCTTTCAGGGGCGGCGGCGTGTTAAGAAATGCTTATATGCGTCGTTATATTTTATCATTATTCTTATTCATTATAATTCCTTATTATTATTATTGTTGATTATTATAATTTGTAATTATTTCATTATTTGTACTTGCTACATAATTTTGTCAATTTACCCTATGGTTCGACATGTTCCCTAGGTGTGTTTTTCTACGACAGAATCTAAACTCTAGTCTTACACACACGCTTATAAAGGCCTATCATCAGTACGGGTCGACAATGATGATTCCGTCATATAACAAGTGCAGTTGGTTAGGAGAGCGCATACGCCGTTGATGATTGTGGATCGTGGGTGGATTGAACACAGACTGTGATCGCTCATACGTTTTCTCGGCCACTTTACAAACAACCACCAAGCGCGAAACAACCAAATTTAAAGATAAGCTCGAACCATATTATTTGCATTTTGCATTTAATTTGTCATTTCACTTGATCCAATATAAATAACTTCATTTGTAACGTTATTGAATCGAAGCCTTTAAATTTCGTACATTGCTGATCAACGATTTTTCTTTTTTGTGTCCTATATTTATTAGGAGATGCTAAATACCAATTTCAGCCTTTAAGAACATCTAAGAGTTTTGCACATTAAGACCGATTGTGGGCGTGTCTTTGGGTGGATTACAATAATTTTTACACTTGTACTGCTTCGCATGACGTGGACCTTACATACGTTAATTTCAGCACTATAGCTAAAAATTTAAGGGCTTAAAACATGTGACTTACAGACGGGATGGACGGACGGAAATGCCTTTTTCGATTCAAAATTCGGTATCGATCATATGCCCTTAAGGCCTGGGGGTCTGCCATTATTATTTCACTGTGTTACAAACTATGTGACAAACTTAATGTACCTCCTATTCTATGCGATATATAAAATGTAATATCTCCACTTGAAATGCCTAATGGAAAAAGTTATAAGCCCAACAATAAACGTAAAATACCTTCTTAAGACTAATTTTGAGGATTTAAGTTGAAAATAGAAATTAAGGCAATGCTTGAGATTCATTGTTCCTGACCTAAGGGTAGACCTTGATTATCCTTGATATTGATTTTGAGCATTGTTCCTCTTCAAAGAATAATTCTCTTTGTAACTGCGGGAAGGAATTGTTACATTATCACGTGTCATTTTGATAATTTTTGTTTTGGAAAACGTACTGCAGTCGATAACAAACCAAAGGCTGCATGCATTCGCATGACAAGATACAAAACGGCCTTGTTATTAACTTCATTTAAAAAAGACCTCAGTTTGCACTCAGATTGCACCTAGGCAAACAGCAGGTGAGTGATCAAGTTTGCACATACTCACAAGACACTGCAGACATGATGCAATTTGAGCCCAAAGTAGATTAATACCTTCGCCGAAAGAAATATTGCAACCCATCTCACTGGCCAATGAGGGGAACAATTATGCATCATGCTAGATAGATGCTTCCTACAGACATGATGCAATCTGAGTCAACACAAGATTCACACCTCGGCAAGACTTCAAGTCATCTCACTGGTCAAGGTGAAGCAAAATGATAAAATGATAGCATAGAATAAAAATTGAAAATAATAGTCTTAAACATAAAATAACTGAGTAAATAATAAAAATTATAGCCTACATATATAGTCTACATAAATTATAGTCTACAAATTATCAGTTGTTAGTCATCACATTAAAAATGATTTTCGTTCAACTGGAATCTTACCAACGGCCGTTTTACAGGTGGTTGATGCTTTTGGAAACATTAAGCACTGCCGTGTATTGCTACAGACGGGATCCCAGGTCTCGTTTGTTACAGAAGATTTAGTTAAAAGACTAGGGCTAAGCCGTCGTCATGCTCGTTTACCTGTATCTGGAATCCCGTCACTCAATGCTTTTGAAATCGTACTCTCGCCCGGACAACAAATATGTGGTAGAACTGCCTTTTCGAGATTCTGAAGTGAGGTTCGCTAACACCCTTTCTGGAGCGTCGGTTTTCTCACAATGATCGCGTTCGTGCAGACTATTGTAAATTTATGCGGACCTATGAGGAATTAGGCCACATGTAACGAGTCCCCGAAAATGAATTCGAGCCAACTTCGGGAAAGATTTTTTATTTGCCGCATCATGCCGTCATTACTAATAAAATGCGGGTAGTTTTCGATGGGTCTCATAAGGACTCCGATGGCTGCAGTCTGAACGATAAGTTGCATGTGGGCCCGCCACTTCAGCGGAACTTAATCAGCGTGTTTATACAATTTCGTCTGTTTCGTTACGTTTTCTGCGCGGACATTGTGAAAATGTTCCGCCAAATTTGGGTCAGTGAGAAATATCGAGACTATCAAAGAATCGTATGGACGTATTCTCCAAAGAATCCTGTTGGTCATTATCGTTTAAATACGGTAACCTATGGTACATAACCCTTTTTATCGTTGCGAGTCTTGAGGTAACTTGCCGACGACTATATGACTAAATTTCCACTGGCTGCACACGCGAATCTGCGTAACTCGTGTGTGGATGATTTTGCTCCTGGTGCGGATTCAGTAGATGAAATTTTGGAATTGAAGGAGCAATTAATTGGATTGCTTGCCTGTGGGGGCTCACAGTTGAGCAAATGGAGCTCGAACTGTTGGGCGCTCATTCGAGGTACCGAGTGTGATGGGGCCATTCCTCTCGAATTGGACTGCAAGGGTCATTGGAAAAAGGTTAGCTTGGAATCCGTATCAGAACATATTCACGTTTTGGATATCGTTGAAGGATGAGTCTATAGCTACTTAACGTACACTGCTATCTGAGGCAGCGAAGATCTTCGACCCTATTGGTTTCCTGGCTCCGTCTATTATTTTATTTAAGATAATCTTTCAGGAGCTATGGCTCTCTAAAACCGAAATTAAATGGGATAACCCTTTGCAAGAGGAAGTCAACCGAAAATGGGCATCGTATAGGCAACAGCTACCCTGTCTCCTAACTCTTAGGATTACAAGAAGATACACATCAAACTCTAGGTGCTTCGATTGGATAGGATTTTTGGATGCATCAGAAAAGGCGTTTTCGGCAGTGGTGTACGCTCATAGTATCTCAGATAGTGGCGCCGTTGAAGTTCACCTTGTAGCTGCTAAGACTAAGGTTGCACCCTTAAAACAGCAATCGCTTCCAGGACTAGAGCTTTGTGGCGCCCTCCTTTTATGCCGTTTAATTAAAATCATTTGTTCCTCGTTGGATGTAAAGCCTGTTCGATTTTTGCTCTAAGCGACTCGAAAATAGTCTTGGATTGGCTCTCTTCTTCTCCCCGTAGATGGAACTCATTCGTCGCTAATAGTACCTCCGAAATATTGGATAGCTTGCCGCGTTCAGCGTGGAGTCATGTTCGGTTGGAAGACAACCCAGCGGACTGCGCTTCGAGAGGTATTGAGCCCCGACTGGACCTTTGGTGGAAAGAACCTTCTTGGATGTACATGAACCAGGAACAATCGCCGACAACTCAAAAGGTGGACGAAGAAAGAGAGGTTCTTGAGGAGAGGAAAAAGGCAGCTGTAGTACTTACCGCATCTCCTGGCTACCATTATCTTGAGGAGCTATGTACCAATGTATCTTCGTGGCAGGGTTTGATCAGAGTCGTCGCCTACATCTATTGTTTTGCTCATAATGCTCGGACTAAGGCAACTTCCAAGAATAATTATATTAATGGCTTCTTTTTTTCATCTCGAGAGCGCAGGAGGGCCAAAGAAGCTATTCTTTTATGGACTCAGGGAAGTGCTTTCAAGAAGAAGTTCGTGTTAGTAAGTCTGGAAATCAGGTATCAATGAGATCGAAATAAGTTTCTTTAGCCCCTTTCCTTGATGACGTGGGATTGCTCTGCGTAGTTGGTAGAATCTCCCAGACTGAAAACTTACCCTTTGGTTTAAAACATCCAATTATTCTTCCCAAGAACCATGACACTACTCAAAAAATACTTGTTGAAGCCCATCTTAAGTTCTTACATGCAGGCGTTTCGATAATGTTCGCTCTGGTTCGACTAGGGTACTGGATACTTGGCAGCAGAAATCTAATTCGGAATATAGTTTTCCACTGCATCGACTGTTTTCGTTTGCCGGAGGCCACCTCTTTTCAAATCATGGGAGAGAGCCATCCTATCGGATCTCACCGTCCGATGCTTTCTCTCACACAGGCGTCGGCTACGCTGGGCCGATAACGCTTCGGTTACATAAGGGCAGAATATCAAAGCTGACGAAAGGATATTTCGCCTTGTTCGTGTGCATGGTAACCAAAGCACTACATTTGGAGGTGGTTTCATTTTTGGCAACCTTCCGTCGATTTGTGGCCATAAGAGGCAAGTGCACCGCAGTCTACTCGGGCAATGGCACCAATTTTCAAGGAGCTGTACGTAGGCTCTCGGAGGTTTATAAATTGGTTCGTTCCTGCACACATAATCAGGAAATGACTAATGCCTTGGCTGTAGATAACATCACCTGGGAGTTTATCCCACCCCATAGTCCTCATTTCGGCGGACTTTGAGAAGCGGGTGTAAAATGTGTTAAGCATTTGCGTCACGTCGTTGGAAATAATATTTTGACATTTGAGGAACTTTCAACTTTGTTATCTCAAATCGAAGCCTTACTGAATTCTAGGCCCCTCTGTGCAATCTCTGATGTCCATCGGAAAATCGGAAATTGGTTAACCCCTTCCCATTTTCTTATAGGGCGACCATACACTGCGGTACCTGGATCAAACCTTTTGGACATCGCAACTAACCAGTTGAACCGTTGGGAATTGGTGCAGAACTTGATGCAAGGGTTTTGACATCGGTGGCGGACCGACTATGTGGCATCACTGCAGCAACGACCGAAACGGAGACAGGCAAAGCGAGATTTTCAAGTGGGTGATCTCGTTGTCGTAAAGAAGCCAATCTTGCCACCATCGAAATGGGCCCTTGGACGAGTCGAGCAAATCCATCAAGGCAAAGATGGGCATGTGCGGGCGGTTTCAGTTCGCACTCGCAGTGGAGTTTTTATGCGCCCAATAACAAAACTGGCCATATTACCGAACTCCTGAAATTCTTTCAGGGGCGGCGGCGTGTTAAGAAATGCTTATATGCGTCGTTATCATTATTCTTATTCATTATTATTCCTTATTATTATTATTGTTGATTATTATAATTTGTAATTAACGGGTGATTTTTTAAGAGGTTGAGAACTTTTTTTAAAAAAAAAACACAAAAAATTCGAAAAAATTAATGAAATATTTATTTGAATCGATAGTTAAAACCTTTCAATTTAATGTTTAAAGATAATTTCATGCAAATGTTGACCGCGTTTGCGTCTCATGTAGCCCATCCGCTGAGTCCAATTTTGGCATACTCTTTCACACATATCGGCCGGTATCTCACGAATGAATGCATGGATGTTGGCTTCCAGTGCGTCAATCGAAGCGGGCTTGTCCCTATAGACATTAGCCTCGACATACCCCCACAAAAAATAATCTAATGGTGTCAAATCGCACGATCTAGGCGGCCAATTGACCGGCCCGAAACGTGAAATTAACTGTTCACCAAACTCGCCGACCATAAAATGGAAGCAGCGCGGGATGAACATTTCGAACCGAGCACGAATTTTGATAGTAAAATTCAATAATTTGCAAGCGTTGTTCATTTGTAAAACGATCCATGGTTAAATTGCAAATCAAACTAAAGCTGTTTGACAGTGACACAAGGTACTAAACACACGTCAGCTGTCAAAACCAAACCAGCTAAAAAATCACCCGTTATTTAATTATTTGTACTTGCTGTATACTCTTGTCAATTTACCCTATGGTTTGACATGTTCCCTAGGTGTGTTTTTCTACCACAGAATCTAAACCCTAGTCTTACACACACGCTTATAAGGGCCTTTCATCAGTACTGGTCGGCAATGATGATTCCGACATATAACAAGTGCAGTTGGTTAGGAGAGCGCATACACCGTTGATGATTGTGGATCGTGGGTGGATTGAACACAGGCTGTGATCGCTCATACGTTTTCTCGGCCACTTTGCCAACAACCACCAAGCGCGAAACAACCAAATTTAAAGATAAGCTCGAACCATATAATGCATTTTGCATTAAATTTGTCATTTGACTTGATCCAATATAAATAAATTCATTTGTAACGTAATTGAATCGAAGCCTTTAAATTTCGTACATTGCTGATCAACGATTTTTCTTTTTTGTGTCCTATATTCATTAGGAGATGCTTAACACAAATTTCAGCCTTTAAGAACGTCTTAGAGTTTTGCACATTTAGACCGATTGTGGGCGGGTCTTTGGGCGGATTACAATAATTTTTACACTTGTACTGCTTCGCATGACGTGGACCTTACGTACGTTAATTTCAGCACTATAGCTAAAAATTTAAGGGCTTAAAACATGTGACATACAGCCGGACGGTGACATACAGCCTCGGTATGTAAGATTAATGTCGCCCGATTAAACATTAAATACCAAAGCTTGTCCATGACTTTTCACTTGCAAAATTTGTTTTTGGTTCTGTTAATTTTCCATCTAAGTGTCCTGTGTTAGTCAAATTGGATCGGCTGTCTAACTAAGTGACCACTTCTTAATAATTAAGTAGTGTCAAAATATTTTTGATTCGCTCCGAAGTGCCAAGAAACATAGTTGTGCCTTATTACTCCCGCAATGTGAGTACAAACTCAAACTTAAACAGTGTTGGACTCGTGACAACTCGCTCTCAAAAAAAACAAGAGAACGACTCTGAGAGTGGACTCATGTCAACACCCAAACAAAGCGGTACCCCTAACCCCTTACCTGGTACAAAAAAGAATGTTTCTGGATCAAGAACACTAACCCTTGACATGTTCGAAAAGCGGTTAAAAAAACACACAGACGCCATCATAAGTCGTTTCTCATCCGAAATAAATGACCTCTGTGACCATCTTTTACAAGATATATCCAGAATAGAAAAGGACCTGTCAAATCAACTCAAAAACTATGAGCACTCATTAAACAATATTCGCTTAAGTGTAGAAAAACTTGAGATGCAAACTTGTGAAGTACAACTTCCGATCAAAGATGTTATCGAATTGCGTAAGAGATGTGACACCTTGGAAAAAAAGGAGTTATCAGCGGGTGCCATAATCTTTGGGGTTCCTCAACTGGTGAATGAAAACTTTACAACAATTTTCAATCACATTTGTCACTCCGTCGAATGTACGCCCCCGACGTTGGAAGCCGTTTTCCGAACACTACAGAGAGGCACTGACCACACAAACGATCCTCCTATTGTTCTAAAGTTAAAATCTCCGTATGAAAGAAACCTGCTCCTTAAAGCAACCGTGGATTTCCGAAAGAAAGAGAGACGTCCCCTTCGACTGCCGGCTTTGAATCGTCCAATGTCAACATATACGTAAATGAAAGCCTAACGAAAAGAAATCGCTCTCTATTACAACTTGCCAGCCGAATGAAACGCCGAAAAGAGATTTTCTCAGTCACAACACGGAATGGTAATTTCGTCATCAGATCAGAAAAAAAAAAATGGAACAAGCGTAATTATCAACAGCGAAGATGACCTAGCCACAATCACCACACGACGTCAAGTAGCAACCAATGTTTAGCTATGTACAGCATTAGCATTTCAACGAGTCCGCCCGCCCCCACGACCATGCAGCGGCAACCACACCAGAAGAATCAACACAGTCGATTGCGTGGTGAATTTGTTTGTAATATTATTTGCTCTCTATATACTATGTACTCACCTTACTCTATTTCTTTGCTCTTGTTTCTATTTCTATGCTTTGCTTTTCAAACTTTCTTAACCTCTCATTACCATTATCAGATGCAGACATATTATTTGCTTATGTTTTGCTCTCTGCGATAAGATATAATCACATAGAATGTGCTTGTGTCGTTCGGTGCTTTTCTTGCTCGGGGTACAGTACTAACTAAAATGTGTGGCAAATTGGCAATAGTTTACAAAAATGGGGTACTTCCATTGCTGAATTGCAAAAATAAATAATGTTCTTTGCAAACAAAAAAAGGGTT
This sequence comes from Neoascia interrupta, assembly GCA_947623515.1. NCBI lineage: Eukaryota > Metazoa > Arthropoda > Insecta > Diptera > Syrphidae > Neoascia > Neoascia interrupta. The sequence continues at coordinate 121,062,717 of OX392462.1, forward strand.
TTAACATTTGTTCCTTAAATGCACAAAGCCTAAATAATAAAATAGATGAGTTGCGTTATTTGTTCAGTAATAGTATGGTAGATGTCGTTTGTGTCACAGAAACCTGGATTGATCCAGAGGTGCGCTCCAATCTTTTCAATGTGAAAAACATGAGACTTGTTCCCGGTAATAGATATCGTAAATGTGGGGAGGTGTAGCTGTATACGTAAGAAAAACACACAAATTTCATGATGTGGAAAAGTCCTTACCCACCGACTTAGTTGAATATGTCTTTCTCGAGGTCACACGCCAAATGATAAATTCTTGCTTGGTTGTATATTGTTACGGATGTCGACGGCAGCTCACAAAACAACAACGGAATGGGTCAAATGACCAGACGCTAACTCAGCAGAGGCAGCAGAAAACTCAGCAGAGGCAGCAGAACAACATACAAAAAGGAAACCGCAGTATCAGCAGTCTCACGTTATTTAGGCAGGTAGTCGGAACGAAATCTTTGTAATTAGTTCCCAGTCATTAACCAAGATGGTTGTAGAAATAAAACTCATAGAATTATAAAACTTGTGTTGACTTTCAATTTCGATCTGTTGTGCGATTCATTTTTCCACTAAAGTTGTGCGGTTGTTGACATCGGTCATTCTGAACATAAGAACTTGTGCAGTGAATCTTGAGAACATCAGAAGTTGTGCTTACTCTTGAGAATTCCGCTTCGCATACCCAAAGGAAAAGCCAGCATCGTTGGACCCCGATAGAAAACCTGGCCTAAGGGTGAATTTCCTTCGCGATCTTTTTTTTATTGTGTATAGCCGAACCCAGGCATAACAATATACATGGCTCCTGATATTGCCAAGTATACACTACTTAGAGATGTCTTAGAGGAATTATCCCCGGTTTACTCAAAAATAATTATTTGTGGAGATATAAACTTAAACATTGTGGGGAATAACAACAGGAAACTTAAGGATATGGCTAGGTCTCTCCGTTTAACGTTTGTGAATAGCACCTCACCAACACACTTTGCACCAGACAAAGAACCCTCTTTAATAGATCTGGCGTTGGTGTCTCAGCCAAATTTTGTACTCCATTATGACCAGCTCCCCGCTTCAGGTTTTTCCCATCATGACCTGTTGTTTATAACAGTTAATGCGTTCTCGACATCTGATAGTAATATGTTTTTTAAAAGCTATCAATACTCTAACGTTAATCTCGAAGCGCTTTTTCAAGATTGTCGAAGCCTGAACTGGCTCCCCGTCTACCAACAAATGACCCAAGTTCCCAAATTGAAGTTTTCAACGGTCGTGTTTTGGAGCTACTTCACAAGCATGTCCCTGTAAAATTGAGAAGAGGGAGGAGTTCCGATTTGCCTTGGTTCACTGCAGAAGTTTGTGACCTTATAAAAGGTCGCAACCACCTGTATGCTAGGTGGAGACGGTACAAATGTCCTGGGATGTTAAGATAGTTTAAATTGAAACGTAACGCCGTAACAGCTCTAATAAAGAAAAACAAAAAAGCCTACTTCAAAAATAAATTCGGTCCAAGTTGCTCGAGCACTGAATTCTGGAAGAAAGTACGTTCCCTAGGGCTGACTGCGGATAGGCCACTGCTTCTGGCCAACATACATTTGAATGAGCTCAATTCCAGATTTGTTTCATCGGGCAATACCAGCAGCTCAACGAGTCTTCGTGTTCCCGTAATAAGTAATAGAGATGAAGGCGTGCTCTCTTTACTTGTGTTGATGCTTACACTGTTGGAAAAACAATCCTTTACATAAAATCTAATGCCGTAAAAGTTCTTTTACCCGTTTTACTTGGGCATATCACTCACATTTTTAACACTATTTTAACAACCTCCAACTTTCCTGATGCCTGGAAAGTTGCCAAAGTGTCACCTCATCCAAAGCCTTCCACTTCAAGCTCAAGTGCTGAATATCGACCCATTGCCATCCTACCATTCCTAAGCAAAGCCTTCGAAATTTTAGTAAGCCAACAAATTAAAAGTTTCATAAGCGTTAAAAAACTAATTACACCATGCCAATCTGAGTTTCGAGTGGGTTTTGGGTGGGCGCCGTGGCGCAGTGGTTAGTGTGTGTGCCTCTGACGCCGGAGGTCTGGGTTCGAATCCTGCCTCTGCCACCTGAAAAAAAAGACTTGTTCTTTTCCACGGCTCCCACCTCCGCGAGGGTCTGACAAACCCTCCGAGAGTAACATTTGTCTTGAAAAACTTCTCAAAGTTCGGATTCGGCAAAAAATTGTAGGTCCCCTTGTATGTGAAGAATTAAACACACACAGCAAACATCGTTGAGAAGTTGGCCCTGGCTGTTGCGCTGTTCACCTCGAGCTGTTGCGCTACTCTATTTATTTTTTTTTTAATCTGGGTTTCGAGCTAAACATAGCTGCACAACTGCTTTGCTGGAGGTTTGCGAAGATATCCGATCGTGTACAGATAAAAAATTGCTTGCTGTATTAGTGTTTCTAGATTTCTCAAAAGCTTTCGACAGCGTGAACCACAGTATTTTAATTGGAAAGCTAAAAACTCAGTTCTTTTTTGATAAATCTTTGTGTAACCTAGTTTCGTCTTATCTTTGTAGTCGCTTACAGTATGTCGCTTATGATGGTAAATGTTCGACTTGTCTCGTTGTTCCCTCAGGTGTCCCTCAGGGATCCGTTTTGAGACCACTCTTGTTTATATGTTATATAAATGATTTAGCAGAGCGCCTCCTTAACTGTAACTGTCATATATATGCCGACGGTGCAATTCAACAAGAGGCAGAGCCCTCTTTAAAGCAAGTACAAAACGCGGCGTGATCTTCTTATCGACGGGAAAGCCAACATATTGGCCAACCGACAGAAATAAAATACCTGATCTCGTCGACTTCTTTATCGCCAAGGGGGTACCTCGTTACCTTACGAACGTAGAAGAACGCTTTGATCTCTGTTCAGATCACTCGGCAGTTCTTTTGAAAATCGGCGGAAGCCTAGCGAAAAAGAATAGAGCACCTAGATTAACTAACAACAACACCGACTGGGACGGCTTTAGAAAATACTGCAAATAAAACATAGCTTTAAATGTACCGCTCAAAACGCCACTTGAAATAGAAGAAGAATTAGATAAACTCGTGAGAGTTGTTCAGAGCACTGCGTGGAATAACACTTATTTTCGGAGGTCCGAATTATCGAACAGCGGAACAATATATCCGCGAGAAATAGAAGAGCTAATATGCGAAAAGAGGAGAGCGCGCAAGAGATGGCAACGTTCGCGAGCACCCCCGGATAAGACAATCTTGAACCACCTTTCTAACAAACTGAAGCACGAACTTCAAGATTTTAAAAGTCGCGAGACTACTGCTTACCTCGAAAGTTTGACTGCCGATAAAGGTTCGAACTACTCTCTTTGGAAAGCAGTCAAGTCCGTTAAGAAGCCTATAGCACACTCTGCGCCATTAAGAAAACCCAACGGCGAATGGACAAAGAAAAAGCGGATTTATTTGCAGATTACCTAGAAGAAACATTCAAACCGTTTGACGGGGAACCGTTGGTCGAGGAGCTCAATCCCTATGCGGTACAAGATAATTATAGAATAAAAACCGTGTCATTGGCTGAACTTGGTCAAACGATAAATAATGTGAAAAACAACAAAGCCCCTGGCTAAGACTTAATTACTAGAGAAACTCTAAAGGAGCTACCGAAAAAAGCTTTGGTCAAGCTACTCTATATCATTAACGCTTCCATGAAAGTTTAAAACGTTCCAAGGCAATGAAGAGTGGCCGAGGTCATAATGGTTCCGAAACCAGGAAAATGTCCAAACGACAAAAAGTCATACAGACCTATTTCGCTACTGCCGATAATATCTAAGGTTTTCGAGAAACTGTTGCTTAAAAGGTTGCAACCAATCATTGAAGAAAGACGATTGATTCCGGATCACCAATTCGGATTTAGGAAAAAGCATTCAACAATCGGCCAGGTCTATCGAATAACAAACGAAATCGAAAAAGCTCTGGAAGCGAAAAAGATATGTACTAGCGCTTTTCTCGACGTATCACAAGCCTTCGACAAGGTGTGGCACGAAGGCCTGAAGTACAAGTTAAGGCTTAGCCTACCAGAAAAACTCTATAGAATCTTAGAGTCTTACCTTAAAGACAGAATTTTTCGCGTAAGGTACGAAAATGAGTACTCGGAATTCAAAGAGATAAATGCCGGTGTCCCGCAAGGAAGCGTTCTCGGCCCAAATTATTTTTGCTCTATACAAGAGACATACCCCACGATGAGGGAACAATTTTAGCTACGTTCGCAGACGACACTGCTATTCTCGCTATTGATACGACAGTTGAATTATCAACAGGGAAACTCCAGCGCGCTTTAGACAAAATATGCGACTGGACGAAGAGCTGGCGGGTTGTCCTTAACGAGACTAAGTCAACGCATGTTAACTTTACATATAAAAAGATAAACAACAAACCTTTATTCATTAACTCGGTACAAATCCCGTACTCAAATGAAGCGAAATATCTAGGAATGACTCTAGACGCAAAACTTAAATGGAAGCCGCACGTTAAAAAGAAACGCGACGAGCTCGAAATCAAGTTAAGAGAAATGAATTGGCTTATCGGAAGATTTTCGAAACTAAGCATATATAACAAATTGCTTTTGTATAAGCAAGTGCTAAAACCATCTTGGACGTACGGTATACAACTCTGGGGTTGTACTAAAGCAAGCAATATATCTATTTTAGAAACTTTTCAAAATAAGACACTCAGAGCAATGGTATATAAGAAATAGCGATCTACACCGAGATCTAGGAATCGCAACCGTGTCTGACGAGGTAACAAACTTTGCTCGCAAACTTAGTACTCGTCTTCGCGGACACTGCAACAATGAAATTATCCGAACTTTGGATCAGACAAATCTTACGCGCCGACTACAACGAATGAGACCGTTAGATCTAGCAGCATAAGATGAAACCGCATAAATTGACGGTATTGTAGGTGACTTCGTTGGAAGGCAGCCTGCCACACGCGATTACTACAGAAGCTTGAACTACTTGTTAAGGAAACTTAGTCGTAGTCTGACGGAAAATGGGAGGTTTTTTAGTGAGTAAGAATCTCATACTACTATGAGCACGCGCGGCCGGTCCTCGTAGTGCCTATGAAGGTTTTTCCTACCCACGGGGGAAAAAAAAGAAAAAAAAAATATATGCCGACGATGTACAAAGATACTCTATGTTTTCAAAACCACAAAAAGCTCAGGCGATAGACAATTTAAATAGAGAACCGAAAATAATTCATGACTGGGCAGAAGAAAACAAACCCTGTCTAAATCCAGCAAAAACAAAGGCAATGGTTATAAAATCAGGTAGGGCTAAGTGAAATCTTCCACCTCTCTTTCTCAACAAATCACCCATTGGATAAGTGGATAGCATAAAGAATCTTGGCGTTTATTTTAATGAAAACTTAAGTTGGAATACGCATGTAACCAAAACAGTCTCCAAAATTTACGGGGCTCTACGCGGACTTAATCAAACTTCAAGCTTTCTTCCAGCCAATACAAAAATGAAGCTTGTGAAGTCTTTCGTCCTACCAATTTTGTTTTATGGTTGTGAAATATTCACACAGATGGACTTTGAGTCAAAAAGAAAGTTGAAGGTTGCTTTTAATAGTTGTGCAAGATATATTTTTTTGGTATTAGCAGATTCGAGCACATTTCTTCCTACTCCAAACAGATCACCGGTCTTTCGGTAGAAGCCTACATGGAATATAGAACATTAACGTTTTTACATAAACTAATTACAACGAGAGAATCCGGGTATCTTTTTGACATAGTTAAATTTGCCAGAAATCAACGAAAACTACAACTCATTGTACCAAGACACAATTACGTTAACACCTCGAGACACTTCTTTGTACATGCAATTCAGCTTTGGAATGCTCTACCCGTCGATATTAAGCGCCTTAACAATACACACACATTTAAAAATAAGCTTTTTAAATACTATGCTGTGAATCAACCTTAGTAATTTTGGTATTCTATTCCACCTTCTCTTCTTTTTTGTTCTATTTCTTTCTCCTCCCTTTTACCAGCATAACTTTTTATACGCACGCATTATATATATGTATTATTATTATTAACTGTTATTATTTGTTTTTAATTTAAGTTATTCGTTTTAAATTGTTATGGTATCTACTAGTTAAAAATTGTCAAATTAATTTATAAAACATACGTTTAAGCTTACTCATTTTCTAAAAGATGTTACAGTATCTTACTTGAGTTAAGAATTGGTTGAATAAATAAAATAAATAAAATAAAATAGACGGATGGACGGACGGACATGGCTTATTCGATTCAAAATTATCACGTGCCATTTTGATAATTTTTGTCTAGGAAAACGTACTGCAGTCGATAACAAACCAAAGGCTGCATGCATTCGCATGACAAGATACGAAACGGCCTCGTTATTAACTTTAATTAAAAGAGACCTCAGATTGCACTCAGATTGCACCTAGACAAACAGCAGATGAGTGATCAAGTTTGCACATACTCACAAGACACTGCAGACATGATGCAATTTGAGCCCAAAGTAGATTAATACCTTCGCCGTTAGAAATATTGCAACCCATCTTACTGGCCAATGTGGGGAACAATTATGCATCATGCTAGACAGACTAGGGAAGCATCTGTCTAGACATGATGCAATCTGAGTCAACACAAGATTCACACCTCGGCCGTGAAAAAGATTTCTCACTGGTCTCACTGGTCAAGGTGAAACAAAATGATGATGCGGCGAATTTTTCAAGGCTACACGAAAGGAACTGGAGCAATGAATTACGATTCGAGTGGAAGTCGATTTCGAGCATTTGTCGAGTAAACATCTCGCGGTTAAGGACTAGCATAGAATAAAATTAAAAATAGTAGTCTTAAACATAAAATAACTGGGTGTTAAAAAAAATAAAAATTATAGTCTGCAGCCGGTTTGTTTCGTATAGTGTGTGTAGTAGTAATCTGTATAATTTAAACTTCAACTTTTATTTATATTTAAATAAAGTAATCTGAATAAATTAAACTTCAACTTGCAACTTCAACCAAAACAGAGAAGAAAATGAGTTGAGTAACAAATGGCGCAGCCGGTAGGATTAGGGAAGCTATAGTCGTTGACTAATAAACGCTTTTAAATCTTTAACCTCAACCAGCAGATTCTTAACAAAGTGTAAAAAAAACGTTGAAAAACGTTAACCGATCAAGTGTGTACACACAGTGGAAAAGTCTAATTCAAGACAGTTAAATGGCTTAATAAGGATAAGTTAAAACGTTAACTTTTATTCAACTCCAAAACACAGAAAATGAGTTCGGTAACAAAGGAGAGGCATATCATTTTTCGTTACTTACAGGTCAAAGGCTCCAATGAACCCAAGTTGTACTGTAGAGAGCCCAAAGAATTCTGGAGAAAGTGATTAGGAGCTGGAAGTATCCTTGACAAAGGTGGAGCTTATAATTTTTTGGTTGTACCAGGCCAGATACTCAAATGAACCCAAGCAATAGGTACTGTTATGAGCCCAAACAATTCTGGAGGAAGTGGGCGGGAGCTAAAAGGATCCTTTAGAAAGAAGAAGCATATAATTTTTCGCCACACTTTTACTTACTATTTTTTTTTACTATTTTCTTACTCTTTTTTGACCCCAAGTAGTATGGTAATGAGCCTAAGGAATTCTGGAAGAAGTGGGCAGGAGCTGGAGGGATTCTTTATATAAGAGAAACATATCATTTTTCGGTACCAACAGGCCAAAAAGTGGAATGAACAAAAGTAATACTGTGATGAGCCCAAAGAATTCTGGAGGAAGTGGGCAGGAGTTTGAAGGATCCTTTATAAAGGGAAAGCATATCATTTTTCGGGACTACCAGGATAGGAACTCCAATGACCCCAAGTAATACTCTAATGAGCCCAAAGAATTATGGGGGAAGTGAGCAGAAGCTGGAGAGATCCTTTATATAGGGGAAGCATATAATTTTTCGGTACAACCAGGCCAGGGAACTCCAATGAACCTAAGTAATACTGTAATGGGCCCAAAGAATTTTGGGGAAAGTGGGCAGGAGGTGGAGGGATCCTTTATGCAGAGGAAGCATATTATTTTTCGGTACAAACAGGCCAGAAACTCCAATGAAGCCAAGGAATACTCCAGTGAGCCAAAGGTGTTCTGCAGGAAGTGGGCAGGAGCTGGAGGAATCTTTAATTCTGGAGAAGGTGGGCAGGAGGTGGAGGAATTCTTGTAAGGTGAAGCATTCCGTTGTTCGGTACTAACATGTTAGAAAGTCCCATGAACCCAAGGAAACAAAAACATTGCTGGATTTATTAAAAAACTGCAAAATACCCTGCCCTACCAAAAAAGGAAACTGCCACGCCTAAAAAAAGTGGGTGGGATATAAAAATATAACTGTTGAATGTTTTAACTCAAAAAATCACTTTTTTTAACACCACGCCCACAAAAGTGGGCGGAGGCATATACTACATACACAAAAAAGTTATAAAATGCTAATATCTACAACTTTTGTCACAGAACTTTTAGTCAAATTGTATGTATATTTATTAAAAAACAGTCATTTTATGCTAAAATCTGCGTGGTCAATTAAAAGGCCAAACTTTTTCTGCTACCTCAAAGACAATTACAAGGCAAAGTTACATAGAAACAAGTGAGAAGGTGCAACACTGCGTATACAAAAGTTGCAGTCCATCGACGAGGGATTGCGAAATACCGGACCATACAAAAAAAACTGCCACGCCTCGAAAAAGTGGGCGGCATACAAAAATATACCTGTTGAATGCTTTAGACTAGTTGGTTGCACACATTTCGGTCTAAAACTCCGCCTTTGTAACTTAAAAAATTCACTTCTTTTTACGCCACGCCTACAAAAGTGGGGGGAGGCACATAGTTCTTATACATGAAAGTTAGAAAATGCTAATATCTACAACTTTAGTCCTAGAATTTTTAGTCAAATTTCATATATATTATTAAAAAAGAGCCATTTTAAACTAAAATCCCTTAAAAAAGTGGGCGTGGTCAATGAAAAGGCTTAAATTTTTTCACCACTTCAAGGATAATTACAAATGAATGCGCTAGCACTATTCTAACACAGCTAAAATTTAGAAAAAGTATTTTTTTAGAAAAGTATTTAGAGATGGTCGCACATACAGGCCAGTGTTGAACGTGTCTGTGGGCGGATTCGGCTAATTTTCAAACTTGATCTGGTCCAATGGACTTCCAGCCAACCCACAAAATTTCAGCTCTGTACCTTAAAATTTAAGGCCTAAAGGTTGTTACATACGGACGAACGGACTGACGGACATGGCTTAATCAATCCTCCTGTCGGTCCCATTCATATCTCTAAAAGGTCTTAGTGGTCTACGGTGATTTTTTCACTGCGTTAAAAACTATACATTAAACTTAATATACCCTGGGTCGGGTATTGTAAGGGTCTTTTTATTGTTTATAGCTGATGTTTCGCTCGAGAAGACGAAAAAACTCTGTGTTTGAGAACGCTTATCGAGAAGACTATAACTCTGTGTTTGAGAAGTCTTAATACACCAGTTTTCTTTTTCCACTACACTTTATTGTTTTACTTATGTTACTAACTTAACAACTATATATTAACAAGCTTATAGATATCTTAAACTAGCCTAACAATTGGTGGATATCTTTACTAGATTGTGAAGGACTCAGTCGGAGGACTGGAAAGTGGACTCGGTCTTGAAGACCGGAAAGGACTCTATCGTATGATAGAAAAAGTATTGAAGGACTCAGCCGGATGACTGGAAAGTGGACTCGGTCTTGAAGACCGGAAAGGACTCTATCGTATGATAGGAAAACGGCGTCGGAACTCCTATAGGATTAAAGTAGTACTTAAAGCGGTCGATGTCGGCGGTCGGTTGATTTCGGTGCTAGATAGGAAAGAACGGATAAGCTTGCCTTTATCAAGCGGACGTCTGGGTTTTTTTTTAAAAAATAAAAAAAAAATGCCTTTATCAGGCAAAATCTTTAAATAGAGTCGGGAGTGCTTTCTGAATATATATTTTCAAGGTGGCTTACTGACTATACTAGTGTTCAGACCAATCGCAACTCCAACTTTTCCTACTGGCGAAGTAGTACTTTATAACTTTCTGGCGAAACGGAAATTTGAAGTCTATAAACGAGTGAAACTCGAAATAGAAAATAAAATAAAAAAGTATTTTTGTCACATGTGTTTTAATGTGGTTCCTCATCCAAGTACTCACTATGACCAGTGCTGCTTGATTTATATAATCAACGGTGGCTACGGAACAACTGCGTTGGTCTGTACTTGGGTGTGGGATTGCCATGGTTCTTGTGATACGGTCAGCGGGCGGTCGGCTATTGAATGAATCGATTGTGTAACGAATTGCTTCATTACAGTATAAAAATTAGTGTGCTAGCACCATTGTAACATAGCTAAAATTTGAACAAAGTATATTTTAAAATTAGAGATGTTCGCACTTACTGGCCTGTAGTGGGCGTGTCTGTGGGCGGAATCAGCTCATTTTTGAAATTGGTCTGGTCCAATGGATTTCCAGTGCACATACCAATTTTCAACTCTATAGCTTAAAACTGAAGGCCTAAAAGTTTTTTACATACGGACGGACGGACATGGCTTAATCGATTCTCCTGTCGGTCCCATATATATCTCTTGAAGGTCTAGGTGTCTACAGTGATTATTTCACTGCGTTACAATCTATAGAACAAACTTAATATACCCTGGGTAGGGTATAAGAAAAACCTTGCCTCTGGCCCTCAACGAGATTTGAACTTCGAACCAACGAAAGCCGAGCCGAACACTCTCGCAGTGAACTAACGAGTCACACGACTTGGATTTGTCATTTGGCGACTGTACGTGACATACTTACGCGCATAGCGCTTTATTATATAGAGGATAGAAGTTTTACTAAATGAACTTAAAAAGTCTATAGAGAAATCAACTGAGCTTTTATAGCTCTGCGATGCCGTCTTATTCATTTGAGCTATGTGATGCTCAAAATTTATTCATTTGAGTTGATAGGTTACGCACATATCCGAACATTTTTTTTGGTTTTAAAGCAAATATATCACATAAAAGCCTTTTATTAGAATGCATATTAAATATACAAGGGGGCAGTTTTCGTTTTTTTTTAAATGCCAATCACAATACACTTAAGCGAGGATATTGCATACCAAATTTCAGGTTCCTTCGACATCTTTGATATTTCATGCATATAAGTAAAGTGGGCGTGTCAGTAGGCGGGTTTTAAAAATGTTTACACTTGCACTTCTTCGGGACCTACAAAGAACAGACATCAAGTCTCTAGTTTCTAGCTCAAAATTTAAGGCCTGAAAACTACCGAGAGACGGACGGACGGACATGGCTCATTAGACTTACAAATCGGGGTCGATCATATGCCTTTAAGGCCTTGGGTGTCTACGGTGAATATTTCTCTATGTTAAAAACTATGAATCAAACTTAATATACCTCCTATCCTATGGGATGCGGTATAAAAATAATTCTTTTTCTTTTTATTTTTTAATAATTCTATACAATATACAATTTACACGCATTTAGCTTAAAAATTAACCTGACAATAACTTTTAATAATTTTACATAATTCATTACAGCATTAATTCAAAAAGCTGATTAATCATGAGTTAAAGTATGAGTATACCAGGCAAGAGGCGTGACTTTTCGGGAAGCGGAAGCACTGAGTTGTTAGACAAAAAAATAAAAGCCAAATTTATAATGTTTAGCTTTTTTTTATTAAAATTAAAATGACTCCAGTAGATCACAATGCACTGTCTTTTTAACCATCAAAGCCATATTACACACACACGTGAAGATCACAGTTATCTTTCATTTTACCCCTTCTTTTAGAGAAATTAGACTCATTGGCCTTTTGGCAGATACAGACAACTGACAATAACTCAAATAGTGTACCTGCAAATTTCAATAATGAACCCACTCAACTCATTCCTCACTAATGGGTCGAATGGGAAAATATTGAATGGATTCCAATTTGACTTTATGAGTTGATTTCTGTAAAAATGCGAATTTGGAAAATGCATGGATGGCGTTCATTCCAGAAGGCAATGTTTTGTGTATAAGCAAATAATGGAGTGAAGTTATGGGCATTCTCTGGTGGGTTAGTGTAGTAGTGGGAGAGTGGGCCGTCGTACAGAGATATTCAGTGTTGTCAGCTATTAGAAAGAGTTGTATGGGTTGTATCGTTATTTATCCTGAGTGATTTAAACACAAGAATGTTTTTCCAAATGGGTCGAAGATTTGGAATATATTGAAATGCCTTGAAGTGTTTTTTTGGCTACGGAAGCACTCATTCGACTCATTATATGGACGCTTCGTCCCTGGAGTATACTAAATACAAGGAAAGAATTATTCTTTACACTTTGTGGTTAGAAGAACCAGTGACAAGTGTATTTTCTATAGAGGCGCGCTAAAGGGAGAAGACGTGTGTTTTCTGTGTTAAGAGGCAAAAGGCAACGAGTTGGGGGAAAAAATAAAAACACGGGTAAAATGAGGAATAATGAAACAGGATTAGGTTACTACTTGCAATAAATGATGTACCACAGAAAAATATAGTAGCCAGTGTTTCAGTGTATCAAGAAATTTGAATTTATTTAGTGTTTGGTTGCGTACATCGGCAGGCAGTTTGTTGAGTATAAAAGGAGCTATATTGGTGGCAAAGCGTCTACAGTGTTCAGTCCTAACTCTGGGAACAGCAACTGTAGCTGAAACAGTTTTTAATAACAATTAAACATTATATTTACATTGGAGTAAGTTACTAAGGATTAGTTTTGGTTTTTAGTTTAATTAAATTTCGTTAAATTTGTTATGTATGGATGTAGCAGTTCTGATGTTTTGAAAATTCGACGGATTAAGGAGTTCGGTTAATTCGGGTATGGGCTCCGAAATATTGTTAATTATTCTGGACCTCGGGCAGTCTACCAAAATATGCAGATAATGGATTCCAGCATTCTTGGCAATCTTCCGGCGATTCTCTATTAAACAGCTACCTGCATTCAAACAAGGTTTTGTCAACCCGAGTTCGGAAAAGCTTGATACAAGCCTCCCACGTGAAACTTTCATGGTATGGTATGTGCATGTTGCGTGGATGATGAAAACAAAGAAATCTGGTACAGTTTTCCCATGGTGCGTTTATTTCTTGATGAAGTTTAATAAACAGGATGGTTTGTAAAATTGAAATAAATTGGGCTTTTTTAAAACCAGGAGCAGTATCATCTAATTTCCCTGAATCATTCCCAGAATTACCGACCTCATCTAAATCTAAAAACCTAAGATTTATAGTTATTTTACCAACTGATAAAAAAAAACCAATCAGATCTCTTAGCCCGTTCTTATTAAAAAAAGCTATAGAAAATGTAAGCAAAGAATTTGAACACGTGTCTCAACCAAAAATCGCAGAGGCTTTCCTCAAAGTTAATGCCCTTACAAAAGCCATGCCTAATTTATGTCTCCGAAGCTAAAATAATCAGTGAAATGAAAAACCAGGGTGTGACGAGTGTTAACAAGTTCAATACATTCGATAATGGCAAGCAAAGGCCTAAGGTTTGATGGTGTTTACCTTTGATTTACTCAGAGTACCAAAGTCTGTTGAAAGAGGTTTCTATAAAGGTTTCTAATTGATTGATTGATTTAACATATATTTCATTAAAATTTTTCACAAAAGAATCAACTTAATTTAAGAATAAATTTATAATGAAATAATATTATAGTGACATTCTGTATTAATCAGTACGTAACAGTATTGAATGCCACTTAATGAGTAAACAATAAAGAAAATGTATATATATTTATTAGATTATATTCCGTAACCTAAATAGAATATATATATATTATACGGAATATATCCCTAATCCAATGCGTTGCAAAAACTGCTATTTACTTGGCCATACAACTAAACGTTGCAACAAGGAACCCACGTATGTCAATTGCTACCTCCCACCTCATTCACCAACAGAGTGTGCCCGCATCATGTGCGCAAACTGTAAATCTCTCACCTCTCCTCGTCCAAAGATTGCCCTGAATACAAAACCTGCCATGTTCTATGGCAGAAACCAAACGCATTCACGGGCTACAGAAAACCTATTGAACCCTTTTCCCGGATTGATTCATTTGCTGAAAAAGCAAAACAACAACAAAAGCACTTAAATATTAAAACCCAACCCACCAAGCAAGCTAAAGAAATTACAATAATTAATAGCAACAAACCAAACAATAACTCAGAAACAAGGCAAAAAAAAACTTACAAACACTCCCAATGATAATAACGGGTGATTTTTTAGCTGGTTTGGTTTTGGCAACACTGGTTTTATCAGCTGACGTGTGTTTAGTACCTTGTGTCACTGTCAAACAGCTTCAGTTTGGTTTGCAATTTAACCATGGATCGTCTTACAAATGAACAACGTTTGCAAATTATTGAATTTTACTATCAAAATTCGTGCTCGGTTCGAAATGTTCATCGCGCGCTGCTTCCATTTTATGGTCGGCATTCTCGACCTTCTGAGCAGTCTATTCGGAAGGTTGTGACCAAATTTCGCACCAAATTTACTTTGTTGGACATTAAACCACCAACACGTTTACGTACTGTGCGTAGTGAAGAAAATATTGCGGCCGTATCAGCTAGTGTGACAGAAGACCGCGAAATGTCGATTCGGCGCCGTTCCCAGCAGTTAGGCCTTTGTTACAGCACTACGTGGAAAATTTTGCGGAAGGATTTGGGCGTAAAGCCTTTTAAGATACAGCTGGTGCAAGAACTAAAGCCAGCCGACCTACCACAACGCCGAATTTTTGGTGAATGAGCTCTTGGAAAGCTGGCCGAGGATCCGCTTTTTTATCGAAAAATTGTGTTCAGCGATGAGGCTCATTTTTGGTTTAATGGGTACGTAAATAAGCAAAATTGCCGCATTTGGAGTGAAGATCAGCCAGAAGCATTGCAACAGCTACCAATGCATCCCGAAAAAGCCACTGTTTGGTGCGGTTTATGGGCCGGCGGCATTATTGGGCCATATTTCTTCAAAGATGATGCGAATCGCAGCGTTACTGTCAATGGTGAACGCTACCGAGCGATGATAACAAACTTTTTTTTGCCCGAAATGGAAGTTCTTGACTTGCATGATATGTGGTTTCAACAAGACGGTGCCACATGCCACACAGCACGCGAAACAATGGCGCAATTGCGAGGCGAGTTTGGTGAACAGTTAAACAGGGCCGGTCAATTGGCCGCCTAGATCGTGCGATTTGACACCATTAGTTTATTTTTTGTGGGGGTATGTCAAGGCTAATGTCTATAGGGACAAGCCCGCTTCGATTGACGCACTGGAAGCCAACATCCATGCATTCATTCGTGAGATACCGGCCGATATGTGTGAAAGAGTATGCCAAAATTGGACTCAGCGGATGGGCTACCTGAGACGCAGCCGCGGTCAACATTTGCATGAAATTATCTTTAAACATGAAATTGCAAGGTTCAAACTATCGATTCAAATAAATATTTCAATATTTTTTTTCGAATTTTTTGTGTTTTTTTTTTTAAAAGTTCTCAACCTCTTAAAAAATCACCCGTTAATTTAACCTCAACGGCAATTAGCTAGAGGTACATTACCTGGATCAACAAATAATAACTGCTTTTCTAAAAAACATACTTTAATCCCAACACCAAGTCTGTCTAACGACCAACCGATCTCTCCTATATCATCAAACGATGAAAATGATACGTAAGTATTATAAAACACACTTAACTCTCTAGCCGCATTGCAGAACATGCGACGAGGAGAGAGGACGAAAAATGCCAATCTCTTCGTGCCATGCGCTGTAATGCGGCCTGTTACACGTTAACACCAGCTCAACAACACAAAAAATAAATACGCACCTTATCTCTTAATCCCTTTACACAGTATATAAAAAAACTCTATTGTGTTCTTTTGCTTAACTGATAGTCTTAATTTTGCAATTTTTGCAATTACTACGAGCTGCAATTGTTAATAAAAGATCAATTTCCATCAATAATCTCACTGCAAGAAACTCTTTTACCTTACCACACAGACCCAAATAATAATACGCATTATTCACCTAAACAATACTATCCATATTTCCACAATCTTCCAAAAAATACTTCTGCCAAACAGGGAACCGGTCTCCTAATACACAAATCCATTCAACATAGATGCATTCATATCAACTCCAGTCTTTCCCATAATACTTACTGGAGATTTCAACTGCTGGAGTCCGCTTTGGGGCTCGCCGCAAATCAATAAAAGGGGAAAAGTTTTTGAAGATTTTCTTTCTAACTCAAATATGATAGTACTCAATGACGGTATCCCCACGCATTTTTCAACACACAAGTCACTTACCCACATCGATCTAACGCTCACTTCTCAAATATATCCGACCTATTTCCCTGATTTACATGGCAGTAACCACTTCCCCATCATTGTAGATATACAACTAGATTCTTAAGTCAACTTTTTGAAACCTCGTCTGAAATTCCTCAAATAATAATTCTATAAATAATAATTTAAATAAAATAATTTAATAATCAAACACTAAGCTGCTTTCAGAAAAAAAAAGGAGCAAAACCGACTCGCTTTGTTATAGAGCTGCACGTACCGTGTTTTCTCTTCTGAGGGAAGAGTACGCGAGCGGAGTGTAGAACGTATAGTTATTTTGTTTTATAATTTTATTGTTGTAGTATAACTATCCCGCTGTCTTTGGCTTGGCTGCGACTTGTATCTCTTTCTTATTATTATTTATTTAACTATTAGGCCCTCTGACTATATTAGCTAACTATTAGGTTAGCTCTGAATTTTACTCTGCCTATTCCTGCCTCATCGATCCCTTTATATACCATTCGATTCTCGTTATTCTAAGTGCATATTCCCTTACTCAGCATATCTTCTTTACCAACGTCCTTTTTTTAGGACGCCCTCATAATTAGTGCATAATTGCCTAACACCTCTTATTTCGTCATACACAGAACGTACCTCATTCGTCATTCGTTAATTGTTCCGCATAATTGTTTTGTTTTAAAGCCCAGATCGGAACGGGGGCAAGTCATACACTTGTGTGTATCAGATTACCGACGAATGAGTACAAAAATAAGGTTGGACGAAAGAAAAATGCACCCTCAGCGGATTTACCATATGGTGGGCGCGAGTTATGGTTTAGACCGAGACTTAATGATAAAAAAAAACAATTTTTATTTGGGCAGCGATTCGCCCTATACAAAGTTTATTTCAAGACTGAGCTAAGGTTACAATTTTCGAGGTTTATTTATAGTATCTTCTTTTGTCTGCAAAATGATTCTGTGAGAAAATAATAAGAAATTTAGCTGGACAGATGTCCAGAGTCATGTTGCAACCATCACAATTTTCAAAGTAATACATAAACATGTTTTGATATTACTGCTTTGTCTACAATTAGTTTAGCGAGAAGTATAGTAGCTGCACAGGTGTCCAGAGTCATGTTTCGAGCCATGATGAATGCCATGATGTGGGTACTTGTTTGGTTCTCACGTTCCTTGTTGCTGTCTACATTTTTGGACATGTAACTCCTCCCCCCCGAGATCGAGGCGTAGGTGCTTCCGAAGCATCGTTACTTTTTGATGTACATATCCTCATATGAGGTTGCTTTTATATTTTGTTTTTGAAAATTTTTGTATATGTATTCAAGCTCAAGAGGATCTAATATTTGCCTAGAAATCATGTTTAGTTTTGCCATGTTGATTGAATCTGCTATATCCTGCAGGTGAGATTTAAGTGTATCTATATTGAAATTTATTTGATGAATATATTGAATATATTGAAATGTGTCTTCTTCCGAACGAACTTTGTTTGAGAGGGCTATTTGGTATTTGTTAAGAAAATTTTCTAGAATTTGTTGCTGGTCATTTATGTGTTTTGTGATATTATCAAACCGTTGTTTCATTTGATTGTTTATTATTGTTTGTTCTAGGGTTACGTCATTTAACTTGTTTTGGTTGGTCTGCAGAAGTTCGATTTCCTTACTTATACGTACTGCGTCACTCTCGTCCAGGTTTCCAGTAATGCCTTTAATAATTGCTCCTAACCCATTTACAAGTCCTCTTCTAGTCCTAGTTCTAGGCATAAGAAAATCTAATTGTTTTTTTTAGTTTTTCGAATTTAATGTTGATTGTGTCGATCATGGGCGTGAGATTTTTGTTTTTGTTAATTATATCAATTGATGTCTGAATTTTCTTAATATTTTCTACATAATTCTCAAGTTCTACAATGTGTATTAAATTGGTATGGGTTTCAATTACTCTGGCTGGGCCCAGGTTCAATGGTAGGAGGCCTTGACTGTTGGTTAAGTCCGTGATCTCTATCTTCTGGCATGTTGCTGCTAAAATTCTGAAATTTACGTTTACGTTTGATTTTTGACTTATGTAATTTTTTATTGTCTTGGGTTAGTAATGTAACTGTCTTATTTTTTCTAGCTACTCGTCTACTGAATCTTGGTGTTAGTTTGTTCCTCCTACACTCCTTCCTAAATATTATAGAGCCTGATTTTACACTTTTGGGTGCCTCTCTTTTTTCATTCAACTTCTTAATATTTTTTGTTATCTGTCTATCTACCTGTTCCTTTACAGAGGCATAAAGTTGGGTTTGGAATTCATTTAGCTTGTCTAGGTAGTCATGAACATTGTTGTATTTAATATTCTTGAATTTGTAGGTACGACCGTAAAAAAGCTCGAAAGGAGTCAATTTCGTTGCAGAATGAATGGCGTTGTTGTATGTTATTACTGCTTCACGAAGGATGTCTTCATGATTTCTATTCCTATTCTTGGAGTAAATGATTCTATAAATCTCTGTTATTGTTGAATGCTTCCGTTCGACTGGTGCATTACTACTAGACTGCTGGTATGAAGTTATGTGGTGTTGTATATCATATTGTTTGCAGAAATCTCCGAAGATTGTGGCTGTGAACTCTGCGCCTTGATCCGTAACTAATTTTTTTGGGATACCATGGGTACTAATGAAGTTTTTGATGGCGGATAAAATTGTCAGACTATTTCTACCTACTAGTGTATATGCAGCTCCAAACTTAGAGAATTTATCTATTACGGTTAGTATTTGTCTATTGTTAATTGCATATATGTCGATATGGACAATGTCCAAGGGTTTTTCCGGATTTTCAGGAATTTGGAATATGATTTTTTGTGGGTTTCGGTCATACTTCAAGGTTTGACAAACCTCGCAGTTGTTAATGACCTTGGTAATTTTGATCTTCATAAAAGGAAAGTAGAATTGTCGTTTGAGATGCAGTGTTGTTTCATTAATTCCCCTGTGGTTGTTATTTATGTGATAATCACGGATGGTTTTATCCTGATCATCATCGTTAGTTATATCCTGTAAGAGGTCCATGCATCGTATTACCTTAAATATTTTTGATTTGGAGAAGTATTTTGAATAGACATTTTGAACGGTACGAAATATGTCGTCATCGTTCGTGTAAATCGCGGTTGTTTTGTTCGGAGGTAAATATTGTTTAAAAATGCTTGTAATATTGTCTTCAGTGAAATTGGGTAGTCTTACAATACGTCGTTGTTTATTTTTAAATGGGGTAGAAAGAGATATTGGAGGCGTCTTATTTGACTTTTCAAGAATTAGCTGGAAAGTAAATGAGTTTATTGGCTGTTCTGAAATTTGGATTCCATCATTTTCATTCTCCTCTGCCGAGTGAACTGTGCTGCCACTTGTTCCTTGTACGGAATAAGATTCGTTGATATTGGCTTCAGCTTTATTCTCTTCTGATACTTTGATTCTGCTGAGGGCATCAGCATTCGTGTTTAATTTCCCTTTTTTATAGATAATTTCATACTCGAATTCCTCCATCTTAAGGCGCCATCTTATAAGTTTAGAATTGGGGTCCTTGAGAGAAAATAGCCATGTAAGTGGCTTATGATCAGTGATGATCCGAAATTTTCTTCCGAAGAGATATGGACGGTACTGTTTGGTCGCCCAAACAATCGCCAATAATTCTTTCTCTATTGTACTTTATCGAATTTCTGTATCGGAAAGGGTTCTGGACGCATAACACACAGGTTTATCCGAGCCTATAGGGCCTTGGCTCAGTATAGCTCCTAAGGCAAAGTCACTTGCGTCGGTGGTGAGGTTGAATGTTTTAGAAAAGTCAGGGTACTGGAGTAAAGGGTCATTTGTGAGAATGTCCTTACAGTGATTGAAGCAACTAATGTATCTGTCGTCTAAGGTTATGTGTCTTCCCTTTTTTAAGCATTCGGTTAGTGGCTTTGTAATTCGTGCAAAATCTTTAATAAACTTTCGATAGTATCCTAAAAGTCCTAAAAATGATTTTATTTGTTTTGGCGTTCTTGGGATGGGAAATCTTTTAATTGCTTGGATTTTATCGGGATTGGGCTTTACTCCTTGTGGTGTGACAATGTGGCCTAAAAAGTTGACTTCCTTCCTAAGGAATTCGGACTTATCGATTTGTATCTTAAGGTTAAATTTTTGAAGTCTTTGGAATATCTTATGCAAATTTTCCATATGCTCTTGAAGGGAGCTTGAAAAAACTATGATATCGTCCATATAGACGAGACATTTTTTTCCATTTAAGTCACCCAGAATGTTATCCATCACCCTTTGAAAGGTGGATGGAGCATTCCGTAGCCCAAATGGCATGCGTATAAACTCATAATGCCCGTTGTTGACCGTGAAGGCTGTTTTGCTGATATCCCTTGGATCTATTTCGATCTGGTGGAACCCAGATGCAAGATCTAGAGTCGTAAAATAGTTACATCGCCCAAGTTTATCCAGAATATCTGTGATATTCGGAAGTGGGTAACGATCTCCGATAGTTTTATTGTTAAGGGTACGATAGTCGACTACAAGTCTCCATTTTTGTTTCCCAGAGGCATCGATTTTTTTCGGAACTATCCAGATGGGACTACTCCAGGGGGAGTAGCTGGGTCTGATTATTCCTTGTTTGAGAAGTTCTTGAATTTGAGATTGTATTTCGGTCTTGTGAACTTCTGGGTACCTGTAGGATTTCCTATATACTGGTATATCGTCAGTTGTTTTGATGCGATGTTTTATTGCATTAGTGAATGTAAGTTTGTCTCCTTCCCGAAAGAAAATATCATTAAAATATCTACAAAGTTTGAGAAGTGCTACCCTTTCTTCCGTATTTAAGTGTTCGGTTCTCAGAATTGTAGTTAAGTCTTCGCTACTAATAGTCTCGTTGTTATTTAAGTCGTATTTGATGTTGACATTGTTCATTTCATAATAGTCGGAAAATTTCCCTACTTTTATGGGTTGCTCCATGAAGAGGGTTTGTTGTTCATCTGAGAGGTTAGTAACTTCCATTTGGCTGTACCATTTGTCGGCCTTATAGATACCTTCAGAGATTTTAAGATTTTTGTTCACAATAGTTGGTTTTGAATAAAAGTCGCCGTCCTTTATATCCACCGGGAGTCTGGCTATAATCCTGGTGTTTGGTGGAATAACGTATACTTGAGATTTACAATTAGGTTTAAAATAAAGTCTAATGAGGGATTTGTTGGTCTCGAGTGTCTTATCTTTAATATTAATCTTCTCACCGAGTTGCTCTAAAGTTTGCATACCTAAGAGTCCATCAAAATAGTTGTGGAACTTAAAGACCATAAATTTTATGTCACCGTTCGTATTGAATCCTTTGAAAGCTGGAATGGTTATTTGTTTATTTAATTTGTGTTCGTTAAGAACGGTTTTAATATTAATTGGGTTGATAATTTCGTGAAAATTTGGATTTGTATGTTCTGGATTAATGAAGTTCACTGAAGCGCCTGTATCGATTAGAAATTTTAGGTTTTGCCCAGAAAGAGATGCGATATTAATGTATGGAAGTTGGTTCGACTCATGATAATTTACATCTATGTACCCGTATTGTTCTCCGAGGCTATTGTACAAAAATTTGTGTCATCTATCTCGTTGTATGTTTCGTTTGTGTCATGGTCATAGTCTGTATAAGTAGGTTCAAGGTTAGGTTCGGGTAGGTATTGGTCCAATTGTGTATAGTCTTCGCATGGATGTATGGCATTGGGACTGCTATCTACGTTAAAAACTTCTCTTATAGTGTAGTTCCTGTTTGGGGGTTGTTGTCGTGGAGCATTATTAAATCTGTTTACTGCACTTTGTCTAAAGTTGGAACGGTTTGTATTTCGAGATCTAGCGCTTAAAGTATCCATTGGAGTCGGTTGAGGTTGTGGTTCGTAGACTCTAGGCACGATTGAATTTTGGATTTGATTTGAAACTGGGAATATTTGTGAATTATTTGGCACGAAATTTTGTGCTAAATTATTTTGGGGGTATGTACCTGGTTTTTGCATCAAATTATTATTGTATCGAAAATTGTTTCCTGCATTACCTTGCCTGAAGTTATTATTTTGGTTAAATGTAAAGGGTTTATTTTGGTTGCTAGAGTTTTGTCTATGAGTAGGTGGATGATAATTTGAATAAGGTCTTTGGATATTTGAATGATAAGGTGTTGTATGATAAGATTGTTGCGAGTAATTAGGGCGTTTATTGTAATTCGTATATTTCATATAATAGGAATTTTGTTCCTTTATGCAGAAGCTGAAGGCTTCTGGAAGAGTTGATGGTTTCATTGCTCTTATAGTAGAGCCCAACGGTTCCTTTAAACCCGATAAGAACGTATTCAGACACATGTCTGAATATAGTTGGGTTTTAGCAAATATGACGTTAGAGTCTTCCTCATGTATATGGACATGATTACCTAATGTTGATAGTATCTCAATTATTTTTGAGTAAAATTCTTCTATTGTTTCACTTGTTTGTTTTAAACTATGGAGGTCTTTTATAAGAGAGGTTTCATCCCTCTTATCAGAATAATAAAGTATCAGGTTGTTACGGATCTGAGCCCAATCGAGTGGAGTGCCAAACATATTAAGAACTTCGTTAGCCTGATCCGTTATTTTGTTTCTTATGGCTCGAAGAATAATTTTCGCATAATATGTATTATTAACAGTTTCCATGAGTTCGAGGATTTCTTCCACATTGTGGATAAATTCGTACAGTAACCGAGGATTCCCGTCGAACCTTGGGAGATCCTTTACTGCATCCGGAATTTTTAAAGTATTGAAAATATTGTTTATATTCGCCAAATCAATTTCAGTTCTTTGGCTGTCGGTTGGACTACCACCGTTAGCCCCGTTTGCAGCGGCGCCGCTACCGGTACCAGTCAACCCGCCTTCAAGATTTAAATTATTACCAGTCATAATTTCTAGGTTAATATTTTTCCTCTCTTTATATTCTTCAATTTCACTTTCACTATCACTAATATTTTTAATGGAATATGGCTTTTTCCTTTTTATCTTTGGTTTAAGCCTTTTAAACATTAATTCATATGTATATGTATATAACTATTCAAATATATAAAAGGAGGGTACAATTTCGTATATATTTGTTGGGTAGGAAGGGTTATTTTTTTTCAAGATTGGAAAGGAAGAGTGATCCCATAAACAATAAAAAGACTTACATGCACAAATTTAAAAGGGGCTCGTATCTCGTCATCTGATGTTCGATTTTTTTTTCCAGGATTGAAGAATTAGAATTCACCAACTGCGTTGTATCCTGGTCCTCCGTGGTTTATTTCTCGTTAACACCGGTGTTCCTCCGATGTGAAGTTCAAAATTTGGAATCACTTTCAAAATTGTATATTACTTTTCTGTCGACTTTATTCACTACTTCCGAGTTAATACCACGGTTTCCGCACTGCGCCAGTTATGGTTTAGACCGAGACTTAATGATAAAAAAAAACAATTTTTATTTGGGCAGCGATTCGCCCTATACAAAGTTTATTTCAAGACTGAGCAAAGGTTACAATTTTCGAGGTTTATTTATAGTATCTTCTTTTGTCTGCAAAATGATTCTGTGAGAAAATAATAAGAAATTTAGCTGGACAGATGTCCAGAGTCATGTTGCAACCATCACAATTTTCAAAGTAATACATAAACATGTTTTGATATTACTGCTTTGTCTACAATTAGTTTAGCGAGAAGTATAGTAGCTGCACAGGTGTCCAGAGTCATGTTTCGAGCCATGATGAATGCCATGATGTGGGTACTTGTTTGGTTCTCACGTTCCTTGTTGCTGTCTACATGTTTGGACATGTAACTCGCGCGCTGTGTTTTGGATGTGGTGTCAAGTGAATTGGGTATTGTCGTGCCTTGCTTTGGAGGTAGGTCAGTGCAATATTAATTATTAATTGTTTGGAAAAGATATGCGTAGTAAGATATGTAAAGAAAAGATTTGTCAAGTGTAATGCTAAATGTAAGTGTGTTAGTGCACACCATCTTTGGGGGTCGTTTTGATAGGAGTGTGTGTATTGCAGATATGCGGTCACAACATCCCACCCTCTTGGAAACAGAAAATTCTTACCTATAAGAGGCTTAGAATTTTCTGTTAGTTGAAGAATGGCGGGTTACTTCGATGAGAAAGAATGAATTATGCTTACAATTTTTACATGATTATGGTTTTTCTTATTACAAATATGACAAAATATGACAACAAGTAGATATTATTTATAAAATTATGTGTCTCAATAATAATTACAATTTTTGTTTACATTAGGTATCTTATACTATGTTTTCACTAGAGCTAATGAGATCATTTCGCAAAATATTTCGAAATACGACCTCATTTCCCATACTGATTCTGATTACGAAATTACCTCATTATCATCACATTAGCATTTAATTCGGTTGCTAATGAGGAAAATTCAAAGCTAACAAAACTACATTCATCGCTTTGAGCGACGTTTTTATTTTTGACAAATGGAAAGTCAGTGCCGCAGCTGATCCTTCGCAGTGCCAACGGCGTTAGGAGTCCCGAATTTAAAGGGCGTACTCAGCATATAGATTATGGTGACATTAGACATAATAAAATGTATAAATGTGTGAAGATTATTAAGAACAAGCGACACATACATTAAATTCAGGCTTCTCTATTAGATCTTTTTTTTAAATTCTTTAATATGAAGCATAATGCCATTTGAAGTGATGTACTTTCTTCTGTACCACAAAATTTTTAAGCAAATTTTTTGACTTTATCCTTACCGACCTTCTGGTCTTAATATTAAGGCAATGAAAACTAATTAGCTTTGTCCTATCTCTAATGCAATATACCAGTTGTTAATGTCGTTTAGAGAGAACTAGACGTTTTGGTTATGTCACTGATCCTTAAATGTTAATTTAAATCTATAAAATAAATCGCCCGTTTTTATAAGTTTTTAGGAATTGCATAAGCGAACAATTAACTGATGATAAATCGGTGTCTTTAAAATACCACAGACGTTTGTGGGCTGTAAAAGTACAATTTTTCCGATTTGGCGTAATTTTGTTTACCCGACATGCATCGAACGTTTGAAAGCTGACTTTATAAGAGATAACAAAAATGTTACAGGAATTAAATTTTTACGGTTAATTCATTCATCAATTGTAAATTAAATCATGCTGATGAATTCAAAATGGGCGCCCCATTGATTTTTATACCCGACCCAGGGTATATTAAGTTTGATGTATAGTTTGTAACGCAGTGAAATAACCACCGTAGACCCCTAAGACCTTTTAGAGATATGAATGGGACCGACAGGAGAATCGATTAAGCCATGTCCGTCCGTCCGTTCGTATATAAACAACTTTTAGGCCTTAAATTTTAAGGCAGAGAGCTGAAATTTTGTGGGTTGGTTGGAAGTCCAGTCCTTCAGATTAACTTTGAAAATAAGCTGAATCCGCCCACAGACACGCCCACTACAGGCCTGTATGTGCGACAATCTCTAATTTAAAAAAATACATATTGCAAATTTTAGCTATGTTACAATGGCGCTAGCGCATTCATTTTTGGTACATAACATTGCCTTATAATTGTCTTTAAGGTAGCTGAAATTTTTTAGCTTTTTCATTGACCACGCCCACTTTTTAAGGGAATTTAGCTTAAAATGACTGTTTTTCAATAAAGATATATGAAATTTCACAAAAAATTATATGACAAAAGCTGTAGATTAGCATTTTCTAACTTTTATGTATATATTGTATGTGCCTCCGCCCACTTTTGTGGGCGTGGCGTTAAAAAAAGTAATTTTTTTAGTTAAAAAGGCGGAGTTTTAGGCCGAAATATATGCAACCACCTAGTATAAAGCGTTCAAAAGTTATATTTTTTTATCCCGCCCGCTTTTTGGAGGCGTGGCAGTTTTCTTTTTGGTATGGTCGGGTATTTTGCAATCCGTCGTAGATGGATTGAAGCTTTTGAATACCCACTGTTGCACTTTCCCGCTTGTTTTTTTTTTAATTTTCGTAATACGATTGTCGGTGTGTCATCCTTTCTATTATTTGATCTCTCGCGATTTGTATCTATGCGGGACTTTGTTGTTATGAACTCGGATTTGGGTATGTATGTTTTGCGTTTACAAAATAGGATAAGGATGAAGGAAAATAGTAGGTAGATGAGAAGTTAATGGTGAGTGTCATGTTTGTCGAAGCTTTCTAACGGCTTACTTTCTGGTAGTTTTAATTCTTTTATGCTTTGCGAGACTAGGTTTAAGTCATGTTGACTCGAAAATCTGATAACGGCGGTTTCGTTGAGATTGTTAATTAGTGGACTCAGAGTAGCGTGTGTTAGGAACTCAGAAACATTAATCGGGGGTATAAAGCCATTATTCAGGCTTGAAGATCTTTCATTGAATGCATGGTCAAATCTTTGGTTTTTAGATAGCAGTTGCCGAAGATTTCGATAATGGCAGTGTCTTGTAAAGTATGGGTCGTGGCGTTATCCTCACAGATTTTATTGATGGTTTGTGGTGTTAAGGTTGAAAACAGCTATTTGTTTGGATGGGAGAGCTGTATCCATGCCGTTTCTACGTGGGATTTCTTTACGACACAGGATTTAGGTAAGGTAGTTGTACCTTTGAGTAGTTCAATCTCAGAGTTTTGGCTTTGTTGAATCTACTTTTATTAGCGGATGTATAACGGGACATAGGAATCGGTTGTTCCTGCCTTTACATTCTGAAAATTCGTTTAATGATAGACCGAAATAGTGTTCTTTTTTTAAGTCAACGATTGAAAGTTGGTATGAAAGCTGGATGAAAAGAAACTGGTTTTCGAGCTTTTTCGAGGAAGGGAGTGATTTTATTAAGCTGGAAGTTATCCACTAAAAGTAATGGTATTCTTAGTTCGTATATGACCTTTTGCTGAGTTTTTGCTACATTAGTAGTGCATATCTGGTATAAAGAAATAATATTGTCATCTTGTATTACATAGGACAGACGTATTCCGTTTGGCAATGCTTGTTTGATGGAAGTGAGAGTTTCCCATGTTTAACATAGGTTACCAGTTCAATGATGTCGTCTATTGTTTTGATACCTTATAATGATACGGGTAAAGAGTGAGGTTAGGGATTCTATTTCAGAAAAAGACCTTTTTTGCTAAGCTGAATTCGTAAGATTTTCAAGGTTTTGTTTAACATTGTCAATTTTGCTGTTGATTGCTAATAATTATTTTTCAATTGCTTCTTTAAATTTACTAAATATACTTTTGTGGGGTGCCGTGGCGTAGTGGTTAGTGTGTGTGCTTACTACGCCGGAGGCCTGGGTTCGAATCCTGCCATCGTCACCTGAAACAAAAAGACTAGTTCTTTTTCACGGTCCCCACCTCCGCGAGGGTCTGACAAGCCCTCCGAGAGTATCATTTGTCTTGAAAAACTTCTCAAAGTGCGGTTCAGATTCGGCGAAAAATTGTAGGTCCCCTTGTATGTAAAGAAATTAACACACTAGAATACATTGTTGAGAAGTTGGCCCTGGTTCACCTCGAGCTGTTGCGCCACTCTATTTATTTTATTTTAAATATACTTTTAGTAATTTCTTATAATGTGGTTTTGTTTTTAAAGAGTGACAATAGATGATTTTCATTGAATTTTACTTTCTCTATGTTTGTCATAATTTCTGGCGTCATCTTCATCAAGTGTCCCAAATAATGATTTACTAAGCATACCTATGACATTTATAATTGCTCTTTTTTCGGGTTTTAATCCAAGCAATATATATTTGTTTTGAAGATCCCTCATTAAGTGGTTCATTTTGCTTATCGCCCCATCGCAAATTATTCCAAACTCCGTGTAAGTCGTTGATTTCGGTAACGTAATGCACAGCGTGATTCAATGCGGTGACTAACTGAGTAAGGTCGTAATACACGACCAACGTCCATTCACTGGAGTATAGTTCCGTGAGCCAATGCTATTGTTAGAAATAAGACAAAGTATGTTAAGAAGGTAAATTTTTCTGAAAAAGGAGGTGAGTAAGTTTTGGGCGTACGGGCTAGGATTGTGTTTGCGTTTTCGTGTTAACTATTGAGTGCTTCCCTTTTTTTTATTATAACCTTTATAATCACCGAAATTCAATTAAAGGCAACTGATATTTTCTGCATATTTTTGCAGAATTAAGAAAAATCGCCAGTAGTTTGAAGTTAAATTTTATTTTGGAAAATAACACACAAGTTTAAAGCTAATGAATATTTTTTTAAAACATAAAACAAAAACAAAAAGAAATAAAATAAATAAAATAAATTTATAATACAATTTAAGGTGCGAAATTCAATTAAAGGCACCTTGCTCAAATGAATAAATAGTACTTTCTTCTTTATAAATAAAGTTAAAAGTTACAACTTAGTAATGGGTATGTCCTCCGTTTTTGATTATTACCTCAAATATACGGTTCGGCATTGAGTCGACTAGTTTTTGAAGCTCAAAAGACGGTATCTTCTTCCACTCATCAGAAATTGTTTTGCTTAGGTCATTTACGGTAGAAAACCGCCGACCATTAGCATAAATTCTGCGCGCCAGTTTTCCCTACAAGTTCTCAATTGGATTTAAGTCGGGAGAACGAGCAAGCCAATCCAACAGACTTATTTGCTTGTGCTCAAAAAATGCCATTGTCTCACGTGATTTGTGAATAGGCGCGTTATCTTGTTGGAAAATCCTATCTTGAGTTAGTTGGACTTCACCAAATTCCAGCAACACATTTTTTAATAAGTCGACATACTTTTCTGAGTTCATTCTTGTTTCGATCTTGCAAATCTGACTTCTTCCACTAAAACTAAATGCAGCCCAAGTCATCACAGAGCCACCCCCAAAATTCCTACTGGTAGACACTTGTTTTTCAGCTCTCAAGTCGTGCCAGTAGTAGTTGAAGCCATCAGGTCCATCCAAATTAAATTTTTTTTCGTCAGAAAAAATAACGGATTTCCATTCATTAGTCCAAGATATGTACTTCTTCGCGAACTCCAGTCTATTCATCTTTTGACTCTGGCTGAGCAATGGTTTCTTCTTCTTTTTTTGCCATTTTAACCTCTTACGCTGAGACAAAATTTGTTGGACACGCCTTTTACCTATCGGCAAGCCTAATTCCGTTACAATTTTATTTGCAGTTTGCTTGCAACGATTTAAACGGCAACGGTTTTTTTTGCAAAATGCACCGATGCATGCAAGAGTATGAACATAAGTGTAAGTTCCATTATCTATGTAAAGGACCAATATAATTTTAATGCAGTACCCCGTTATAAAACATTTTGCTTGCTTTTGTTTTGCATGCCTTTAATTGAAATTCGTTGAGTGTATATGACATAGTATTTGGTTACAATCGTCTTCCGTTATGAAAACCTACTTACTTACTTACTTAAGGTGGCGCTACAGTCCGGGGTGGACCTGGGCCTCAGCCAACAAGCTTCGCCAACAAGCTTCGCCAACCAGCTCTGTCTCTAGCTAGCCGTCTCCAGTTTCGCACGCGAAGTTGGCTGAGGTCCCCTTCCACTTGCGCGCGCCACCTGAGTCTCGGTGCTCCTCTACCGCGTCGTCCCTGCGGTGTGGATTCGAAGATTTTCCGGGCCGGGGCGTTGGTATCCATCCGCTCTAGATCACCCAGCCATCGTAGACGTTGTGCTTTGACTCTTTTGGCTAGGTCGGTATCGCTGTACAGCCCGTACAGTTCGATGTTATATCTCCTCCTCCACTCTCCGTCTATGCAGACGGGACCGTAAATCGTCCGAAGAATCTTCCTCTCGAAGCAGCCTAAAGTGTTTTCATCCGCCTTTGACAGAGTCCATGCTTCTGCACCGTAAAGCAGGACTGGGATGATGAGGGTCTTATACATGGACACTTTAGTTGCTCGAGAGAGGGCTTTGCTACTCAATTGCCTTCTTAGCCCAAAGAAACAGCGATTGGCAAGAGTTATCCTTCGTTTGATTTCAGCGCTGGTGTCATTGTCTGAATTGATAGCGGAACCCAGGTAGACAAAGTCCCTAACTGCCTCAAAGTTATAGCTGTCGATGGTGATGCTTTGTCCAAGACGTCGGTGTTGGGTGTCTTTTCTTGATGACAGCATATACTTGGTTTTGCCCTCATTGACTGCTAAACCCATATTCGCCGCTTCCGTCCCAATACTCACGAAGGCTTCACTGACATCACGCTTTGTTCTACCGATTATGTCAATGTCGTCTGCGTATGCAAGTAGTTGAACGGACTTTTGAAAGATTGTACCTCTGGTGTTGGCGCGAGAGTTCTGCACAATTCTCTCAAGTATGATGTTAAAGAAGTCGCATAACAGCGCGTCGCCTTGTCTAAATCCTTTTTTGACATCAAAGGGGTCGATGAGGTCTTTGCCGACCTTGACGGAACAGCGTGAGTTTTCCATCGTCATCCTGCACAGACTGACGAGTTTGGCAGGGATGCCAAAACTGGACATTGCGCTATAAAGCTGGTCTGGCCTTGAAATCGATGAAGAGGTGGTGTGTATCGATTTGGAATTCCTGGGCTTTCTCCAAGATCTGCCGCAGTGTGAATATTTGATCGGTGGTGGACTTTCCTGGCCTAAAGCCACACTGATATGTGCCTATCAGATTGTTGAAAACCTACAAATTGAATTTCTACGTTGAATTTCTACGTTGGACTGTTTAGGTTTTGTTCCCTTATCATACTGCTGTTTGGAACTTTCCTTCTTTTGTTTTAGAATTCTATTTGCGGCCTGGTAGCCATGCTTAAGTCGAGCTTTAAGTTCGTTAGCGTAGTTCTCGTAGTTGTAAGATACTTGCGGGTTTTGCATAAGGTTGCTAGGGACGTTGGCTGGAAAACCGTATAGAAATTCATAAGGCGTGTAGCCGGTGCTGCTATGCGGGGTGGTGTTGTAGACGAACATAGAGTAGGGAACCCATGTGTCCTAAAAAAGGGGATCTTGGCCACAAAGTTCTGTGGCTGCGCTCTAAAGCACCGTTTGTTTTTGGGTGGTATGGTCTCGTATTGACCTTTTTGATTTTTATCAGCTTACATACGTCGTTGAACAGTGCTTAAAAAGTTTGTACCTTGATCCGTTAGCATTGAAATGGGTTTGGTAATGAAAAGGCTTCCAAAAATTTGGTTAAGTCATCCTGAAAAGTCAACAAAAATTTTTGGTCATTCGAATGGTCTAAGACTAGTCGTGGTAATCTTCATCGGTACTGGTGGATTTTTCCTACATTTGTTTTGTTGACATGATACATATTTGAAGATATGTTCCTTAAAATCTTGATTTATTGTAGGCCAGTAATATCTAGATCTAATTCGTTTTAAGGTACGTTTTATTCCTTGGTGTCCTCCGAATGGTGAGTCGTGATACTTGTATAGTGCCTTGGCTATGCTGTCGGAATTATCCAATATAGCTCTGTTGTCCTGATAAAGGAGAATATCTAATTTTAAATAGGCAAAAGCTTCTTATAATAAATTTTTAAATATGCGCTTTGCGTTGTCATCAGATTTCGGTGGAAAAATGCCGTTACTTTATAATTATTTTCTTTGACTATGTTTCTTATCCTTTTTAGACATTCTTTTGCCAATTCCTCATCTTTTAGTGTCCTTAATGGCATCGATAATGTAGAGACGTAAAAATGTTTGTTTTGTAGACTTTTTCCTAAGTTGGGTCTAGTAAAGCTTGGAATAGCTTGGCTGAGAATAATTTCTTCTTTTGATTGGATTAAGGGCAAGATAACTTTGAGGGGTATGGTTTTATTACTGTGTATTGAATCGTTTTTGTCAAATATGGTTAAGTTTCCTAGGTGGGACGATTTGCTTTTGTCACTTGCTGTTTAAGATGTTTCGTGTTTGAGTATTCTATTATCCTCTAATTTCTTTTGATTCCGAGTCATGATTAAAACTTTGTTCTGGTCGGCTTGTACATCCACCCTTTGTATGCGGCTGAGGGCGTCAGATTTAGTATTTTGCTTCCCGGATTTGTACAGGATTGTAAAGTCGTATTCTGATAACAGAATCCGCCATTTAGCTAGTCGTGACATGGGATCTTTTTAAGCCACTCCAAAGGTTTGTGGTCCGTACAAATCGTGAATTTGCGCCCGTAGAGATACGGTCGAAATTGTTTTACTGCAAAAACCATTGCCATCGGCATCATGGAGCGTTCGACTAGCGAAACTAATGGTGCCTTGAGACTGTATTGCACCCAGGCCAATGTCACTTGCATTGGTTGTGACGATAAATTTTTTGTTGAATTTAGGGTATGCTAGGATAGTAGAGTGATTAATAAGCTTACTTTGAGAGAAGAGAATGCTTCGGCATAGAATGCGTTCTTTAACGTTTTTGAGCGTTGGTAAAAATTTTTATAACGTCAATTTTCCCGGGGTCAGGTTTTAATCCATCTTCCGAAATGATGTGCCCCAAATACATCAATTCTTGGCGGAGGAAATTACATTTTCCGGGCTGTAATTTCAGGTTATGTTGCCTTAAGCAGTCAAGGTTTCGAATTAACTTAATATTGTGTTCTTTTAAATCACATCCGTACAGGACAATATCGAAACCTTGTAACCCTATAAGAATGGTTTCATTAAACGTTGGAAGGTAACTTAACCCTAACTAAACCGTTTGTCAGAGGAAATACTCGTCAGGACCTTGGTGGGTCATTTATTGACGCAAGTCATGGCTGGGATATTTAGGCTGACCTGTGTTTAGATTATTTCGGTTCGGATCGTTTTGCCTGAAAGGGTTTGAATTTTACTGTGTAGAAGCTTGTACATGCGATTTTTATAATGCGCATTCAGTTTGAGATGGGTTAGGTCGCTTACAATAACTACAAACCAGGTAATTTTTTTAAGTATGAGGAAAATTGGGGAAATCTGCGTTTCTTAAACATGTTTCCTTATTGTGGCATATTTTCCTGCATAGTTTAGTAGAAGAATTCCTTCTATAACAGAAGTATTCCGTGTATCCTGTCTCCCATCAGGAGAAAGAAATCTATTTCTGCCACTCTGTCCAGCGCAGCATCAACTTCGTTCAAAAAGGACTCATGCTCTGACTCTCGGTTT
This sequence comes from Neoascia interrupta, assembly GCA_947623515.1. Classification (NCBI taxonomy): domain Eukaryota; kingdom Metazoa; phylum Arthropoda; class Insecta; order Diptera; family Syrphidae; genus Neoascia; species Neoascia interrupta. The sequence continues at coordinate 121,096,134 of OX392462.1, forward strand.
GGTGCATAAGCCTGAACCAAAGCCAGAGTCGATCGTTCAAGCTTAAGCTTTAAGATCAGAATCCTTCCCCTTAACGGAATGACATCGAATACATTTTGTGACAACCGGGGGCTTGTGAGTATCTCCACACCCGCCTGTCCAGTCATGTGATTTGGGACGCCAGACCAGAAGAGCTTCCACCCATCATCGAAGTCTTTAGTTCCAGAGCCCTTCCCCTTAGTTGAGGAGATGCCAGTTGCATCGAGCTGATACTTTTTGGTACTTTTTAGCGGTCCGTCCAAAAATGGAAAAGGGACCTCTTATGGTATCGCTACGTTGTCCTTCCGTCTGTCCAATCGCTTTATAACTTCTGAAAGGTAAGTCGTAGAAAGACAAAATTTGGTGTGCGTATAAACTGCGAAAATAGTAAGAGAATCCAAAGAGGGCAATTTTTTCAAAGCATAAATAACGGTTTAATTACAGTTTGAAATTTCATGTGAAAATTGACTTAATGTTTTTTAGTGTTTTTTTCAAGAAGTTTAGTAGGCAAGAACTAGAAAAACGAAACTTAGGCTTAAGAAATACTAAGCTTTAGTTAAAAAAGTAAACTTTTCGAAAATATCAAAAAACGAAAATTTTTGAAAAATGCAGAGTCGAAAATGCATGACGTTTTTCAAAGTGTTGGAGGCCAAAGCTTTTGAATGGATTATCGCTCAAAATCTATTGAACACACGTATAAAGCAACTCAAAATAAACTAAGTGCTCAGGTCATATTTTTAAAAAACAGTTTGAGTACTGCAGTTTTGACGCATTTTCGAAAAAAAAATCGCAAAAATGTATGAAAAAACGTGTGTCCCACCCCCCTTATCTCCGGTGCTGTTTGGTGGAATTCTATGAAAAAAATGACACGTATCAGAAATAATTCAAAATTTTAAGGAAAATTATAGCGGATTTTGAAATTTCAAAATCTTCGAAATAAAAAAAGAGCTTGTTTTACTGTTTGCGCATAAGCCGGTGGCCATAGAATTAAAAAAAAACATCCATGGCTAGTGCTTGTGGTTGTGCTATTGGAAAAAAGTCTAACGGGAACTGGAAAAAACTTCAAAATAGTTGTTTCATGGATTTGAAATTTAAAAAATTATAAAAAAGGTCAAAAGAGTAAAGTATAATTTTGCAATTAAGACCGGGCATAGTCCATCTTGTTAAATTTTATACAAAACTATAGCAGACTTGGAATATTCAAAAACTTCGAAGATTTAACTGAAAAATGTGAAAATATTTTCGAAAACTATTTTTTAAGGATTTCTAGTTCCTTAACGGTTATGACCACCTTGTTTAAATTTGGCTGAAGTATTTAATGTTTAAAAGGCAAGCGAACTGGATCAAAAACGTTTCAAAATTGCCGTTTTCTACCCTAAGTTTTTAAGCCCATTCAAACAAGCGAAATAAGATACAGCATATTTTTACCGTTTTCTCAAAAAATCCATGTCCGCAGAATAATCGAAATTGCTGTTTTATGGGTTTTAAATTATAAAAATCCTAAAAAAGACCAAGAAAGAGTATGTCCTTCCCTCTATTTTGGAAACGGTAAAGCTTTTTGGGTTTCGTTACTCTGAAAAGAGGATGACATATTTCTGGAGTAACGAAACCCGATCTAAAATCACCCAATATAATATATAGATTATTATGTTGGGTGATGATTATATAGAATCACCCAATATAAGAATAGTAGACAGCACTCCAAAAAAAGTATATTACAGACTTTAAAATATATCCAGAAATAATTTTAATAAATAAATAGAATGTTACACAAACTGCGCTGTATAGATGACTATAACCTTCAACATAAGCCGACGGACCGCTCCGCGTATGTCTTCATATTTGACAGTCTGTTTTTGATACTTCTTTTGACATTTCCGCCCGCTAACATTTTAGTTCCTCTCTACGACTAAACGTAAAAATAAAGAAGCCTGTACGACTCGGTTGTCATCACAATTGTTATAATTCACTTAACAAGACATGTTGGCAATAAATAAAATAAAAAAAAGATAATTGGTTGGACCTGGATTCGAACCCAGGACTTCCCAATTGTCAGTCACAGGTGCTACCCATCTGCACCACAGCCCACTTCCATCTCGGGTGTCCAAATAGCCTACATGACCTCTCTGCATATATAATGCACATAAAACCAACAACTTTTTGGCCTCCTCAACCAGCTCAAGTTCCTTCCTCGTTAGCGACGAGACATTCCATATGCCAATTTTGAGTTGGTGCCGTTTATGATCTGTAGAGTTTCCACCTAAGCCCTCATTTTGACTCTATGAAAAAAATGACACGTATCAGAAATAATTCAAAATTTTAAGGAAAATTATAGCGGATTTTGAAATTTCAAAATCTTCGAAATAAAAAAGGAGCTTGTTTTACTGTCTGCGCGTAAGCCGGTGGCCATAGAATTAAAAAAAACATCCATTGCTAGTGCTTGTGTTTGTGCTATTGGAAAAAAGTCTAACGGGAACTGGAAAAAACTTCAAAATAGTTGTTTCATGGATTTGAAATTTAAAAAATTATAAAAAAGGTCAAAAAAACGCATGTCTCCCCCTCTATCTCCCAAACGGCGTAAAGTATAATTTTTCAATTAACACCGGGCATAGTCCATCTTGTTAAATTTTATACAAAACTATAGCAGACTTGGAATATTCAAAAACTTCGAAGATTTAACTGAAAAATGTGAAAATATTTTCGAAAACTATTTTTTAAGGATTTCTAGTTCCTTAACGGTTATGACCACCTTGTTTAAATTTGGCTGAAGTATTTATTGTTTAAAAGGCAAGCGAACTGGATCAAAAACGTTTCAAAATTGCCGTTTTCTACCCTAAGTTTTTAAGCCCATTCAAACAAGCGAAATAAGATACAGCATATTTTTACCGTTTTCTCAAAAAATCCATGTCCGCAGAATAATCGAAATTGCTGTTTTATGGGTTTTAAATTATAAAAATCCTAAAAGAAGACCAAGAAAGAGTATGTCCTTCCCTCTATTTTGGAAACGGTAAAGCTTTTTGGGTTTCGTTACTCTGAAAAGAGGATGACATATTTCTAGAGTAACGAAACCCGATCTAAAATCACCCAATATAATATATAGATTATTATGTTGGGTGATGATTATATAGAATCACCCAATATAAGAATAGTAGACAGCACTCCAAAAAAAGTATATTACAGACTTTAAAATATATCCAGAAATAATTTTAATAAATAAATAGAATGTTACACAAACTGCGCAATATAGATGACTATAACCTTCAACATAAGCCGAAGGACCGCTCCGCGTATGTCTTCATATTTGACGGTCTGTTTTTGATACTTCTTTCGACATTTCCGCCCGCTAACATTTTAGCTCCTCTCTACGACTAAACGTAAAAATAAAGAAGCCTGTACGACTCGGTTGTCATCACAATTGTTATAATTCACTTAACAAGACATGTTGGCAATAAATAAAATAAAAAAAAAGATAATTGGTTGGACCTGGATTCGAACCCAGGACTTCCCAATTGTCAGTCACAGGTGCTACCATCTGCACCACAGCCCACTTCCATCTCGGGTGTCCAAATAGCCTACATGACCTCTCTGCATATATAATGCACATAAAACCAACAACTTTTTGGCCTCCTCAACCAGCTCAAGTTCCTTCCTCGTTAGCGACGAGACATTGCATATGCCAATTTTGAGTTGGTGCCGTTTATGATCTGTAGAGTTTCCACCTAAGCCCTCATTTTGACTCTATGAAAAAAATCACACGTATCAGAAATAATTCAAAAATTTAAGGAAAATTATAGCGGATTTTGAAATTTCAAAATCTTCTGAGATTTAACTGGAAAACATAAAAGCATTTTCAAAAAAAAAATTGTTTAAATTGTTAAATATTGTTAAAATTTTTTATATTGCCGTTTTTAACCTAAGTTTTTGGAAGCCTATTTAAAAAACGAAATAAAAAAAGAGCTTGTTTTACTGTTTGCGCATAAACCGGTGGCCATAGAATTAAAAAAAAACATCCATGACTAGTGCTTGTGGTTGTGCTATTGGAAAAAAGTCTAACGGGAACTGGGAAAATCTTAAAAATAGTTGTTTCATGGGTTTGAAATTTAAAAAATTATAAAAAAGGTCAAAAGAACGCATGTCTCCCCCTCTATCTCCCAAACGGCGTAAAGTGTAATTTTTCAATTAACACCGGGCATAGTCCATCTTGTTAAATTTTATACAAAACTATAGCAGACTTGGAATATTGAAAAACTTCGAAGATTTAACTGAAAAATGTGAAAATATTTTCGAAAACTATTTTTTAAGGATTTCTAGTTCCTTAACGGTTATGACCACCTTGTTTAAATTTGGCTAAAGTATTTAATGTTTAAAAGGCAAGCGAACTGGATCAAAAACGTTTCAAAATTGCCGTTTTCTACCCTAAGTTTTTAAGCCCATTCAAACAAGCGAAATAAGATACAGCATATTTTTACAGTTTTCTCAGAAATCCATGTCCGCAGAATAATCGAAATTGCTGTTTTATGGGTTTTAAATTATAAAAATCCTAAAAAAAGGCCAAGAAAGAGTATGTCCTTCCCTCTATTTTGGGAACGGTAAAGCTTTTTGGGTTTCGTTACTCTGAAAAGAGGATGACATATTTCTAGAGTAACGAAACCCGATCTAAAATCACCCAATATAATATATAGATTATTATGTTGGGTGATGATTATATAGAATCACCCAATATAAGAATAGTAGACAACACTCCAAAAAAAGTATATATACAGACTGTAAAATATATCCAGAAATAATTTTAATAAATAAATAGAATGTTACACAAACTGCGCAATATAGATGACTATAACCTTCAACATAAGCCGACGGACCGCTCCGCGTATGTCTTCATATTTGACGGTCTGTTTTTGATACTTCTTTTGACATTTCCGCCCACTAACATTTTAGCTCCTCTCTACGACTAAACGTAAAAATAAAGAAGCCTGTACGACTCAGTTGTCATCACAATTGTAATAATTCACTTAACAAGACATGTTGGCAATAAATAAAATAAAAAAAAAATAATTGATTGGACCTGGATTCGAACCCAGGACTTCCCAATTGTCAGTCACAGGTGCTACCATCTGCACCACAGCCCACTTCCATCTCGGGTGTCCAAATAGCCTACATGACCTCTCTGCATATATAATGCACATAAAACCAACAACTTTTTGGCCTCCTCAACCAGTTCAAGTTCCTTCCTCGTTAGCGACGAGACATTCCATGTAGAGTTTCCACCTAAGCCCTCATTTTGACTTGGCGCTGTGCCCCTCCGCCCCGCGTAATGGATACCGGGACCATTGACAGGCTGCTCGTAACTTCTTTCGAGCAATTCAAAAAACTTGCACTATAAAATGTTCGGATATGTGAACATTCAACTCAAATGAATAAATTTTTGCCACGCCCCCTTTTAGGGGCGTTTTTAAGTAAAAACTCAATTTTTCAATATAAAACTGCGATCAACACGTGTATACTGCATCTGATAAAAAATATGATAAAAAAAATTATGTTATTGAAAAGGGGTTGATGCCACGCCCCTTTTTAAAAAAAGCATATTCTTAACTAACAAATGCTTAACACAATCAAGGTTAATAGAAATTGAAATTTAACAACCAAGATTTTTGAAGCATTTTGGAGCTTGACAGTGGTCAATTGGGATGGGGTATCCAACGACTCGCCTAGGCGGATTGTAACCCTCCCACTAGTATTATTGATTTGTTTAATCTTTTTATTAAATTCGTGAATCTTTAAATGATTGAAACCGTACATTCAAAATCAAAACTTATCTAAACACAAAGACAAAAACTTGTACCTTGTTTACACTGACGGCACCAAAAAGTCACGCGGAACTGCCTTTGCAGTAGTTGAGGAAACCGGAAAAGTTCAATGCAAAGGGTTACTCCTAGACTTTGCCTGCGTTTTATCAACAGAGGTCACTGCAGTGCTTTTGGCAACAAAGTTAAACATCAAGCGCAAAACAATTATTTGCACTGACAGCCTTTCTGAATGCGGTTAAGAACATCAACAACAACGAGCCAACAATGCGATGCATAAGAGACAGCCTTATCGCAAACAAGAACAGTCTAAACCTTCTATGTGTAGCCGGAAACGCTGGAATTAAAGGCAATGAGTTTGCTCACAAAACGGCTGAACAGGGAGCAAAAGAACCTCTAATAACGTTCTGTACTTCCTGCAAGAAAGACATAGCAAACAAAGTCAAAAACCACTGGATAGCAGAAAGACGTTTAATGGGCACTGTACAGACACCATTACAGCAGCATTAATCGAGAGCCTAAACCACCAGTCTATCCTATTTCCTGTTCGGTTCAGATGATTCGGTTGATTCGTGATTCTTCTCACGACTCCGTGTGGGTGTGCCCCCCAAAGTAACTCATAGCCACATAATCGAAAGAAAAGAAAAAGCAACATGTCCCGTATCTTACAACGCAGATCTCACCATTCCTCATTTCATCTTCAACTGCAGCAGAGCAATTCATAGGTGATAAAGATAATTCAAACGTCCTTTTTTTAGGACGCCCTCACAATTAGTGCATAATTGCCTAACACCTCTTATTTCGTCATACACAGAACGTACCTCATTCGTCATTCGTTTATTGTTCCGCATAATTGTTTTGTTTACAAAACCCAGATCGGAACGAGGGCAAGTGTAGTGACCGAACTTCTTTGGTCATACAGTTGTGTGGATCGGATTACCGACGAAGGAGTAAAAAAAAGGTTGGACGAAAGAAAAATGCACCCCTAGCGGATTTAGCATATGGTGGGCGCCCGCTGTATTGTGGATGTGGTGTCAAGTGAATTGGGTATTGTCGTGCCTTGCTTTTGCGGTAGATCAGTGCAATATTAATTACTTACTTAAGGTGGCGCTACAGTCCGGGGTGGACCCGGGCCTCAGCCAACAAGCTTCGCCAGCCAGCACTTTCTCCAGCTAGCTGTCTTCAGTTTCGCACGCGAAGTGGGCTGAGGTCCCCTTCCACTTGCGTGCGCCACCTGAGTCCCGGTGCTCCTCTACCGCACCGTCCCTGCGGTGTGAATTCGAAGATTTTCCGGGCCGGCGCGTTGGTGTCCATCCGCTCTAGATGACCCAGCCATCGTTGACGTTGTGTTTTGACTCTTTTGGCTAGGTCGGTATCGCTGAAGGGTCTAAAGTGTTTTCATCCGCCTTTGAAAGGGTCCATTCTTCTGCACCGTAAAGCAGGACTGGGATGATGAGGGTCTTATACATGGACACTTTAGTTGCTCGAGAGAGGGCTTTGCTACTTAATTACCTTCTTAGCCCAAAGAAACAGCGATTGGCAAGAGTTATCCTTCGTTTGATTTCAGCGCTGGTGTGATTGTCTGAATTGATAGCGGAACCCAGGTAGACAAAGTCCGTAACTAACTCAAAGTTATAGCTGTCGATGGTGATGATGGTAATTACAGCATATACTTGCTTTTGCCCTCATTGACTGCTAAACTTATAATCTTCCGTCCCAAAACTCACGAAAGCTTCACTGACATCACGCTTTGTTCTACCGATTATGTCGATGGCGTCTGCGTATGCGAGTCGTTGAGCGGACTTTTGAAAATTTTTACCTCTGGTGTTGGCGCGAGAGTTCTGCACAATTCTCTCAAGTATGATGTTAAAGAAGTCGCATGACAGCGCGTCGCCTTGTCTAAAGGCGACCCAACCGGGGCGAAAACGTTAAGCATATGAACGATACCGCTCACCCGACCTGGAGGAGGAGAAAGTAGCTGTGTCTAAGCTCCAAGTGCAACAAAGCAGCCGGAGCAAATGGCCCAGTTGCCGAACTTTTTAAATCCGCTGGCGATGAGCTGGTTAGGAGCATGCACCAGCTCATCTGCAAGATATGGTCGGAAGAAAGCATGCCCGACGAATGGAACCTCAGCATTGTTTGCCCGATCCTGAAGAAAGGAGACCCTCTGAGTTGTGCCAACTACAGGGGCATAAGTCTTCTTAACATCGCATACAAGATCTTTTCTGCTGTATTGTGTGAACGCCTGAAGCCGTTTGTCAACAATCTGATAGGCACATATCAGTGTGGCTTTAGGCCAGGAAAGTCCACCATAAATCAAATATTCACACTGCGGCAGATCTTGGAGAAAAATCAGGAATTCCATATCGATACACACCACCTCTTCATCGATTTCAAGGCCGCGTATGACAGCATCTATAGAGACGAGCTATATAGCGCAATGTCTAGTTTTAACATACCTGCCAAGCTTGTCAGTCTGTGCAGGATGACGATGGAAAACTCACGCTGTTCCGTCAAGGTCGGCAAAGACTTCACCTATTCCTTTGATGTCAAAAAACTATTTAGACAAGGCGACGCGCAATATTAATTATTAATTGTAATATGTAAAGAAAAGGTATGTCAGGTGGAATGCTATGTGTAAGTGTGTTAGTGCACAACATCTTTGGGGGTCGTTTTGGTAAGAGTGTGTGTAATGCAGATGTGCGGTCACAACAGTTTTTATATTTCGACGAATTTATAGCTTCTTCTTTAGCCACAAAAACACGTCTCAATCCTACCAATCGACTTTCAACGGGCTTTTGATAGGATCGGGATACATGTTGTTTAAAAGAAAATAATCAATTGGAAAGTGGGACCAAAAATATTTGGGTACATAAAGTCCTTTTTCAGAAACCGGAAATTCCGTATCAGAGTAAATATAGATTATTATGTTGGGTGTTTATTTTATAGAATCACCCAATATAAGAACAGTATACAGCACTACGAAAAAAGTATATTACAGACTGTAAAATCTATCCAGAAATAATTTTAATAAATAAATAGAATGTTACACAAACTGCGCAATATAAATGATTATAACCTACAACAAAATCCGACGGACCGCTCCGCGTATGTTTTCATATTTGACGGTCTTTTTATACCCCATCCCATAGGATAGGAGGTATACTGAGTTTGTCACATAGCTTGTAACACGGTGAAATAATAATGGTAGACCCCCAAGACCTTAAGGGCATATGATCGAGACCGAATTCTGAATCGAATGAGCCATGTCCGTCCGTCTGTATGTCACTGTATGTCTGTATGTTTTTAGGAATTAAATTTTGAGCTAGGGTGCTGAAACTTCGTACGTTAGGTCCACGTCATGCAGCAGTACAAGTGTAAAAGTTTTTGAAATCCGCCCAAAGACACGCCCACAATCGGTCTAAATGTGCAACTACCTCCAGAGTTTTCAAAACTGTAAGACGTCGTAAAAGGCTGAAATTCAACATTAGACTTAAAAAAGTCAAATTTAATTGGTAAACCTCCTCTAGTGGGCGTGGCATCTATTTTAAGGGTAAATTTTCAAATGCAGTTTACTCAATATTTTTGCTCGAAATTGACGAGGGACTCGGTCATACGCCTTTTCCAGATCTACAAAACACGCATAGACCGGTTTGGCATATTCCCAGGCCTTCTCAAGAATAACCTTCACTGTTCTTCCCGTAACAGCTCTTCTTCCCGTTGGAAACACGTTACAGCTCTGGAACGTGTTTCCAACACCTTCGCGAATACATTTCCCGGAAGACTTAAGAGAGATATGCCCTATAGTTGGCGCAATCTCTCCTGTTCCCCTTTTTGGAAATAGACACTATAACTCCTGTTTGCTAATCGCTAGGTGCCGTCACGCTATCCCAGGCCACCTTAATGACACGTGTTAGCCATTTAACACCCTCTTCACGCATTGCCTTGAGCATTTCTGGCCTGATTTCATCAACTCCAGCAGACTTCCCAACTTTTAGTGATTTTATCGCTTTAATGACTTTGTCTTCTGTGGGACTGTTCTCCGCCCTTATCTCGTCAGCAGTGGGAATGCCATCTTCAGTGCCCTGTTGGGGGTTCAGCCACTTCGAAAAGTGCTCTCTGCATCTAAGCAAGACATCGCTCTCATTTGAAAGAAGTGTACCGTCCTTGGATTTAGCCCCTTGAAAGATATTCAACTTTCTTCCTCTGAGCCGGCGAAGGATCTGCCAAAATACCTTGTTTGCAGATCTGTAATCGTGATCCAACTTCTCGCCGAACTTTTTCCATGACTGTTCCTTGGCTGTTCTGACTGCCAGATTGGAAGTCCTTCGCGCCTCATTGTACCGGGCTCGAGAAGTTTAGTTTCTACATTGGTTCCACGCAATGTAGGCTCTTTCTTCTCTATGATGGCTTCTTGAACTCCAGGCGCTTTAAACCAGGCAGCTCTTTTCTTACCACCAGCCACTACCCCAAGCCGCTTCACTCCGCAAATATTTCCCGCAGAGGCAATGACTGCCGATAAAAACAGCTGCCATTCCTTCTCTACATTCAAAAGGTCAGTTGGAATTTGTTTAAACTTCTCCGAAACATGCTGTGCAAAGCGCTCTCTGAAATCAGAGTCAGTATCGTGCAACCTTTCCCACCGTATGCGGGTCACCAGTTTTGGTTTTCGCCTGGATGGCAAGGGAATACTGTCATTGAGAAACAATTTACACAGCACTAAGTGGTGATCAGTTGACAACTCAGCTCTACTGAAAACTCGAACATCACAAATCATTCTTTGAACACACGATGGTAAAACAAAGAAATCAATCAGTTAAACTGTGCTTGTACCGTGTATATTTGTGAATGTCTTTGTGTGGGAAAAAGGTGTTCATGATGAACAAGCCATATGCAAAGCAAAAGTCCAACAACTTCCTTCCGTTCTTGTTTTGATTCGGGTCACCGTGCCTTCCGATCACATTCCTCCAAGTACTGTCGTCCGTACCAACATGTGCATCGAAGTCACCCATCAGGAGAAAGAAATCTATTTCTGCCACTCTGTCCAGCGCAGCATCAACTTCGTTCAAAAAGGACTCATGCTCTGACTCTCGGTTTGGTGCATAAGCCTGAACCAAAGCCAGAGTCGATCGTTCAAGCTTAAGCTTTAAGATCAGAATCCTTCCCCTTAACGGAATGACATCGAATACATTTTGTGACAACCGGGGGCTTGTGAGTATCTCCACACCCGCCTGTCCAGTCATGTGATTTGGGACGCCAGACCAGAAGAGCTTCCACCCATCATCGAAGTCTTTAGTTCCAGAGCCCTGCCTCTTAGTTGAGGAGATGCCAGTTGCATCGAGCTGATACTTTTTGGTACTTTTTAGCGGTCCGTCCAAAAATGGAAAAAGGACCTCTTATGGTATCGCTACGTTGTCCTTCCGTCTGTCCAATCGCTTTATAACTTCTGAAAGGTAAGTCGTAGAAAGACAAAATTTGGTGTGCGTATAAACTGCGAAAATAGTAAGAGAATCCAAAGAGGGCAATTTTTTCAAAGCATAAATAACGGTTTAATTACAGTTTTAAATTTCATGTGAAAATTGACTTAATGTTTTTTAGTGTTTTTTTCAAGAAGTTTAGTAGGCAAGAACTAGAAAAACGAAACTTAGGCTTAAGAAATACTAAGCTTTAGTTAAAAAAGTAAACTTTTCGAAAATATCAAAATGTTTTTGAAAAATGCAGAGTCGAAAATGCATGACGTTTTTCAAAGTGTTGGAGGCCAAAGCTTTTGAATGGATTATCGCTCAAAATCTATTGAACACACGTATAAAGCAACTCAAAATAAACTAAGTGCTCAGGTCATATTTTTAAAAAACAGTTTGAGTACTGCAGTTTTGACGCATTTTCGAAAAAGAAATCGCAAAAATGTATGAAAAAACGTGTGTCCCACCCCCCTTATCTCCGGTGCTGTTTGGTGGAATTCTATGAAAAAAATGACACGTATCAGAAATAATTCAAAATTTTAAGGAAAATTATAGCGGATTTTGAAATTTCAAAATCTTCGAAATAAAAAAGGAGCTTGTTTTACTGTCTGCGCATAAGCCGGTGGCCATAGAATTAAAAAAAACATCCATTGCTAGTGCTTGTGTTTGTGCTATTGGAAAAAAGTCTAACGGGAACTGGAAAAAACTTCAAAATAGTTGTTTCATGGATTTGAAATTTAAAAAATTATAAAAAAGGTCAAAAGAACGCATGTCTCCCCCTCTATCTCCCAAACGGCGTAAAGTATAATTTTTCAATTAACACCGGGCATAGTCCATCTTGTTAAATTTTATACAAAACTATAGCAGACTTGGAATATTCAAAAACTTCGAAGATTTAACTGAAAAATGTGAAAATATTTTCGAAAACTATTTTTTAAGGATTTCTAGTTCCTTAACGGTTATGACCACCTTGTTTAAATTTGGCTGAAGTATTTATTGTTTAAAAGGCAAGCGAACTGGATCAAAAACGTTTCAAAATTGCCGTTTTCTACCCTAAGTTTTTAAGCCCATTCAAACAAGCGAAATAAGATACAGCATATTTTTACCGTTTTCTCAAAAAATCCATGTCCGCAGAATAATCGAAATTGCTGTTTTATGGGTTTTAAATTATAAAAATCCTAAAAGAAGACCAAGAAAGAGTATGTCCTTCCCTCTATTTTGGAAACGGTAAAGCTTTTTGGGTTTCGTTACTCTGAAAAGAGGATGACATATTTCTAGAGTAACGAAACCCGATCTAAAATCACCCAATATAATATATAGATTATTATGTTGGGTGATGATTATATAGAATCACCCAATATAAGAATAGTAGACAGCACTCCAAAAAAAGTATATTACAGACTTTAAAATATATCCAGAAATAATTTTAATAAATAAATAGAATGTTACACAAACTGCGCAATATAGATGACTATAACCTTCAACATAAGCCGACGGACCGCTCCGCGTATGTCTTCATATTTGACGGTCTGTTTTTGATACTTCTTTCGACATTTCCGCCCGCTAACATTTTAGCTCCTCTCTACGACTAAACGTAAAAATAAAGAAGCCTGTACGACTCGGTTGTCATCACAATTGTTATAATTCACTTAACAAGACATGTTGGCAATAAATAAAATAAAAAAAAAGATAATTGGTTGGACCTGGATTCGAACCCAGGACTTCCCAATTGTCAGTCACAGGTGCTACCATCTGCACCACAGCCCACTTCCATCTCGGGTGTCCAAATAGCCTACATGACCTCTCTGCATATATAATGCACATAAAACCAACAACTTTTTGGCCTCCTCAACCAGCTCAAGTTCCTGCCTCGTTAGCGACGAGACATTCCATATGCCAATTTTGAGTTGGTGCCGTTTATGATCTGTAGAGTTTCCACCTAAGCCCTCATTTTGACTCTATGAAAAAAATCACACGTATCAGAAATAATTCAAAAATTTAAGGAAAATTATAGCGGATTTTGAAATTTCAAAATCTTCTGAGATTTAACTGGAAAACATAAAAGCATTTTCAAAAAAAAAATTGTTTAAATTGTTAAATATTGTTAAAATTTTTTATATTGCCGTTTTTAACCTAAGTTTTTGGAAGCCTATTTAAAAAACGAAATAAAAAAAGAGCTTGTTTTACTGTTTGCGCATAAACCGGTGGCCATAGAATTAAAAAAAAACATCCATGACTAGTGCTTGTGGTTGTGCTTTTGGAAAAAAGTCTAACGGGAACTGGGAAAATCTTAAAAATAGTTGTTTCATGGGTTTGAAATTTAAAAAATTATAAAAAAGGTCAAAAGAACGCATGTCTCCCCCTCTATCTCCCAAACGGCGTAAAGTATAATTTTTCAATTAACACCGGGCATAGTCCATCTTGTTAAATTTTATACAAAACTATAGCAGACTTGGAATATTGAAAAACTTCGAAGATTTAACTGAAAAATGTGAAAATATTTTCGAAAACTATTTTTTAAGGATTTCTAGTTCCTTAACGGTTATGACCACCTTGTTTAAATTTGGCTAAAGTATTTAATGTTTAAAAGGCAAGCGAACTGGATCAAAAACGTTTCAAAATTGCCGTTTTCTACCCTAAGTTTTTAAGCCCATTCAAACAAGTGAAATAAGATACAGCATATTTTTACAGTTTTCTCAGAAATCCATGTCCGGAGAATAATCGAAATTGCTGTTTTATGGGTTTTAAATTATAAAAATCCTAAAAAAAGGCCAAGAAAGAGTATGTCCTTCCCTCTATTTTGGGAACGGTAAAGCTTTTTGGGTTTCGTTACTCTGAAAAGAGGATGACATATTTCTAGAGTAACGAAACCCGATCTAAAATCACCCAATATAATATATAGATTATTATGTTGGGTGATGATTATATAGAATATAATCCTATGGTTCGTGCTGTCGTGAGGTCAACACGTACTTTGTTCTATCGCGCAATTTTGTTGTCTTTTTCCAAGTTAAATCCACGCAAAATGCCTTGTGTTTGCAATCAGAAAGTTGAACGTAGTCAGCCAAAAGTAAAATGTGCGGGTTGCGATGATTATTTTCATTGCAAGTGCGTTAATATGCAACCGGCAGACGTTGATTTTCTGAAGAAATCTAAAAAGCTGTTTCGTTGTAAAAGATGCTCTGCTATACGAAGGGGATCCCTTCACTCTCCCCCACCGCCAAAACAGCTACAAGAACAGCAACCACAACATATAAACGAAATTTATTGTAAGAGTCCGGCTCTCTCTTCAGCTGAATTACAAATAAACGCTAACTTTGAAAATCAGCCCCAGCCATCAGCGTCGCCGTCATCGTCGCGCTCAATGCAACCTTATGCTGAGACTACTCTTCGTCATCAGCCGCAATCACCACATCAAGATCATCATCAGCCGTTTCGTCATCGCCAGGAAAATCAACAACAACTACACCAGCTTAATCAAGAACGGGTCTTTCTCCAGCAGCAAAGCATAGAACAGTGTGAAAGTGATACCCATAATAATAATAACAATAGAGTGATTACTTTAGATACAGTTTACAACGAAATAGTTGCTCTTAGATATGAAAATTCTCATGTTCTCTCCTTGATTAAGTCGCTAGAAGAAGAAAAAAATAATCTATTGCAAACTGTCAGCGAACTTCAAAGAGAAGTAGATTTTTTGCAACAAGAAAGTAGAGAAAGGTGTGTTGAACTAGTGGGTGTTCCTAATGTAAACAATGGTAACGCATTGAGTTGTGCTTTGGAAGTTTTCTCAAAGGGTGCATGCGTCGATATATCTGAAGCTGATATCGACAATTGCTTTGTAAAAAATATAAAGATGAAAAATAATTCTTTGAATAAGGTTGTAGTGGTCAAATTTGTTTCTAAGTTGAAAAAAAATGTAATTATGAAGAACAAATTCAGCAAGAAAAATAATTTAACTTCAAAAATTTTGAATTGTGAGAAAAATAATAACATTTATATAAATGAATCTGTAAGTGGTGCGACAAGACAACTTTTAAAAGCTGCACAGAAAGTTAAGAAAGAAAAAATGTTCAAGTATGTTTGGGTTAAAAACGGGAGAGTTCTCATGCGCAAGAGGGATAACGACAAGTATATTGTTATTAATTCAGAGCTGGATCTTCTAACACTTAATTAGCAAGCAAGATTCTGAAGTAAATATTTTGAACTATCCCTCCGTCAACTGTGCAGATGTTGACTTCCATGATCTCGTTTCTAACCAGAAATAATTGAACAATTTTCTTATTATTCACCAAAATATTAGAAGCTTGCGTAAAAATTTTGATAACTTTGTTGTACATTTAGAATCTTTTGTGAATAAGCCTGATTGTATTTTTTTGTCAGAAACGTGGATTTATAAAGAGGAAGAGTCTCTATATAGCATTGACGGGCATTATCGCCTTTATTAAAACTTTGATAAGTGTTGAAGACTACCGTTATAATCTGCGTAGCTGTGATGTTTTAAAAGTGAAGGTAAATGATAAAAAGTTAACTTTATTTTGTGTTTATAGATTTAATGAGTCATCAAATACGGCTTATAACATGTTTTTAGAGGAATTAGATTGTTTATTAGCAAAAGAATCTTCCAGTAATATAATTTTATTGGGTGATATCAATATCGATATTTTACAAAACTCCGTTCCTGTAGATAATTATTTGTTTTTATTAGCATCTTATGGCTTAGAGTCATGCATGAGGAAGCCAACACGCATTTCAGACTCCACAAGCACTTGCATTGACCATATCATGGTGCGCTTTTTTAATTCGCAGAAATTCGAACTCAGCTGCTCTGTGATTGATTTTCAGTTGACTGATCATTGTATGACATGTTTAAGCTTTGATTCTATTTCAAGTCCTAAAAACCCACTACAATGTTTTTCCTATGTTACAACTGATTATGCTTCTCTAAATAGCCTGCTGCGCTCTGAACGTTGGGAAAACATTACTAATGAAAGTGATCCTTCAAGGGATTACTCTATATTTATTGAAACCTTGAGTTGTTTTGTCATGCAATGTTCCAGTAAAAGAGAAAAAAGTGTAAACAAATTTAAAAAACTTAAGCCCTGGATTACTGTCGACTTGCTTAAGAAAATCAATTACAAAAAAAAGCTCTACAAAATAAAACTGAAATATCCCAATAAAATTTGTGTCATCAATGCTTACAAGAAATTATGTAAAGATATTTCAAAAGATGTTGGAAATGGAAAATGAAATTGGTAAATGGAAATTGGTAAATGAAATACTAAACAAGTCAACTAATTCTCACAAAAATCTAAGCTTGAAGGATGGTGATCTACTCATTACAAATCCTACAAACTTAGCAGATAAATTCAATAATTTTTTTGCCTCCGTTGGTAGTAAAGTGGTGTCAGATAATTGTTCTGAACTTAATGAATGTGAATGTTTATCTCGTGAGGTGTCATCTTCTCAAAGCTTTTTTTTGAACCCATAACTTCTTTTGAATTATACAAAATCATAACTTCTTTAAAAAATTCTAACTCTGCAGCCACTGAAAGTCTATCAAACAACTTCGGCAAGAAAATAGCTTTCAATGTTTGTGATATCTTATGTCTCATTTATAATAAAAGCATTTTAAGTGGTGTTTTCCCAGCTGATTTAAAACAAGCCGTTGTGATTCCTTTGTTTAAGAAAGGTGACAAAACTTCGTCAAATAACTATAGACCGATTTCCATACTCTCGGTTTTTTCGAAGATTTTTGAAAAAGCAGTCAAAAATCGAATGATGAAGTTTTTAGACAGAAACAAGTTTTTTAGTGTATGTCAATTCGGGTTTCGTTCTGGTTTGTCAACCGAAGATGCCCTCTTAAATTTTTGCACCAATATATACAATGGCATTAATAATAGGAAATTAACTGCAGCTCTCTTTATTGACATAACCAAAGCTTTTGATACCGTCGACCACAAAATACTCTTGGACAAACTGTACAATTGTGGTTTTAGAGGCGTAATGCATAATTGGTTTCGTTCCTATTTATCTGACAGAAGCCAAAGGGTCAAAATCAATGGTCAGTTCAGCTCCGAAAGTGGCATCTCATTAGGTGTACCTCAAGGTTCTGTGCTTGGACCAATACTTTTCCTAATTTTTATCAACTCGCTTTTATTACTAAAATACCGCAGCAAAGTAAATGCTTTCGCTGATGACATGGCTTGTGCTTTTCACGGTGACTCTGCTCTGGATCTTTCTGCAGATATTAATTACGACCTTGAAGTCCTTAGTCATTGGTTTAAAATGCATAAGATGGCAATCAGTGACAAAACGAAAATTATGTTTTTTACTATATCTGGCAAGGAGGTAGATTATGGATCATACACTTTTCATTCTGGAAGAAATATAATCACAGTAACGAAATTTGTAACTCGGTATTGAACAAAGAGATATATTTTGAGTCAAGTACTTGCTCCGATAAATATTATGCAAGTTAAGTCATACAAGTACCTTGGAGTTTTGCTGGATTGGAAGTTAAGTTGGTCTGCTCATACAGATGCACTTAAGAAGTATCTTATGGCTGCTACAAGGCAAATATATCTTTTAAAAAGTTATTGCTCAAGTGAACTTCTCAAGTGTATTTGTTATGGTTTAGTGCACTCTAAGCTTGAATATGGCATAGTTTCATGGGGTGGAACACACAACAATAAAATTAACCCACTTCTGATTTCTCAAAAACACATTATTCGTCTTATTTGTTTTAAAAGTCGTCGGCATAATAGTTTACCACTTTTTAGAAGAATGAAAGTACTTCCTCTGAAGCACTTATATTTCTATAAAGTATTAAAGATTTTTTTCGCAAGATCTGGTTATCTAACAAACCGGTGTTCTGCTAGCTATAACCTTAGAGTAAACAATCAACATCTTGCTATAGTACCACATCACAATCTGCAATTATATTTACATTTTTACACGTCAAGTGCTCCAAGACTCTTCAATAAACTACCTATTAGCATTAGAACCATTAGAAATGAATCCATTTTTCTCAAAAAATTAAAATTGTGGCTGTTCGATCTAAATTATAAAAATGTTAATGATTTACTATCGATAACCATTTAATTATTTATTCTTAGGTTTTCCTTTTCACTATTTCAATGTAAAATGTATTAAAGAAAAACAAAACAAAAAGCTTGCCAAAACATATTTGCTTTTAAGTAAGAACAAATCTTGTCGTAACCTCACCTCACTACATTTAAAATTTGTCAGTTTGTTACATGTATCTTTGTCATTCCAGCTGCATTCGCCTCTAGTTCCTTATGAACTATAGATTGCAGTTTCTTTATTAATTTATTGTGTTAGTTTTTCTTGTTAATCTTTTTGATAATTATCAATGCTACGTGTCATCACAATAAGTTTTAGTAAAGAAATAAATTGAATTGAATTGAATTGAATTGAAGAATCACCCAATATAAGAATAGTAGACAACACTCCAAAAAAAGTATATTACAGACTGTAAAATATATCCAGAAATAATTTTAATAAATAAATAGAATGTTACACAAACTGCGCAATATAGATGACTATAACCTTCAACATAAGCCGACGGACCGCTCCGCGTATGTCTTCATATTTGACGGTCTGTTTTTGATACTTCTTTTGACATTTCCGCCCACTAACATTTTAGCTCCTCTCTACGACTAAACGTAAAAATAAAGAAGCCTGTACGACTCAGTTGTCATCACAATTGTAATAATTCACTTAACAAGACATGTTGGCAATAAATAAAATAAAAAAAAAATAATTGATTGGACCTGGATTCGAACCCAGGACTTCCCAATTGTCAGTCACAGGTGCTACCATCTGCACCACAGCCCACTTCCATCTCGGGTGTCCAAATAGCCTACATGACCTCTCTGCATATATAATGCACATAAAACCAACAACTTTTTGGCCTCCTCAACCAGTTCAAGTTCCTTCCTCGTTAGCGACGAGACATTCCATATGCCAATTTTGAGTTGGTGCCGTTTATGATCTGTAGAGTTTCCACCTAAGCCCTCATTTTGACTTGGCGCTGTGCCCCTCCGCCCCCCGTAATGGATACCGGGACCATTGACAGGCTGCTCGTAACTTCTTTCAAGCAATTCAAAAAACTTGCACTATAAAATGTTCGGATATGTGCGTAAGCTATCAACTCAAATGAATAAATTTTTGCCACGCCCCCTTTTAGGGGCGTTTTTAAGTAAAAACTCAATTTTTCAATATAAAACTGCGATCAACACGTGTATACTGCATCTGATAAAAAATATGATAAAAAAAATTATGTTATTGAAAAGGGGTTGATGCCACGCCCCTTTTTAAAAAAAAGTATATTCTTAACTAACAAATTCTTAACACTATCAAGGTTAATAGAAACTGAAATTTAACAACCAAGATTTTTGAAGCATTTTGGAGCTTGACAGTGGTCAATTGGGATGGGGTATCCAACGACTCGCCTAGGCGGATTGTAACCCTCCCACTAGTTTTATTGATTTGTTTAATCTTTTTATTAAATTCGTGAATCTTTGAATGATTGAAACCGTACATTCAAAATCAAAACTTATCTAAACACAAAGACAAAAACTTGTACCTTGTTTACACTGACGGCACTAAAACATCACGCGGAACTGCCTTTGTAGTAGTTGAGGAAACCGGAAAAGTTCAATGCAAAGGGTTACTCCTAGACTTTGCCTGCGTTTTATCAACAGAGGTCACTGCAGTGCTTTTGGCAACAAAGTTAAACATCAAGCGCAAAACAATTATTTGCACTGACAGCCTTTCTGAATGCGGTTAAGAACATCAACAACAACGAGCCATCAATGCGATGCATAAGAGACAGCCTTATCGCAAACAAGAACAGTCTAAACCTTCTATGTGTAGCCGGAAACGCTGGAATTAAAGGCAATGAGTTTGCTCACAAAACGGCTAAACAGGGAGCAAAAGAACCTCTAATACCGTTCTGTACTTCCTGCAAGAAAGACATAGCAAACAAAGTCAAAAACCACTGGATAGCAGAAAGACGTATAATGGGCACTGTACAGACACCATTACAGCAGCATTAACCGAGAGCCTAAACCACCAGTCTATCCTATTTCCTGTTCGGTTCAGATGATTCGGTTGATTCGTGATTCTTCTCACGACTCCGTGTGGGTGTGCCCCCCAAAGTAACTCATAGCCACATAATCGAAAGAAAAGAAAAAACAACATGTCCCGTATCTTACAACGCAGATCTCACCATTCCTCATTTCATCTTCAACTGCAGCAGAGCAATTCATAGGTGATAAAGATAATTCAATCATAGATATGTATTTTAAAAAACCCTTCCGAAAAAAATGTTTAATATATAATATTATATTAATATATAAAATTATAACAACATTAAATTTACAGAAGTCAATTAAATTTAAGCTAATTTTATTATTATATTCTTTAGCCGAAAGTCCTGGTAGCTAGTGCTAATTAAGAAATTATTATGCTGTAATTAATTACATTATAATAAAGGTAAATAAAATAAATAAATATCATAGTATAGAGACACTATGAGTCGCATGAAAGCGATTTCAATTTGCATGCAGTCGTATGGGGCGCTATTTCTCGGTTAAGCAAAGACTTCACTCCGAGTGCTTACGATTTATTTTCCACTTCATTGCTCAGGCAAAATCAGCCACTACCGGAAGAGTAGGTTGGTTGGTTTAGGTAGGTTGTATTGTTGCTGTTTTCCGTCTGAGGCGGAATACGAAAAACTTGTTTTCAATTTCAAAGGAATCACACATTCTTCAAATTTTGTCTTGGATTTTGGGCATGGATTTCTTTTTTTTTTATCCGCAAGGAAGCTTTAGATAGATAGGAAGAGCTCTATGTGACTTCAATTTGTAGACAATATGTGAGGTAGGTATGTTATATCTCGTGTTAGTTAAAGTGTTTTCTCTAAAGTAGTTTTCGAATTGGAATCCAAATCGAAACAAGTGCCTGGGTGCATTCGTAGTTTTCTAATTTATTTTTATTTAATATCTTTGAAGAGTGTAGGTTGCTAGGTAGGCTTAAATTCATCACACAGTTGAGCGCTTAAGTTTTCATTCATGGGATCCCAATAGACCCCAGACCACCTTTAAACACTCACAACTTTTTCGGTTTTCAGTTTATTGCCACTAGTGTGAAAACTCAGTATAAACTTTATTATTTTAATTTATAACGTTTTTACGATCACTTGTATTCTACAGTTTTTATATTACAGTTTAGATTCACATGAAATAACTGCAGGCTTTACATGGATGATGCAGGAAAACATCGACACCAGTAATTTCCCACACATAATGTTGCAAAAGCTCTTTTTCCCCACTTCTCAAAAAGAAATAAATAAATCTTAACAAACATCATAGCAAAGTGTTTAACAGTTGTTCTTGCTATTTGTTAAATTTTAACCCCGCTG
This sequence comes from Neoascia interrupta, assembly GCA_947623515.1. Taxonomy (NCBI): domain Eukaryota; kingdom Metazoa; phylum Arthropoda; class Insecta; order Diptera; family Syrphidae; genus Neoascia; species Neoascia interrupta. Next base: position 121,117,868 of record OX392462.1, read on the forward strand.
AACTGAGTAATGTTTCATCAGAATGTTTTAAAAGATCATTTACAGATCAGTTTGAAAAATCAAATCAAAAAATGCATCATAGAACTGGTACGCTATGTCATGATTGTGTTGTTTTGGTTTGTATTGATTTGTTTGCTGTGCTGTAAAGGAGGGTTCTTCGATCCCTTTGCCCTTCATACTTCTTTCACTGATTAGACTGAATTACTTTTGGAAGCTTTGTAGAAATATTGGCAACAGGTACTGATTTTATTGCCAATTTGCGACGAATGTAAGCGAAAGTAAAAATCTTAATTTAATTTTTGTTAAGGTCATGCATAATTTTTTTTGGTCTCTAGATCAGAGGCCTCAAGTTCGCGAGCTATGAATGTGCCTTAAGAGGTATAACATAAGATCGTTTATTTTTCGGGTTCCGCAGTAGCCTAGTCCTCGTTCATTTCGTACGTCGCATTTAATGTGAAAGGAAGTTGAATGAATTGAATGAATTTATTTTTTCTTATTTATCGTATAACAATCAATAATTACATTAATCATATAACAATCAGATACTTTAACAATTTCAATACGTACAACAAATAAGAAAGTTAACGACGTTCAGTATTTATATAAAAACAAAAAAAGAGTTGAACGCCAGCTCAATTTGCTACCGATTACAAAAAAAAATTAAATTTAGGGTGAAGTGCCCCTTAAGGACTTAATGAAAACAAAATAATACAAAATATAAAAATTAGATCAAAACATCAGAATCGAGATTCTATCGCATCATGATCGAAGCTAAAAAGCCACATCTTAACTTTTTTTAGGAACATTCGAGGAATTGTCACTGATCTTATTAACTCAAAAAGTTGATTAGATAACCGATGAGAAAAAACAGAAAAAAAATTACGGAAAGCAGTAGTACGGACGTTGGGATCAGATAGAAAGTTAGAAAGGTTTCCACGGAGATTATGACTAGATATTAAACGAAAATAACATTACCAGACCTCATAAAGAAAACTTTTAACACTTTAAAGCAATACAAGTGACGAACAGGAAAAATTTTTAGTGCACAGAACAAAGGAAAGCTAGAATGTCTTCTAGGTTTAGGACATATTTTTCTTATAACAGACTTTTGAAGAATCAACAGAGGTTGTATTTTGTTTCTACAAGCACCACCCCAGCAAGCAATTCCATATTGTAGTTTCGATTGGAAAATGCCATAATATATTATTTTTAAAAGCTTTGTTGAGCACACTTTGCGCAAATAATAAAAGTGACGAAGAGTGCATCTAAAATACTTTTTCAAAGCAACTGTGTGATTCGCAAAGCTCATCCTAGAATCAAGAGTATGTACGTAGAAGTATATACGTAAATGGTTGTGTTCAGCACTAAACAAACGCATGCATTCGCTAAATGTTAGATGCTTTATGCCAAGGTGACTACGTACTGGTGGTGACAACATACTCGCATAATTGCGAGCTAGATCTGAACTCTAAGATTTAGGAATAAGACAATAATTGTGGAGTTAAATAATTGTTCCTCACATTTAATATACCCATCAATGTACGTGCAAGCGCAGATGTGACAAAAATGTAATTATCATACAGCTAAATGTTAGAAAGACACCATGCAAATCGTGCCATTTGATAACGCATGTTTTGCAAATGTTTAGCTATAATAGAACGTATCATAGTGTTTCTAGCTTTTCTAGCTTTTTGATTACAGTCATTTCTGTTTACCAATTTTTAAAGGGCGAATGTTATTTATCCTATCAATAATCAGTGAGTAAGTGCTACAGTGTGTACGCAGAAGTTACAGTCCGTAAAACGGAAAATCGACCCCTTAAAGGAGGCGTGGCTAAAAACTTTATATGAACGAAATCTGGACTGAAGTCTCATTTACCTAACCTGCTATTTTTTTTGTTTCATGCTTTCCTAAATTAGGCTCAAGGCCAGTCAAAATTAAGTTTTTCTGGAAAATTTTAGGTTTTTCTTCAATTCTGCCTCCACATGTGGGCGTGGCCCGAAGTTTTGTCCTAACAAAATGTGAACTAAGCGTTTTCTACATAAAATATTACGCAAATATTTTTCAATTTTGAGAAAAAATTATGAGTAAACTGCATTTAAAAATATACCCTTAAAACAGATGCCACTCCCACTAGACAAGGTTTACCAATAAAATTTGTCTATTTTGTATCTTACATTCATTAGAAGATGCTAAATGTCGAATTTCAGCCTTTTAGAACGTCTTACAGTTTTGAAAACTACTACTTGTAGGCGTGTCTTTGGACGGATTTCAAAAATTTTTACATTTGTACTGTTTCGCATGACGTGGACCTTACGTACGAAGTTTCAGCACCCTAATTCAAAATTTAAGGCCTAAAATCATGTGACATACAGACGGACGGACGGACGGAAGGACGGACATGGCTCATTCGATTTGCGGTAGAACTGCTTCCGACAGTTACATCAGCATATTGTAAATTGTAGTAATGTTTGCTAGGATTCTGGTTTATTTTCTTCCGAATTACCGTAGAACCACAGTGATGCAGCTGTAGCGGTAGTAAGAGCTGTCAAAAGTTAAAACACATGTATCCAGTGTATTGCGCACACAATGTGTGTCTGTGGCGGTAGCGCGTAGCTGTGGCGGTAGTAAGAGTTGACCAACTTTTAACGTTCGTAACGCTACACGGTGGACAGTTTAATACAAGTAAAGTAAACAATGGAGGAAAAGGACGTCGAAAAGTTTATTGAGATGGTTAAATCTAAAGAAATTTTATGGAATTTGTGTCATCCGTTATACAAAAATATTAAATCTAGCTCAAATTAACTCAGAGTATCGGCCATTGTTTATAAACGAGGTTTTTGTTCGACATAGCCGCGCTACCCCATTGTGTTCAATTTTTTTCCACACTACGCCACATGGCTCCGCGGCTGTACTACGTACTACTGCTACATACCACTGCTACGGGCATTGTAGTCCTACGGTAAAACCTTAACGAAAATATGCCTTCACTACTAATAGCAGTATGCACAACCTCTTTCTAGTGCAGGGTCAAACCGCATCGTCTTTGTTGGAACCGGTTTATTTTATCGTTTAGCCGGAAAAAGGCGAACGAAATTCGAAGTCGGTAATGACGGCTTTCGCCGCAAACCGCGCCATGTCTGTGCTACTGAATTAGTTGATACGCAAGACCCTACGATATGCTACAACTTTGTAGTAGTATTGGAGATGGAAGCAAGAGGGAATATTTCTTGGTGTTTGGCTCCATCAGAGTAACCGTTGGTTAATTCTCGGAGCGTCGTGGAGATTTCCCCAGCGATAACTAGCTGGTACATTGGACTATGACGACGACAAAAATACCATAGCTCCAAAGGAAGTAGACAGAGTTGGACACACCCTCCTTTAAGTCCGCTGGCAGATAAACGTTAGCCAGTCTACTGTACTCCCCTTCCTTTGTATGCATGTACCTTACACACGGCCACTTTAGGTTCTGTTCTTAAAACAAAATTAATCTTAAAGGAAAGAAATTGGACAACGTAAACGAAACTAAGCTACAAAGAATTTGTACAGCAAAAGGAGCAGTCAGCGACACAACTTACAAAAGAAAAAGAATGTAGTATATTTTCTTACATAATTTTAAAAAATTAAACGAGATTCTTTTGTGGCGTAGGGTGTAGCCGAAGCACTGTATTTGCGGCAATACAATCCACATTAGGTATTACCGCAGAATAACCTTTGATTGTGGATTTGTAGGAGAACAAAGGCAGCGTGCATATTGCATCTTGGCGCAAGGAAACCCACAAGCTCAGTAGCCCTACTGGTAGCGGCTTTGTTGATGGCAAGCGCTGATGTGACAAAAATGTAATTATCATACAGCTAAATGTTAGAAAGACACCATGCAAATCATGCCATTTGATAACGCATGTTTTGCAAATGTTTAGCTATTTTGTTAAATATAGAACATGTATTCTTGACGTGTTTCTAGCTTTTTGATTACAGTCATTTCTGTTTACCAATTTTTAGAGGGCGAATGTTATTAATCCTTTCAATAACCAGTGAGTAAGTGCTACAGTACGCAGAAGTTACAGTCCGTAAAACGGAAAATCGACCCCTTAAAGGAGACGTGGCTAAAAACTTTATATGAACGAAATCTGGACTGAAGTACCTAACCTGCTACTTTTTTGTTTCATGCTTTCCTAAATTGGGCTCAAGGCCAGTCGAAATTAAGTTTTTCTGGAAAATTTTAGGTTTTCTTCAATTCTGCCTCCAAATGTGGGCGTGGCCCGAAGTTTTGTCCTAACAAAAAGTGAACTTAGCGTTTTCTACATGAAATAATACGCAATTTTTTTTTCAATTTCGAGCAAAAATAATGAGTAAACTGCATTTAAAAATTTACCCTTAAAACAGATTCCACGCCCACTAGAGGTGGTTTACCAATTAAATTTGTCTGTTTTGTATCTTACATTCATTAGAAGATGCTAAATGTCGAATTTCAGCCTTTTAGAACGTCTTACAGTTTTGAAAACTCTGGAGGTAGTTGCACATTTATACCGATTGTAGGCGTGCCTTTGGACGGATTTCAAAAATTTTTACACTTGTACTGTTTCGCATGACGTGGACCTTACGTACGAAGTTTCAGCACCCTAGTTTAAAATTTAAGGCCTAAAATCATGTGACATACAGACGGACGGACGGACGGAAGGACGGACATGGCTCATTCGATTCAGAATTCGGTCTCGATCATATGCCGTTAAGGTCTTGGGGGTCTACCAATATTATTTCACCGTGTTACAAACTATGTGACAAACTTAATATACCTCCTGTCCTATGGGATGGGGTATAAAAATGTTACGATAGATTCCCTATGTCCATAAGTGGTGCAGTTCATGTAAAATCTGAATGATTTGCTGTTAATAATTTTAGCCAAAGGTATTTTTATAAGCATTTTGAGATCTGTTCTCCTACGAAATGTGTTTCAAAGATTGTTTAAATGTGTTTTTTTGGGTATTTTAAAGAAGAAAGTCACTTTGAGATTTTCATACTCTGAAGTTTTTCTTAAAATGGCCTGTTTTCTTATATGAGACAAATCATCTTACATAAATTGTGAATGACACATGAATGACACATTAAGCTTCATCTCCGGCGTAACAGACAGTTGCGGCTTTTCTGTCGCTATCATATGGCTCATAACCGTCATCGAATTCAATAGCCCTCCTAATCTTCCAAATCATTAATATTGTAGAGCAGACGTAGCACCTCATATCGATTTCTTCTATAGGCTCATAGATTGCACCTTCTATGTTATTGCTAGTGTCGCCGCCAGGGCCGCCGAGAGAAAATCCAGGCCCCGGGTAGCCATGTACGGGCCCCTTTTTTCAATAGTTTCGAATGGATTCAAAATCTTGCGATCGAGACTAAAAACACAAAAACTTATCACCCATCATCAGTAGATAAAATGCCACTTTTTGAGCTTTTTCATATATTTTTATGCCCTGCACTTGGGTCCATCAACAAAACCAACATGCACATCAACCCTTATTTTCTGTCTTCACCATCATAACTTTCGGAGCGAGAACAACAACAAAAACCACATCAACCCCTTATCGCTGCCTTCACGAATAACTGTCGACGGTCTACATATAATATCAACCATAGTACATGTGAGTCGATTTGCGGTAGAGTTGCTTCCGACAGTTACATCAGCAAATTGTAAATTGTAGTAATGTTTGCTAGGATTCTGGCTAGGATTTATTTTCTTCCGAATTACCGTAGAACCACAGTGATGTAGCTGTAGCGGTAGTAGTAGCGGTAGTAAGAGCTGTCAAAAGTTAAAACACATGTATCCAGTGTATTGCGCACACAATGTGTGTCTGTGGCGGTAGCGCGTAGCTGTGGCGGTAGTAAGAGTTGACCAACTTTTAACGTTCGTAACGCTACACGGTGGACAGTTTAATACAAGTAAAGTAAACAATGCAGGAAAAGGACGTCGAAAAGTTTATTGAGATGGTTAAATCTAAAGAAATTTTATGGAATTTGTGTCATCCGTTATACAAAAATATTAAATCTAGCTCAAATTAACTCAGAGTATCGGCCATTGTTTATAAACGAGGTTTTTGTTCGACATAGCCGCGCTACCCCATTGTGTTCAATTTTTTTCCGCACTACGCCATATTTTTTTTTTTTTTTATAATGCACTCGCGAATATAAGGGATTGGATACCCATTTTAATGTTACACATCTCACGAGCGGAAAGGATTAGAAGAAGAGGAAAAGGAGGAGAGGTACCGGTGCACTTTTGTTTTGAACAGTTGCAAGTTGTATTGCGCAGGAAAGATTGACCGTGGGAGAACATTCCACATTCGCGTTGTACGGCTTATGAAAGAACCTCTAAACTTTACTGTACGTCCGAAGGTGGGCTCGAGGGTAAACAGATGTGCATTCGATCTTTGGCGAGTATTACGGTGGAACGTCTTTAGGGGCGGAATGCTATTGGCTATTTCGATGAAACATTGTTTCTGAAAAAAGCGATAAAACAGTGATAGACAAGATACATTACGACGATGTTCTAATGAGTCAAAAGACTTCGCAATGTTATTGTCTCCAACAAGTTTTAACGCGCGTTTTTGTATCCTATCTAGCAAGTGCAGTGACAGGGGCGCGGAACTGAGAACGAATATGAGAAACTGAGGTTACTGTCATCAGCAAAGGAGTGGATTGGATTAGTTGTAGCAGACAGGAGATCATTAATGAAAATGAGAAAGAGTGTCGGAGACAAAACAGAGCCCTGGGCAACCCCAGCGTTAATTTTATGAACTGCGGACTTGAAGCCATCCAAAACAACTTGAATTGAACGGTTCGAAAGGTAATTACTAATCCACTGAACAAGAGATTCGTCGATTCCAAATGCACGCATTTTCGACAAGAGAGCTTGGTGCCAAACTCTGTCAAACGCTTTTGAAATATCAAGCGCAACAATCTTGTTTTCTCCTAGAAAATGTAAGAAATGATTCCACTTTTCAGTGAGATATGCCATCAAATCACCAGTGGACCGTTTGCTACGAAAACCGTATTGCCGGTCATTAAGAAGTTTTCGTGTTTCAAGATATTTCATAAGCTGATAATTAATCAGCGGTTCCATGACCTTAGAAAGAAGGGAAGTAAGTGCAATTGGACGATAGCTAGAGGGAGAAGAAGAATCGCCTTTTTTAGGGACGGGCTGGACAAATGCTGTTTTCCATCTACTCGGAAAGAGACCTGAGGAGTAGGACCGATGAAAAAGCTTACACAATGGTTTTGCCAGCGCGGAAGAACACCTCTTCAGAACAATCGGGGATATTCCATCTGGACCAGCGGATTTGTGAATGTTTAGATTTCGAAGTACTCTTTTGACTGCACGAGCGCGAAAGTGAATTTGTCCCATGGTAAAGTCGACGCGCTCAAGTGTAGGCGGGGACATTGCAGAATCAGGGAGCATGGAGCTCGCAGCGAAATGCGCTGCAAGTAGATTCGCTTTGTATAGAGAGGTGACAGCTGGAATGTCATTGTAAACGAGTGTTGGGATGGAAGATGAGGCACAGTTTTTGACATTTTTGACGAAAGACCAAAAGTTTTTACTACCCTTGGGACAATGAAGTATTTTCTGCCTCAGCTTTTGGTCGTATTGGAATTTAACACGGTGAATATGAGCATTACAATCATTTTTGGCTTGTTTAAATTTTTTTCGGTTTACCTGTGATGGCTTGGCCTTGTAGGACCGAAAACATAACTCCTTTAACCTAATCACCTCTTTACAGCTCGAGTTTAACCACGAGTTCTCCTTTGGTTTGATACTCTTAATCTTGTAAGGGATAAAGGATCTCAAACCAAGGAGAATGGTGTTAGTTATCATATCAGCAGCAGCATCTACGTTATCATCGAGAAAGCACAAAGACCAGTTAAAACGACCGAAGAAGTTATTAAGGCCGTCCCAGTTGGCTTTCTCGTACCGCCACACTGTTCTTTTTGGAGTTATTTCCTTATTAGGTTGACTACCCAATAGGAACGTGGCTGATATGACGCAATGGTCTGACGAGCCTAGAGGAGACAGTACATTCACTGAGTACTTATCGGGATGGGAGGTAAGAAACAAATCCAGAGTGTTGGCGGAATGATTGTTAATGTCGGGTATGCGTGTAGGCTCGTTTACAAGTTGCGTTAGGTTATTTAACGCGGCAAAGATCTCAACATACCTTTCTTCGGGTGTTGTCTGACCAGAATGTCGAAGCCACTTAGAATTGTGAATATTGAAATCGCCCGTAATCACGATTCATTATTAGGATTCAAGAAAACAATTCTTAAGATGGAATCGGACAGAGCATCAAGCTCATTACAAGTTAATGCACTGCCCAGGTTAGGGCTTCTGTGCACAAAACAGTAATGAATTGTTTGTCTACGGACGGTGAAATCTATCCACATGAAATTGAATTCCGGGTTGGAACAGGTGTTGAGTTGTGGAGGAATATGGTAGACAATATCATCACGAATATAAATGGCGAGGCCACGATGTGGAAAGAATAATGGCTCTAAGCGATAACCAGGGAGTTTAAAACCCGGATCGGGTTGACCTGTTACAGGATCTTTGCCTAATACCTGAGTTTCACTTAGAGCCAAAACAGATGGGCTGTAAGTACAGACATGGACGTACGCGGCAATGAGGTTTTTCCGCAGCCCACGAATCTTGCAAATGTCGACACGGAAGTCACTCATCTGCGCAAGACAATACAACTGCTCGGAAACAAAAAATAAACGACAAACACTAAGCTGGATTGTTGCGTGAAAATCCTCCCAAAGATACACCACAACAATACTTTGCAAGTACTATGCCTGTACATAGCATTGTGTGGTAAATTCAAGCAAAAAAAAAATCATCAACAATCCGCTATACGCTCATTGCCACTGCTGGCAGCGGCACTCCAACCGTGCATTGGAGTGTTGATACCAGCAGCGACAGGCAAAAGGAAACAGTAGAAGAAGACAAGAAAATTGATAATGTGGACTGGGCTATGAGTTTTATATAGAGGATGGGGGGGAGGGGTGATGCACGCGAGATGAACACTGTAGCTCAGCGGCGCGAGTGACACTTGATGAGTGATGTGCGATTGATTGATTTTTTTTTTCGCTTATTGGATGCGGTGGTTAAGTCTTATCACTGCACAAGCACTGAATGGATTTTTTGATTTTAGTTCCATGTGTGTTTTTACACTATTTTGTTAAGAAGCTTTAATTTATTTATTTATTTTTAATTTGGGCGGAGCACTAAGGTTTTTATTGGTAAACTAGGACTGAAATATTTCAATTTGACACTGCACTACATGTATATAATTTTTATTTGCGGAAAACAAGAACCGATAGCAGAGCGCGTGCAGCCGAGACGAGTGCAGAGCGGTCACTCATATGGCTCCGCGGCTGTACTACGTACTACTGCTACATACAACTGCTACGGGCATTGTAGTCCTACGGTAAAACCTTAACGGAAATATGCCTTCACTACTAATAGCAGTATGCACAACCTCTTTCTAGTGCAGGGTCAAACCGCATCGTCTTTGTTGGAACCGGTTTATTTTATCTTTTAGCCGGAAAAGGCGAACGAAATTCGAAGTCGGTAATGACGGCTTTCGCCGCAAACCGCGCCATGTCTGTGCTACTGAATTAGTTGGTACGCAAGACCCTACGATATGCTACAACTTTGTAGTAGTATTGGGGATGGAAGCAAGAGGGAAGATTTCTTGGTGTTTGGCTCCATCAAAGTTACCGTTGGTTAATTCTCGGAGCGTCGTGGAGATTTCCCCAGCGATAACTATCCGGTACATTGGACTACGACGACGAAAAAAATACCCATAGCTCCAAAGGAAGTCGACGGAGTTGGACGCACCCTCCTTTAAGTCCGCTGGCAGATAAACGTTAGCCAGTCTACTGTACTCCCCTTCCTTTGTATGCATGTACCGTACACACGGCCACTTTAGGTTCTGTTCTTAAAACAAAATTAATCTTAAAGGAAAGAAATTGGACAACGTAAACGAAACGAAGCTACAAAGAATTTGTACAGCAAAAGGAGCAGTCAGCGACAGAACTTACAAAAGAAAAATAAGGTAGTATATTTTCTTACATAATTTTAAAAAATTAAAAGAGATTCTTTTGTGGCGTAGGGTGTAGCCGAAGCATTGTATTTGCGGCAATACAATCCACATTAGGTATTACCGCAGAATAACCTTTGATTGTGGATTTGTAGGAGAACAAAGGTAGCGTGCATATTGCACCTTGGCGCAAGGAAACACACAAGCTCTGTAGCCCTACTGGTAGCGGCGTCGGCTAAAAATATTAAGCGGGGTCAACAAAGCAGCCGCAGGCTTCAGCTTCGCCCTGTTACTATAGGTGGGCTTTGAACCGGCTTTGCAATGATATTTCGCTCATGGAGAGAGAGCTTTTATAATGCGCTAAAAAACACGCTCACACAGGCGAAAGCCCTGGTAGCTAGTGCTGTGTACATAATTATGTGGAACACTCATTTCCAACTAATAAATATATTATACCCAATTTGGCCCAAAATGTAGACACAGTTAGTCTGCGTCCTATCCGTGCATGGCCAACACACTTATACAAATATAACCAAGGACAGACTGATTGACTTCGTGCGTGCGGTCGAAATCAACCCCCATTTTCTTCACACGAAGCAAAAGTTCAGCACATCTGAACTCGTGCTGGGCTTCCGAGGCCTCATTACGTAGCATTACGTTTTATTTTTGCGCACTCTTTCTCTTTGAAAACAACATTTTGAAGCCGAGCTTCATTGTGTTAGAAATGAACCGCGGGTTCAAACCTCACCAGCAACCTCGAAGTAATTTTTTATACATAGCTTGTAACATAGAGAAATAATCACCGTAGGCCCCCAAGACCTTAAAGGCATATGATCGAGACCAAATTGTAAGTCGGATGAGCCATGTCCGTCCGTCTGTCTAATGCCAATCACAATACACTTTTCCGCGCTTAAAAAAAAGCGAAAACCGAAAAATGTAGGCGTGGTCATATTTAATATGCATTCTAATAAACGGCTTTTACTTGATATATTTTTTTTTTAAATCCAAAAAATTTCCACTATGAAATGTTTGTAGGCTATCAACTCAAATAAATAAATTTTTGGCACGCCCACTTTTGGGGCGTTTTTAAGTAAAAAATTAAATTTTAATATAAAACCGCGATCAACACGTGTATACATCATCTGATAAAAAATATGATAAACTACTGGGAGTGTTACAATCCGCTTAGGCGAATCGTTGGATACCCCCTCCCAATTGACCACTTTCATGCTCCGAATTGTGTCATAAATCTTGGTTGTTAAATTTCAGTTTCTATAAACTTCAACTGTATTCAGAATTCCTCTGTTAAAGAATCTTCTCCCTTATAAAGAGGCGCGGCATCCACCTCTTTTCAATAACATCGTTTTTTTGTTTATATTTTTTATCAGAAGTGGTATACACGTGTTAGTAGCATTTTCACATTAAAAATTTGGTTTATACTTAAAAGCGCCCCCAAAAGTGGACGTGGCAAAAATTTATACAGTTGATGGCTATTTCAGTTGATGGCTTACACACATATCTGAACATTTTGTAGCGCAAGTTTTTTGGATTCAAAGAAAATATGAAATGTATATATGTAATATATGAAATATGAACACGCACAAAAAGGGGGTGGGTTTTGCCTTTTTTTGAAATGTCAATCGCAATACACTTAAGCGAGGATAACGCGTAACAAATTTCAGCTTCCTACGATAACTTAACGACAACTAGTAAGTAAAGTGGGCGTGTCAGTGGGCGGATTTCAAAGATTTTTACACTCGTACTGCTTCGGAACCTAGAAAGAACAGATATTAAGTTTCAAGCTTCTAGCTCAAAATTTAAGGCCTAAGAACTACCGACACACGGACGGACGGACCGACATGGCTCATTCGACTAACAATTCGGTCTCGATCATATGCCCTCAAGGTCTTGGAGGTCTACGGTGATTATTTCTCTATGTAACAAACTATGAATCAAACTTAATATACCTCCCATCCTATGGGATGGGGTATAAAAAAATTATGTTATTGAAAAGGGTTTTGCCTCCACGTGGCAGACGCCTTGTTGTGAGCGTCATCTTCTATGACGCCGGTGTGGGGTCTTAAGTTGCAAAAATTCAACCAGCTTCGGCCGGCTGATGAGTAACGAACTAAGTTTTGCCGAACCTGATTCCAGTGGTGGTGTGAGCGTAGTACAAACCGTGCCGAAGGATGCAAGGTTGGGGGTCAAACCAACCACGTTCTCTCTCAGGTGCCTTGGCGCGGGCCTGTTATACTTAGCCTTGCCCAGGTATGGCGCCTCTGCCTGGGCCGACCTTATATTTCCGGCTCTACTCGTGGGAACCAAATTTAAAATTTAAAATGGAAAAACAAAAAAAAAAAATAAAAACCAGTGAGTAAGTGCTACAGTGTGTACGCAGAAGTTGTAAAATGCTGATGGCATAGTTATTTTTTCATATTTTATAAGTAATGCAAACTTCGAAAAGGGGCGTCCAACTACCCCTAATTACAAATTATTAATTATAAGATATTTCCACAGATATTTCCAAGTTACACTTAAATTTACGTAAAAATGCAATTTTTGCTTCAAATTCAATATTTTTGAAAAATCGACCCCTAAAAGGGGGGGGGGGGGGGCTAAAAACTTTATATGATCGAAATCTGGATTGAAGTCTCGTTTACCTAACGTGCTATTTTTTTTTGTTTCATGCTTTCCTAAATTAGGCTCAAGGCCGGTCGAAATCAAGTTTTTCTTGAAAATTTTACGTTTTTCTTCAATTCTGCCTCCAAATGTGGGCGTGGCCCAAGGACTTGTTCAGACAAAATATGATGCTAAGCGTTTTCTATATAAAATATTGAGCAAATTTTTTTCAATTTCAAGCGAAAACATGGAGTAAAATGCATTTGAATTTTTTTTTTTTTTTTGAATACTAGGGTGGACGGAGGCTAAAACTCCAAAATCTTTCAAAGATACCAATACGCCCCTTATAGCAGGTATATAATACCGAAGTAACCGACATTGGTTATGCCCGATTTCCACGTGCTAAAAAAACACCCATTTATGAGAGACACTATGAAACTGCCAGAACGCACTTCATAGTAATAAATTTTCGCTCTCTCATAATACTTCTTGACCACAACTAAGTTAACTTAACAAGTGGTTTACGCTTCCGTAGTGTTAATCGCATTGGATAGGTTGCTTTAAAGTGAATGCACCTGCTAAGCCGCTCATTCATGCGGCTTCACCCTACGTCGCTAGATCGAAGGGTCTTATTCTTTGTAGTCGTCGCTCGTTGTTTACATCGTTAAGAGTCTCGTTTAGAGTACGGATCATTTCATTGTTGCAATGAACATGAAGGCGAGCATTTAGCTTTCGAGCAAAGTTTGTTACTTCTTCGCTCACGGTAGCTATTCCTAAATCTTTGTGAATATCACTATTCCTAATATACCATGGAGCATTCACAATTGCTCTTAGTGTCTTGTTTTGGAAAGTCTGCACCATGGACATGTTGTTCGGCTTGGTACAAGCCCAAAGTTGTATACCGTATGTCCAGGACGGCTTTAACACCTGCCTGTACAAGAGCAGTTTGTTATATATGCTTAATTTCGAAAATCTTCCGATAAGCCAATACTCAATCTTCCCTGAGCCTAATCTCAAGCTCGTCACGCTTCTTCTTTACGTGTGGTTTCCACCTCAGTTTAGCGTCCAGTGTCATCCCTAGATACTTCGCTTCATTTACATAAGGTATTTGTGCAGAATTTATGAACAGAGGTAAATTGTTAACCCTTCTGTAAGTGAAATTCACATGCGTAGACTTGTTCTCGTTAAGAGCGATTCGCCAAGTCTTTGTCCAGACACAAATTCTGTCCAATGCTCGTTGGAAGTTTCTCGTTGATGACTCGACTGATTCACCTCTTGCCAGGATGGCCGTATCGTCCGCAAACGTGGCCACGACATTCTCGTCATCTAGAGGTATGTCTCTTGTGTAGAGCAGGAACAGGGTCGGACCGAGCACACTTCCCTGGGGTACGTCAGCCCGAATTTGCTTGAAACTCGAGTATTCACTACTACACCTAACACGAAAGAGTCTGCTTTCAAGAAAATTTTCCAATATTTTAAATATGTCTTCCGGCAAGTTTTGCCTTAGCTTATATTTCAAGCCTTCGTGCCATACCTTGTCGAAGGCTTGGGATACGTCGAGGAAAGCACTTGAACATATTTTTTCCCTTCTCAGGATTTTTCAATTTCATGCGTTATTCTGTAGACTTGATCTATTGTGGAATGGTTAGGTCTGAAACCGAATTGATTATCCGGGATCAAGCGTCTTTCTGCAATTATTGGTTGTAATCGCTTCAGCAGAAGTTTTTCGAATACTTTCGATATTATCGGCAGAAGCGATATGGGCCTATAAGATTTTTCATCATTTGCGCATTTCCCCGGTTTTGGAACCATAATGACTTCAGCAACTTCCCATTGTCTTGGAACGTACAGAAGTCTAAGAGGAGCGTTTATCATATACAGTAGCTTGACTAATGCCGTTTTTTGGTAGCTCTTTCTATATTTCGCCAGTGATCAGGTCGTAACCCGGGGCCTTATTATTTTTAAGTTTGCTAATTGTCTGTCGGAGTTCAACTAACGAAACTCTTTTCATTCTAAAGCTATCATGTTCCGCGTTGTTATTTAGAACGTCAGCCAACGGCGGACCGTCGAAAGGCTTGAATGTTTCTTCTAAATGTTCAGCAAACAAATTCGCTTTCTCATTGTCTTCTCTTGCCGATTCGCCGTTAGCTTTTTTTATTGGTGCCGAGTGGATTATAGGTTTCTTGATAGACTTAACTGCTTTCCACAGCGAGTAGTTTGAGCTCCTATCCGCCGACAAGCCTTCAAGGTATTCAGTGGTCTCACGATTTTTAAGATCTTGCAACATTCCTTTCAGTTTGTTAGAGAGGTGGTTCAAGAGGGTTTTGTCTGGGGGAGCCCTCGTGCCTTGCCATCTCCTACGCGCTCTTCTCTTTTCACGAATCAATTTTTCGATTTCGAGCGGATATGTTTTACGTACATGCCCGTGGGTGCTAGCGTTCTTTTGGGACGAATTGTTGTTCCAAGCAGCGCTTTGAATTGCTTCAATGAATTTGTCAACTGCGGTTTCTAACTCAAAAGGAGTTTTCAATGGCACATTCAAGCCAACACCCTCCTTACAGTCCTTTCTGAAGGCGGCCCAGTTCATGTTTTTGCTAGCTAATCTAGGAGCTCTTTCTATTTTCGCCAGTCTTCCACCCATCTTCAAGATAACCCCTGAGTGGTCTGAGCAAAAATCATGACACTCTTCAATTCGCGTAAGGTATTTGGGGTACCCTTTAGCGATGAAAAAATCGACAAGGTCAGGCTTTTTATTCCTATCGGTCGGCCAATATGTTGGCTTACCCGTGGAGAAAAAGTCCACCCCACGCTTCATACTATTTTTGTACAGTAATCTGCCTCTTGTTGAATTGCATCGTGAGCCCCAAAAAGTATGCTTCGCGTTAAAGTCACCCCCAATGATAAAATTGGACCCAATGAAGTCATACATACGATCAAGATCGTCTTCCACCAGTCTATATCCTGGCGGGAAATAAAAAGATGCAATGTTATAATCTAAGCAGTCAATTTTTACAGAAACTGAACTGATCTGCATAGAGTCTAGCTCAACTTCTGTGTTCTTGAAGTGCTTTATGCAGTTCTTAATGTAGGGGGAGGATCCTCCTCTCGAATTTTGCGAAGGGTGATGTGCGTGATAGTCATTGTAACCTTTAAGTTTGGGTCTAGACCCGTTTTTAAGGTGAGTGTCCGTAATCATGCAAATATCAATATTATTTTTCCGTAGAAATACTTCTAGTTCGTCTTTTTTATTCAGAAGGCCATTTGCATTCCATGTTAGTATTTTAAATAACTGTTTCATATTCATGTTCTCTTGTAATTTTTTCGAGGCTTAAACTCGAGCTTGCTCAGTTTGTCATATATAACTTTGTTGATTTTAGTCTGATCCTCAAGTTTCTCCAAGATTACAGCGACTATCTGAGACACTGCATCTGTTGGGGGCGATCTTGCCTTGTTTTCGTTTGCCGCAACCTGTGCGTATATTTTGGTCCTACCCAGTGGTGGTTTCTCCGCTGCACTTGAACTGGCGTCGCTCTTTTGTGGAGCTTTTACGCCTTTTGTCGACGCCTCCTTTGCCAATCTCGCACTTTTGATCGGCTTTGGCGTCTTTGGAGTCTTTGGCTTAGGAGTTTCAGTAGTTTCCTTAAAAGGTTCTCGTCCGTTTTGCAGCTCTATGGCTACTTCGCATCCTCGATAGTTTGCGGGGTGGTTTCCGTGGCAATTAGCGCAAACTGCTGGAGAATTTATGTCAACTTTGCACTCTGTTGAGAGGTGTTTTCCGGCACATTTCACGCAACGTGGTTCTTTTTGGCAGTAGGCACTTATGTGCCTGAATTCTTGGCATCGCTTGCACTGTGGTATCAGTCTATTGCCCTTTCGCATGGGTTCGATTTTAACCCTGATGTTAAGTATCATTTTTATTTTATAAATATCGTTTATGCTCTCGGTTCTTTCAAAGGAGAGCATAAAAATTGGAAGGCCGCGTCTGATCACAGTGTCTCTTTCTCCTTCCGTGCGCTGCTTTTCCTTTTTAATGATATTGACGGCATCAATAATTTTAAGGCCTTTATTTTTTACGTCTTTTACAACGTCTTCTTTTGTGCATGATGGCTGGAGCCCCTTTACAATGACTCGCAGTGGTTTTTCGTACTTATTTTGATAAGTATACCACTCGATTCTTTCTGCATTCAGTATGAGACAGTGCGCGATAGGAATCGGCGTTGTCAACATTTACTTTCCACACGCTATTTCGGTGCGAAGTAAGCTTATAGTTTTCTGTTCTCACCGTGTTTGCAAGAAGGTTGCGCAATCTCCCGAAGTCTGCTATCCAGACGATGTTTATTGCGGGAGGTGGACGAATTTTCGCTTCTGGTTTAGCCTTGTTTGAGCCAGAGGGCTTATCTTCTTTTTGTATTACTTCGGGAGAGGAACTCGCCTTTCGCTTCTTGCTTTTAAAAATTTACCTTTAAAATAGATGCCTCGCCCACTAGAGGAGGCTTACCAATTAAATTTCTCTTTTTTTGTGTCTTGCATTCACTAGATGATGCTAAATGTCGAATTTCATCCTTTTAGAACGTCTTACAGTTTTGAAAATTTTGGAGGTAGTTGCACATTAAGACCGATTGTGGGCGTGTCTTTGGGCGGATTTCAAAAATTTTTACACTTGTAATGCTCCGCATGACGTGGACCTTACGTACGAAGTTTAAGTGCCCTAGCTCAAAATCTAAGGCCTAAAAGCATGTGACATACAGATGGACGGGCGGACATGGCTCATTCGATTCAGAATTCGGTCTCGATCATATGCCTCTAAGGTCTTGGGGGTCTACCATTATTATTTCACCGTGTTACAAACTATGTGACAAGCTTAATATACCTCCTATCCTACGGGATGGGGTATAAAAATGATTAAAAGAATAAGCCCTGTCCAAGAAGAGGTGAGTGAAGACGGTCTCTCGGATTCATCCATCTCTCTCTTGGTAGGCGCTTTAGATGAAACAGGGCTTTACGCTAGCGATAGTGAGGAGTTCGAAAGAACACTTACTAACGACAGCGATTTCACCGGTGAGCAGACTGGTACTCTCGCCGGTGATTCAAAGGGTAGCACAATGGCCGAAGAGATTGCTAAGACAGCTGGATCATC
Organism: Neoascia interrupta; assembly: GCA_947623515.1. NCBI lineage: Eukaryota > Metazoa > Arthropoda > Insecta > Diptera > Syrphidae > Neoascia > Neoascia interrupta. The sequence goes on from OX392462.1 coordinate 121,135,715, forward strand.
CGCAGTCGAAGCTATCTCCGAGGCTGAAAACACTGAAAGGGAAATCGCTTCGGTGATGATAGGGGTGGACGCAGCTGGCCTGTACGCTGTGCCTACCGCGCTCATCACAGAAGCAAAGTCAAAGGGAAGTAATCTGGCCGAGAAGGGTGCTAAGACAGCTGGAACATCCGCCTTCCCCGAGGCTGGAATGTGTGAGGAAAATGCTTCGGTGAAGGTAAACGTAGAAGCAGCTTGCGAGAACGCTGTGCCTATTACCTCCAACGCTGTCGCTAAGGGCGTGAGGGACGCCCACCAAAGGAACAAGCTCCTGCTTCACAACGCCCAGCGTAAGATAACGAAGTATGCGGGTATTGACCCCGGTAAGCTGAGTAATTGGGAAAAAGCCGCCTTAGAGGGAGCAAAGGCTATTTTGGGCAATCCACTGCTCACTCAAAGGGCGGTTGCTAGGGAAATTGCTGGTGCAAAGACAGGAGTGGTCGCCAGCCAGGCGCCCTCTGCCTCCTATCCAGAGAAGCTTAAGGAAGGGGCAAGTGCATCTGACGGAAAGGACAGCAGCAAGAGAAGCAGATAGGACGACGTCGTGAAGTCGAACAATGCAAAATAGATGAAGGCAAAGCGACCAGAATGATAAGCTTCTCGTTGCTGTGGTAAACGAGCTGGAGCCCTGCGGTCGTCTGACAATTGACAATCGACCAGTCAAAAAACATCGAAGAGAAGTTCCAGGACGCCCTGTGGAAGGAATTATCCACCGCAGGAAACGAGGAGCTTCAATTCGATGGTGCTGGTTGGGAGGGCGGCCGGAAGGTTGTAGCTTGTGGAAACAAACTGTCGGTAGATTTCTTTCGCCGTTTCATTTCGGAGGTGTGCGAAGCGTGGAAGGACACCAATCTTAGATGCACAACGGTAGCGGAATTGGAGAACTACACTCCACCGCCGGCATGGGTATGGGTTGCGAGTCCCTACACGTACCCGGAGAAACTTTAAGGGCTTCTCCACGTTCAGAATCGGGAGCTAAAAACCGATTCGTGGAGAGTCCTTAAAACACGGCCTAGGTGACAGCACGGGCAGCATTTTCTGCTGTCCCTAAACAGGGAATGCTTGCCATTTTTGGAGAAATCCAACAATATGGTGAGGTATAGTATGGGGCGGTTGTTGGTCAAGCCATCGACCAAAGGCAGGACTGAGGATGAATAGATCGACCAAAGGCAAGAATGAGGAGAAATTCCCCAGATGGAATCAACGGTGGCATCCATAGTTCCAGTCAGGCCGAACTACTTAGTGAACACCTTATATGGGTTACTACGACGTATTCGGAGCTCAGGCCTATAAGGAGCGGGTTACCCGGCTCTCCGTCCTTAGAGCTAAGCAAAGGATCTGGTCCTCCAGGTTGGGGGTCGTGCCGTCGCGTCGGGGTGACTTCCCGGCCACGTAAAGAAACACCAGCAACGATCCAGAAACAAGCCTCGGATTCGGACGGATTTACTGTTGACGACCAATGCAAACGACAAAAGGACAACGAGCTCCGGATCTGCACGTGGAATGTTAGGTCCCTTAACAGACCACGTGCAGCCGAGCAACTAGCGGAAGCCCCTAACGACTGCAAGGCAGACATTACTGCCATCCAAGAAATGCGGTGGGACGGGCCGGGGAAAAGAAGGATGAAAAACTGCGACCTCTACTATGGCGACTGCTATCGGCATCAAAGCCAGCGCCTTTTTGGATGTGGTTACGTTGTTGGAGGCAGACTTAGGCAAAATGTCTTGAGCTTCAACCCGGTAAGCGAGCGCCTCGCGACGATCCGCATCAATGCTAAATTCGTCAACATTAGCCTCATATGCGCGCATGCCCCCACAGAGGAGAAAGATGACGAGACCATAGATATTTTCTACGATTTCCTGGACAAAACTTATGAGCAATGCCCTAGCTACGACAATAAGATTGTCCTAGGCGAATTTAATGCCAATCTAGGAAGGGGGGTATTTTCGGTCGTTCAGTCGGAAAGCATAGCCTGCACGACACGACCTCCGATAACGGATTCAGGCTGATCGACTTTGCTGCGGGGCGACACGTTGTGGTAGCGAACACACAGCTCCCGCATCTCAATATCCACAAAGGGACATGGAGATCTCCCAATCAATCAACCGTCAACCAGATTGACCACATTGCGATCTACGCAGGGCACTCCTCCAGGATCATGGATGTCCGAACATTCCGAGGGGCTAACATTGACTCTGATCACTATCTTGTTGTAGCCAAGGTACGGCTGCGGATATCCCGACCAGCGCTAAGTAATGGAAATACTGAGAGGAAGTTTGACGTCGGCCGACTAAAATCGTAAGAGATCGCCAGGTCCTTCTCCAACCGAGTCTCTCAAAACCTCTCAAAGCCAGTGGCAACATTGCCAAAATGCCATCAGAGACGCCGCCTCTCAAGTGCTGGGTTTCACACGGCCACCACAACGAAACTTCTTGTTTGACGATGAATGCCGGCAAGCACATGCAGCTTAACAGGAAGTATATAAAGCGGCGCTGCACAGAAGGACTAGAGCTACTCGCGAGCTTTACGAGCAGAGAAGAAGAGAGGAACACCGGCTTCTCCGAAGGAAAAAGAGAGAGCACGAGAAGCGCGCGGGTGAAGAGATAGAGAGATGTTAAAACAGGACTGAGGTTAGAAATTTTAACCAAAGGATCAAAAGGTCCTGCCAAGGGTATAAACTTCGAACTGAAGCCTGTAAGGACCACCAAGGAAATATCGTTGTAGAATCGCAGTACCAAATAATCGCAGAACCAAATACCGCTGTCAGGCAGAACGAACCATTCATTCGACGTTACCGACGAAGCATACGAACGATACCGCCCACCCGACTTGGAGGAGGTGAAAGTAGCTGTGTCTAAGCTCAAATGCAACAAAGCAGCCGGAGCAGACGGCCTAGCTGCCGAACTTTTTAAATCCGCTGGCGATGAGCTGGTTAGGAGCATGCACCAGCTCATCTGCAAGATATGGTTGGAAGAAAGCATGCCCGACGAATGGAACCTCAGCATTGTTTGCCCGATCCTGAAGAAAGGAGACCCTCTGAGTTGTGCCAACTACAGAGGCATAAGTCTTCTTAACATCGCGTACAAGATCTTTTCTGCTGTACTGTGTGAACGCCTGAAGCCGTTTGTCAACAATCTGATAGGCACATATCAGTGTGGCTTTAGGCCAGGAAAGTCCACCATCGATCAAATATTCACACTGCGGCAGATCTTGGAAAAAACCCAGGAATTCCAAATCGATACACACCACCTCTTCATCGATTTCAAGACCGCGTATGACAGCATCTATAGAAACGAGCTATATAGCGCAATGTCTAGTTTTGGCATCACTGCCAAACTCGTCAGTCTGTGCAGGATGACGATGGAAAATTCACGCTGTTCCGTCAAGGTCGGCAAAGACCTCACCGACCCCTTTGATGTCAAAAAAGGATTTAGAGAAGGCGACGCGCTGTCATGCGAGTTCTTTAACATCATACTTGAGATATTTGTGCAGAACTCTCGCGCCAACACCAGAGGTACAATCTTTCGAAAGTCGGTTCAACTACTCGCATACGCAGACGACATTGACATAATCGGTAGAACAAAGCGTGATGTCAGATACCTCCTATCCTACGGGATGGGGTATAAAAATGATTAAAAGAACAAGCTCTGTCCAAGAAGAGGTGAGTGAAGATGGTCTCTCGGATTCATCCATCTCTCTCCTGGTAGGGGCTTTAGATGAAACAGGGCTTTACGCTAGCGATAGTGAGGAGTTCGAAAGAACACTTACTAACGACAGCGATTTCACCGGTGAGCAGGCTGGTACTCTCGCAGGCTGGTATCCAAAGGGCAGCACAATGGCCGAAGAGATTGCTAAGACAGCTGGATCATCCGCAGTCGAAGCTATCTCCAAGGCTGAAAACACTGAAGGGGAAATCGCTTCGGTGATGATAGGGGTGGACACAGCTGGCCTGTACGCTGTGCCTACCGCGCTCATCACAGAAGCAAAGTCAAAGGGAAGTAATCTGGCCGAGAGGGGTGCTAAGACAGCTGGAACATCCGCCTTCCCCGAGGCTGGAATGTGTGAGGAAAATGCTTCGGTGAAGGTAAACGTAGAAGCAGCTGGCGAGAACGCTGTGCCTATTACCTCCAACACTGACGCTAAGGGCGTGAGGGACGCCCACCAAAGGAACAAGCTCCTGCTTCGCAACGCCGAGCGTAAGATAACGAAGTATGCGGGTATTGACCCCGGTAAGCTGAGTAATTGGGAAAAAGCCGCCTTAGAGGGAGCAAAGGCCATTTTGGGCAATCCACTGCTCACTCAAAGGGCGGTTGCTAGGGAAATTGCTGCTGCAAAGACAGGAGTGGTCGCCAGCCAGGCGCCCTCTGCCTCCTATCCAGAGAAGCTTAAGGAAGGGGCAAGTGCATCTGACGGAAAGGACAACAGCAAGAGAAGCAGATAAGACGACGTCGTGGAGTGGAACAATGCAAAATAGATGAAGGCAGGTACTTCATCTGCTTTGCGTCGCAAGCAAAGCGACCAGAATGATGAGCTTCTCGTTAATGTGGTAAACGAGCTGGAGCCCTGCGGTCGTCTGACAATCGACCAGTGGAAAAACATCGAAGAGAAGTTCCAGGACGCCCTGTGGAAGGAATTGAAAAACGAGGAGCTTCAATTCGATGGTGCTGGTTGGGAGGGCGGCCGGAAGGTTGTAGCTTTTTTTTTTTCTCCGTGGGTAGGTAAAAACCTTCATAGGCACTATGAGAATCGAACGCGCGTGCTCATAGTAGTGTCAGATTCTTACTCACTAAAAAACCTCCCAATGTTTGTAAGACTACGACTAAGTTTCCTTAACAAGTAGGTCAAGCTTCTGTATAGTAATCGCGTTTGGCAGGCTACCTTCCAACGAAAGCACCTGCAATACCGTCATTATGTGCGGTTTCCTCTTACGACGCTAGATCCAACGGTCTTGTTCGTTGAAGTCGGCGTGCAAGATTTGTCTGATCCAGAGTTCGGATTATTTCGTGGTTGCAATGGCCGTGAAGACGAGTGTAAAGTTTGCGCGCAAAGTTTCTTGCTTCGTCGGTCACGGTTGCGATGCCTAGATCTCGATGTAAATCGCTATTTCTTATATACCATGGAGCATTTACGATTGCTCTTAGTGTCTTATTCTGAAAAGTTTCTAAGATAGATATGTTGCTTCGTTGGTACAACCCCAAAGTTGTATACCGTACGTCCAAGATGGTTTTAGCACTTGCTTATACAACAGTTTGTTATATACGCTTAGTTTCGCATAACGTCCGATAAGCCAATTCAGTTCTCGTAGCTTGATTTCAAGTTCATCGCGTTTCTTTTTAACGTGTGGCTTCCACTTAAGTTTTGCGTCTAGGGTCATGCCTAAATATTTCGCCTCGTTTGCGTACGGAATTTGTACCGAGTTTATAAAAAGAGGTAAGTTGAATACCCTCTTGTAAGTAAAATTTACATGCGTTGATTTTGCCTCATTAAGGAGGATTCGCCAGGCCTTTGTCCAGTCGCATATTTTATCCAAAGCGCTCTTATCCGTAGCGAGGATAGCCGTGTCGTCAGCGAACGTGGCTACAGTCATTGTCTCTATTTGAGGTACATCTCTTGTAAAAAGTAAAAACAGTGTTGGACCGAGGACGCTACCTTGTGGAACGCCGGCTTGTATTTCTTTGAATTCTGAGTATTCGCTCCCGTATCTCACTTGAAATAGTCTGTTGTCAAGATAAGGCTCTAAAAGCTCATACATTTTTTCCGGCAAAACTTTCCGTAGCTTATATTTTAGGCCTTCGTGCCAAACTTTATCAAAGGCTTGGGATACGTCAAGAAAATCGGTAGAACATATCATTTTCGCTTCTAAGGCTTTCTCAATTTCATTAGTTATTCGATAGACCTGGTCAATTGTTGAATGTTTGACCCTAAAGCCGAATTGGTGATCCGGAATCAACCGGCTTTCTTCAATTATTGGTTGCAGTCGTTTGAGCACAAGTTTCTCTAAGACTTTAGATATAATCGGCAGAAGCGAAATCGGTCTATATGATTTTTTGTCGTTCGGGCATTTCCCTGGTTTTGCAACCATTATTACCTCTGCGACTTTCCATTGCCGTGGAACGTATGAAATTCTCATTGATGCGTTTATGATGTAGAGAAGCTTGACTAACGCTCTTTTCGGTAGCTCCTTCAAAATTTCCCCAGTAATTAGGTCGTAGCCTGGAGCTTTGTTATTCTTCAAATTTCGGATTGTTTGACGAATTTCAGACAGTGTCACGGTTTTCATTCGATAATTGTCTAGTTCCGCATTGCGATACAGATCGTCAACCAACGGCTCCACGTCAAACGGTTTGAATGTTTCTTCTAGATGTTCTGCAAATACATCTGCTTTCTCTTTGTCGCCTTTTACCCATTCACCGTTATCTTTTATTATTGGCGCCGAGTGTACTATGGGCTTTTTAATGGACTTCACGGCTTTCCAAAGTGAATAGTTTGACCCTCTATCGGCAGTCAAGTTTTCGAGGTAGTTGGTAATCTCGCGACTTTTAAAATCTTGAAGTAAGTGCTTTAATTTGTTAGATAGCCCATTCAGGATGGTTCTATCAGGAGGAGCTCGAGACAAATGCCACCTCTTTTGAGCCTTTCTCTTTTCGCGTATGAGCTCTTCAATTTCGCGCGGGTAAATTGATCCGCTTTTCCTTACTCCAGTCTTCCGGAAAGAAGTATTGTTCCAAGCAGCGTTTTGAATAGTTCTAACGAGTTTATCGACTTCGTCTTCTATTTCTAAAGGGGTTATAAGTGGTACATGTAGAGATACATTTTCTTTGCAGTATTTTCTAAAGCCATCCCAGTCGGTGTTGTTATTAGTTACCCTAGGCGCTCTCTCATTTTTTGCTAGACTTCCGCCCATTTTCAAAACGACTGCCGAGTGATCCGAACAGAGATCATAGCCTTCTTCTACATTTGTGAGGTGGCGAGGGACCCCTTTTGCGATAAAGAAGTCGACAAGATCAGGTACTTTGTTTCTGTCGGTTGGCCAATACGTTGGCATTCCCGTCGAAAGGAAAACCACGCCACGTTTCATGCTAGCTTTGAAGAGTACTCTACCTCTTGTTGAATTGCACCGTGATCCCCAAAAGGTGTTTTTCGCATTAAAGTCCCCGTCGATGATAAAATTCGATCCAAGTAAGTCAAAGAGGGGAGTAAGATCGTCGTCCGCTAACCTATACTGTGGAGGAAAATAACTCGAGGCAATATTATAATCTAGGTGACCTATTTTTACCGATACTGAAGTTATTTGCATAGAGTCAAGCTCAATTTCTTCGTTTTTGTAATGCTTAATGCAGTCTTTGATGTAGAGAGAGGATCCGCCTCTCGAATTTTCTGATGGATGATGCGCGTGGTAGTCGATGTAACCTCTAACTTTGGGTCCGGATCCCTTCTTTGAGTGTGTTTCCGAAATCAGGCATAGGTCAATATTTTTTTTCCGTAGAAATACTTCTAGTTCGTCGATTTTCTTTAAAAGACCATTTGCATTCCATGTAAGTATGTTAATGAGCTTCATATTCATGATTTGTTATTCGTTTTGCAAGGTTTAAACTCTAGCTCGCTGAGTTTGTCAAATATTACTTGATTAACTTTAGTTTGTTGCTTAAGCTTTTCCAATATCATAAATAATATTTGAGATACCGAATCTGTTGTGGTAGGTTCTGGAGGTTTGATTTTGTGTGACGCGACTTCAGCGTACGATCTTGGGCCGATGAGTGATGATTTTCCCTTTGTACTTGGACCGGCAGCGTTTTCTTGCGGAGTTTGTATTTTTTTCCATGTCAATCTCGTATTTCTGACCGATTTTGGAGTTACGGCTTGTCAGCTCTAGAACGTTTTGGGGTTGTGGCCCTATCTACAATATGTTGCTTAACAGTTTCGTGACGGTTTTGTAGTTCTATTGCGATTTCGCAATGATTTCGCCGATTTCGCCGGGTGACTTCCATTACAATTGGCGTAAGTCGCTGGGTCCTGACTGCTTACGCTGCAATCTTTTGAAAGATTGCAGCGTCCTTTTTGGCAGTACGCTTGAGTATGTCGGAAGCCTTGGCATCGCTTACATTGAGGTACTATTGCCCTTTCGCTTGGGCTCAATTTTTACCCTGATATTAAGGATTGTTTTTATTTTATATATTTTATTTATGTTTTCAATCCTATCGAACATCAGCATGAAAATAGGAAGACCGCGCTTGACCACGGTGTCTTTTTCTCCTTCCGTACGTTGTTTTACTTTCTTAAGTATGTTCACGGCATCCAGAATTTCAAAGCCTTGGGCTTGAACATCTTCAACAATTTCTTCCTTCGTGCAGCTTGGGTGAAGTCCCCTAGCGAAAACCCGAAGCGGCTTCTCGAATTTGTTTTCGTAGGTATACCATTGTACATTCTCGGTACTTAATTTTTGCGAAAGTGCGCGATAGGCATCAGAGTCATCGACATTGACTTTCCATACAATATTTCGAAGAGCAATCAAATTGTACTTCGTCCCCAGAGTATTTTTTAAGATATTTCGCAGCTTTCCGTAGTGTGCGACCCCAACGACATTTATTGCGGGCGGTCGGCGAATTTTTTCTTCAATTTTCGCTGTCGCTTTTTTCGACACGGTTGGTGTTTCATCCCTGTGGGCCCTGCAAGGTCGGGTTTAGGTGAGCCGACTGAAATCCACTGGAGGAAGTAATCTTCAGGCATAAGTGATGCTGTCCAGGAGTAAAAACTCCTTGTGGGGCCACCCTTGGCAGTAAAGTTATACCTGAAAAAGTTGAACCCGAAGGTTTAAATAAAATCCAGCAGCGTCTGTTACATATTGTGCGGCTTGTTGGTCAGCGTCTGATCCCAGAGGGACAGCTGAACTTCAAATAACAGAAATCCAGGAGCGTCTGTTTCGGAACGAGCGGCTTCCTGGTCGGCGTCTGTTGTCCGGGTTAGGATCGGCCGAATTTAAACGTGGCAGCTAGGTATAAAATGCACCCCCCACTCCTCCCCCCCCCCAACCATGAAAAGAAAACGAAAGCAGCCTCGGATATTTGCTGATGCTGGTAATCCAGGGCACCCTTTGGAGCTAGGCCTGAGGGGTGTCAGCATGCGAGCGCTTGGTGGTCAGAAGGTCCCGCTCGGCATCCGACCGGGTTTAACCCGAAGAAGTTACGAGCAGCCCGTCAATGGTACCGCTATCCATTACGGGGAGCGGAGGGGGACAGCGCCAAGTCAAAATGAGGGCTTAGGTGGAAACTCTACAAATCGACAACGGCACCAACTCAAAATTGGCACGTGGAATGTCTCGTCACTAACGAGGAAGGAACTCGAACTGGTTGAGGAGGCCAAAAAGTACAGACGTAATCACTACAGACAGCTGCAAACCTATCCAGTGCTCGTTGAAGTTCCTCTTTGGATGAAGCAAGGATGGCAAGGTGAAAAACAAACTTAATAAAAATAATAAAAAAAAAAAAAACAGGAAAATATACAAAACTGAAAAGTAATAAAAAAAAATATATATATATATATAAAGTGAAGTGAAAATGGCCGAACAATGTATTAAAGGTCCAAGCGAAATGGATTTCGATGAGCCAGCAAAGAGCTGGCCCATGTGGAAACAGAAATTCGAAATGTTTCTGATTCCAGCAGATAAAAATGGAGCTGAAGAATCAGTAAAAGTGGCAATGTGTCTGCACCATATTGGAGAACGGGGAATAGAAATTTATAATGCACTCGCAATTCCGGAAGTAGAGAGGACTTTCGCAACAGCCATGGAGCGATTCGAAGAATATTGCGCCCAGCGTCGAAACGTGGTAATGGAGACATACAAGTTTGGTTGTATAGTGCAAAAAAAAGATCAGCCGTTTATTGAATTCGAAACCGAAATACGGAACCAATCTAAGTTCTGCGCACTGATCAGATATAATGAGATAGGCGACTTGCAATCCCCTTGCCTGAAACACCCGCAAAAAAAAGTAACGGGATCTCTCTCTTGACCCTGTCTGTGAATGCATGTGAAGTGAGCAATGGAAGTGCTCAGTGAATCCATTTAAAAATGGCGGAAGCTGAGATAATTTGCCGTCTCAGTCATTCAAAAAATATAAACAAAGTAAACAGCCTCCATTCTTTTTTGGTTTATTTTGTTTTACAAATAATTATTATCTTCTTAGTAAAGGAAAAATCTGCCGCCCAAGCGAGTGCCCATTAGGAATAAATTTTTGCCATGCACAACGGGTCAACTGAAAATCGAATTTGTTTTGATTACACTACACAAATGTCAAAAGACATCTGATTCTGGTTTGCTGAGTTCAGGCCATAGGTAGAGTTCAGCACAATTGAGGTGGAAATAGGAGGTGGAAATCTTTGCTATTGGGAGTTTTTTTCCTTTTTGCTAATTCTTTCTTTAAAATAAACAAGCAAGCTATTTGATTATGTGCATAAATTTTATTAATTAATGCGTTTTCTTATAAAAAAAATTATGTGAGACTTTCTGGTCTAAACTTCTTATAAAAGTTAGTTGCAAAAAGAATTTGATAAATTTTCCAGTAGTCCGAAACACATTTTGAAAACAGTTTTTTTTCATAAATGAATAGGCACTTTTAAGCAATACTCTGTTAACTTTTAGATCAATGTTTAGAATAAGGAGTTTTTTACCTCAATCTTTTATTTGTTTTCGAATGATTTCATGAATTGTTTCAATAGCTCGTTTTAATTATTACTAGTTCATTTATCCAATTATAAATAGTAATCCAAATAAATAAATTGACGTCTCAAGTCGACAAGAAATAAAAGGAACAAACGTAGGGTCTAGACACGGATAACGTTTTTATTCACATGAAACAAATTACAGATCCCGTCACCAAAAAAGAATTTTTTCGCGATTGCACACAAAATTGAGAAAAATGTATTTCAGTTTGATTTTTAATAAAAATTCCAATCATTAGCTCATTATACCTGATTAATGGTTCTGCGATTTCCAATGTACGGCCGAGGGCTGTGAACGATCCTATGTCGACCGGATGATCCGAGATAAAATAGTTCTTGGGCTAGGCAATAAGAAATTGCGGTCCAAACTACTTGAGATAAGTAAGGATACGCTAGCTGAAGTTATTGCAAAATGCAAAATAGCTGAGTTGTCGGAATTAAGTGTCAAACTATTATCTGCGGAAGGGCACGAGCCGAAGGTGGAGGTGATCAAATCATTGGCACGAAGAACTGTTAAGCAGTCGTACGGGAACCGAGGTGGAAATTCGTCATCATGCGAACGCTGTGGAATGGTAGCAAGGGGACAACATGAAGAGTATTGTCCAGCACTAGTTGAGGGGAGAAAGTGTAGAGTTTGCGGTAAAGCTGGTCATTTTGCGGCAGTGAGCAGAAGAAAATTTTTGCGGAAGACAAACAATAGAAATCAAATACAGGCAGTTGAATATGAGTCAGACAATAATGAGGAAAAGAGTAGGCAGAGCACGGCGTCGATTCTAGCAGCAGACAGGCGCGGGATTAATTCAGTAAATCTAAAATATTTTGATGAAGGTAATATATATCGATTAAATAATAATGTTCTTTCAAAAAACATTTGTGATTGTAGACATTTAGGGCTAGGTGGTTGGTATAAAGAATTCAGTTTCAACAAGGTCAAGATCGCTTTCAAACTGGATACAGGCGCCGACGTCAGTGGCATACCTTTGAAGTATGTTCAAGAAATGAAGTATTTGAATTTAATAAAACAGTCGAAAAATTATTTTTTCGCGTACAATAACAATTAAATCAGTTCTTATGGAAAAATATCGTTGCCGTGTGTGATTAATATAAAGGAAAAAGTAGTTCCAATTGATTTCGAGGTTGTTGATAGTAAATTTCAGCCTATTTTGGGACGTAGTCACTGTGAAATGATAAATCTTATAAAGCGTGTTTATGCTGTCAAAAATAGTATAATGCCGCGTTCAAAAGACGATTTTGTTGCTAAATTTATTGAGATATTTGAAGGCCTAATTCGAATCCCAGAGAAATGTCGCATTAAATTAATAGAAAATGCCAAACCTGTTCTCGCGTACAAAAAGAGAATACCATTTAGTTTGCTTGATAGACTTAAGGCGCAGTTAGACGTGATGGTCAAGGATGAGGTCATTAGTCCGGTAGAGCACCCAAAAGATTTGGTCAATAGCCTACAGATTGTTGAGAAATCAGATGGTACATTACGTTTGTGCTTAGATCCGAAACCGTTGAATGAATGCATTCGCCGTGAGCATTTTTTGATTCCAACAGCTGAATCCGTTACCAGTCGACTTGCGGGTAAATCAGTGTTCACCGTGATGGACCTAAAAAATGGTTTCTGGCAGTTGGAATTCGATGATGCAAGCTCGGATCTAACCACATTTATTACTCCTTTTGGTCGATTTAGATGGCATAGGATGCCCTTCGGTATAAAGAGCGGCCCTAAGTTATTTAAGAGAAAGATGGTAAAAATATTTGGGGACATACCAGGAGTGGAAATATATTTTGACGATTTGCTTATTTCGGGCACAGACTATGAAGATCACGATAGAATAATGATAAAGCTCATAGAAAGGGCGAGGACCCATAACATCAAATTTAATGAAGAGAAGCTCCACTACGGACAAACAGAGGTAAAATTCATGGGACAGACAATATCGGCAGGAAGTATACAGCCAAATAGCAAATATCTCAGGGCAATAATTGATTTACCTCCACCCAAAGACAAGATGGGTGTAATTAGACTGTTAGGGCTATGCAAATATCTAGCGAGATTTATTCCTAATTTATCAATAATAACAACAAAGCTAAGGGAACTTACAAGAATAGGAACAAAGTGGGAGTGGCAGGTGGACCACCAAAACGAATTTGAGAATATAAAGAGTATAGTAAGCCAATCACCGGTATTGTGGATCTTTGATCCAAAACAGCCCTTAGTCATACAGGCTGATGCTTCAAAGGACGGTATAGGTTGTGTCCTTTAGCAAGCAGGGCAGCCAGTGGCTTTTGCATCAAGGAGCCTATCTGCAAGCGAACAAAAGTGGGCTCAAATTGAAAAGGAGCTACTTGCCATTGTGGTTGCGTGTGAAAAATTTCATTTTTACATCATGGGCGTGGTATAGAAGTTCACTCGGTCCATAAGCCACTAGCAAAGTTAATAAACAAGGCGCTAGATAAAGTTACAGTAAGACTTCAAAGAATGTTCATGTTTCTCTTAAAATACCCAGGTCTCAAAATAAAATATGTTCCTGGAAAGGAATTGTTGCTGGCTGACTGTTTGTCGAGGGCCTATCTAAGTGCTGCAGAGGTCGACAAGCCTGAAATGACTTATGTCGTACAAAGTCTTGTCAACCGAATCTGCATGCCCGAAAGAAACAAATGGATCTATCAAGAAGCCACTTTGAATGATGAATGTCTGAGTCAGATTCTTAAGTCTCATGCGGCTGAGTGGCCAAAATACAGAAAGCTAAGCGTGGAATGCAAAAAATACCACGCCATTAAGGAAGAAATTAGTGTAAATGAGGGAATTTTATTTTTCGGTGATAGTTTAATTGTGCCTAAGGGACTGAGGAAGCAAGTTATTGACATGTTGCATGCTCCACATTAAGGCATTGAAAAAACTTGGTTACGTGCGCGAAGATTATTTTATTGGCCTGGTATGTCGACTGAAATAACTAAACAGTGTTCCGTATGCGAGAAGCATAGGTTAAACAATCCCAAACAGCCATTGAAACATCATGATCCACCAGATTTTGCGTGGGAAAAAATCGCAGTTGATATTTTTGAGTATGCTGGAGCTTTATATATGGTAGGAATTGACGCATATTCGAATTGGGTCTGTGTGGAACACCTTAGATATAAATCTGTTAGTCATGTCATTTGTATTTTGATAATACAAATGATAATACAATGATTTGATATTCTTTACAAAGATTGGTTTTCCTCGTGAGATTCGTTCAGATAACAACCCATTTAATAGCCGTAAATTTAGAGAGTTTGCAGGAAAATTCAATATCAAGCTTATATTTTCTAGCCCGCGCTATCCGCGAAGCAACGGCCTAGCTGAGAAGGGGGTATCAATAGGAAAACAAATATTAAAGAAATGATATGATGAGGTTCGGAAAAATGAATTGAGGTATCGAATCTTAGAGTACAATGCTACCCCTTTGGCAAGTATGTTATTATCACCGGCTCAACTTTTTATGGGACGCGAAAACAACGAAAATTCCTACTACCACGAAAAATTTAAAACCACATGAATTAAGCACCGTCATGGTGCCGCTATCCATTACGGGGGGCGGAGGGGGACAGCACCAAGTCAAAATGAGGGCTTAGGTGGAAACTCTACAAATCGACAACGGCACCAACTCAAAATTGGCACGTGGAACGTCTCGTCACTAGCGAGGAAGGAACTCGAACTGGTTAAGGAGGCCAAAAAGTATCAGCTCGATGCAACTGGCATCTCCTCAACTAAGTGGAAGGGTTCTGGAACCAAAGACTTTGATGATGGGTGGAAGCTCTTCTGGTGTGGCGTCCCAAATCACATGACTGCACAGGCGGGTCTGGGGATACTCACAAGCCCCCGGTTGTCAGAAAATGTATTCGATGTCATTCCGTTAGGGGGAAGGATTTTGATCTTGAAGCTTAAGATTGAACGATCGACTCTGGCTCTGGTTCAGGTTTATGCACCAAATCGAGAGTCAGAGTATGAGTCCTTCTTGAACGAAGTTGATGCTGCCCTGGACAGAGTGGCAGAAATGGACTTCTTTCTCCTGATGGGTGACTTCAATGCACATGTGGGTACAGACGACAGTACTTGGAGGAGTGTGATTGGGAGGCACGGTGACCCGGATCAAAACAGGAACGGAGGGAAGTTGTTGGACTTTTGCTGTGCATATGGCTTGCCCATCATGAACACCTTTTTCCCACACAGAGACATTCACAAATACACATGGTGCAAGCACAGTTTAAATCAGAAGTCACTGATTGATTTCTTTGTTGTACCATCGTGTGTCAAAGAATGATTTGTGATGTTCGAGTTTTCAGGGGAGCTGAGTTGTCAACTGATCACCACTTAGTGTTGTGTAAATTGTTTTTCAGTGACAGTATTCCTTTGCCACCCAGGCGAAAACCAAGACTGGTGACCCGCATACGGTGGGAAAGGTTGCAGGATGCTGACTCTGATTTCAGAGAGCATTTTGCACAGCATGTTTCGGAGACATTCACAAATACACATGGTGCAAGCACAGTTTAAATCAGAAGTCACTGATTGATTTCTTTGTTGTACCATCGTGTGTCAAAGAATGATTTGTGATGTTCGAGTTTTCAGGGGAGCTGAGTTGTCAACTGATCACCACTAAGTGTTGTGTAAATTGTTTTTCAGTGACAGTATTCCTTTGCCACTCAGGCGAAAACCAAGACTGGTGACCCGCATACGGTGGGAAAGGTTGCAGGATGCTGACTCTGATTTCAGAGAGCATTTTGCACAGCATGTTTCGGAGAAGTTTGAACAAATTCCAACTGACCTTTTGAATGTAGAGGAGGAATGGCAGCTGTTTTTATCGGCAGTCATTGCCTCTGCAGGAAATGTTTGTGGAGTGAAGCGGCTTGGGGTAGCGGCTGGTGGTGAGAAAAGAACTGCTTGGTTTAAAATGCCTGGAGTTCAAGAAGCCATCAGAGAGAAGAAGAGAGCCTACATTGCGTGGATCCAATGTAGAAACTCAACTTCTCGATCCCGGTACAATGAGGCGCGAAGGACTTCCAATCTGGCAGTGAGAACAGCCAAGGAACAGTCATGGAAAAAGTTCGGCGAGAAGTTGGAGCACGATTACAGATCTGCAAACAAGATATTTTGGCAGACCATTCGCCGGCTCAGAGGAAGGAAGTTAAATATCATCCAAGGGGTTAAATCCAAGGACGGTACACTTCTTTCAAGTGAGAGCGATGTCTTGCGCAGATGGAGAGAGCACTTTTCGCAGTTGCTCAACCCCCAACAGGGCACTGAAGATGGCATTCTCCTGCTGACGAGATAAGGGCGGAGAATAGTCCCACAGTAGACGAAGTCACTGAAGCGATTAAATCGCTAAAAGTTGGCAAGTCTGCTGGAGTTGATGAAATCCGGCCAGAAATGCTCAAGGCAATGGGTGAAGAGGGTGTTAAATGGCTAACACGTGTCATTAAGGTGGCTTGGGATAGTGGGAAGGCACCTAGCGATTGGCAAACGGGAGTTATAGTGCCCATTTTCAAAAAAGGGAACAGGAGAGATTGCGCCAACTATAGGGGCATATCTCTCTTGAGTCTTCCGGGAAAAGTATTCGCGAAGGTGTTGGAAACGCGTTCCAGAGCTGTAATCGAGCCTTTGTTACGGAAAGAACAGTGCGGCTTTCGGCCTGGCTGAGGCACAACCGACCAGCTTTTTACTCTGAAGGTTATTCTTGAGAAGGCCTGGGAATATGCAAAACCGGAAACTGCAGAAGCTGTCTACGGATAAATGGCGTCAAATCCCGTCCTTCTGATGTGCGCGTTGGACTTCGCCAGGGCTGTGTTCTGTCGCCGCTCCTTTTCATAGCATGTATGGACTGGATGGTGAGGCGCAGTCTTGGCGAGCAATGTTTTGAATTGGCTGGCATCAGGATGAGCCATCTGCTTTTCGCAGATGATTTGGCCATCCTTGCATCATCCAAAGAGGAACTTCAACGAGCACTGGATAGGTTTGCAGCCATCTGTATTGATGCTGGGATGAAAGTAAACGTGAACAAATCGGAAGTGAAGGTTGTTTCCCGAACTCCTGTGCAGTGTACCCTGCACATAAATGGAGTTCCATTAAAACAGGTGGAGAAGTTTAAGTATCTCGGGGTCTTTTTCACGAAAGATGGGAGGAGTGATACTGAGTTGTCCTGTAGAATTGGCCAAGCTGGAGCAATAGTAAAGGAACTGCGCCGGCCGGTCATCAGGAAAGCTGAGCTTGGAGTGAAAGTAAAGATCTCAGTTTTTAATTCAGTGTTCGTTCCGACCCTCATCTATGGTCATGAAATTTGGGTAATGACCGAAAGAATTAGATCGCGGGTACAAGCTGCCGAAATGAGATTCCTGAGGTGCGTTGCTGGTGTTACTCTAAGGGACAGAGTGAGAAACGTCAGTATTCGTAGGAATCTTTATGTTGAGCAGCTACTTCTCCGAGTGGAGCGATCAATTCTTCGATGGTTGGGACACGTTGTTCGCATGCCCCCTGACAGACTTCCTAGACAGGTCATGCTAGCCGAGATGCGAGCGCGTCGCCCCCCTGGTAGGCCAAGAAACAGGTGGTGGGATCAGGTAAAGAACCTCTCAGAGTCCCGCCTGGAGATTGCGCCGGAGTCTCTTGAGTTGGTGGCGGAGGATCGAGAAAGATGGAAGGACCATTTAGCCACCCTCGCTCCGCGACCCTTTTAAAGGATAGGCGGCATTCGAAAATGATGATGATGATGACGGTGTTTCATCGTGTTTATATACGGCCTCAACTACTGGCGAAGACCCGATTTTTCGTTTTTTGGTAGATCTTTTCTTAAGAGCCGGATTAGTTTCACGTGCAAGCTCTTCTTCGTCTGTCACGTATTCGCTTTGACGCTTCGGCGTGTCCTCACGTTTTGTAGTATCACGGGGATTCCTTAGAGCCTCGTTTTCTTTTCGTAACGAATCTACTTCATTTTTGAGCTCATGGTAGAGACGTTCCATATCTTTAAGCTTAGCGCGGAGTTTGTTGTTTTCCGCTTCAAAGCATTTAATTTTCGCTGAGTCCCGATTATCCGGCGGACTTCCTTTCCCGGAGATGATCGATCTAGGTGGTGGTGATCGAGGTACCCTTGGTTTCTTCATAAAGGGATTTGAAAGCAAAAAATGGCTCTCCCCAGAATCCGTAGAGCCTACCTCCGAAGAGGGTGGATTTGCCAGTGATGCTGGATTACCACCTGGGGTATTACTTCCGTTCGTTTTGTCCATTGCATGGTTTGTATGCGCTACGCGCTCGGCATAAGGAGGGTGGATTTTAGTCGCCTCTTACGACAGGCATGCCTTACCTCGGGTATATTCTAACCCCTACCCGAAGGGGGAGAGGGGAAAGGTTGTAGCTTGTGGAAACAAACTGTCGGTAGATTTCTTTCGCCGTTTCATTTCGGAGGTGTGCGAAGCTTGGAAAGACACCAAGCTTAGAACTACTCTCCACCGTCGGCATGGGTATGGGTTCCGAGTATCTACACGTACCCGGAGAAACTTTAAGGGCTTCTCCACGTTCAGAATCGGGAGCTAAAAGCCGATTCGTGGAGAGTCCTTAAAACACGGCCTAGGCGACAGCACGGGCAGCATTTTCTGCTGTCCCTAAACAGGGAATGCTTGCCATACTTGGAGAAATCCAACAATATGGTGAGGTATAGTATGGGGCGGTTGTTGGTCAAGCCATCGACCAAAGGCAAGAATGAGGATCGACTTTGCTGCGGGGCGACACGTTGTGGTAGCGAGCACACAGTTCCCGCATCTTAATATCCACAAAGGGACATGGAGATCTCCCGATCAATCAAGCGTCAACCAGATTGACCACATTGCGATCTACGCAAGGCACTCCTCCAGGATCATGGATGTCCGAACTCCGAGGGGCCAACATTGACCCTGATCACTACCTTGTTGTAGCCAAGGTACGGCTGCGGATATCCCGACCAGCGCTAAGTAATGGAAATACTGAGAGGAAGTTTGACGTCGGCCGACTAAAATCGTAAGAGATCGCCAGGTCCTTCTCCAACCGAGTCTCTCAAAATCTCTCAAAGCCAGTGGCAACATTGCCAAAATGCCATCAGAGACGCCACCTCTGAAGTGCTGGGTTTCACACGGCCACCACAACGAAACCTCTTGTTTGACGATGAATGCCGGCAAGCACATGCAGCTTAACAGGAAGTATATAAAGCGGTGCTGCACAGAAGGACTAGAGCTGCTTGCGAGCTCTACAAGCAGAGAAGGAGAGAGGAACACCGGCTTCTCCGAAGGAAAAGCGTGCGGTTGAAGAGATAGAGAGATGTTAAAACAGGACTGAGGCTAGAAAGTTTAACCAAAGGATCAAAAGGTCCTGCCAAGGGTATAAACTTCGAACTGAAGCATGTAAGGACCACCAAGGGAATATCGTTGTAGAATTGCAGTACCAAACAATCGCAGAACCAAATACCGCTGTCAGGCAGAACGAACCATTCATTCGACGTAACCGATGAAGCATACGAACGATATCGCCCACCCGACCTGTACGAGGTGAAAGTAGCTGTGTCTAAGCTCAAATGCAACAAAGCAGCCGGAGCAGACGGCCTAACTTTTTAAATCCGCTGGCGATGAGCTGGTTAGGAGCATGCACCAGTTCATCTGAAAGATATGGTCGGAAGAAAGCATGCCCGACGAATGGAACCTCAGCATTGTTTGCCCGATCCTGAAGAAAGGAGATCCTCTGAGTTGTGCCAACTACAGAGGCATCAGTCTTCTTAACATAGCATACAAGATCTTTTCTGCTGTACTGTGTGAGCACCTGAAGCCGTTCGTCAACAATCTGATAGGCACATATCAGTGTGGCTTTAGGCCAGGAAAGTCCACCATCAATCAAATATTCACACTGCGGCAGATCTTGGAAAAAACCCAGGAATTCCAAATCGATACACACCACCTCTTCATCGATTTCAAGACCGCGTATGACAGCATCTATAGAAACGAGCTATATAGCGCAATGTCTAGTTCTGGCATCACTGCCAAACTCGTCAGTCTGTGCAGGATGACGATGGAAAATTCACGCTGTTCCGTCAAGATCGGCAAAGACCTCACCGACCCCTTTGATGTCAAAAAAGGATTTAGACAAGGTGACGCGCTGTCATGCGACTTCTTTAACATCATACTTGAGAGAATTGTGCAGAACTCTCGCGCCAACACCAGAGATACAATCTTTCGAAAGTCGGTTCAACTACTCGCATACGCAGACGACATTGACATAATCGGTAGAACAAAGCGTGATGTCAGTGAAGTCTTCGTGAGTATTGGGACGGAAGCGGCGAATATGGGTTTTAGCAGTCAATGAGGGCAAAACCAAGACGTCTTGGTCGGTCGACCACCGACGTCTTGGACAAAACATCATCATCGACAGCTATAACTTTGAGGTAGTTAGGGACTTTGTCTACCTGGGTTCCGCTATCAATTCAGACAATGACACCAGCGCTGAAATCAAACGAAGGATAACTCTTGCCAATCGCTATTTCTTTGGGCTAAGAAGGCAATTGAGTAGCAAAGCCCTCTTTCGAGCTACTACAGTGTCCATGTATAAAGGACCCTCAGCATCCCAGTCCTGCTTTACGGTGCAGAAGCATGGCCTTTGTAAAAGGCGGATGAAAACACTTTAGGCTGCTTCAAGAGGAAAATTCTTCGGACGATACACGGTCCCGTCTGCATAGACGGAGAGTGGAGGAGGAGAAATAACATCGAACTGTACGGACTGTACAGCGATCCCGACCTAGCCAAAAGAGTCAAAACACAACGTCTACGATAGCTGGGTCATCTAGAGCGGATGGACACCAACACCTCGGCCCGGAAAATCTTCGAATCCACACCGCAGGGACGGCGCCGTAGAGGAGCACCGAGACTCAAGTGGCGCACGCAAGCGGAAGGGGATCTCAGCCAACTTCGCGTGCGAAACTGGAGACAGCTAACTAGAAAATAGAGAGAAGTCTACACTCTAATGAGTTTACGATGGCTGCCCTCCTCGATATTGAAGGGGCCTTTAATAACGTGGAGAGTAGTGCCATTGAAAGCGCTCTAGTAGACGCCAGCATTGAACAGGGCATTATAAACTGGGTTTGCAACATGCTTGCAAATAGGAAAATTAACTGTGCGATTGGGCAAAGCTCGAATGTCGGTAACCAGGGGAAAACCTCAGGCTGGTTTTTATCTCCACTTCTGTGGGTTTTGGTTATAAACAACATTCTAAAGAAGTTAAGTGCTATGGGTATCAGCGCCACGGCGCCATGGTTATGGTGCATGGAAAGTACTTTAACATCTTAAGTGAAATCATAGAGGGTGCTCTGGGGACGATCAGCATCTGGACCAAAAGCTGTGGTCTCAGTGTTAACCCTTCTAAAACGGAGCTGGTTCCTTTTACCAGAAAGTACAAAATACCGCAATTCAAACTCCCCAAGTCAAATGGAGTGGAATTATCCCTGTCGGATAGCGCGAAGTATCTGGGTGTAATCCTGGACAAAAAACTGAATTGGAATCTTACCGTAGGGGAAAGAATCAAGAAGGCATATAATGCGCTTTTTATTTGCAAGAGAACGATAGGGTGGTAAGACCCATGGTGCCTTGGTCTGGTGGAAAGCAACAAACAGAAAAACAGCTTATGGAAAATTATCAGCAGTTCAAAGAGCGGCTTGTATAGCCATCACAGGTGCGCTCCGTACTACATCTACGGAAGCTTTGAACACTCTGCTATACCTCACACCGCTTGATCTACAGATAAATAAACTTGCTGGCAATAGTGCGATACGGCTAACAAACTTAAACTATTTCAAGAGCAGCAGCTACGGACACGGCTCGATCCTGTCGGACCTAATGCAAGGCAATCCAACTCTAACGGATGAAATTCCCTCCCTGGTCGACTTTGACATACCGTATGAAGTCATTTATCCACGAAGGGGGGAATGGGAAAATAGTGCAATTGTCAGACCTAATGATATTGCAATTTATACAGATGGTTCGAAAACAGGGGAAGGAACAGGCTCCGGTATCTTCTCAAAAGACCCGGAACTAAAAATATCCGTAAAACTACTGGATACATGCAGTGTCTTCCAATCAGAGGTTCTGGCTGTACTTAGGGCGGCCGAGCTTATGCAGATGAGATTGATATCCAGGCTCAATGCAATGGAATCGATCAACATCAAATCTGATATAGTCAGGGGCTGTCGCACAATGCTTAAAGCAATTTGCAGTCAGAACCGGGTGACACTGTGCTGGGTGCCAGGACACTGCGGTATAGAGGGAAACGAATAGGCTGATGAGCTTGCAAGAAGAGGAGGGATCCTTGAAAACAGTGAGGTTTCTAACAGCAAACCACCCCTCTGCGTAGTAAGAGGCAGAGAAAATAAAAACGATGGCCAACCAAAGGTGTTCTCATCTGACTGGACACAGTGTATCTAGGGCTCTCTGGCCGCGACTAGATAAAAAGCGATCGAAGGGACTATTAAAACTGAGCAGGGACAAGCTAAGGGCTTTAGTAGGAATTCCGACAGGAAAGAGGCTCAGGCTTTCTGACACGGATAATTGTCGCTTCTGCAGTGATCTACAGGCGGTTGAGGATATAGCACACATTCTGTGCGAATGTAAGGCAATTTCGCGTATGCGCAGGAAATTTTAAGGGGAATATTTCTTCGAAAGCTTAGAAGAAGTAGACGGCACAAACTTCAAAGGCCTCCTTGGCTTTTACAGGGAAGTGTTTGTGTGGTATAAATACAATTGTGTGAATGGACGTGTTTGTACCCGACCGAGGGTATATTAGTTTTAATGCATAGTTTGTAACACAGTGAATTAATCATCGCAGACCCCTAAGACCTTATAGAGATATGATCGAGCCCTACAGGTAAGTCGATTAAGCCATGTCCGTTCGTCTGTCCGTCTGTCCGTATGTATGCAGTTTTGAGGTCTTTAAAATCAGGTCTAGGAGACTGAAACTTGCAGCGTTGCTTGGTTCTCATTTTGTACAGACAAAGTATGAAAATTAAGAAGATCCGCCCACAGCCACGCCCACAATTGGCTTGAATGTCAGACAACCTCAAATTAACATATTATTTCGAAATGCCTTTTGGTCAAGATAGACAAAACATATGAACTCAAATTTTGGTGGAGAGCAATATCGACCAGAAGCCTTTAATTAGACAAAAATTGGACCGCCCACTCTATTGACCATGCCCATTTTTAAATGCCTGAAATCTTTGAAATCCTGATTTCTCGAGAAATTCATTCTAAATTGAAAAAAGATTATATGACAAATATTAAAGATATTACCATTTGTTGCATACAAAGCATTAAGCTCCGCCCACTTTTAGGGGGGGGGGTGTTTTTTTGGAAAAAAAAACTGTTTTTTTGAGTATTTATATTGGCTTTTAACGCATTTTTCGTGATTCCAACGAAATAAGAGTTTATTGATTTTAATTTTCAGTATATGAAACAGACCAAAAAATTTTAAATTTGATGTTAATGGATAAGATGGTCGGGTATTTAAAAGTTCGTTACAGACGAACTCTTAACTTACTTACTTGTTATACCCGACCCAGGGTATATTAAGTTTGATGTATAGTTTGTAACGCAGTGAAATAATCACCGTAGACCCCTAAGACCTTCTAGAGATATGAAAGGGTCCGACGGGAGAATCGATTAAGCCATGTCCGTCCGTCCGCTAGTAAACAACTTTTAGGCCTTTAATTTTAAGCTACAGAGCTGAAATTTTGTGGGTTGGCTGGAAGTCCATTGGACCAGATCAAGTTTGAAAATTAGCCTAATTTTATTAGGTTTAGATTAGATTATTGGATTATTATTAGTTTGAATCCGCCCACAGACACGCCCACTACAGGCCCGTATGTGCGACCATCTCCAATTTTAAAAAATACTTTTTCTAAATTTTAGCTATGTTAGAATAGTGCTAGCACATGCATTTTTGGAATGTGACATTGCCTTGTAATTGTCTTTGAAGTGGCCAATTGTGAAAAATTTAAGCCTTTTTATTGACCACGCCCACTTTTTTAAGGGATTTTAGTTGAAAATGGCATTTTTTCAATGAATATATATGAAATTTCACTAAAAATTATATGACAAAAGTTGTAGATATTAGCATTTTCAAACTTTCATGTATAAGTACGATGTGCCTCCGCCCACTTTTGTGGGCGTGGCCTTAAAAAAGTGTTCTTATTAAGTTAAAAAGGCGGAGCTTTAGACCGAAATGTATGCAACCAACTAGTATAAAGCATTCAACAGTTATATTATTGTATCCCGCCCACTTTTTGGAGGCGTGGCAAAAAACTGTAGGTCCCTTTGTATGTGAGGAAATTAACACACACAGCATACTTTGTTGAGAAGTTGGCCCTGGTTCACATTGAGCTATTGCGTCATTCTATTTATTTATTTATTTATCTTTGTGCATACAATTGAAGGAAATGATTCTTTGTGGTTCTGTTTATATCTTCAGGTTATTGGTGAAAATCTTTGGCGTTGAATACGCCAATCAGTTTACCTGCACGAGTTTTAAGCTCATACGTGGAGTTTCGCACTTTCCTCCGGACACTGGATTTAAGAAATTCCGGTAACTTCGCATCCGTGCCGTGAATAAAACTGCTTTGGGCATAGTTCCTTTGGAAGACTTCTTGGCCTACCCCAAAGGACACCAGTTTCGACCGTGAGTTATATGTTTTCATAGACTTATTATGTGCCTTAAGAAGTTTGTCTTCTACTGTTTTTCGTGCTAGGGCGAGTTTTGTTTCGGGTGTTGAAACAACCATATATGGGTCAGGCAGTGCCTTCAAGTTGCGTAATATTTGATTTCGAACCGTGTGTTACCATGTTCTGGCCGAACAGGGCAAAGTACGGCTGGCAGCCTGTAACGTAAGGCGCATGCTATGCTCGACAAGTGTGTGTCCCAGTCGTTCTGTTCTTTTCCTATCAATACTCGCAGCTTGTTAAGAATGTTGCGATTAGCTCTTTCGGAGTTAATTGCTTGTGGTGAGTACAATGCAGTTCTCACATCTCTGACACTAAGGTTTCAAGAAACCTCTTCAATTCTTACACAAACTGTCGTCCGTTGTCTGAATGTATAACCTCTGGTGTACCAAAGGCATGAAATACTTCGGTCTCCAAATACTGGAAGATTCGTGAAGCGGTTGCTTTTGGTAGGGCTTTGAGGAACACATACTTCGTGAAGTGGTCGATCACGATAAATGCGCTTACATTACCTCGCTTGGTACGCGAATATGGACCTAGCAATGTGTATAATCTCTGCATCGGTCTTTCGGTCACAATCTGCTTGGTATTCGGTAGGCGTAGAACAGAGTTTGGCGTCTTTACTGTTTTGCATACCTCGAAAGCACTCACAAACTGCTTACGTTACGTTACGTTTTTGTTGGAGGTTGCTACTATCCGATAAAGCACTCAGACACAACTACTGGGCCATTGTACTACCATGCAGACACCTTACATTAGTGTATTTACTTTACCCGTCTTTCGAAGAAAAATGAGAAGGAGCTTCAGTGATGAAGAGCTTAGGTGTTCGGCACTCACCACGTCAGCCCCAAAGTGCTTAATCTGACTCTCCATTTTTGGCCAAAAATATTTTTCGCGAACGCGATTAAAAGTTTTAGCAAAGCCACTTTGTAAAGTCAGCCTGGATTTATGCGCCATATCGATCGTTTCGTGAGTTAATGCCGCAAGCAACCAAAGACGCCACAGCGAAGCTTTTTCACCAACCTCAGTTTTCTTGAACCTAATCCTTTTATAAATGTATTTTCCTCATACAACAAGGTCTGGAAGAGCAGACTGGTTTCGGTTAATGTTCTCTCTCAACTTGAAATATTGCTCCGAGTCGAACTCACCTGATGCAAAGTCAACCTCTACACCAATCACAGTAGCCGAAATCTCATCCATGCCTGCTCGTGATAAGGCATCCGGCACTATATTGAGTGAGCCTTTCCTATGCTCGATAGAGAGTTGAACTCTGTAGCTCTAAACTCCATCTCGCTAATCTGCCACATAACTCTTTTAGGGACATCAGCCACTTTAGACTTGAGTGGTCCGTCAACACTCGGAAAGGCGATCCCTCAACAAGCAATTTTTTTGTGCCTTGACATAAAGACAATTGGCTTTTCGTTCTGACTCTCATCGAGTTTAACGAGAACACCATCAAGTGCTTCAGAGGAGGCATCACATTGTATCACAAAAGGCTTGCTAAGGTCTGGTTGTGATAGCACTGTTGCAGACGTCAAAAACTGTTTGAGCTTTTCGACTGCTTCAACAGTTTCGGATGTCAGGGCAAAATTTTTCTTCTTTTTCAGACAGTCAGATAAAGGGCCTGGCTAAATCTGAATTGTTCTTTATGAACCGCCTATAGTATCCGGTTAAGCCTAAGAACCTGCGAACTTGTCGTAAAGTTTTGGGAACTGGAAAATTCACCATTGCCTCGATTTTACCAGCGTCGGTTTTTGAGGTACCTTTGCCGACAATTTACCCTGAGTGTTTTATCTCCTTGGATGTGGGTTTCAAAGTCCGGTGTGCATATCAACAAGTCAATTTAGTCCTGGAATAAAAACTGGATTGAAAGCTTAATGTAGGTGCGTTACGGCTCACTAACTAAAACTATTTCAAGAGCAGTAGCTACGGACACTGCTCGATCCTGTCGGAGCTACTCTATTAATCCAACTCTAATGGATGAAATTCCCTCTCTTGTCGATTTTGACACACCGTATGAAGTCTTCTATCAAGTGAGGGAGGACTGGGAAAATAATGCAATGGTCAGACCTAATGAAATTGCAATTTTCTCAGACGGTTCGAAAACAGGGGGAAGGAACAGGTTTCGGTATCTTCTCAAAAGACCCGGAACTAAAAGTATCCTTAAAACTACCGGATGCATGCAGTGCCTTCCAATCAGAGGTTCTGGCTGTACTTAGGGCGGCCGAGTATTTGCAGATGAGATCGATATCCAGCAGAGAAAACGCCATTTACATCGATAGCCAGGCTACGCTCAAGGCAATGGAATCGATCAACATCAAATCTGATATAGTCAGGGGCTGTCGCGGAATATTTCTTTGGATGTTTGGAAGAGGTACACGGCACAAACTTCAAAGGCCTTCTTGCCTTTAACAAGGAAATTGGCTGTTTCACGGTGAATGTTTAGGTTGTTTTTGCCTTTTGAATGTTATGTTCAACTGCTTCCCCAGGGATCGCGATGGGCCCGCTTCGGTGCCTAGTGTCTGTGTGGTTCTTTTCACCACACCCCTATTTAACCTTACGTATCATATCAACAAGTCATCTAAATAGACCAACACATAGCGACAGAACCGAGCTGAAAGCGTGGCTAACACACGGACCATCAAACGACACATTCTTTGCCCAGCGTTGCATAACCCGAAAGGCTTCACTGTAAATTGATACAGCGGCCGGCCTTAGCAAATGCCGTTTTCTTTCTGGATTCTTCGTCAAGCGGTATCTGCCAAAATGCATCTTTTAAATCCACATCCGTGATGAAATAAGTGTCCTGCAAAATACTTGGAAGACCGTCGATATGCTGTTGCGAATACGCTTCTTTGACAGTGACCGCATTTACTTTTCGTGAATCCAGGCATAAACGGACTTGCGAACTTTACCAGGCTTCCTAACCATTACATTTGGGGAACACCAAGGCGAATTGCTTTACTCGATAACTCCAAGTTCCAGCATGCGGTCCAATTCCTTGTAGACCTTTGCCTGGCGAACCGGAGACAATGGATAATCACGTCATTTGACCGAAACTGCGATTCCAACGTCAATCACGTGAGTTTCCAGGTGCGTTTCCCCAAGACCTAGTTCGACGAAGTTTGGGGAAACGATCTTTTGAGGATAATATGCGGAGCGTTTGTTGAGACGAAAGTTCTATTAGATTTGTCTGCTCCTTATAATTGACTTCATCCTCGCGAATACCGAAATCGGTTTGTATCTCGCATACCTGTGGCACGATATGAAACTCCCTCCAAAAGTTCATTCCTATATAAACCTTCTGAGTCAAGTTCGGAATTAAATTGAATGAAATGGGTTTCGTGGCACCGTTCATCGTCAACCGTTCATCCGTTCACCGCCAACAATATCTTGAGACTTGCCGTCAGCTGTTCGCACTACGTTTTTGTATAACTGCACTACTATCCCATTTCTATCAACCAACTCCCAACACCCACTACCTAGCACCGAAATGGAAGCTCCACTGTCAAGCAGGCCAAATACCTGTTCAGCATTGAGCTGAATGCTCGCATACATCCTTCCATCGGTGTTGGATGCAAGAAAGGTTTCCACGATCTGCTTGCGAACCTTTTCCCGAATCCTAAACCAATTTCTGCACTTTTTAATCGAGTCGTTCACCGAACTATTGTTTGCTCCCATGATTTGGGCACGAATCTTATAATAATTTAATTTGCGCTCGTATACGGACTTCAATCTATGTAATGAAACTGGATGACTATCTGAATCTGTATTTTCGACACGTTTTAAAATTTTGATAGGAGCTCCTACGAGAGAAATCAAATTGGTACTGGCTTTCGTCGTTTAACGTTACATTGGTGTGGGATGGTTCTTTGAGGAACGAATCTCTCCACCCTTCTTCTCGTTCCTTGGATAGTTTCCCGGATGTTGTGTACAATCAGGTCCAAAGTACATTTGTACTTACACCTATACAACCACAGAGGTAACAAAACAACTTACTTTCGTTTGAACGCCACTTGGTAATGAATAGCCTAACTGGTCACAGTTCCAACACAAGGGTGTGCCGTTGATTTGGCAAGGGTGGGCAGTCTTTTTGGTTGGGTAAAGGCAGAGACTTCCTCGCTTGATTTCTCCCCTTGCTGTGAAGCGTCTGACTCCAACTCATGGACTACTGGCCGGTGTGAGTTTTTTTTTTTTTTTTTCGTGGGTAGGAAAAACCTTCATAGGCACTACGAGGACCGGCCGCGCGTGCTCATAGTAGTGTGAGATTCTTACTCACTAAAACACCTCCCATTTTCCGTCAGACTACGACTAAGCTTCCTTAACAAGTAGTTCAAGCTTCTGTAGTAATCGCGTGTGGAAGGCTGCCTTCCAACGAAGGCACCTACAATACCGTCAATTTATGCGGTTTAATCTTATGCTACTAGATCTAACGGTCTCATTCGTTGTAGTCGTAAGATTTGTCTGATCCAAAGTTCGGATAATTTCATTGTTGCAGTGTCCGCGAAGACGAGTACTTGCGAGCAAAGTTTGTTACCTCGTCAGACACGGTTGCGATTCCTAGATCTCGGTGTAGATCGCTATTTCTTATGTACCATGGAGCATTAACGATTGCTCCGAGTGTCTTGTTTTGAAAAGTTTCTAAAATAGATATATTGCTTGGTTTAGTACAACCCCAGAGTTGTATACCGTACGTCCAAGATGGTTTTAGCACTTGCTTATACAAAAGCAGTTTGTTATATACGCCTAGTTTCGAAAATCTTCCGATAAGCCAATTCATTTCTCTTAACTTGATTTCGAGCTCGTCGCGTTTCTTTTTAACGTGCGGCTTCCATTTAAGTTTTGCGTCTAGAGTCATTTCTAGATATCTCGCTTCAAATGAAGCGAACTCGCTACGGGATTTGTACCGAGTTAATGAATAAAGGTTTGTTGTTTATCTTTTTATAAGTAAAGTTAACATGCGTTAACTTAGTCTCGTTAAGGACGACTCGCCAGCTCTTCGTCCAATCGCATATTTTGTCTAAAGCGCGCTGCAGTTTCCCTGTTGATAATTCAATTGTCGTATAAATAGGGAGAATAGCAGTGTCGTCTGCGAACGTAGCTAAAATTGTTCCCTCATCGTGAGGTGTGTCTCTTGTATAGAGCAAAAATAATATTGGGCCGAGAACACTTCCTTGCGGGACACCGGCATTTATCTCTTTGAATTTCGAGTACTCATTTTCGTACCTTACGCGAAAGATTCTGTCTTAAAGGTAAGACTCTAAGATTCTATAGAGTTTTTCTGGTAAGCAAAGCCTTAATTTGTACTTCAGGCCTTCGTGCCACACCTTGTCGAAGGCTTGCGATACGTCGAGAAAAGCGCTAGTACATATCTTTTTCGCTTCCAGAGCTTTTTCGATTTCGTTTGTTATTCGATAGACCAAGTCGATTGTTGAATGTTTTTTTCTAAATCCGAATTGGTGATCCGGAATCAATCGTCTTTCTTCAATGATTGGTTGCAACCTTTTAAGCAACAGTTTCTCGAACACCTTAGATATTATCGGCAGTAGCGATATAGGTCTGTATGACTTTTTGTCGTTCGGACATTTTCCTGGTTTCGGAGCCATTATGACCTCGGCCACTTTCCATTGCCTTGGAACGTATAAAACTCTCATGGAAGCGTTAATGATAAAGAGTAGCTTGACCAAAGCTTTTTTCGGTAGCTCCTTTAGAATTTCGCTAGTAATTAAGTCGTAGCCAGGGGCTTTGTTGTTTTTCAGATTATTTATCGTTTGACGAAGTTCAGCCAATGACGTGGTTTTTATTCTATAATTATCTTGTACGGCATAAGGATTGAGCTCCTCGACCAACTTTTCCCCGTCAAACGGTTTGAATGTTTCTTCTAGGTAATCTGCAAGTAAATCCGCTTTTTCTTTGTCTTCTCTTGCCCATTCGCCGTTGGCTTTTCTTAATGGCGCAGAGTGTGCTATAGAATTCTTAACGGACTTGACTGCTTTACAAAGAGAGTAGTTTGAACCTTTATCGGCAGTCAAACTTTCGAGGTAAGCAGTAGATTCGCGGCTTTTAAAATCTTGAAGTTCGTGCTTCAGTTTGTTAGAAAGGTGGTTCAAGATTGTCTTATCCGGGGGTGCTCGCGAACGTTGCCATCTCTTGCGCGCTCTCCTCTTTTCGCATATTAGCTCTTCTATTTCTCGCGGATATATTGTTCCGCTGTTCGATAATTCGGACCTCCGAAAAGAAGTGTTATTCCACGCAGCGCTCTCAATAACTCTCACGAGTTTATCTAATTCGTCTTCTATTTCAGGTGGCGTTTTGAGCGGTACATTTAAAGCTATGTTTTCTTTGCAGTATTTTCTAAAGCCGTCCCAGTCGGTGTTGTTGTTAGTTAATCTAGGCGCTCTATTCTTTTTCGCTAGGCTTCCGCCGATTTTCAAAAGAACTGCCGAGTGATATGAACAGAGATCAAAGCGTTCTTCTACGTTCGTAAGGTAACGAGGTACCCCTTTGGCGCTCAATTTGTTGAATATTACTTGATTAAGTTTCGCCTGTTGCTCAAACTTTTCTAAAATCATGCCTAGAATTTGAGAGACCAAATCTGATGCGGCCGATTGTGGCTTACTTTCACGTGACACGACTTGAGCGTACGATTTTGGACCAACAAGTGTGGATTCTCCGTTTTGACTCCGGTGGGAATTAGGACCAGCGACATTTTCTTGCGCATTTTGAATTTTGCCTTTAATCAAACCCTTATCCCTCGTCGACTTAGGGGTTTTTGGCTTATCTACTTTAGGAGGTTTTAGGCTTTAGCCCTTATTTTAAATATTTTTCTTCGGAGCTTCATGTCGTTTTTGCAACTCAATGACAATTTCGCAACCTCGGTAGCTCGCTGGGTGAATTCCCCTGCAATTGGCGCAAACCGCGGGGGCCTGACTGCTGACATTGCAATCCGTCGAGAGATGTTCGCCGGCGCATTTTACGCATCTCGGCTTTTTCTGGCAGTACGCTTGCGTGTGTCGGAAACCTTGGCATCGCTTACATTGGGGAACTAGCCTGTTGCCCTTCCGCTTGGGCTCGATTTTTACCTTGATGCTAAGAATTGATTTAATTTTGTAGATTTCGTTAATATTTTCAGTTCTATCAAAAGAAAGCATAAAAATTTGCAGGCTGCGTCGGACAACAGCGGAATCTTTGCCTTCGTCCGTATGTTGCTTCTCTTTCTTTATTATGTTCACGGCATCAAGAATTTTAAAGCCTTGGACTTGAATGGTACAGGATGGGTGTAGTCCCCTCGCGATAACCCGCAGCGGCTTTTCGAGATAATTTTCATAAGTAAACCATTGGATTTTCTCTAAATTTAACTTTTGAGACAGTAACCGATAGGCATCAGAGTCATCGACGTTAACTTTCCATACGTTGTTTCGAAGTGATGTTAAGTTATATTTCGTTCCAAGAGTATTTTTAAGGATGTTTCGCAACTTTCCGTAGTCCGCGATCCCAACGACATTTTATTGCAGGTGGTCGGCGGTTTTTTTCTTGGGGTATTCCTGTCGCTTTGTTTCATACGACTGGAGTTTCTTCTTTTTGCTGCACGGTTTTTACTTTGGGTGAAGAACCGGCCTTTCGTTTCTTGGTAAGCCTTCTCCTAAAGACCGGTTTCGTTTCGCGTGCAAGTTCTTCCTCGTCCGTCTGGTATTCACATTGACGTTTCGGCGTTTCCTCGCATACTATTTTCTTTAAGGTTCCTTAAGGCTTCATTTTCTTTACGTAACGAATCTACTTCGCTTTTAAGTTCATGGTAAAGACGTTCCATTTCATTAAGCTTAGCACGGAGTTCGTTGTTTTCCGCTTCAAAGCATTTAATTTTAGCTGGAGACCTTCGGACCAGCTGGTGGAGATCGAGGCACCCTTGATTTTTTCAAAAAAGGGATTTATAAGCAATAAATGGCTCTCCCCAGAATCCGTAGAGCCTACATCCGAAGAGGGTGGATTTGCCAGTGAAACTGGATTGCCACCTGGGGTAATAAAATCTTTTGTTTTGTCCATTGCATAGTTTGTATGCGCTACGCGCTCGGCATACGGAGGGTGGATTTTCGGTATATTCTAACCCCTACCCGAAGGGGCCTGTGAGAGTTAGCTCTTTTAGCAAGAAACCTCTCGGCCTCTTTTGCCCTCTTCTGAAGTTCTTCAAGGCTTTTAAGGTCTGCCGCCAAGAGAACTTCTCCAATCTTTTTCCTCACGTTTGTGCGAATGAGTTCAATGAGCTTTTTTGTGTCGAATGGCTCCTGCAACCTAACATAATATGAATTTCCGACAACGACAACGTTGGAGTCAACGAACACGCGCAAGCACACAAGGCATCATATAACAGTTATTTTATTTTATTTCCCTTGTGTTCAGTATGTTCAGTGTTCAGTGCAACTCAAATGCATCCAAATAATGTATCAAATTAATTTACCCAATTGCATTGTTCTGAATGAAACAATGCAATTGTAAAATAATGTAAATAATTTTTATAGACTAAGCATATTATTTTAATATAAAAGACCTGTAGAAAAATAAAATAAACACTTGTGCATAGCACGTCAATCAACTTGTATCTTTTTATGACTTCCTCCATCAGCAGTAAGGGGTCTATTAAGTTCTTACTTGAATCAGTAAAAAGCATATTTTGACTACTGCAACCAATATCATATTGGTGGAAACATTGGTCCTTCGAAAGGAAAAACCAACCAGCAACAAAGCGTTACCAGGACTCTAACACTGGTATAAAAACAAACCGTTACCAGGGTTCTAATACAGTATAATAGCAAAGCATTATCAGGGCTGCAACACTGATAAAAATCGCGTGTGAATAAGTAAAAAGTGACAGTTATTTTTATACAAGAGCAATAATGCACGAGACAGACGTTTTCATCATTGTTGCAAGGCAAAAGGCGCTTGCAGAAGAGTTTGACAACCAAAACAGGAACTTCATGAAAGATAGTGCTGCAAGGAAAACCCAGGAGTATAAAGAAAAGAGGATTCAACTTCTGGAAGCTCTATGGAAGGAATGCGAAAAAAATCACTCGAAAATAGCATCGTTTGTTTAGCACGATTTTCCTTACGTCCAGAGGAACACCTTTAGCAAAGTAAAAGATTTATACGAGGAACACAAGAAGAAACTGGAAAGCATCGTTCCATCTGCGTCCGAGATAGAGAAGCTTAAGACCGGTGACGCATCTGCAATTGTGGGTAAGGCGGCAACCAGCACTGACCAAACTAACAAGGGTGCGCCAACCTGCAATTCAGTACACCAGCAAAGAATCCGAAAACTGCAACTTAAAATCGATGCGATTATGGAGAACATGAAAGAATTCGAGAGCACATTCGAAAAGTATTCAAAGGAGGTGTATGAATACCAACAGAGAATGTTGCTCGCTCAGTTAAGAAATCTTAACTGACGTGCACGAAGATTTCATTTCGAATGCAACGGACGAAGATTTGAAGACATCGTACGTCGCTAACAATACGTACAAAGATGTCAAGCAAGACATAAACCATTTTTTGCATCAAATGGCATCGAAGCTGAATGACACAAACCAGTCAAAGGAAGTTCAAACTAAAAACTACGACACCAGACTTCCTCAGTTAAAAATTCCAACATTCAGAGGCAACATTCTAGAATGGATTTCATTCTATGATCTATTCAAAACGATTATTCATGGCAAAGCTTAAATACAACGGAAAAAATGGAGTATCTGAAGACTCATTTGGAAGGCGAACCATTGCAGCTTATAAAGCACCTGACCCCCTCGAGTGAAAACTATACCACAGATTTGATTGATTGATTGATTTATTTATTTAGCCTTTTTAAAGCTATTGAATATAATTTCACATTAATTGTTACATGTTATTAGATTTTTTTACGAGTATACACAACTTCTGATTAAAATTTAATTTTTACAGACAGTATTACCAATGTTTTAAACATTCTAAAGTTGGATTTCTTTTTTGGTACTGCTAGGTAGTTCGTTAAACAGTTTAAAACCTTTAAATACAAGAGAGTTCTGAGCCCTGGCTGAATAATAATTTGGTAGCCTTAAATCATTTGCATTTCTTAAAGAATACGGCTGCATTTCGCCAACATATTGCACATATCTTCTTAAGTATATAGGTAACAAATTATATTTTATTTTGAAAACATACACTATAACATTCATACAAATTCTTTGTTTAACCGAAAGCCACTTTAATGAGTTTAACATAAAGATAATTGGTGTGAATCTATTGCACTTAAAAAAAGACATCGCATTGCCTTGTCTTGGAGCAATTGTAGTCTGTTCATAAACGTTTTATTACATAAAAAAGCACAGTTGAACAATACTCAAAGTGAGGTTTTACAAAAACGTTGTATATTTTAATGGCTGTAAGCATTGTTATATATTTTCTTAACCTTCACAAAAATCCTATTTTCCTTGCTATTTTCTTACAGATATATTCTATGTGAACTCCAAAAGTAAGCTTGGAGTCGATTACTATGCCAAGATATTTAATTTCGTTAACAATTTCAATATTTTCATTTTCAACACATTCAAAACACACATAAGTTCATAATTAATTATCATACGTTTTGTTTTTCTTATATTGAGTTTAAGTTTGTTTTGGCAGAGCCATAAATATAAATTGTCCAGATCTAATTGAATTTTACGATGACACTCCTCAACGTCGTCCCCGTCTATGTATAAAAGTGCATCATAAATGAACAAGACAAGTTTGCAGTTAACCAACATACGTACAATACCATTAATGTAAATAAGGGTAATTAAAGGGTTTGATAAGGGTTTGATTAAAGGCAAAATTCAAAATGCGCAAGAAAACTTCGCAGGTACTAGTTCCCACCGGAGTCAAAAGGGAGAATCCACACTTGTTGGTCCAAGATCGTACGCTTAAGTCGCGTCACGTGAAAGTAAGTCACAATCGGCCGCATCAGATTCGGTCTCTCAAATCCTAGGCATGATTTTAGAAAAGTTTGAGCAACAGGCGAAACTTAATCAAGTAATATTCAACAAATTGAGCGAGCTCGAGTTTAAGCCTCGAAAAGCATTTTATAAAAAATCATGAATATGGGAAAGTCAATCGAAATAAATACATGGAATGCAAACGGCCTTTTGCAAAAAATTGACGAACTAGAAGTATTCCTACGGAAGAATAATGTAGACATATGCCTGATTTCGGAAACCCACTTTAAAAAGGGTTCAGCACGCAAAATAAAAGGTTACATTGACTATCACGCGCGTCATCCTTCAGAAAATTCGAGAGGTGGAGTGCTTAATTCAGACTGCATTAAGCACTCCAAAAACGAAGAAATAGAACTTGACTCTATGCAAACAACCTCAGTCTAAGTAAAATTAAGTCACATAAATTACAACATCGCGACGAGCTATTTTCCTCCGCAGTATCGGCTGGCAGATGAAGATCTTGCTCTGCTCTTTGATTCATTTGGGTCAAACTTTATCATCGGCGGGGACTTTAACGCGAAAAATACCTTTTGGAGCTCACGGTGCAATTCAACAAGAGGCAGAGCCCTCTTTAAAGCAAGTACAAAACGTGGCGTGATCTTCTTATCGACGGGAAAGCCAACATATTGGCCAACCGACAGAAATAAAAGACCTGATCTCGTCGACTTCTTTATCGCCAAGGGGGTACCTCGTTAGCTTACGAACGTAGAAGAACGCTTTGATCTCTGTTCAGATCACTCGGCAGTTCTTTTGAAAATCGGCGGAAGCCTAGCGAAAAAGAATAGAGCGCCTAGATTAACTAACAACAACACCGACTGGGACGGCTTTAGAAAATACTGCAAAGAAAACATAGCTTTAAATGTACCGCTCAAAACGCCACTTGAAATAGAAGACGAATTAGATAAACTCGTGAGAGTTATTCAGAGCGCTGCGTGGAATAACACTTCTTTTCGGAGGTCCGAATTATCGAACAGCGGAACACTATATCCGCGAGAAATAGAAGAGCTAATATGCGAAAAGAGGAGAGCGCGCAAGAGATGGCAACGTTCGCGAGCACCCCCGGATAAGACCATCTTGAACCACCTTTCTAACAAACTGAAGCACGAACTTCAAGATTTTAAAAGTCGCGAGACTACTGCTTACCTCAAAAGTTTGACTGCCGATAAAGGTTCGAACTACTCTCTTTGGAAAGCATTCAAGTCCGTTAAGAAGCCTATAGCACACTCTGCGCCATTAAGAAAAGCCAACGGCGAATGGGCAAGAGAAGACAAAGAAAAAGCGGATTTATCTGCAGATTACCTAGAAGAAACATTCAAACCGTTTGACGGGGAACCGTTGATCGAGGAGCTCAATCCTTATGCGGTACAAGATAATTATAGAATAAAAACCGTGTCATTGGCTGAACTTCGTCAAACGGTAAATAATCTGAAAAACAACAAAGCCCCTGGCTACGACTTAATTACTAGCAAAATTCTAAAGGAGCTACCGAAAAAAGCTTTGGTCAAGCTACTCTATATCATCAACGCTTCCATGAGAGTTTTATACGTTCCAAGGCAATGGAAAGTGGCCGAGGTCATAATGGTTCCGAAACCAGGAAAATGTCCAAACGACAAAAAGTCATACAAACCTATTTCGCTACTGCCGATAATATCTAAGGTATTCGAGAAACTGTTGCTTAAAAGGTTGCAACCAATCATTGAAGCAAGACGATTGATTCCGGATCACCAATTCGGATTTAGGAAAAAGCATTCAACAATCGACCAAGTCTATCGAATAACAAACGAAAACGAAAAAGCTCTGGAAGAAAAAAAGATATGTACTAGCGCTTTTCTCGGCGTATCGCAAGCCTTCGACAAGGTGTGGCACGAAGGCCTGAAGTACAAGTTAAGGCTTAGCTTACCAGAAAAACTCTATAGAATCTTAGAGTCTTACCTTAAAGACAGAATCTTTCGCGTAAGGTACGAAAATGAGTACTCGGAATTCAAAGAGATAAATGCCGGTGTCCCGCAAGGAAGCGTTCTCGGCCCAATATTATTTTTGCTTTATACAAGAGACATACCCCACGATGAGGGAACAATTTTAGCTACGTTCGCAGACGACACTGCTATTCTCGCTATTGATACGCCAGTTGAATTATCAACAGGGAAACTCCAACGCGCTTTAGACAAAATATGCGACTGGACGAAGAGCTGGCAAGTCGTCCTTAACGAGACTAAGTCAACGCATATTAACTTTACTTATGAAAAGATAAACAACAAACCTTTATTCATTAACTCGGTAAAAATCCCGTACTCAAACGAAGCGAAATATCTAGGAATGACTCTAGACGCAAAACTTAAATGGAAGCCGCACTTTAAAAAGAAACGCGACGAGCTCGAAATCAAGTTAAGAGAAATGAATTGGCTTATCGGAAGATTTTCGAAACTAAGCATATATAACAAACTGCTTTTGTATAAGCAAGTGCTAAAACCATCTTGGACGTACGGTATACAACTCTGGGGTTGTACTAAACCAAGCAATATATCTATTTTAGAAACTTTTCAAAATAAGACACTCAGAGCAATCGTTAATGCTCCATGGTACATAAGAAATAGCGATCTGCATCGAGATCTAGGAATCGCAACCGTATCTGACGAGGTAAGAAACTTTGCTCGCAAACTTAGTACTCGCCTTCGCGGACACTGCAACAATGAAATTATCCGAACTTTGGATCAGACAAATCTTACGCGCCGACTACAACGAATGAGACCATTAGATCTAGCAGCATAAGATGAAACCACATAAGTTGACGGTATTGTAGGTGCCTTCGATGGAAGGCAGCCTGCCACACGCGATTACTACAAAAGCTTGAACTACTTGTTAAGGAAACTTAGTCGTAGTCTGACGGAATATGGGAGGTTTTTTAGTGAGTAAGAATCTCACACTACTATGAGCACGCGCGGCCGGTCCTCGTAGTGCCTATGGTTTTTCCTACCCACGGAAAAAAAAAATTATGTAAATAATGAATAGAAGCACGCCCAATAAGGATCCTTGCGGTACGCCCAGTAAGACGTCTTTTGGGTCGGACATTTTGCCATTAGCTTTGACTCGTTGAGTTCTCCCCGTGAGGTATGTTTTAAACCAATTTAGTTCGCAGTTTCGGATACCCTAGTTTTCGATTTTTTTCAATAAAATTTCTGAATCAATTATTTTGAAGGCACGCTGGAGGTCAAGGAAAACACTGTATACACACTTTTTATTGCCAATGCTCTCCTTCCAGTTAGTGATGGCAAAATTCAATGCAGTTTCACATGAATGGGCTTTTCTAAATCCGGGTTCGCACTCGATTATAAATCCGTTGAGTTCAAGATATTGCTCAAGCTGTTAATACACAATTTTTCCAACTACTTTTTCATAAACCGGTAAAGCGTTCATCGGCCGAAACTTATCACATCTTTTAGTGTTTTTTTACTTTCTCAATCGGGGTTATAATGGATTCTTTCCAAGAGTCAGGCCCTCGTAAAGAGACTTATTTATTATTGCCTGTAGTTTTGGCCCGGTAATTACAAAGTTATCTATTTAAATTTTTGGACACAGGAGAGAATAGTCTCTTTTATTTTTAAAAAGTTTGAGCACGTGCCGTACCTTTATTTAAAGAGACACTACGAAACTTAAATATGGATTCGGTATAATTAACCATATTAACAAAGGGCACCGTGGTAATAGAGTTATTTCAGTAACACTGGTAACAAAAAAAAAAACGTAAGATTCATCCGCAATTATTTACTCTCACTAAAACCTCTTCCATTAAACTCTACTGTCTAGATAGCACATTCCTCTGTCCTTATTATATACTTTTTTTTGTTGCGCTACATTTCTTTTTGATTGATTGCATTGTCTACCTTTGACTTCATGTGTTCACGCTTACACTTAAAAGATTCCTTTTTATATTTATTCCTAATTATAGTCGTTCCAGTCTTCTTCCCGATTGGTTATTATTGCTTTCGAGCGCTACATTATTTTTTGTTTTCTTAAATTTTTCAAAAAACTGTTGAACCAAGCATTTTTATTATATTTTTCAATTGTTTGCACCATAAATTTTGAACTTGCCACAGTCAGCTCACTAACGAAGGCATTAGCCAAATTATTATTATTTGTATTGCTGTTCCCAGTGATTTGATTTAACTGTTATTCACTGAGAAAAGCATCTTTGTTATACTTGATTGTATTGATGTATTCACAACTGGTTTTCAATTGTTTTTTTAAGCTCATCGCAAAGGCTATTGTCTCATGGTCACTTATTTTTAAGTCTTTGTCGACTGTAACTTTAAGACACTTATTATTTGTAACAACATAATCTAAAAGTGTTTTTGTACTCTGAGTGATCCTTGTACTTACCAGTTGTTGGCACGCACTGTCTGTCACTATACTTGCGACTTGCTTTCAGACAGACACGTATAGTCTGTTAAGGAGAACCAATTTATATTAAAATCTCCAACCACAATTAAGTTGTTTTTTAAGTCACAAGCATCTTCCAACAGTTTAGCAAATTCACGGCAATACACCCGGGGAGACGAACTTGGTGATCTATAAGCCCCAGCAAGAACAAAAGAGAAACCATTGACACACAGATAGCTCCGCAGCCACCATATTTCACCAGCTTTAACATATTCACTTGTTATCACTACCTGAATAGAGTTTCTTATGTACATTATAACGCCACCTGTGTGATCAGAATGCGAATTACATCTTAAAGGTATGTAGTCATGTATAAAAATTTCACTATCATCGATATTATCGGTTATATGTGTTTCAGTTAGAATTATTATGTCACATTCTTCATTTACTATTATGTTTTATAGCTCATCATAATTCGCTCGTAAACCACCAATATTTAGACAGACGATTTTAGGCGATGCTAGTGGCGAATAAGAAATTCTACTTTGTGTTAACTCGATTTTCTTTTTAAACACTTCACATGTATGACTTCTGCAGTCGTGGACAAAATCAAGGCTTAGCGCAAGATTTTTATTTGCATTATCACAGTTATTGCACATAACTAAGTGCACACAGAGTCGAATTATCACAGTCTTTGACCTCATGGTTTTCTCCACACTTGGCACAAACAATATTATTTACGCATACTTTTTCTTCGTGGTTAAAGACCCAACACTTAAAACACCGCTTTACCGGAACAAAGTCGTACACAAAACAACTATGTCATCCAATGCTTAATTTACCAATTTCAATTATTTTCTTTTACTCATTGCTTTTCACTGAAATTAAAGCTTTATAAATTTTATTATTTCTTTTCATTACACTAAGGAATTTGACACATCTAGCACTTTCAATTTTGTTCTGTTTTGAAAAAGCACTCTCGAAGGCCAATTTTTGGTTTTACCACCACTGGCAGACCAATTTTGATGGAGTCTGCGTATGATGGCTTGCTATCGGTTTCTCTTACTTTTTATACCCCTTCCCATAGGATAGGAGGTATATTAAGTTTGATTCTTAGTTTGTAACATAGAGAAATAATCACCGTAGACCCCCAAGACCTTAAGGGCATATGATCGAGACCGAATTGTTAGTCGAATGAGTCCAAGTCCGTCCGTCTGTCAATAGTTTTAAGGCCTTAAATTTTGAGCTAGGAACTTGAAACTTGATATTTGTTCTTTCTAGATCCCGAAGCAGTACAAGTGTAAAATTTTTTGAAATCCGCCCACTTTGCTTATTAGCATGAAAAATCAAAGTTATCGCAGGAACCTGCAATTTGGTATGCGATATCCTCGCTTAAGTGTATTGTGATTGGCATTTAAAAATCAGTGAGTAAGTGCTACAGTGTGTACGCAGAATTACAGTCCGTAAAACGGACCGTTGAGTTTTTTTTTAAGTTTTTTCCGAAAAATTTTAGGTTTTTTTTTAATTCTGCCTCTAAATGTGGGCGTGGCCCAAAGTCTTATATAAACAAAATGTTGAACTAAGCGTTTTCTACATAAAATATTAGTAAATAATACAAGTGAAATTTTTTCAATTTGGAAGCAAAAATTTTGAGTAAACTGCATTTGAAAATTTACCCTTAAAATAAATGCCACGCCCACTAGAGCACATTTAGACCGATTTTGGGCGTGTCTTTGGGCGGATTTTAAAAATTTTTACACTTGTACTGCTTCGCATAACGTCGACCTTACGTACGAAGTTTCAGCACCCTAGCTCAAAATTTAAGGCCTAAAAACATGTGACATACAGAAGGACGGACGGACGGACATGGCTCATTCGATTCAGAATTCGGTCTCGATCATATGCCCTTAAGGTCTTGGAGGTCTACCATAATTATTTCACCGTGTTACAAACTATGAGACAAACTTAATATCCTATGGGATGGGCTATAAAAAGCAAATACCGCCCGCTTGTGGGCGTGATCATACTTAATATGCATTCTATTAAACGGTTTTTATTTGATATATTTGCTTTAAATCCAAAAAACTTGCACTATAAACTGTTCAGATATGTGCGTAAGCTATCAACTCAAGTGAATAAATTTTCGCCACGCCCACTTTTGGGGGCGTTCTTAAGTATAAACCAAATTTTTAATATGAAAAGCGTGCAATTAACAGGTGTATACCACTTCTGATAAAAAATATAAACAACTATACTTTGCTTTTAATTGCCTTTAAACAGTATAAAGAAAAAAATAAACAGGTAACAATAGTGTTTAAGCTGAAAAATTGAATAGCTGAAACTCGTGTCGGTGTCACATGAACGACCAAAAAAGGAAATCTGTCAAACCTCACCAGAAGAAAGACCTTGCACATCAGCATTAATAAATATCTGCAGATCATCCAAAATCTTCAAAGCTAGCGTAGCGCTGTAAATTTCGATACAGTTATTGACACCCTCTTCGAAAATAAGCTCTCATTTTTTTAATGATCAGCAGTTCTAGCAATGGTTTAATTAATCTAATTTGTTAATATCTTTGCTGTCTTAATGCATTAATATGATGTGGGTAACTGTGCAATATTGTCTGGAACTGGAGTAAGTTAGCATAGCTGTTCGTGGCTTTTGAATTTTACGCAAAAACTAGTGATTTTCGTTAAGGAATTGAAAAAGTAAAGTACCTTTTTATGATTGTTTTTTCTCATTAAAGATCTTTTCTTAAATTTGTATTTTTAGTCTCTTAAATTACTTTTTTATCCATATAAACGTTATTTAGTAGGGTGTCAACCATTGTGTGCATTTCTTGACAGATCCTATTATTGACATTATAGTGTCAATAACTGTTTTCTATGGGAGTACAATAGTTGACACTTCGTCAATAATTATACTCTAATAGAGTGTCAATAAATGGAATTTCGTTTATCTTATATAAAATTTTCTAAAAAAAAATTGAGTAAAATGTCTAAACGAGCAGCTGCAAAGAATTTTAATGACCCTCGAACGACGTTATTTCGATTAAGCGCGAAATTTAGTTTTTTGGAAGGCCCGAATAAATTTTACCATAACTTGATTTTTCGTTACTTATGTACTTATGTACTATAAGGCATTAGCATTATCCTTTTCTTAAATACTCCAGGTAAACGCATGTTTTTGCTTCTGTTCTGCCTAGATAAAAAAAAACCTTTGTCAATAACTATACCATTAGGCGGTGTCAATAGCTGTACCTTAGTGTCAACTATTGTACTAAAACATGGTGTCAACCATTGTGCATGGGTGTCAATTATTGTACAATTTGATAAGCCTTTTTTAATATTGTAATTAAACCATGATCGGATTCTTCTTTCCCTATTTAATTAAAACAAGATCAAAGTAAATTGTTAAAATTAAACATATATCTACGAAACATTTCATATAACCCCACTAATAAAATTTTACAGCAATTTCTAAACAAAAATCCTTATGAGTGTCAAAAATTGTGTGCGTTACGCCCGAAAATCTATCCCGAAAATGTCTATGACACAGTGCGATTTCCAACAAATCAAGGCGATTATCGACAGCTCTCTTCAAACCGTCATTTCTAACCTGGCAACCAAAGATGATCTAAATAAAATTAACTCCGAGTTAGATAATCTACGGCATCACAATCTAGAAAAATCCAAACAAATGAAAAATTTCGAAATCCGTTGTTCTGCCCTGGAAGGGGAGCTTGAAATGCAAAGCCGTGAAATTCGAG
Source organism: Neoascia interrupta (assembly GCA_947623515.1). NCBI lineage: Eukaryota > Metazoa > Arthropoda > Insecta > Diptera > Syrphidae > Neoascia > Neoascia interrupta. Next base: position 121,179,371 of record OX392462.1, read on the forward strand.
CAAAAAACCTCATAATTTCGCTCCCCATTGACACCGTCAACCCACAGGAAAGGCTTGAAGGCATAACCCAACTTTTGTTGAACAACGAAGCACCCGAAATGCCACCGGCTATTTCACTCGGTCAAAACAACAACACCATCAAACTGAACCTCAATACCGAAGACAACGAAACAGCATTAAAAATGCTAAAAAAATGCTCACAAACTGAAAGGCACAGGCGTCTTCATTCAACGCGATCGGAGCAAACAATCACAATTCAAACACCACCTACTACTTATCGAAGAGTGATAAAATTGGCAAACCCAGCAGAAATATTGTCCATAAGAAATAACACGCTAATTGTTAGGGGTGAAACGTTTTATTTGGATAATAAAAAGGTCTTGAAATACAATAATAACAACGGAGTGGAGGAATTGCAAAATATTTTTATAAATTTGAAGTTTGACGCTGTCAGTGAAAGTTTTTTGTCAAACAGCAGTCAAAAAAAGCGGAATGTACCAGATGAGCAAAACAGACTAACGATGGCACACAAAAACCAAAATTGTAGTAGATTATCGAATAATTGAAATTTAGATGCCGTCAGCCAAATTTATACTAATAGTTTAAAAATTTTATCATACAATATTTCTGGATTGAATAATAAGCTTTTGTTTGTAAACTTTTTTAATTACGTTAATAGTTTCGATTTATTCTTTCTTTTTGAAACTCATGTTTTACCTTAAAACTTTAATAGATTTGAGAAACTTTTTAGTGGGTTTAAACTTAAGTGGTGTGAAGCAGTCAAGACTTCTGAGAAGGGCCGTGCAAGTGGAGGTTTGTGCAGGAAGTGCAGGTATGGTATTCGAGCATCACTTTTAAAGTCGTATGCGTTTGCCGAATGTGAAGGTACAATAATAGTAAAATGCTTGAAGGAGAAGGATATGTGTATCGCCCCGTGCTATCGAAACTGTAACAAATGGGCAAATGATTTTGAAAAGCTATATAATACATGTCAACTCGTAGCTAACAAGAGTTTTCTTCTGATTGGCGATCTGAACGCTAGAATCGGCAACTCCCAAATTGTAACCACGCAAAACGTATCTAACCTTGCTATTTCTTACACCGATCGAAAGTCAACAGACACATAATTTAATAGAAATGGAGCGGATTTGCTTGCGTTCCTGCAAATGTACGATTGCATCATTCTGAACGGATGTACGGAAGGAGACAAAGAAGGACAACACACTTTCATCGGAGGTCAAGGAAAATCTGTCATTGATTATTGTACTGCAAATCATGACTGGATCGAACGGATTAAAAAACTTGAAGTTGAGTGCAATATCTTTTCAGATCACATGCCACTTGTTGTTGAATTTTCTTGTGATTCTTCACACTCGGATATAAATCTTCGCCTTCTACCTCGCCTATGCTGGAAAAACGAACAAAAAGCCTGCTACCAACGAAAATTAGACGAGCTTCTTATACAACATGAACTCATAACAGAATCCACAGAAACATTTTCGAAACAACTCTCAGAATCTATTCGTAAAGCAGCGCCAACAAAAATTACCGCTAGAAACTCTCCTCTTAAACAAATGGGTTTGACAACGACTGCTGGAACGCACGAAGGTAATCCTTTACTCTTCTGCGAGCCATGCGTTCCTCTAACAGTCATTACATAAAGATTTGGTACTTAGAAGCCAATGCACATTATAAAAATCTGTGAGGCCAAAAGAAAATTGACCTCGAAAACCTGCAAGCTGCAACATTAGGACATATGAGAATCTCAAAGGATTTATGGATAACCGCGAGGGAAATCAATGGAATGAAGTATAAAATAGGTGCAGGTGTATCTGCCGAAGACCTTGCAACTCACTTCAAGCTACTCCTTTCCACTGATTCTCCTACGCCGAACTGTTAACTTTGGATGAGTTATTAGACGCGCAAGTATCCATTGAGGAAATACAAGCTGTAATTTTAATTGCGAAAAATGGAAAAAATGGAAAATCTTCTGGCGAAGATGGAATTCCTTACGAGTTTTTCAAAAATGCAACACCATCGTTCACCAACCATCTAAAAAATCTATTTAACAAAATTTTTATGACGGCTGAGATCCCCTCCTCTTTGAAAAAGTCTGTAATTTTTCCTATACATAAAAAAGGATCGCTAGACGTTGTGGAAAATAACAGAGAAATTTCCTTCATGAATGTCATAGCGAAAATATTCTGCGGTGTTCTTGTAAAGAGAATGGAAAAATGGGTAGAGCAGAAAAATATCTGCCTTTCAAGCTGGTTTTAGAAGAAACTATTCTAAGATCGATCAGATATTTACTCTCACATCCATTGTCAAAGCGTTTCAAGCCAGGAAGAAAAAGATATATTCATTCTTCGTTGATTTCAAAGCAGCCTTCGATCTTCTCAACAGAAATGCTCTTTTCTAACGGGTGATTTTTTAAGAGGTTGAGAACTTTTTTAAAAAAAAAACACAAAAAATTCGAAAAAATTAATGAAATATTTATTTGAATCGATAGTTTAAACCTTGCAATTTAATGTATAAAGATAGTTTCATGCAGGTAGCTCATCCGCTGAGTCCAATTTTGGCATACTCTTTCACACATATCGGCCGGTATCTCACGAATGAATGCATGGATGTTGGCTTCCAATCGACATTTCGCGGTCTTCTGTCACACTAGCTGATACGGCCGCAATATTTTCTTCACTACGCACAGTACGTAAACGTGTTGGTGGTTTAATGTCCAACAAAGTGAATTTGGTGCGAAATTTGGTCACAATCTTCCGAATAGACTGCTCAGAAGGTCGAGAATGCCGACCATAAAATGGAAGCAGCGCGCGATGATTATTTCGAACAGAGCACGAATTTTGATAGTAAAATTCAATAATTTGCAAGCGTTGTTCATTTGTAAGACGATCCATGGTTAAATTGCAAACCAAACTGAAGCTGTTTGATAGTGACACAAGGTACTAAACACACGTCAGCTGTCAAAACCAGCGTTGCCAAAACCAAACCAGCTAAAAAATCACCCTTTTTAAGCTGTCGCAACTCGGTATATCCTCGAAATTCATCAGAGTACTCAAGGAACTGTACACAGTTACCAATGCAGCAGTTTGGGATGGTTAATGTTTTTCGGATTGGTTTGGTTCAAGTACTGGTGTCAAACAAGGTTGTCTTCTTAGCGCTCTGCTTTTCTTCTAATTTATAAACGACATAATAGAAGACCTTCCCGGAGGAGTAAATATCGCTAATTCTAAAATTAACGTGTTGCTGTATGCAGGTGACATCGTCACACTTTCCGAATCGCCTGAGCAATGCAGTTAACGATTAACCGTCTATCATGTTACTGCAAAAGATGGGGGCTGACAATTAACACACAGAAATCTAAAATGATGGTTTTTGTACGATCTCAAAGAAGTTACAATGAGAGGCGATGGAAACACGACGGACATCCTCTAGAAACTGCCAAGGAAATCATTTAGGCGTTAAACTGAACGCTTGTGGAGAAACCCTACATATCGATCCGAACAACCTAGGCAATCTGAAAGAGCAGCTCTACACTATCATTCAAAAAATCTCTACGCGAGATGCTTTCATCAAGAAGGCAAGAGAATCCGAAAGCAGGGTATTATACAGTCAACTTAACTTCAATCTTAACTTTCTTTCATGACTCTCTAACTTATGTTGAAATATCGTTAATTTTCAAAGCAAGGTGCGAGCTTCTTCCCCTAAATGGCACACCTTACAACGGAAGCTTCAACCAATTCTGTACGCTCTGCAACCTGAAATAAAAAAAGATTGCTTTCATATTATAAGTATATGCCCAGTTTTCCGATCACAAAGGCTAACTTTCTTTGGTAAACGGACATTAACCATGCAGGAAACTATTCAAATTCTAATTGAGTGCCACTGGAAAAACTTGAGTAACTTTTTAAAAACTATTAACAAGTATAGAATGCTTTTAATATCTGAATTCAGCTAAATCTTTATACCTGTACTATGTAATATATAACTCTTATCTATTGCGAACTGTGTTAAACTAGTAAAGAAAACATTTATTTATTTGCTTACCAGGTTGACGGCTTAGCCATAGTCCTTTAATTCATATATTTATACACTCTGTTTTTTTTTTATTGAAATGTTAATAAATGAATTACTTACTTAAAAATTACTTACTATAAACAACTAGTGGGAGGGTTACAATCCGCTTATTCTTAACTGAGAAATTCCAAATACAATTGAAGTTAAATGAAACTGAATTTTAACAACCAAGATTTATGACACAATTCGGAGCTTGACAGTGGTCAATTGGGATGGGGTATCCAACGATTCGCCTAAGTGAATTCTAGCCCTCCCACTAGTTTTTAGTTTAAAAGGCGGAGTTTTAAGCCAAAATGTATGCAACCACCTAGTATAAAGCATTCCAAAGTTATATTTTTATATCCCGCCCACTTTTTGGAGGCGTGGCAGCTTTTTTTTGGTATGGTCGGGTATTTTGCAATCCGTCGTAGATGGACTGAAGCTTTTGCATACGC